>JAVJGG010000074.1:17620882-17653882 GCA_035590195.1 Aviceda cuculoides | reverse complement strand
TCAAGATGTACTTAAGAGATTCCTCTGTATCAGCAATAGATTTAAATGAAGTTCTATTACTTTATTATACACTGTCTTTTTTTGTCACAACTTTTAAAGTGTTTTCACGGCCTTAGCAGTATTTCAGCTAAGTGAAATATATTATATCCATCAAGGATAGAATTCAAGCTTTATGTCTGTATATTAAGTGTTATCTCTGAACTTGAAGATAGTATGCTTTATCATTTTTGAGTATTCATTAGGCAATAAATAAAAAATGATGATTACAAGTTTGAAGATCTGTGTATTTCCACTGAGTCTACTGCACAGGTATGTTACAGAATTATTTCCATAGGTTCATTATACCAGTTTAGTGTGAGATCTGTCAGAGACTCACTGTCATTATAGTTTATTTTGTCCAAAGGATTTGTTGTGCTCTTTTGCTGGTTCACTAGTTCAAAATAAACTATGCTTTTGTACTTTCCTGTCACAAGCAATGAGTACAAGTACATGGAAATACAACATACTATATTTCAACATTGGATAAAAGCTTAAACTCCAGCCAGTTTACATCCAAGAAAATGCTGAAAGATTCAAGTTTTGTTTGAAATGATGGCTGTAGTATTTTTTAAAACTAAAATATATTGAATAGATTTTCACATTTGAAAAATTTTATTCTGAAAATTTTGTAACTGTAGGCCATATTAATTTACAGCCTGAGAATTTATGGTCAAGAATTTTCCATTGAATTTCATTTTCCACAGAGTAAAATCCAATATTGCTGAAATATTTCAATTTCTGTGAAAAAAAATTTAAAATTAAGTCTTCACTTAATCTTCTGTGAAACTTTCAAATAATTACCGTTCAGGAGATTTGGGGTTTTATTTTCCTTGACACACTCCAAAGGAGATGTATGTCTTGTCACTAGTCTCTCTCCTCTCATATTTAGGAGAATGGCAATCTGTTGCACGCTGGTCTAACCCCTAGTGCATCAATGGCAGTTCATACTGTGGGGACAGGAGAGTGGTACTTGGTGTTACACGGCTTTGGTGACCCCCTCCAGGGGGTTTAGGAAGACCTAAATTGCCCAACACCTTTACATAATAAACATGCCTATGTACGTCCTCCCTATGTCTAATGGAGCTATTTGTATGGTTGTGGTTAAGCAAACTACCAGAGTGCTGGAAAAGAAAATAATATGCAAACTCAACATGCAACCTTTCTTGTCTCATGCCATTGCACTTTCTTTAGCTCATTGGATTACTGCACATTGCAAACCTCCCTGGCTTTCAAGCTGTCATTTCCTGGCAGAAGTCAATGTACTCTGTTACAAAGGAGATGTGGTGGTACCAATCTCAGTCTAGTTTTCTGGTATTATCAATATGTTTTCGTGGTAGTGGACCACAGTTAGCAACACGTGCAAGCTCTGGATCCACTTTAAAAAAAAGAACTAAAGCATAAGAGTTTTCTGAAGCAGAAGTGGTAGTAAAGTTTGGGTAATAAAATAATGTCCTGACTCATCTTTAATTAAAACTGCAATTTATGAAAGGGATTAGTGTTTAACAACGGAGAAAAGGAAGGAAGCAGCAACTATAATTTTTTAAAATAACCTATTATTGACTATCTAGAGCAAATTGATCCATATCTTCAGCTCAGTCAAATCCTTAATAAGCTGGACAATAGTTACAGTAATTATCTAGATAAATTATTTTTTTTTTAAATATGGCCGATGCTTTACAACACCAAAACCCCCTGTTTTTTATCCAGTATGTATTTAATATCTTCAAGCAAGCAATTGCTGCCTGAAAAGTGCTTTTTCATTAAAATGACACAATGTAATAGATAAATAACATCCATGGCAATGTAAAATGCAAAGCAAATGTTAAAAAGGTTTCCTTTATTAGTACTCCCTATTAGCAAATAATTAATTATTTTTTTATTAATTTACTGGTCTTGTGAGATTGTTAAAAATTAATCATCCATGAGAAGCAAATGGCAGCCCCACAACACAGCTGGTTTTTGTTAAATTAATTAAACCTGGCTGCATTCATGATCACGTTTGGTACAAATTATGAGCAATAATTCAGACATTATTTCTAATAGTGTTGAGTTACAGTTGTGTTTACAAGTTTTAGAGCTACACTACAGAGAGAATGTAGGGAAAGGGTTGCTTTGTATGAGTTTCTCACAAAATGGGGAAGTGGTGATGAAGATGATTCTTCTAGCAGGCCCATCCAGGTTTCAGAGAAAAACTGAACTTTTTTTTTTTTTTCCTGCAAAATTCTTCCTGCTTTCCCTTCTTCAGTGTTCTTTGTTTAATAAAAAGCAAAATAATTTTGATATTTTGGGAAGAAGAGGGGAAGGTTGTGGATTTGATTTTGTCTTTCTGGGAAACTGGAAAATTTATCTTAAGCAGATCTTTTCTATTTTTCTTCGAATATTTGTGTGGAAAATGTCCACTTTGGTTTTGACTAGGGTTAGCCTCAGGTAGCTCACAGGCACTGTGCTTGTATGCAAGTAAATTGTCAACATTTACTGTGGATTTGGGCAAACACAGGATTGAACTTACCCACAGTTACCAACAGGCTAATGCTGTTTGTACAGATGCTGGCTTGGCTATGCAGAGGGAAGCCTGAATATGCTTAGATTTTAGGTCAGTGACTGCATGATACAGTTTTCAAGTGGAACTGAATTGGCAGCCGTTGAATGTATAGGCTCAAGGGTCAGCACTGCACAGTATGTTCAACTGTTATTTTTAAGTTTCTGCCTGAGTCTCCCTTGGAAACAGTCATCTGTAAGAATTTAGCTGTCGATGTGGGATAGGAGCAGGTGCAGAGCTCACAGCAACCATGCCGTGAGTCAATATAAATTGAGGGTCTAAGACAGAGACTGAAAGCAAGAGGAAGCTTTGAAAGAGGACATTCAGCTCAACAAGAAGCCAAATATAGGGCAGGATGTAGTGTCACAAGGAGTTTGAAGTAGGGGAATATCTTCAACTACTACTGAGAAAGAAAAGGTAGGCATTCAAGGAAAAAAAAGTGCTGGGAAAATAGAGATGAGACTAAGTGAAGGGTACAGCAGTAGCCTTCCTAGACACAAATAGAACTGATTAGCAACAGAGTGGTGGTTGAGACCATACCCATTTCCATGAAATTACAATTGTTGGTATTTTTTAAAATACTGAGAATCACACCAATTTTAATCTTTTGACAGAAGTAGAATTCTTCATATTAACATTGATGAAAGATAAGATCTCCATCAAAGCCCCCTGTTTTTGGAGGGATGATGGTGTACTGCTCATGTGATGCACCATCTCTTTTGAAATAAATACATAAATACAGGTATATACCATAAAAAATACAACTAAAGTTAATGAACTGTTTCTTCATCTGTAACAAATCTTGAGAGCTTTCCTGCTTTGCATGGAAGGTCATAATAGCCTCAGAGGATTTAATTTTCCTTTCTCTTGAAGAATAGAAGAGATAAAAACCTTCCATTATTTGAGTTTCAGATCAATCTTTGTCTCTTTTGTCCCTGCAAGAAAATCCCTGCCAAATTCACATGGCATTGGATGTTCTAAAGGCCAAGTCATTTTAACATATTTAAGGACATTCCTCAAAATCCTTTTTAAATTGGAAAGGAATTTCCAATTCTTTTCAAGGAATTGGGCAAGTGGGTTGGGACCCTTTTCACAGTCTTTTCAAATGTACACTTGTTTTCTGAAGTGTCCTATTCATAATAGTATAATTCACTTACAGTTCTACTTTCTATGTATTGAAACACTGACTTCTGAGCTGCTTTCCCTCTACAACTATCTGTCTCTTACTGTGACATTCACTGTCAGATTAAGCTCAGAAATCAGCATGAGAGGACTGGAGTCTCACTGGTGGAGAAAGACCTGGAGGGTCTTTTGATCACAATTTTAAGTCTTGCACACGCTGAAACTTCCAGCATGTATCTGATGAATCAAAGATAGAAACTGAAAATGTTCCAGGACATAACTTTTTTTTTCAAAAGAAACAGAACTTCTTCCTACACTGAAAGACTTCCTTTTGAAAGACTGTAAGACACCAGTTACTTCTTGTCCTTGCTCCCAGAACTCAACTTCCTCTTTCCATCCTTTGCTTATTTCCTTCACTTTTTTCTCCCCTTTTTTCCTCCTGTCTCTTCTGAAGAGTGCAGATTTTTTTTAAATCTGTGGAGAAAAAACTGCTTTAACATTAAGGCTATTTTCACCATGAACAAGTAGGCACAGTAATGGATAGTGTCAATGAAGAAAGTAGCATTGTTGTGATATGTATACTGACGAGAGCCTGCTTTACCTTTGTCAAAACACTGGTGCCAAATACTAGGCTTTTACAATGTCCACGTCATTAACTGTCTGATTTTGGCAGTTAAATCCTGAGGCTTGAGCAAGAGTATCACAAACCTGTGATCTATACTGCCAAAAGACTCCTTTTAAAACAGTCTCTAATTGAGCAGTCAGACTTGTCAGGAAACGTGACCATTCTGCCTATCACTGGAGTTTTTTCCAGTCTAACCATGCAAATATTCAATGCAAGAAAAGGATGCTGCTTGAATGCTTGACCAAAAAACTAGATTAGATTAATACAGTTTCGTTCTCTAATACTAGCTCCAAACAGCATGGCAATTATTATGCACTGGTTGTTTGTTTGAATGCAAGAAAGTGCTATGTTCTTTACTTTGTTGTCTGTTGGAGTAGTTTGCTTGCTTTAGTAATGATACTGAGCCTCTCACTACCTTTCAAGATCATTTATGAGAGTACTTTTCTTCATAGGGCATAGTCACTGAATACCAGTCCTGGTACTTTATGCGTCCTGTGGGTACTGAATGTAGTTTATAATTTGTATTGTGCTGTGTAACCTGATAACATTTTTATTGCAGTGGTCTGGCAGTGCCACAAGGACCAAACCATAATGTATAGGAGAGGTGGCATCTCGGCTTTGGAGAATGAGTAAAATAAATCCTTTCCTTTCAGAAGAAAGCTGGGAGTAGTAGCATGAAATAGCTTTATTTTGGAGGGTTGTTTGTCTCTTGGTGTAAAATGGCCAAATGAAATGATGCACGAAAGCCACACACATATCCCATGCTACAGTTCTGGGACATGGTTGGCCGTGGGCAGCAGGGCTGCTTTTTGTTATGAGTTGGAGCCTGTTCTGCAAGCCACCAGGTCCCCGCAGAGGACAGCTGGAGCAGCATAACAGAGATCGCAGCGTCTGCTTCCCGAGGTGCCCATTAACGTGTTGTAAAGATCAAGAACAGGAACAAGCGTTTCTCTCTGTAAGTGTGCAAGCAGTGTCTGTGCATAGCAGCCCTTCCTGCCAAAAAAACAAGCCACCCCCTAACCCCCCAGACAACCACTTCTGAAGGGAAAGCAGAGGACTTTAGTTCAAACAAATTGGGGAACACCCAAGCTGTCTCGTGCTCCTTCTGCTATCATCCTGCTTGCTCAATTAAGCCTTGATTAGCTCATAAGCTACTTTGAGGCAGGAACCATATTATTTTATGAGTCAACCCAATATTTAGCCCAGTAGAATAGCAAGCTTTTTTGGCTTCTATCATTCCTTTATATAAAGACTGTACAAAATAAATAATGCAATTACATTATTTTTTCTGTCCAACTGGCTTATGACGTCCTATGTCAGATGTGGCAGTCTATACAGATAAGTGGGTGTACAGAAGGATTCTAGGCATGCATACAAGAGTAGCTGACAGTCACAGAAAGGTGCACCTCCTTTCGCCTTGAATCAACAATACCCCCATGTTTCCAATTTTGAGGACTGGGAAGTGAGAGTTACTGGATTGTATCAGGGGTTACATACTTCCTCCTATGACTGAGGAAGGGAAATGAAAACAAAATTCAGAACTCTTGACCAGGTAGTTTTCCAACTAGGAATTCAGTTATTTTTGTGGTGACATAAATGGAGTAGAAATTAGTTAGCTATTCTGTGTAAAAATTTCTGTTACCTTTGTCTCAGGCTTTTAGCTGCCTGTCCTTGAAACCTACAGAATGTGTGTTCATTTAGGTTTAGTGCTCTAAATCTATGCTGACAGCTGTAAATTTAAGCTAATAAATTAATTACACAGGTAAGGAAAACAAGCACTATCTCCTCAGAGGTTGTATAAGCCATATAGCTAATGCTATCAAGAAAACACTGATCAGACACTAGGTGATTGATTTTTCCTCTTGGTAGGTATTAAGCTGTGCAGCTGATGAAATTTAACTACTCATGTTTCTCTATCCTTCATTTTTCATTTTATTAGCTTTAGTCTATTTGCTATACCGGATCTTTACTGCAAAACCAAGCCTCCTAGGTAAGAGTAGAAACAACCTTCCCTTTCTGCCTGTGTTCTTTAGGGACAGGCAGTAAAATCCCTTGAAAACCTGGCAAACTTTTGCTTTTGGCCCGGAAGAGCACTCCCAGCAGAGCTGTGGTGCAAAGCAGCAGTAACTCTGGCTCTTGGTCCATCCTCCCATGGCCTGTCTCAGTGGCGCGCGCGTGTCAATTGGGTAGGTGAGGCTATAAGGTCTCGTAGGGAGAAAAATTCTGTGCATAGCAGCAGCCATGAATCATCCTACAAGGAAGTGGTAATTAAGGGAGGCTTGGGGGACAGTCAAAGTTATGCTGGGCTGCACGGAAAAACAACACAAACAACAGACCAGCCGGAGAGCAGCAGAGGGCAGTGGTGATTTAAAGTCATCCTGCCAAACCTCCGAGGCTGCTGAATGCTCTGCAGAGTTTCTTTTCTGTACCACTGCATTGCCCTGAGTCTCACCTGAAAACCCATCTGCTAATGTGAATGTATATGTAATGAGCCCAATTTTCCTCTTATATTTTATAGTGAAAATTAAGAGCCACTCCAATGAGGACAAGGCATTAGAAAGCAGAAAGTGAGAGCAGTTTAAAATGTATTATCTGGGAATGAGAACGGGGAAGCAGAAGCACAAGAAATTTTTATGCCTGTTTAGAGAAGCTTAAAAGGTTCACAAAATAGACTACCTTTGGGAAACTGTTTCTTATGTTCTCAGTGAAAAATATCAGATGCTGCAATCAAAGATTTTTTTCAAAGTGTAACAAAACTTTGTACGTGTTAGGGGGAAAAAAACTGGCAGTTTGTAACATTCTTTACAATCCCATAGCTAGTATTTCCCAATTTACTGAGAGCAGGAAAAAAGCATGCAAAATTTCACAAGCTGATCTGTAGTTTACTGATGTTAAACCGATGCTTTAAAATTAACAGCTATAACTAATTTTTTATGTTTTATAATGAAATACGTGACTTAAATATTCTGAAGCTCTGCACTTTTCATTGTTTCATTTAGCCTGCTGTTTTTGACATGTCTTTCTTTATCCATAGTTCAACTGCACAGCTGAAGGAGCACCCACTGAATTCAGGAGAGCTAGCAATAACCGTGTATTTCTACCTGTGGTTACTACTATCAACAGTTGTTTTCTCATACCAGTCTTATTTTCTTCTTCTTCTTTTTTTCCCCCTGTGTACTATTTCCAGGTCTGCCCTAGATTTCTGCTTGAATCACCTTCTGATCCAGGGCTCTACCTAAATAAATTATAATATCCATTATGTTTGAGACTGTAGGCACCAGAGGACAACAGCTACCAAATGACTATGAGTAACGTGATGTCAAAACTCACCATCAAGGTGAAGATCTCTGCACCACTTTGTTGGCATTGAACATTTTCGAAATGCTGGCAGCTTTGTTGAAAGCTTTCCTTTTAATTGCCTTCTGCCAAGCAAAGGCATTAGCCTGCTTCTGGCAGCTTTATGGTTCCAGATGTCCAGATCGCTCATGATATCCTAAAACAGAGGCATCAGGGTTTTACTCTTCTATTATAGAATTGTGCTGCTGAGTCCCCAGAGTAAGAGCATGTTACTGAGCTGATCTATAGCTATGCTGAAGTCATCTTTCTCCATACTATTTACATGCAACTTAGACCAGAAGAAAACATAGACCTCTGGAGAGGTGCTGGATCAGAGCTTCTCCAGGGGACAGCACAAAAATTTAAGTGCTACGTATCATTTGAGATTTTTCCATCTCTGTGAGGTGAAGATAAGGTAAGTAAACCTCCTAAATTAAGAATGTTGCTTCTTAAAAGTGTCCTGTTTACTCACTTCATAATGCAAAATACTCTAAACCACTGGAACTGATGTCTCAGAAAATTGACCTTCGTTAACATTACCAAAAGATCTGGCAACTTACAGATATTTAAATATAGCAGTTTATACTTAGTACAGTTCCTGTTTATGAGAAGATAGCACATATTCTCAAATGGTGACAGCAGGCCAAGACTGAGGAAAAAGTTCAATGGTACCGATGGGTTCTGTGTTTAAGCTCTGCAGTTTTGTATGCCTGAAGATCCCTTTTTTGTCTTTAGATGATCCAGGGGAGCTTCTAGAGGCTTTGGAATTGCTGACTTCTTTTTGCAGAACGTTAAATTGGATCTGCTCCTTGTTATAGAGTAGGACTAATGATGTAAATAAAAGGAGGATGGACTATACAATAAGTGGACTAAACAGACATTTCACAGTATCAGTCAGGGTGCCCAGTCAATGGGCACAGTCACACCTGCAAGACACCAGGACTTTTCTTCAGTATCACTGTTCCTCAGACACTGTATATTTTTTATGTTTTCCATTATAACCCCAATTCCTTAAACCTTTATTCTGGTTAAAAATATCCCTCCAAACCTCTGTGTCTTAAGAGTGCTTCAACAATAAACTAATTAGGAAAGAACTGGGATTAATGCTTAATCACCCTAAGGGGTGATGCAAGATTAATTTTTAATAGAGTTTCATTCTTTTAGATATTAGATAAGTGATGTGGAAATGCCAATTATTTTACACAATCACATATAAATTCCACAGAATAATAGAAATAGAAAGGACCAAACAGAAAAAAAATGGAGATAGGATTCATATTTGACAAAAAAATATTCTGACATGTTTGGCAGAATGAGAGGTATTTCTGTAGTATAGATTCTCTCTCTTTCAAAAAAATAATTACAGAAATAAACATTTTGTTTCCTACTGGATTTTTTTTGTGTGTTTGTTAATTAATTTCTATATGTTTAAAAAGTGTTTGTAAACAGATAAAATTTTTCTCAGGTATATTTTCTGTTTATTGCATTCATAGCATAATTCCTGGTTTATATCTTGTTTATAAATTGTAAATGTTCAGATCTGGATATAGACAACATTATTCTTTTAGCCCCATTTATATAATCATTGCTGAAATAACCGTTCTGTAAACAATGTAATTTATAAGAAAATGTCCAAGGATAGCCAACAATAAAAAAAAAAAAAGGGAAAAAAAAGAACAAAAGCCCAGCATCTGATGCGGTACAAATACTTACTTTGAGATTAACAAATTGCATTAATTTTCTTTTGCCCTTAATGTTTCTAAAGCACCTCTGTCCTCTCACAACTGTTTTTTATGTGGGAGTTATTATTAATTTGTTTTCTCCTTTGTTTTAAAGTTTGTGGTAAGCAATTGTTGGTATGCATGGGCACTGGATTTGGCTCTGAGAAACAACGTGAGCCCCCTGCAGTTCTAAGTGTCTTGCTGATGGAAGCTAGATGGGTAATTTAAAGTGATTTTAATTCCAGAATGAGCCAAACAGATGTAATCTGGGTTATATACAGTGAACATTGTCATTTTTTTAATTCAGCAATTTGATAATATAGAAGCTCAGAAGCTTGCTAGCTACTGGCAGGTGTTTTCAGGTTTTATCTAGTCTAAAATGGTTTGTTTTCAAATTGATAGGGTTTTCTTTGGTTTGAGAGAAATCTGAATAACTCCAGGATAGACCCAGCTTGTTTACTGTGTGTAAGGTAAGTAATGTTCACAACATCAGCAATTAGCCTTGGGGTTTTTTGGGGGGTTGTTCTTGGTTTTGGTGTTGTTGTTGTCGGTTTTGGTTTTGGGTTTTTTTGGTGTGGTTTTGGTTTTGGTTTTGGGGTTTTTTTTTTGTTTGTTTCTAGGGATTAGGAGAATAAGTAAAAGCCTTGCTATCCTCTTGTTGGTGACTTAATGGAATTTGAAAGTTTTGCTATTGCATCTGCCTAGTTGCAAATACTAAGCAATTAACATGTTTGTGATGGTTCTTTAGCTTCAGTAGAGGGATTATTGTCTTTATTTTTTGTCAGTCTAGAAGCATAAATGCGTATCACTCGATGTATAATATTTTGTAGGTAAAAAAGGAACTCCTTCTGTAAAGCCATATAATTAACCATTGGTAGTATGGCTTTAGGTCATACGTCTAGGTTACACCTTTTCATTGTTAAGCAGTTCGTTCTGGTTATTGAGAACATTAACAGTAATTCTTATGGACTGGCCTGAAAGATATTATGTGAAGTGATCTTTTAGCTGCCAAACCCCAAACTCATGTCATCCCTGTGTGCTATGTTGTCCCTCTTTGGTGATAAGAGATGTATTGAAGTCAATATGGTTTGGAATGGCTAAATACAATGTAAGCTGAAACTGGAGCCGAAAGGCCTTAATACGGGAAAATAAATGGTTTATTGGTTTGGATTGTTCTTCTTAATTTTGCATTACTGCTATCACTACACAGTAGTTTCTATGACACCTGACTACTGTTGTACTTTCTTCTTTTGTGCCTTGTCCATTCTCATGGTAACCTCATTTTATGAAGGTGTTTTCTTACTCCAAAAATGTGTAAAAGTGATATAGCATGTTCAGTAGATTTGACTGTGGTTTACTTTTATCTGATAAGCCAGCTTTAGAGATACCTGTAAGGTTCTATACGTCTAACTTTTTCTAAACCCACTGTTTCACACATCTAGAAGGGTATAAAACAGATTCTTTTCCTTTCTGCACATTTTTAACAGTTTTGCTTATATTAGTTTTCCTGCTCTGTAGAAGACCATATAGCTTTAACACTCAGAGACCTGCTTTTATTTGCAGAAATAATTGTTACTTTTATTTCTAAGTGCCTGCATATCATCAAGTTGATAAGACCATAGCTCTCTACAGTGCCAACCTTAATCACTTTTAAAAGGTGACAGAATAACTGCCATTTAAAATCAATTTTTGTCAGCCTCTCAATATTTCCTCCATCGCTTTGCTTTTTGAAATTATTACTTAAGATTTTAGAGAATCTTCTGAAATCCACAGCACATTAGATGCAGAATTGCCTAACATGAACCTTGTAATATTTTGAGGCTGTGTTTGCAGCTCTTGTCATTTTAAACACTAACTGGGTTGAGAGAAGACTGGATATTTGAATGCTTTTGGGTACTGAGCTGGCAGCAATTGCTGGTTTCTAAAAAATAATCCACACCACCCCCCACCCCCCGAAAATGTTGATGCAAAGGTTCATTTTCAGTTATTGATTCACTTCAGGTCATACTTTTTGACTTGAGTTTACCAATTTAGAAACTTAGAGCTGCTAAGTACCTGTTATTTTTTACACATTTATAACTGTAAGCCAAACACATGAACGGTGTGGGAATATTCACTAAATGCTATGGAATATGTAAAGCCTTTCAATTTATCAGTTCATGTACCCTATCGTTCCCTTTTCTCCCACAATGTCTGATTCTTTTAATTTTGGGAAGCTTGTTTTGACTATAATAATTTTGAATGTAGAGGTTAAACATATTTAAACATTTCAAAAAATGAAGGCATTTGGTATCTTGCATTACATATGTTGGTCTTTATCTTGTTTTACATGTGTTGGGCTTCGCCTTTTCCACTTTTGTGATTCAGAGTTTTTTCCTCCCATTCTTTTTCCCCTTTTTGAAAGAGGCTGCCTCCAAGATTTCTTTACCCTCTGAAATGTCATCTCAGTCACTCCCCATTTTTAATCTGACACCTAGCACACACTTTCTTTTCTCATTGCCTCTCTCCATTCCTCACATAATCTCTTGCAGTTGCCATCTCTCACCCCAGTTTTCATACAAACTTCATAGCCAGCACCTTGGTTATGTGTTTCTTTACTCTCACTACTTCATTTGGCCTTGATTTTAGGTCTTGCACATATTCTTTTCCTACTTGCTTCTCTATCCATGCCTCCTCTTACTTTGCATCAGTCCCTGTTACCTATCAAATCCCAATTTACCTATTTTCAAGCAAAGGTCATAGCTGAGGCTCTTGTCCTTCACTCAGTTGTAGAAACTGACCTGTTTCCAGCTGGCTCAGCCTTCCTCACCACTTAGTAAACATGCAGCTATTTTTTTATGGAATGACTTGCACAATAATCTTTAACTCCTCTCTGAAACTCTCACTTTTGTGTAATGTCTATGTAAAAATCAACCTTGAAAATAGTTCAATCATTGGTGTGCTGTGACAGTTTCAGAAATTCAGCCTTTGTCTTACTTGGTTTTATCTTGCTTTAAATTTCCATTTTAATCTAGTTGAAGGCAGGGATCATTTATTTTCTGTCTTTGTATAACATCAAACAGTCCATAATTAGGGCTGCTAGATAGAATGATAGCATAAGTAATATACCCATGTGTATCTCTCATAATAAAAACATTTAAGACATTGGTAATGATACTGAGATAAGGGTAGTAAGATAAGAGATCTCTTGAAATACGTCTTTTGATTTACTGTATTTGCTGAAGTTTTGATTAACCAACAGAATACAAAGACCTTGGGGATCTTCTGAACTCTCTAAGCCATTTCGCTCTGAATTAATGGCTTTTAGGATGGATTTTTTTTTTTTTTACAATCTTTTTTTAACACTAATGAAGATTTGCGTTTATGCTGGGTTTTGGCAGATATTCAACACAACCAAAATTCCTGCAGTACCAGTGTGATATACCACAGAGGTTATTTTAGAAAACCAACTAACCAACCAACCAACCAACAAAGTAAACCAGTTCCTTAATTGCAATGTCTATCTGTCTAGAAATTACAGTCTTTTTGGTTTGGATTATAGCACATATAAAAGTGTTTTGAATGGACACATCAAGACTCTAACACTTAATATTTTTAAGCTTGTGGAGACTGTAATTGGATTAATAATTTTTCCTAGTTTTACACTGGGAGCTACTAGCATGACCCTTATTTCTGTTAGCTTTGTTAAACTTGTGAATGTCGGTAAATTTTAAACAGGTGTTCTCTAAGTAATACTATGCTCTTCTATATTTTTTCAGACTGTTTGAAATATGAAAATGTATTTCAATCTGGATATAAAGTTTCCAGATATATATATATACAGATTATTATTCAGAAGCTTTGGGTTTCTTTGAATTCCATGGAAAACATAACACAAAAATCTGTCAAACCAGTACAATTCAGTAACCCAACCATGGAAAGATTTTTTTTTGGTGATTGATATCAAGACTTTTTCTATAAAATACTGAGGAATAATAATATATTTTGTATTCTTGATTTTAGAATGATAAGAAAATGTCTGCAGTGCAGAGCTTATATCATATATAGAGTGAACTAAGATGTTAGAATTGATTGTTATTTTGCCCCAATGATAACTTCTAATGTACTTATTGAATTATGGTTAAGATTATATAGTTAGTCTCTATCTGTATAAAAATATCTCCTGATGTCTAAACTGCAAAAAATTTTTCATTAAGCTAAAATACTTAACAATTCCTTTTATCTCCTTTTAATAGTCTGTTTTCTTTACGTTTAGTTTGCCTATTAAAAATGTACCTTTTTTTAAACATTTGTACTTTATGTAAAATTCATTTGTACACCATTCCTGCCACTACTTCAGTTCCCGTTTTGAGGTCAGGAAAGACTAGCACCCTTTCTTTCTTACATTTCATTAAGAATTATAGTACTGCTGCCAGCAGAATGCAATAGCTATAGAAAGAGCTTGCTACCTGGACTCCCTTCTATAACACATTCTTTATAACATATAAATATGAGTCAAAGAAACGAGGACATGATTAATGTTACTGAATTTATAGATAACTGTAACTTAGCATGCAGCACATGAGAAGGAAGAAAAGGAGTTCTTTCTGCCAATTGAAGGTGTATCACTAGATCTATGAAGGCCCAGGAAACAAATTTTTAAAATGCCGAAAGCTCCATCAATTACAGGTCTTGTGTAATTAATGTTGACATATATAGCTGCATTTTAGTGCTCCTCAGCAAGAAAAAGGGAGACAGGCAGTGACTTATAAGGTAGAGGAACAATTGCGATCTGCAAAACAAGAAGAGGGGATTGAGCTGAATAAATTGCAAAAGTTAACTTTAAGAGCTGGAGCTGTTACTTAATTTTACAAAAGGCAAAAATCACTTTTACATTAATAGACATTTTGTGTTTATAGTGCTAAATGAAAGTAATAGTACTCAGGGTGATAATAAGGAAACCACATGGATTATAGAATGCCTTCGAACTGCCAATACCACATGGTGAAAGATCCAGCGCATGTATGTATTGAGTGAGGCGAGAAGAGCAAATATCCAACATGTCTGTGTAAGACCCAGGTAGAACAGGTATACACAGTTCTGTTAAGTCTTGCTCACCAAGAAAGTGAATTTAGGCTGAAGGGAGTCTGGAGAGGAACTGCTGTAACCACTGAACTATGTCGATGTAAAGAAGAATAGAGGACCTTGGCCTGGGTTGGGGGCAAAGTAAAGCTCAAGGTGGTTGCCATATGTTTTAAGAGGCAAGGTGTAAATTTCAGAAAAAGAAAGCAACTTAATGGGTGTAAGAATTAACAAGAAAAACTAGCAGTAAGCAATGTGTGATAGGGATTAGAAGAACATTTCTGATCCTCAGACCTAGAGCATAATAATAGTAGAAATAGTAACATAAAAAAATACTTAGGTAATGCCATCCAGTTTGTGAAAGTGATATATAGGACTCATTTGCTTTTGATAGCTTCTCTGTGGCCCTAGACATTTACCTTTCAACCTGTTCTTGTATTTCTGAGTACTTTGGGTATGGGGGAAGCAATTATATCACCGGAGAAAAAGCAGATGGTTTTTCCTTGCCTTTATTTGCTGGAGATGAAAGCAGGGTCCTTACGCTGTACCTGCACTTGCAGGCTGAACAAGGCCCACTTGTAGTGATAAAAGGGTTTGGTTTTTTTATTTATTTATTAATTTTGCTGGAACTGGAAGGAACAATTTGGAACAAGCGTCATTTTTAACTAACACAGTGCTTGGAAAAGAGGGCAGGTGGGATCAGGAGAAGGAGGAGGAGGAGGGAGAGGCCTAGACAAGACTTTCTTTTGAGGAAAGGAAAATGAAGCAGAGATGTCTTCATGTTGAATCAGATGATGCTGGCAGACGCACCTTTTGAAATATGGGTCTGGGCTGGATGGCATCTGGAAGTGTTCCCTGGTTATGTGTTAGCAAGGTTGTGACACACTTGTCTTGAATTAAGTTTGGCACAAACAGATTTACAGAGCTCTGGGAACAAAGTAACTGCTTCAGGAGGCAGGAAACACTTCCCTTGTGAACAAAACTAAAGCAATTGCTGAGAAGCAGTATTTGTTTCCTAGTTTCCTTCTAAATTGCTGAATACTGGCTGTTGCTGGAGGCAAGACATTGGACTTGACTTATAAATGGTGCAATTTAGTAGAGGAAACCCTATTAGTCAATTTAACTTTCTATTGAAGTACTACAAAACCACATAAGAACAAGTTATTTTATAGAAAAACTGGGAGAAATTGTGCTGCTGTGGTGGATCTTGTATAATAAGTAGAAAATAAAATACTGTATAATGATGTGAATTTATGCATTGCAAATCGAGAGGTAGTTTGAGGAAATGTAAATAAATTTGATATACCCTTCCATTACCACTGAACAAGTACTTAGCGGCTCTGAAAGATTGGTTTAAGGGCATTAAAATAGCAAAACACCCTTTGGTGAAATTATTAAACCGTGCTTACCTAGACCTAAGATTACATTGTCCAGTGGATGAGCTGGATATATGTTGCCTTTTCCCAGCATGTCTAAGTGCCATTAAGTAGTGGGGGTTAGGTAGCTCATATAGGGCTTAAGGCTTTTTAAAGATCCATTATCTGCTAGTTACTACTGTGCAAAGTGTGCTCTTAAAATATTATCTTGTACGCTAATTGCACTGAATGGACTAGTGCAACACATTCATGTTATTAAAGTTAATGACCCGTTGCATTAGTAGTGATAATGAAGAAAATCTAAAGGCAAATTTCCTGTTTTAATTGGAGGACTGTACGGTTGAAGGGAGGTTAGTATCATTACACTGGCACTGGTGATATCTACAGGCCTAAGAAGAGAGAAACCATCTATGCTTTGCACATTAGTAAGTCTTTTCTCATGTGCCTGTTAAATTTTCAAAGATTGCTTGAAATCAGTACTTGAAGTGCAGTTTTTAATTTGCTGTGTTCAGTCACTTTGGAGTAAAAAGCTGATCTTACTTTTTATTTACAGTTAAATAGTTGTTTCTATTCAAAGGAGGAATAGCAACTCTTGCCTGCCGTTTGTGATACAGTAAAAACTGGATGGACAATCATATGGACATGGGATGTCTCTTCTGCCCCCTGAAATCCTGTTCCGCATTTATACTCGTGGTGTCTCCAGGCTGCATCTCACTCCAAAGCCTGGTGGTGTGGGAGCGTGCAGCAGCACTACCCCACAAAGGAGCACAGTACTGAGCTAGGGCAGGGCTTCCTCTGCTGTCAGTAACTCCTGAATGGCTGCTTTTTAAGGACTGAAAAGCTGTTTTTATTCAATCCCAGACTATTTACTTTTTGCAAACATACATTATGAGCATTGTAATTTGCGAATTTAGTGGTAAAATGAGTATGTGAGACATGGCAACTTGTATTATCTGAGAGCATTAGCCAGTTTGCATGGCACCCTGACTCCTATCCAGAGCAAACTTCTTTCCCAGATTCATTTGTTTGTGATGCTCTGAGTTCAGGCAGTTTCTTCTGTTTTGTGGTATCCCCCTTATGCTCTTGCATCTTGGCTGCAGACTTTTCAGAGCAAACTCTGCTTTATCCTATCTTCCTTATAAACCACTAAGCTTCTTTAGTGAACTATGAAAGGGGAGGGCAAGGAGGAGTGGATGTAGCACATGTTTCTGTTTCCAATGCTTTCTCTGTCCCATTAGAGAAGCGCTCAAGAACTACATTGTACTCGCTTGGCATAAAGTGCAGATTGATGCCTTCCTGTGAATGCTGCATTTTGTAACAGCTCCTTGATTGTTAGTTAAAGGTGTCTCTTTCTATAGTGGCCCTGTTTGATTCAAAGCCAGCTGCTGCACGGGAGGCACCATCGGTCACCACCTTTTCACTTACAGACTCAGATGAGACCCGGTTCCCATGACACTGTAGCCTGAGTCAGTTTGAGAGGGCTGGGTGCACATGTGAGGCTTTCCCTGAATGAATCCAAACCCTCTTCTCTGCCAAAAGGGTCTTGCAAGTTTGTTAACACATTTGTTAACAGT
Source organism: Aviceda cuculoides (assembly GCA_035590195.1). NCBI lineage: Eukaryota > Metazoa > Chordata > Aves > Accipitriformes > Accipitridae > Aviceda > Aviceda cuculoides. The sequence continues at coordinate 17,636,489 of JAVJGG010000074.1, read as the reverse complement.
TTGCCTAATGATTTCCAGGGAGTTAGATATATGGAGGGGAGGGAGTTTCACTGACTTTTTTAGGACTACCATTGTATAAATCTTTATTTTAATGGTATTCTGGTAGTTGGTGAGATTTTTAGCTAATCTGCTGTGTGAAGATATCCCTGGATGGGTTAGACATATTCTAAATGCTGAGAACTAGGATATGCATTTTTTTTCCCATGTGTTACTTTCGATGTGTCAGTTTAACACACAAGTTGTTCTACATTTCTATTACATAATTCCAGGTGCATGCATTCTTTTATATACTCTGATAGATGAGGCCTCCAATTATATCCATGCCTTAACCTCTCCTCCTTTACTTTTTAATCTGTACACAACCATCGTCAACAGTCAGGCCACCTGGCATGTCTTGTGTTCTGTTTCCTCCAAGCAACCTGCAAATATAGCATCCCTAAACATTTATAATCAAATTCTGATTTCATGCAAAACCCAGAATGTTAGTAAAGCAAGACTGTTAAATTGTAATCACACTGTGTGGTATGAGATCTGTTAAATCAAGCTTTGTATATTTCCAGTACTTGTTCGGGTGTTTTGTTCTGTTATTTTATCATGTTTCATGCATTTTTCCTCTTCCCTAAAAAGAAGAAAAAAAAAAGAGCACTATAAATAGAGCATTTTACATAATAATCATAAAGAAACCCAGTTTATTTCAATATTACTTTTTGAATTATGCTTTTCAGCAGTTATCAATGAAAAGAGTAGAAGCTTTATGGCCTACCTCTTAAATCTACTGCCATATTGACATATTTACTTAGAGAATAACTCTCGTAATTGGAGCTGTGCTTAATGAAAAGATACTTAATCTCTCTGTAGGTTATCACACAAGCTTGTAAAGTGATTACTCATCAATCCTACTTGAATGGCACGTCTTAGTTCAGTACCTATTGTTCATTATAGACTGTGCAATTTCTAGAAATTCTTGATACAGTTTTCTAAGATGCACTGAATGGTATGTCCAGCACAGCTCTCTTAGGAGACAACATTAGATCTCCTATTTAGTCATACAGCATCCACAGGGATTACTGACAGCACCGAGCAACGGTACATCCTTTACTTGCATATGTTGTTCTGTGTACAAGAAGTCTCTACCATCTTTCATTTCAAATTGCCTAGCAGGGTGTTGTGGGTAAAAATACTAAATGAATTTAAATATAATACTCAGAAGCTCTAGCATTTTTTATGTTCTTCAGATAACACATTTCTGACAGAGGGAAAAAAATGGAGAGTATGGACATATAGTTCAAACAATTACACTGGCAGTGAAAATGCTGTATTTTTTATCCTTGAAGGGAAATCATAAAAAAATATGTGAAGAAACAGATGAGGGATTTGGAACTTCTGCTCCTCTGGTACATGACAGAAAAATGAGAAAATATTTGAATAAATTAAATGAAAAAGTGGGAGACTTTGTAGTGCTAGAAACAATTTTTGTGTTACACAGTCTGTATTTAAGCTGTGAAGTGGCAGATCCTTAATGAGACAGACATGTAATTGGTAATTCCTGTTAATGAAATATTTTCAAAGAGCTATTCAAGGGCACATTTTAGGACTTCATCAGATGTCAATTATAGGCCAGGTTAAGGCCCTGACAGTGGGCAGTGCTGACACATACATCCTTTGATGGATTCCTGTACCCTGTTATGGAATATCTGATACCAGCAGAGACAGGTTATTGGAGTTCAGTGAACATGGTTTGTTATTTGACGGCAGTTGTTCTATTCCTAAAGGGAAAATACTCACAGTTATGTGGCTGGGGTCTTGTTTATGAGTTTCATAGGGGAGACAAAATTGTGCTGTGCTCTGTGAAAGAGCTTTCCATGACAGCTTCCCACTTCATTTCGAAGTTGTCTTTCAAACTGTTTCTCTCACTCCCTGGGTCCCCCTTTTACCTGTGTCCCATCAGTTATAACTCTGCAGAAGCACTTCTAGAAATGACTTGCAAACACTTTAAAGACTTATAGACTTTTCTTTTTTGTTGTGAAGTTGAAGATGTTCAAATCTGTAATCCAAAACTGAGCTCTTCATTTTCTTATGTTTCTTTTCTGCTTCTCCCCTTTCTCCTTTTCCTAATGCTTTTTCCCAGGTATTTCAGTTCAATCACATAATCTTTTCTGCTTAAGGAATTGAAGCCAGTTGGCTTTCAGTTTTTTTTTCATTAGTTAAAAGCCATTCTCTTTTCCCCACTATTCTGTATAAAGACAATTCACTGGCTTTAGAAGTTGTTGTCAAACACATCAAAAACTTTCACTGCAATGCAAGAGCAAGGCTCTGCAAGATAATTGGTTTTGTGTCCACTCATATTCAAGCAGAAAATCAAGGAGAAAAATTTAATTGCACTCATATAGAGCATTTCACTAAAACTCTATGTCTAATTACAGTGGTCAACACATAGCTGGGACACTAGAAAGAGGAGATATCTTTAAACCCTTCATCTTTGAAGAGGCCTTTTGACACCAGATATGATTCAAGTTAAGAAAGCAGCTCTCCTGACATGTTATACCCCAATAAATGTGTCATTGGTGAGTAGATTGTACATGAAGCATTTGTCACAACGTACATATTCTGCCTAATTATTATTAGAAAGTGTATTTTCTCTATACTAATTGTTTTCCTATACTAATTCACATTCTTCCATGTTTTAAGACTACTTGACAATTCCAATACTTAATATAATCACAGTGACTTCACATGTTCTATTCAGTGTTGAAGAGTCCAGACGAACCATCCAGTTAATGCAAACGATGCTGGACTTCTATATTGTGTCCCCCATATTAGTCACAGAATATTATTCTTCCCACTTACACATTTGTTACGGGATTCTGTGACTGTGGAACAAATGTGTTACTATAAAAGTGGTGGCACGTATGTTTCTTATTCTGGAAAGTGTAAATCAAAATGGCTGCATGGAGCATTAGAACAAAATATTCCTTGTAGCAACCAACATAAAAAAACGCAACTGTCTCTCAGGAATCAAACTTCGACCTGTTACTGTTGAACATCATTCTGCAGCTAACACAAAGTCTTGCAGCAGTAATAGCAAATAAGTGAATATATGTTAGCAGATACATTTTTTCACAACAAACCCATTTTTGCTGACTTTTTCAATTTAAAACATTTAGAATATTTTTGAGGCTGTGATGAAATAGGCCACGTTGGTATTCTGAGCATTTAGAACCTAAATGGAAGATATCTGTGCATTCATAAAATTGTCTACAACATCTCCCCAAATGCTGAAATTACAGGGATAAGAACACTTGTTCTATTTCCAATGTTGTTTAGACATTTAAATTCTATCTGTTGAGTCTGCTGGGACTGCTGAGGAAAAGACTGCTAGGAAGCCTGAAATTTTGAACAAATTGGCCAGAAAAACTGACGATAGTAATCAAAACTTCTGAGATTCAGTTTCTGGAACCATCACTGAAGTCTCTTAATGTCAGCAAACATTTACATGGACCGACTTCCTAGTATTCATAAATAGGAAAGACATTTGTAGATCTACTGCTTATACTTGGGAAGGAGAAATACATCTAGATTTTAATAGTATATACTAAAATATCTATATCATAGTATTCCTTTGATGGTTTGGAATGTATCGCACTGGAGGAAAGGGTCTCAACAAATCCTGAGACTTAAACTGTAGTTGGAAATAACTGCAAGCATGTTGTGTAGGTACTGGTTTTGTACGATGGACAGAGTGAACTGCCACGTATGCCGTCTTGAACTTTGAGCAGAAGTTTTATTAATGTCACACTAGGTTTATGGACTTCCCTGTTTATTTCATGCTTTCAGACTTTTTGTATTGTGCTGTTGAACATCTTCCTGTACCTGAAAGATGCAGTGATTTTTAACCTTTCTCACCAAGTATGCATTCAAGAGATTGGTGTATGTGTCTATACTTATACACACACACACACACACATATATGTATACATACATATATACATACGCTATATATATATGAACCCACAGGGAGGCAACTAGATACAACTACAAATTCGTGCTTATATTTTGTCTCATGATTTTTAAATACATGTATGCTTTTGAGAGTCTTGCCTCATGATTACCTAAATCATTCTAATTCGTCTCTGATTGATTGTTTACAAAGAAGACAGAAAATCTATGTACCATTAAAGACAACCAGGCCCTCAAAGGGGTTGGAAAGGAGATTATTTACATTTCAGGTAGCATTGGCCATTCTTTCTCTGGCTCATTCAGTTTTTGAAATGCTGACAGACTTTATTGTAAGCCTAGAATCATCACTCAGTACTTGTATATCCAAGTGCTCTGACATTACAGTTGTATAGTATAGCAATGTAGACACAGAAGTGCAGTCTTTGGAAAGATAATACTAAAAAAAAAGGTTAAATTGTTGAAACTACCACTGCAAATGTGAAGTAATATGGGGGACTCTACACTCAGTTTGGTTAAGTAGAAATTTTAACATTGTCTTTAAAGAAGTCCTTTTCTTTCAACTCATTTTTTGTTAGGAAAATGAGGATTGTGCTTGAAGATCACAGTTACTTTTCTTTATGTTTTTTTCCTATTTATCAGCCTTGTTTTGTTTTTTATTAGAAAGCTTCTGAATTTTCAGTCCTGTGAAAACAAGTCTGTTTTTACAGAATTGTTTAACGTGTAGGAAGACAAGAGCAATAGAGAGAGCTGAAACAGTGATGCAGTTGGACATAGCTCAACGATTTTTCTCAAATGTTCTCATTGTATCATGTTGGCATCTGGACTACCTGCGTAGTATTTGGCTTTTTTCAGAATCTCCAATCTTTATTTTTTTCTAGTGCAGATGTTTCAGCCAAATTAATTGTTAAGTAGTGGGCAGCCAGAAATTTTGCTTAAAAGTGCTGCAACACAAGAATCATGAGTCTTTGCTAATATTAATATGATTTTATTTGTACTTTTGCTAGTTGAGAGACTTGTTTAGTAGTCAGACAAATGGGAACCATCCTTTTAGACATACATGACCCTTTTAGAGCTGGTGGGAATAAACTTGTAATGCTGTTGGGCTAGCTGTGTGCATCTTTGGAGTGGAAAAGCTCAGCCTGTAAAAGTCAGGCTAAAAAAACAAATTGCCATTCCAAAACCAAGCCTCAGCTTTGAAGATGTTACTGAAATAATAGTAAGGGAGTCAAGGAGGTAGACTGAAGGCTCAAAGGAATTAAGAGGACTAAGTACAAAGACTGTCATCAGAGCCAGATTTGCAGAAATCACTGTTGTGTGAGATCCTATAGCTTGGATGATTTACCCTGCAACATGAATTCATCTACAAGGACTGAAGGAAGAAAGTAGAGAGGCTCGTATGAACTCACAGCTAGCATTACTAAAATGATTATTTTATCCAGCTGTAACTAGGGGATCAAATTCTTTACATCATAAGCTTAATTATGTTAACCATCTGCCATTAAAGTCTTAGCATTTCACCACTTTCAAAATGAAGAATTTTGTGGGTGGAGTTTTACCACCTTCTTGATAAGTTAGGAGACACATCAATGACAATACCACTGGAAAAATTATTTGAATGTGCCTAACTTCATCACAGTTTCATGTGACATTAGCAGCTATGAATTACTGGAAGAGTATTTGCAAGATGAGGAATTCTGCTGGTCCAGATGGGATGCAGATTAAATGGCCAAGCTCATTTCCCAGTTGGGAGCTCCAAAGAGGCATTGAAAAAAAATACCTTACCAATCATAGTATTGCACTGAAAACATTAAGTCCCTTAGTTAATAAGGACAAAGGGGCACATCAAAGCTGCTAAAGTACCGTTGTCATAAAGAGACAGGGTGTAGCAGGATGTGTCTCCTCAGATGCTGCTTGTTTTCCTTTCCAAGCTGCCATGCCGGAGAGCAGGTGCTAGTGCTCAGGAAATCTCTACAGCAGAAACACTGTCTCTGGCCTTTGGGACCAGCAAATGATTTTGTCATCCTGACATCTGAAACCCCTGAATGCACCCTTTGTCCCATTGCATCCTTTTCACAAGGCAGAAAATCAGGTTATGTGTCATGCTCAGAGAACTTGAGGAGGAGATGTGCTTAAATGACAACTGTTTTAGTAACTGGATAAAAATGTACACTGTGACCAGCCAACAGGACAGATACTAGGGTATTTGCATAATTGTAATTCATCTGTGCTTTTCCACAAAGCTGAACTGCACTCATCTCTTACATGCTTACCTAAACTTATTTTCAGTTAACAAAAATAACTGTGGATAATGTCAGCTTACTAACAGGCCCAAGGATAGAATTTCCTTTGCCTGTTTGACAGACTTGATTTTTCTGCACAAATCCATGGCTTGCCCGGCTATGCCTGGAGGCAGATACACTACTGTGGGCTTCTTCAGTTCTGTGGATGGGTGCTGTTCCGCCAACACATTAAGCTGTTTCTGTAGATAAATGATGCACAAATAAAAGGGCATACATCAAATCTTAATCCTGTTTCAGTGTGGATGAACTAGTATTGCTAAAATAAGCCCCCCTTCCCTCCTATGCTGAATCTTTGGATGCCATTTGGGTCTGAAACAGTTGCATATTTTCATTCTGATAAATATTCCTGAAGGGAGAGCCAGCCACTTCCTTGGATGTTTAACTTTAATCACTGCAGTAAGCTTTCTTGAAGGGAGACATTGGAACAAGCCACCTCTGCTGGAATCCCACAGCAGTTGGTTCCTCGCAACTGTAGAAGAATTTAAAGCCTCAGGGACTGGTGTGATGTAGTCCTAATGGCCCCATGTAGAAACTGCTTCCAGGTCTCTGTGCTTCACAGGGAATTTGCAGAGGCCTTCCAGCTGGCTCCCTAAAAAAGCAGGATGGAGCAAAAGTCCACCAGCACCCATGAAGAGCCAGGTGGCCCATCTGGCCACCTGCAGAAGATACCAAAGGGTGCAGTAATCTGCTGAGCTGCCCTAGTAAAACTGGGTTCATTTGGTAAATTAATTTTGAGGGATGTTAAGTGGTGTTGGTAAGTATTATACTTTCCTATCAAAAGCATAGCAACATGTGCAATTGGTCCTCAACAAGGAATGAGAAAAGTTAATGATTTCCTTCCACGGCTGTTCTCATTAAACCCTGCCTCCAGCACATGGCTTGAAGACCTGCCCTAGATATGAGGGTGGACCTGGCAATGAAGCCCTCCTGGCCCTCCCTAGGCTGTGGATATATTGCACAGATATGTGGCCCATGCATCTTTGGCAGCTTGTGTTTTCCTGCAGTCCACAGCCTGTGCTGGATCAAAGAGGTGACTGGTTTATAGGCTCTCTTGTTCTGTTCTGGCTGTCTCTACTCTAATGCAAAGTTTTTGAAAAACGCTCGGTATTAAAACTCGTAAAATGTGTTGAACAACATATTTTGAATGAAGAAGTATAGCTACAGTGGTCATAGTGTATCTTAGGTTTACACTTCGTTGTCATGTCATAACTTGAATATTTTGATGAGAAGAAATCTTTGTACCATTAGGATTTAATAAGCAATTAAACATTCCACGAAACTCTTTAAATGAAGTTAAAGCCTGCAACCATCTCAGAAGTAAATCAGAAAAGTGTATATTCACAGATTTAAAGGTACTTAACATTGTTAACAGTTTATATTATGGTTGTTAGAGATATTGAATCAGAATACTACTCAAAATTCAGAAACATAGATGTAAAAATGGCCCTACCTAACAGATCTGATGATATATAAAGACATTATTGACAAGATACCAAAGATTTTACTTCAAGTTAAACCAAAAGGGAAAGACTGCTTTCTTTTCTCTTGCTTTTCTTGTACAATATTCCTATGTGAAAGATATACAGGACATCTAATGGAGTGTTACAGTGCAGCTGAAGTAAGACAATATGGTTATACCCATGCTGGATACTGATAAAGGACAAATGTTAAAAAATCCAACAACATGAAATTTCTGGAGGGTCGTGTGTTCTGTGGGAATCCAAAGCCCAGTGTTGACTTTCTATTGCATGCAACAGACTTCAATATCAGCCTTTGCTGAGCATCATAAAAATATCTGAAATCTTGCAGTCATGTAAATATATTGTTAAGGTTCTCTTTTCTTCTCTTGCCTGTTGAAATCTGCACTTGATCTGTATTTTTCTGTTTTCTGAAGACTGGAAAGATGCTTTTCCTTGTTTTCAAACCATTTTTTGTATATCAACTATAAAAATTCCAAGAATTTCGACTTCTGCATACTTGCAGTAAGTGACCTAGTTCATTGTAGAAATAGGTTAAAATTAGCCTTCATAAAAAAAAAAATTATTTTCATCTCATAGAATATCTTTTAGCCATGTCTTTTTGTATTTCATAAAGTGTCTATCTCTTCATGCTTAAAAAGCTGGTGTTGTTTTGCTTAGCTTTGATCAAGACATGCTCATTCAGACCATGACAGCCTTAATTAAATCCAGAGACATGGTAACAAGGCAGGCTTTTTTTCTGCCTGATATACTTAGTATCTTACAGTATATCATTGATCCAGATTTTGAAACATTATATATTCTTTTGTTTGTAAAAAATTATCAACTGATGGAAAATGAAGGTTGGGGTTTTTTGTTTGTTTGTTTTCCATTTTAATGCATCTGTATATTAGCATTCTGAAACAAGCAGAGCTGTGTGGTATGTTCACAGTTTATGGTTAAAAATTACACATGCACTGTAAGCAGTCTCAGACCACAATTCCTGGCTGCCTCATATGACTTTTTATGACATGCAACTTGATAAGTTTATGCTGATCATATTCTTGGCTAGTTTTACTGACTATATTCCACCATTGTTACAGCTAAGACTTGCTATCTGCAGGGTTCATAATAATGACACACTGCATTCTTTATTCCTATTTTTAGGAATGCTGTAACTACATGGGGAAAGGATTTGTGTGCTTATGCAAACACATGACTGCCTGAGAGCTTTCTGAGCTATGTCAGAAACCATGATAGTAATTACTGGTTTTTACTAGTTCAGAATTCAGCACAGGTATAGTTCTCTCTATATGGTCCAACAACATGCAGGAGGTGGAAAATATGTTCCCACTATTTACAGATTTGCTGTAAAAAAATAGCTGTTTTGGATTGTTCTAATCCAAATATACAAAAGTTCATGGACTAAAGCTCATATGATATCACTGCAGAAGAATTCTATGATTCTAAGACCTCCCTTCTGAACAAACATCATCGGTTTCATCTCAGTTCTCTGTCTTTGAACAGTGCTTAAGCCTCACCCCAAGATTATATCTTGTTTTGGATGGACATGTACAGGAGTGATGGCTCACAAGCTGCTTTTTTTTCCCTAAGTAGCCATCACTATTCATAGAATATGTGTTTGTGGAGGATGTGGGTCTTGACCCCAGCCACCTTCTCTCTGCAAGTGAGCAAGAAAAGGGCAGAGCCTTAATTCTACTTGGGAACAGCTGAAATGACAGGCAGGGAAACTGGTCTGTGCTTCATAGCGGTCAGCCCAGATTACTTGCCCATGGAGGAGGCAAAATGCAATTTGGTCTTCTTTGACATAGAGAAGCTATATTCAGAGGCTTGACATTTATTGTATGCCCACAAATAATGTAGAAGAAATGCTGAAAAACTATTAGCTTGTTTCCTTGTCTTTCTGATGAGTAGGGTATGGTTGTTGAATACTTGCACTTGCAGTACGAAGGCCTTGCCCACTCACTTCACTCTGAGAGTAATTTCCTTACTATCATTATTACTTCATTTATACCGCAATAACACCCAGAGGCCTCAGCAATATTTAAGAAGCCTCAGCAATATTTAAGGCCTATTTTCTTATGCATTACACAAACAAATAAGGAAGGAATAAGGACTTTGCTTAAAGGAGAAAACAGCTTTCAGGGTCTAAATTTGATTTTCCTCAGCACATAAACAACTGGGGGTGCATATATTGTCCATAATGAAAAAAGGAAAGCTGAAGATCTGTTTTGGACTCAGATGATACCTCTGTGAAAGGATATGGCAAGAGATTTTGAAAATCATATTTCTTTTGTGGTTTAATAAGTTGCTTCCTACCCACATAATATAGAGCAAGTGTACTGATACATACAGTGAAAATTTCCAGCTTTCTGTCATCACCCCAGTAAGTCATGCAAATGAACTACATGTGCATGCCTTTTAGCCCTGTTCGGTTGTCTCATTTGCCCATATGCTGGCTGGGGATGCTAAAAGAACTGGGTCCTTTACTTCACTTGCAGTATCGTTGTCCCATGGCAGACAAAACATAAGCCAGCTGCTGAAAACAGTCTGTTCTGCAGCGGGTCAGTTGTGCTAACAGCATGACAGGTATGAAACAACACTTATTTTATGCTTGGCATATTTTAAGATCTTAAGATTTCATTAATTTCAGTGACAACACAGAAACATTCCAGGACACAGCCATGCCGCAGCAATGGTAGGATTTATTGTTAAACGTAATTTTACTGAAGAAATTATGATGCACTGGGGAGAAATGAGCTTTCCTACAGATGTCTCTTAGAAGTTAGCTTTGGAGCTAGGCTTGTTGTTATTTTAAACAGAAGTTTAAGAACAAGAAGGAGCTTCATAACCACCTTTTTTGTTGTTGTTAGGCAAGCCATTACCTGACTATGTTTTTTCCTTTTAATTTGAGGTAGGGTTGGGGAGGTTGCAATGTTTTACATTATGTGAAGTGCTTCTGGCATTAAGTTATTAGGGACATTGAAATTGGTTTACCCACTAGGTCATGGTAAATGAATGCAGATGCAAAGACTATGTCAATTGTGTCAATGGTGAAGGCTGTACCACACAGACTGTGAAAAATTAGAGGAAAGCAGGAAATAATTTATTTTTTTAACAAGCTATTTCCCATTTACAACTTGTACCTGTTGAAGCTGAAAATGCTCCCCTTGTTTTGTCCTTTCCCTGTTGGCTGTCTCTCTTCTTTATTTGACAGATATTCAACACTTGAGGCCTTAAGTTCAGATGAGTATTATTAACAGCAACCATTACGGTCCCCTGGGGATTAATTTTACTTTGTAAGTGTGTTTTCACAATAGTTTCAAGATGCTGGAATGCAGATATATTTCTAGTAAAAAAAATAGTTTAGACAGGTTGATTCATTTAGCTACCCAGCAGGATCTGATTGCTTTTCTAAAGTTAATTCCCAGTGATTTTTTTCCCAACAGAAGCATGCTACAGTAGCTATTGCTATGAATGAAAGTAAGTGTTTTCTTACACAGAAATGAGTGAATTTTTTTTGCCATATTCTTTCTTTAATACCACTTTTTTCAAGTCACTCAAAGTGAGATATATTATTCAAATAGACATTTCCAAGATACTGTTTATACCATGCCCCATTTTTCAAGAACTAAAGTCTCTGTGTTCTCTGAGGAAATTAAAAGATTGTTTGCTTTATTCAGAAGCGGGGTGTTTTTTTTGTTCAAGTTTGTTGGGTTTGGGGGGTGGTTAGTTTGCTTGCTTGATTGCAGCTGACAAAGCTAAAAGACCTCTTTGTCCCTGTCTTCAAGCTGTGTGTGAACTCCAGTGGAATTCTGAACAGGTAAAACAACACATTATATGTGTTGCAGATGTGCTAATAACAAGCTCTTCTGTTGTTGTGGACTTTCTGAGCAGCAACTATGAAACAGAGATGACAAGTATATGCTTTTACTGGTGGTGGCATTTAAATGGTGTTTGATACTCTCAAAATAAAAAATGTTCTGTTTTCACACTCTTACTGAGGACTGAAGTGCTGATTAAGGTTTCTTATGTATTTATGTGTTGCACTTAGGCAAAATCTAATACAAATCAGATTGCAGTGGTGGCTTTGTTGAGAGATTCTGGAGCAGATTTAATAATTTGTCACATATTGGTTGAGAAGTAGTTGAGAGGCTTAAAGTAGAAAGCCAAAAGGAAGTCCAGCAGAAGAATCTCATGCAGTTCATCCCAATCACGCTGGCAATGCATGTGTAGGAGCCCAGCAGAGGCTGGAAAAGCCCGCAGGGAGGCATGGCCTCGCTCGCAGCGTGCTTCTCCGTGCCTCACTCAGTCTGATGCCATAAAGCCCCACCAGGTTGTTCCTGGGTTGCAAGAGACCCAGGTGGGGCAAGTGGGATTCTCCTTTCATTTTCTGTCCTGACATGGGAAGGAGGGAATTTCAGGGACTATGTCCATTCCAGTGTAAGAGATAGCAGTCTTCAGGATGAGTTGCATGAAAGACCATTGTGGGCAATTACAAAGACAGTTTGGAGCTCCTTCTTTAATTCAGTGCTTTTGTCTGAGGTAGTATGTAACTTGTCAGGACAGGGTAAAAGGTCTGGAGCAGTTGCTGTGACATTCAATGATAACAGCCTTACTGAGAAAGGCTGCAGATCCTATCCTGCCCTCCCCAAATCCTCCCTCAGTTAAGTATTAGTTTAACACTTCATTATTATAAATACTCATGTAGTTTAAACTGTGGCTCAGAATTCTCTTTAAACAACACAACGTTCCCCATATTACAGGCTTCACTAAACAACCTACTCCGCAATGTACAGCCACACAATTGTAGTGGTTTTGAAATTAAATATTGACAACAGTTTAATTGATTTCAAATTTTGTACTTAACAAGTTCTAACTGAAAGTGAAAAAGTGGTTTAAGGAACAGTCTGAATGGCATCGACTTGTAATAACACTCATTATTTGCAGAGGGTGGTAAGCCCAGGATTAGGGTATGTGTTTTAAAGGCAGCATGAGTCTTCTTTCCTTGAAATATTTTCCAGTGTATGTTAGCTAACATGAACCACGACTACTGCTATAGCACGACACGACCACACCTTTTTGATAGTTAGCTAGGGTGCAGTGTGTTCCCTTTAATTTATTCTGACCAGTTGGATTAAAGATGTCATTCTCAAGTAGATTTTCCTTGCAATAACACCTTGACAGCCATATTGGTAGCATTGCTGCCTACAGTGATCTCTGTTTTGAGTAAGTCCACAAGTAATGTCATGAGGAAAAGATGATATCTTCTTACTAGGCTAATTTAAAATTTTGATCACTTTGGACTCTCTTTCTTGTTTCCAAATATTAAACAAATATTAAGGATTGGGATTTTTTTTAAAGTTGCAAGATTATTTAGTTGTAGAACTATAAACAATTATAGAAATAAATATTCTTTCAATTTTTAAATGTTTGCAATGTGTGGGAACAGCTGACTTGGCTCTTTATTGTTATGAAGCAGGCATCAGGTTGATTCTTACCTCTCAAATTCTCAGCAGATTCTATGTGGAATACTACTAAGCAGAGAAATATATAGATTTTAATAGTCTTATCCCTTTAAATTTGAGGAAAAGTAGATGTAGCTTTGATATAAATATTAATGCAACACTTCAGGCAAAGGCAGTGCATTTTAGAAACCTTAATTAGCATCTCAGAAGGTTTTCTTCCAATAAATTGCCTGGTACTGCTGTGTGAATGGCTTCAGATAGTGAATTTGCCCTCAGTTTCACCGGGAGATAAAATAGCTGAGCAGGAAAACAGGAACAAGACTTCATAGTGGGTTTAGAAGCAAATCTCATTTTGAGGCTTGTGAAAGAATAGTCTGGTATAATAACAAGGGAATATATAATTCACCAACAAACCTGAAAATGTCTAATATACGTAGTAATGAATTGTAATTTAGGACTGTGGTAGTTTTTGTGAAAAAAGAAGAATATTTTTTTTCCTAAATTTTATCTAAAAATTTTTATTAATTGAAACTAGATCATCATCTGCTTGTTTCAGAATCTCAGTTTGATTGACAGATTTACTTTGTTTATTCCGGTTTTCAGTTTCTTATGGATTTGAATTAGACTGTTACCTTGGGAATTTCACTCCAGGAGAGCCTTTCAGAAGGCTGTAGTGACATCTAATCTTTAAAAGAATGTTCTTAAAAAAAAAACAAGAGAAAATATTTTGAGATTACATCATTCTGGATTTAATTGAATAGGTCTCATAATGGAGAAAAACAAAACCCAGTATTTGTAATTTTTTTGTAGAAATATTAACCTAGAAATAAAGGTTAGGAAATACATCTTTTATGAGTGTACATATGCTATCTTTTATTATTATTCTTGGTTTCTCTTTAGATATCTTTCTGGCAGATTTAGTCACCAGTAACTTTTTTTCAGAGTTATTGGAAGGAATGCTATGCCCAACAGTGCAAATGAGGTCATGTTAGACCTGCAAGGTCCTTTTGTTCCTAAATTGTACGATTCTATGTGAAGCTAAAAGTAACAGAAAAAGTATGTATTTTCATCATATATGAATATGTACGTACAGAGGTGAAAATTCATGTTTCCTAAACTTGATTCTGCTTACCACTTCAAGTACTGAGATGGATTGTTCAGCTTGTGGAACAGTCACATCTGTCTAAATACCTTCACTTTTTTTTCTCTTTCTGGGGGTTTTTGCAAACCAGAATATAGCTTTTTCAATAAGAAGTGCATATATAATCATAGAATCGTGGAATGGTTTGGGTTACAAGGGATCTTTAAAGATCATCTAGTCCAAACCCCCTGCCATGGGCAGGGACACCTGCCACTAGATTGCACTGTTCGAAGCCCCTTCCAACCTGACTTTGAACAATTCCAATTGATGGGGCATCCACAGCTTCTCTCCGGCAACCTGTTCCAGTGTCTCACCACCCTCATCCTAAAAAAATTTTTCCTTATGCCCAATAAAAATCTCCCTTCTTTCAGTTTAAACCTGTTGCCCCTTGTCCTGTCGCTACAGGCCCTGATAAAAAGTCTCACTCCATCTTTCTTATAAGCTGCCTTTATATACCGAAAGGCTCCAATAAGGTCTCCCCAGAACCTTCTCTTCTCCAGGCTGAAAAACCCCAACTCTCTCAGCCTTTCTTCATAGGAGAGGTGCTCCAGCCCCCTGATCATTTTCATGGCCCTCCTCTGGACCAACTCTAACAGGTCCATGTCCTTCTTATGTTGGGGGCCCCAGAGCTGGATGCAGTAGTACTGGTGGGGTGTCACCAGCAAGGAGTAGAAGGGCAGAATTACCTCCCTCCACCTGCTGGCCATGGTTCTTTTTATACAGCCCAGGACACAGTTGGCTTTCTGGGCTGCAAGCACACATTGCTGTCTCGCATTCAATTTTCATCCACCAGTATGCCCAAGTCCTTTCCTGAAAGGCTGCTCTCAACCCCTTCATTCCCCAGCCTGTATTGATGCTGGGGCTTGCCCCTACCCCAGTGCAGGACCTTGTACTTCATCTTGTTGAACCTCATGAGATTCACATGAGCCCACTTCTCAAGCTTTTCCAGGTCCCTCTGGATGCCACCTTGTCCCTCAAGACAATTGACTGCACCACTCAGCTTGGTGTCATCCGTAAACATGCTGAGAGTGCACTCAATCCCACTGTCTATGTTGTTGATTAAGATATTAAATAGTATTGGACCCTTGCAGGACATCATTCATTACCAGTTTCCACTTGGACATTAAGCCGTTGACCGTAACTCTTTGGAGGTCACCACTCAGCCAATTCCTTATCCATCTAACAGTGTGTTGGAGTTTCAGAAACTCTTCTGTTTTTTTTCTGTTAAAGGAATTTTTCCCCATACGGGTTGCTAGGGGGACA
>JAVJGG010000074.1:17607916-17620782 GCA_035590195.1 Aviceda cuculoides | reverse complement strand
CCCCCGCCCCCCCCCCCCCCCCCCCCCCCCCCCCCCCCCCCCCCCCCCCCCCCCCGCGCCGGCCGGCCTTGGCAGACACCTGTCTTTCAAACCAAGACACAGTGCATCCATCAAACCCATGTCTCACCAATTTATCAGCAAGAATGCTGCAGGGGACCCTATCAAAGGCCTTACAGAAGTCTAGATAGATGACATCCATAGCTCTTTGGAGCCATCCATAGCTTGGGCCCTTGTCCACTGATGCAGTCACTATAATCTTAAATAAGAAACTTTACAGTCATATAGCCAGATAAAAGTGTCTATTAAAACTCAGAAAAGGCATTTTTTTAGTAAGGAAAAAAAAAATGTAAGTAAGAATGTACTAAGTACTAATCCAGTAACTTCATTGATCAGTAACTATGACTTGGTAGGCTTTCTGGAAATGTTTAAATTTCCCCTTTTTTGGAAAAGAAAGGAATGGAAATGGAGCTTCAGTAGGAAGAGGAAGTTAGTCATGACTTTCACAGTGCCTGTTATTTTTTAGAGGGGCATTCTTTTTCCTTTTTCTCTTCCCCCTCCCTTCTTCCTTTAAGACATGATAGAAGTTCTGCCATTTGAATATGTGCAACCACAGGCTTCTTCCACATAAGATTCCACTATTTTAAGAAAAGTGTATATTACTGGCAGTTTTAGAAAACAGGAAATATTCTGAGTGATTCTCAACTGAACTAAAGCATAGCAACAGTGAAGACATAAGAATATGTTTGTGACCACCACAGAGTCCCACTGGCATGGACTCAATATAGGTAGGAGTTTGGGATTGTAAAGAAGTCTCTATTTAATAAATAGCTCTAGACTCTTTTGCACTTCAGTCATAATGTCTTCCTCTGTTTTGTGCATTCCAGAGTGTGTCTAATTCCTGTTTTTCACTGAATTCTTGTTTCTGGTACAGTCATTAGGGATAGGATTATTAAAAAGCCTGCATGACATAAATCTCACTGACTTGGTGGGTTATGTGTCAGAGCCAAAAAAGGGCCTATGTGCTTAAAAAAAGATGGAGTTAGGCTTAGTCCTATAAAAATTTCAGTCCTGGCATCATTCTTTTGTCATCCTCACTAGCAGAGATACCCTGCCGATGTCACTCTCAATAGCTGCCTTCCCTTTGACATATCCAAACCATAATGCTTACACTTTCACATCTCTGCATGAGAAGTGAAACTGTTATTTCAGGACTGAAAGCTCCTTGCCTTGGTTGTAAAGACTAAGGTGAAATGCAGTCATTCACTCCTAGTTTTTCATATTAGAAATGCTCTCCCTAACACTGTATAAATTATTCTGAAGTCTTTAGGGTAGAATGGACCAACTAGACTTGCTTGAATCATGGGCACTGGATATCTTAAGTAAATTCTTCTATTCATTTACAGGGCAAGTAGGTGGAGTATGAATAAATCTAATTTTTATGAAAATTCCCATGCAGATTTATTTGAAATCACACTCCATCTCAGAAATGCCCTTAATGTTTGTGAGGTATGAGTCAGTTCACAGAATAAGGAAGATCTTTTCCAGGGGAAAAAGAAACCAATGCCATTTGGGGAAGAATAAATAATCAGAGAAATATCTCACCACCAGGCAGTCGTCCAGTTTCCCACCTGCGGTATGAAAATCCTATAGGCATGTAACCTTTAAACAAATCACTGAGTGCTCCCTGCTCACTGTTATCAGCTCCTCGTAGAGGTGCAGAGTGCAGGCAGTGCACTTAGGAAGATTTGCTGTAAGCCTGAGGCTCTCCAGGCAACCCATTTTTTTGGTCCTGGTTGTTTCCCACTGCAATTTCAACAAAAGGTTGCAAAAGTTGTATCTGTTGTGCTTTGCCACTAGGATTGTATTTCTGCAACCTTGCCTCTGGATCAGGTCACCTCAAAGTCACCATTATGCCACATCCTCAGCATGAGGAGTTAGTACCATGCAGCAGCCAGCTTCCCCTTCTCATGGGGTCACACAGTGCCCTTGGGACACCCCCATCTCCCATGCTCTATAATGTTACGCAAAGACTTTCCAGTGAGAAAAGGCTACTAAACACATTTTCCAGCTAGCTGATCCTGGTTTTGCTGAAAGATGTTGGTGGAGAGTATCTTCCCTAGAGGCTTTGTCCCTCTGAAGTTTTGGACAAGTGTCTAATGAAGCATCTCCTTGATGTTGTTTCCTCCTTTCCCCCAGAAGATGCTGTCAAAGAGCTCTTCTTCCTATCATTGCAATTTCTCCCACTACCCAGAGGTGGTTAGTAGCAAGCTGTCTCCAGTGTTTCAGTTTGGAAACAGTGGTGCTTTGTGTTTCCTAACCAGGAAATGCCAAACTCTATTTGGCAGTCCATGTGTGGTTGTTTGTGTGCATGTCTGAACGAGCACCCAATTTTTGCACAAATGCATGTAATACAGAAGAGTAGTCAGTCAGTCTGTCAGGCCTTGTGCACACACTGCTGGGAGATGTCCCTGTCTTTAGGTTTGTTGATGAAGCCTAAACGCATTGGAGATTTTTTCCAGTGATCTGAATGAATTTGAACTACACTGATATTAATTTGAAACTGAACACAGGTTAGTCTACATGTGTGAGTTTTTACACCTAAGACAGGCTATTGAGTTTTAGTGTCTTGCTTTTTGATTGCCACATTTACAGCTTTTTAAAATACTTGAAGTTGAACTTTCAAAAAATAGTTAAATGCAAAATGATATAAATCAGTGTAATTCCTTAAAATTTTGCATCTATTTTGTATGTGGAAGTATAAAAATGGTGTTTATTTTCACAGCTAAATCCTGAAAGCTTCTAGTGAAATTTCATATTTACATTGATAAACTTTATGGTTGATACATCTCTCCTGTAAACAGTCCTACAGAATTTTCTCTTCTACTTGCAACGAGCAAGATACAATCTTACAAAAGCATTTAAAAGAAAATAAATAATATATTCATTATCAAACACTTCACAATAAAATAATTTAATATTTTTTTAATAATATAAAATGAAAGGCACACCACTAGCTCTCGAATTTCCTAAGGTGGAAACAAAAAACCCAGCTGAGAATTAATAGGGACACTTTATGTGGATAGAGTGTCGCTTCATTTTAGAGTAATAGAACTGCTGCCTTTATTTAGAAGATTGATGTGAGACTACAGGCACACAACCCAGGGATTCTGTTTCATTTATATACTTTTACTTTTTGAAGGACTACCTAGAAATATACTGAATCTAATCTTACAAGATCAGACTTCATTCTATTCACTGTAACAACATAACTTGAAATACAGAAAATAAAAATTAAGAAAAATGAAAATACTAGGTGAACATATACAATAAAATAGTTGATACTTTTGAACATATGATGCATTAATCTTACACAAACTGCTCATAATTTGTTTTTCCTTAAGTTGTGTATACCACTTGTTTTTCACTGTAGGAAATTAGTATTTATTGGTTTAGTGTTGTGCCATTTTGCTCTGCTCATTCTTTTTTATTAAAGCAGTGCCATTAAGAGAAGTGATGAGAAAATTGGAACTGGAAGTTCCATTTTTTAATGAGATTCCTTTTCAGTTAATTAATAGATACCACCTGCATGAGGTAATGCATAGCAAATAGTACTAATAGGTTTGTTTGCATCTACTAAATTGGATACAACATGTTTTCTTTCATTGTTGTCATGGAATCCGTAAATACTGGCTGACCTACCCTGGTTTCTTTTTTGGGGTGAGCTGTTATGGATTTCCAAAAACTGCCCTCTGAACCTTGACTTATACGTAAATAAGACTTAATGATTAATGGTACATTGAAAATCAGCACTTTATGTTGATAATTAAACAGTGGCAATTTTTTAAATGTGTTTAACAGTGAATATTTAGCACATTTTTTCCCATTTTTCCTTCTTTAAGCAAAACACATAGCTGGATAAGCTTTATGTGGCTTACAATAATATTTCTGAGCACAAAGATTCATAAAAAACATCTCTGTCTATAAGTATTGTTATATCTTTACTATGACTCCTTGCATTCAATAACCAATCTTGATATGATAAAGAAGTTCAAAAGACTTAGCACATGCTATTGGGAATGAGTCTGGCAAAGTCAACTGCTTGAAGTGAAATTACATTAAGTCACTTTGGTTTTTTACGCTGCTGTGTTATTTGTAACCTTTTTTTCAGATTGGAAATAGATGGAGGATTGTCATGGAGAGGTGTTTATAAATGAAATAAAACAAAATTCTGACTTTATTAGTGTTCTAAATCAACATTTATCTGAATTTGTAGGGGATCTTTAAGAAAGGGTTGGTTATGGTAGGCACAATCAATAGGAAGAATCTTTGCTGATTATGTGATGCAAAAATGAAGTTCATTGTGGATTCCCAAAATCATAATGAGAAAATGAGTCTATGGATAGGATATAGAGATCCATATCTATTTTGGGCCAAGTTCAATAATAACTATTGTTTATCTGTGGGCTACATGTATATATGGCTTACTCCCAGCCCTTTGAATTCCTGTAGTCTGTTTGCATGAACTTTATAATACTTCAGAGATGAATCAGTCTTCTGATTTTGTGACAGATGCTTTGAAATCTGATGTACCTGTCAAGTTTCCCTGAAAATTTTTGGCTGAGAAAACTTAGGAAAACCCTGAAAATTGTATTTGTATGAGTCCCTACCATTTTTGCATATAAAAGTAAGTGTGTTTTTTTTTTCCCCCAAGTCCCTAAAAACATGCACAAAACAGCATGATGACTACAGTCTCCAGGACAGGTTTTGAAAATAATATAGTACCACAGGTGATCAAGACATTAAAGAGAGCAGCTTTGTTTTCACTATTTCATAAAATCATAGAATCATGGAATGTTTTGGGTTGGAAGGGACCTTTAGAGGTTGTCTAGTCCAACCCCCCCGCAATGAGCAGGGTCACTGCCAAGTGGATCAGGTTGCTCAAAGCCCTGTCCAACCTGATCTTGAATGTTTCCAGGGATGGCACACCTACCACCTCTCTGGACAACCTGTTCCAGTGTTTTACTACCCTCATTGTAAAAAATTTCTTCCTTATATCTTCTCTGAGTCTACCTTCCTTTAGTTTAAAACCATTATTCCATGTCTTATTGCTACAGGCCCCATCTTTCTTATAAGCCCCCTTTAAGTATTGAAAGGTTGCCATAAGGTCTTCCCAGAGCCTTCTCTTTTCCAGGCTGAACAATCTCAACTCTCTCAACCTTTCTTCGTAGGAGAGTTGCTCCATCCCTCTAGTAGTTTTTGTGGCCCTTCTCTGGACCCGCTCTAACAGGTCCATGTCTTTCTTGTGGTGGGGGCCCCAGAGCTGGACGCAGTACTCCCCATGGGGTCTAACCAGAGAGGAATAGAGGGGCAGAATCACCTCCCTCAACTCGCCACTATTCTTTTGATGCAGCCCAGGATATGGTTGGCTTTCTGGGCTGTGAGGACACATTGTAGGTTTATGTCTAGCTTTTCATCCACCAGTACCCCCAAGTCCTTTCCTGCATGGCTGTTCTCAATCCTTTCATTCCCCAGCCTGTATATATGCTGGGGGTTGCCCTGACCCAGGTGCAGGACTTTGCACTTGGCCTTGTTGAATCTTATGTGGTTCACATGGACCCACTTCTCAAACTTGTCCAGGTACCTCTGGATGGTATCCCATCCCTCAGGCATGTCAACTGCACCACTCATCTTGGTGGCATTTGCAAATTTGCTGAAAGTGCACTCGATCGCACTAAGTCATCGATGAAGATATTAAATGGTACTGATCCCAGTATGGACTCCTGAGGGACACTATTCATCCATCTGATCCCCATCTGGACATTGAGCTGTTGACCACTACCCTATGGATGAGACCATACAGCCAATTCCTTATCCACTGAACAGTCCATCCATCAAATCAATACATCTCCAGTTTAGAGAGAAGGATGTTGTGGGGGACCATGTCAAAGGCCTTACAGAAGTCCAGATAGATGAGATCCTTGGCTCTTTCCTTGTCCACTGATGTAGTCACTCCATCACAGACAGCCTTAGAAGGTTGATAAGGTAAGACTTGCCTTTAATGAAGCCACACTGGCTGTCTCGAATCACCTCCCTGTCCTTCATATGCCTTAACATGTCTTCTAGGATGATCTGTTCCATGATCTTCCCAGGCAAGTGGTGAGGCTGACAGCTCAGTAGTTCCCAGGGTCCTCCTTTCTACTCTTTTTAAAACTGGGTGCAACGTTTCCCTTTTTCCAGTCTCCAGGGACTTCACATAACTGCCATGATGTTTCAAATATCAACTACATCAGCGAATTCCCTCAGGACACTGGGATACACCTTGTCAAGTCCCATGGATTTATGTATGTTCAGGTTCCTCAGATGGTCTTGAACCTGATCTTCTCTTACAGTAGGAGGGACTTTGCTCCCCCAGTCCCTGTCTTGAAGTCCATCCACTTGAGAGGTGTGGGAAGAGAGGTTGCCAGTGAAGACTGAGGCAAAAAAATTGAGAACCTCAGCCTTCTCCTTGTCTGTTCTTTACCAGTTTGCTGGTCACGTACATCAGGAGGAGTACACTTTCTTTGTCCTTCTTTTTCTGGCTGACACACCTATAGAAGCCCTTCTTATTCTTTGCATCCCTTGCCAAGTTCAGCTCCAGCCACGCCTTGGCCTTCCTGACCCCATCCCTACACAACCAGGCAACGTCCCTTACTCTTCCCAGGATATCTGTCTCTGCTTCCACTGTTTGTGCATTTCCTTCTTGCCCTTTAGTTTGACCACCAAGTCTCAACTCAGCCATGCGCAAGAGTCAGTCAGAAAGTCTCTTGCCAGTCTCTTGCCTTCCTTTCCTGATTTCTTACACCTGGGGAGAGCTCTGCCCTCTATGGAAAGAGACCTTAAAGATCTGCCAGCTCTGTTCTGCTCCTTTGTTCCTGAGGGCCGTTTCCCAGGGGGTCCCATTGACTAACTCTTTGAACAGCTGGAATTTTGCTTTCCTAAAATTCAGGGTCCTGACTTCACTCTGTCTGTCCCATATCCCTCAGGACTGTGAACTCCACCAGTGCATGACCACTGCAGCCCAGGCTGCCTCCAATCTCGACGTCACTGATTAGATCATTTGTGTTGGTGACCAACAGGTCCAGTAACACATCCTTTCTGGTAGGGCTGTCTAATATCTGGCTTAAGAAGTTATCCTCAACACACTCCAAGAGGCTCTTGGATTGCCTACAGCTCACCATGCTACTTTTCCAGCAGATGTTGGGGTGGCTCAAGTCCCCCAGCAGGATGAGAGCCTGTGAGTGTGATGCTTCCTGTAGCTGGAGTAAAAAGGCTCTGCTTGATCAGGCAGCCTGTAGTAAACACCACCCACAGAGTTCGCGTTGTTGCCCTGGTCTCTAATTCTCACCCATAAGCTTTCAACCAGCTCGTAGGTATTCTTCAGAGACAGCTCTTCACAATTTATCCAATTCTTGACATGGAGAGCAATCCCTCCACCCCTCCTTCTCTGCTTGTCCCTTCTGAACAGCTTGTAGCCATCAATAGCCATACTCTGGTCATGGGATTTGTCCCACCAAGTTTCAGGAATGGCAACTAGGTCGTAGTTTTCTAGAAGCATGGTGGCTTCCAGATCTTTCTGTTTGTTCCCCATGCTGTGTGCATTGGTGTAGAGGTACTTCACCTGGGCTGTCAGCCGTGTCACCTTTTCAGAGGAACACATCTTAATTCTTTTGAGATATTTCACTGGTGTTCTTTGTTGGCTCCTATTACCTCAGGAGCCCCTGGCTCATCTCCGTAAGACTTCAGGTGTGCTCCAGTGTACCCAGCAAGTCTCAGAGCAACAGCCTGAGGGCCCTTGCTAGCACCCTGTCCATCCAACCCTGGCATGTCATCCCATGGCTTGTCACAGGTGAGCCTGATATTATTTCCCTCTCCCTTCAAGTCTAGTTTAAAGGTCTGTCAATCAGCCCTGCTAGCTCACGAGCAACAACTCTCTTCTCCCTTTGAGAAAGATAAATCCCATCTGACGTCAGCAGGCCTCGTGCCATATAGACCATCCCATTATCAAAAATCCCAAAATTCTGTCCGTGACACCAGCCATAAAGCCACGTATTAACAGTCTGGGTCCATCTGTTTCTTGCAATATTGCTGCCCACAACTGGAAGCGTAGAGGAAAAAATTACCTGTGCTCTGGATTCCCTCAACAGCTGTCCCAAGGCCCTGAAGTTTCTTTTATTGTCCTTGGGCTACATGTTGTGGCTTCTTTACCACCCACATGAAAGAGCAATAACGGGTAATAGTCCAAGGGCTGGACCATACTAGGAAGTATCCTAGTGACGTCCTTAACCTGGACTCCAGGGAGGCAGCAGACTTCCCTAAAAGGAGGGTCTGTGTGGCATACTGAACTCTCTGTTCCCCTCAGAAGGGATTCACCTACAACTATAACTTGTCTTTTCTTCCTCATGGAGGTGGTTGTGATACAGGGGATAGGCCTTTCTGACCTTGGCAACACCTCCGGTGTAGATGGACCATCATCCACACCATCCATTGACTGACATTGTACTTCCAAAGCCTTATACCTGTGGTCCAGAGGCACCTAGGTAGGCAAGGTAGGCAAGGAGGGGGTTTGCCTGCAGCCCCAAAGGTAGACTTGCCTCCATTCACTCCTTTCCTTTAAGCTACTGTATTCTGCCTGGGGGGGGGGGGGGCGATAATTTCATGCTGACTTCCTTATTCCATGGTAAAGACCTCTAATAATTCTTTCTCACCTACTTTGTCAGTGATAGAAAATCAAACTAACACATGGCCCACTCCAGGGTGAAAACATTATTTATAAAATTTTGAGCATCTCCCCTCTGATCCCCTGAATTATGTAATCTTCTTAGAGTATGGAAGTGCCTAGGCTGGCAGGGACCTCTGGAGATCACCTGGTCCCACCTTCTGTTGAAAATAAAGTTGTAGATGATGTAATCTTGGCCATGTTGAGATGACTCTTGAATTTTTCTAGTGAAGTAGATTTCATCACTTCTCTGGGCAATCTATTGCAATACTTTGCTGCTGTCATGGTGAACAGTATTTTTCTCATATCTAGAGAGAATTTCACCTGAATCAGCTCTTGCCTGCTGCCTCTGCCTCTTGCCCTGTCAGGATGATTGCTTGTGAAGGGAGCATATCCATCTTTCTCTCTTAACTACTTTTTAGTAATGAAAGACTGTGATCAGATTCCCCACAAGCCCTGTCTAGGTTGAACAAAGCCTCTTTTTAAAACATTTTTTCATATGTCATGTTCTCTAGCCCCCTAATCATCTTGGTGGCTCTGCTTTGCTGGACCCTCCAATTTCTCAATGTCTTTCTTGAACTAGGGGACCAACACTGGACACAGTACTCCAGGTGTAGCCTCAGAAATGCCAAGTAGAGCTGGGTAACCACATTCTTTGTGGGCTGGCTGTACTCCTGTTGATGTGGTCCAGCACACAACTGGCCTTAGATGCTGCCAGAGCTCACTGCTGGTTCATGTT
This sequence comes from Aviceda cuculoides, assembly GCA_035590195.1. Lineage (NCBI taxonomy): Eukaryota > Metazoa > Chordata > Aves > Accipitriformes > Accipitridae > Aviceda > Aviceda cuculoides. Next base: position 17,611,288 of record JAVJGG010000074.1, on the reverse strand, counting down.
CAGCTTGCTGCCCTCCAGGACTCTGATGACATTTCTAGCAGAGCTAGCGCCCAACCTGACAGTTTCAGCTTGTACTGCAGCTTTGGATTTCCACCCCAGGTGAAGGACTTTATATTTTGCTTTTGTAAGACTCATGTAACGCTTATTGGCCCAGTCTTCAAACCTGTCAATGTCAATGTTAACGGCTCTGTGTAGGATGGTCCTTCCTTCCACCCCTTCTCCTTGCTTGTTATTATACACAGATTTGGAAATGGTGTCTTTAGACCTGTTGTCTGAGTAATTTATAAAGATATTTAAGGGTATTGGACCCAGTATTGACCCTGAGGAGCTCTGCTTGCCACCAGATGCCAGTTTGACTTTGAGTCATTGTTTTGAACTCAGCAGTTCAGCCAGTTTTCCACCCATCTTATTCTCCAGTTCTCCAGTTAATAACTTATCAGCTTGTCAGCAAGGACATTCTGGGATGCTGTGTCAGAAACTTTGTTAAAGTCAAGGTAAGTGGAGCCATGGCTCTATCCTCACCCACCAAGCAACTTGCTTCACTGTAGAAGACCATCAGGCTGATTAAACAGGACTTGCCCTTAGTAAATTTATGTTGGCTTTTCTGAGTCACCTTCTGGTGGCTGAAAACAGCTTGCATGAGGATGTTTCATGAGTCCCTTTTTAAGGGACTGAAGTAAGACTGACTTGTCTGTGGTTTCAGAGATCACTCTTTTGACCTTTTGCAGGTAAGTGCAGTACTTGCCTATTTCTGCTCATCCACTACTTTCCTTGATCTCCATGACATAAAGCTGATGATAGAAAAATGAGAGACTTTGCAAAGATGTCAGCTAACTGACTGATGTGTTGTGAGATAGCGACATATTGTAGTACTTTTCTGCATTGGTCATTAGTGGAAATGTAGGTCTATAGTCAGGATTTTTTTTTTTTTTAATTAAAACTTAATACCCAGTAATTCAGTCAACAGGATACGTTGTCCATCTTTTAATGAAAAATTGATAGGAAATCAAATTTTGTCTGAGTGACTAGATTCACCATCATATGTGTTTTATTATTCTGGCATATTCAGTGGAAAACCACATGGCAGCAAATGGCTGCAGCAATGCAACTGGTAGGAAACAAAGCACACCTAGTCCCTGTATTCACCATATATAATCACTGGTGTAGCGCACCATCACATCTTGTTTTCAAGAGTTAAAGACATAGCACAGTATGAGACACCTGATTGTGAAGCTGGATTACTATAATTTTTTTCAGGTACCCAAATCCTGCCCTGCAGGGTCTGTGACCAAGACTTTCCAGAAAAAATGTAATCACTACCTGTTTTATGATCAGTGTAATGTCTAATCTGTTTCTAAGCTGCTGAAGTAGATATAGTGGCTCACTTACATTTGGAAAGAAATGTGCATATAAAATCTACTGTATTAGGTTGTCCAACTAGTGTGTAATCTTGCTGCATTTGGGGAAAGTAATATAACCAGATGAAAATGGAAACCTTGCTATTCTAGCCTTGCTTCATCAAGATTTCCTATCACTCTGATCTGCTGCTGAAGGAGATCAGAAGTAAATGTGACTGCACAAGGCAATGGTGAAAATACCAGTTCTGCTACAATTTTCTCTCTATTCTTCATCTGTATTTTGTGAAGGCAAGAGACAAAAATATTACTTTTCATGGGGAAAAATACTTTCTTTAGCAGGATATGGTCTTCTGCATAGCTCCAAGTGCAGAGTCATATTGTCGTGATCATCTGAAGTGCTACTCATGACTACTTTCTGCATCCATCTTGCAAAGATGTAATAGAATAAAACAGAGGAGAACAGAAATGTCCTTGCAAAAGCCTAAGCACAGATTTCTGGATGCCCAGTAGCAGGAGACCAAACAAACATCACACTTGACAAAGCAGAAATCTTTGTGTCTGTATGGTTCCCCATGTTTCCTCCTAGAAAGACAGGCAGCAGAAAACTTCTGAAAAACTTCCCTTAATATGTTTTCCATTGCCCTGTTTTTATTGCAAATAAAGGTCTTTAATCCATAATCAATAGTAACATGTCCATTTATTTATTCCTGAAGTGTAGAGGGTCAGGTAATGCCAAAAAGTAGTTTGTGGTGATCCTGCAGTGAAGTTGAAATTTTGAACCTGATGCATTTTTGAAAGAGGCTAGGTGAAGTGGTTGTCTAGGATGGCAGAGGATAGGATGCAAGACATCCTTTCAAATCAATGTGTCCTATAAGAGAAGCTCCAACAGTTCAAAAAATTAAATCTACTTTAATGTAGATTATGAATTTAGGAGCATTAGATGTTTTCATGTTCCTTCACTGTTTGATCAGGAAAGGTTTAAATGTTTTTAATATTGCAGATGTTTTGCTCTGTGTGCTTTAATGCCTGGTTTGTTAGAACCTTTTGATATGTTTGACGTATACTTTAGTGTACCAAAAATCCAGACTAGTTTTTGTCATCAATATATTATTGTAAGAATTTGGTCTGAGAAATTCAACATAAACTTAGTATATATTTGGAAGTTTTATAATATAAACCACAAAAAGTTTATTTACTTAAAAGGACCTAAGATTACTTCTTTAAAAAAAAACATGAAAAAATGAGCTACATAGTTCAACTGCAGCCTGATAGTGCTAAGTGTCATGCATATTTTGATGGAATATACTGCTGTTACCAGGGAAAGTAGTGCATTTGACTGTTGAGATAGTGCTTATTTCTTACACTTAAGAAATGGAAATTTCTTACACTTAAGATGGAAAATTAAGGATGAGAAAGTCACAACATCCCTGTGGAGACTGAATCACCTAAGACCCTTGCCAAAGCGAGAGATACCATAGAAATGCTGAAGGCCTAGCCTATCTGTTTTTTTGCAACATTTTTGCCTTTTATACACACACATTTAAATATATATACACACACAGAGCTAAATTCACAAGCTCTGTATGTGAGCTCTTTACCCTGTTTTACCCTGTTCAGCTTTTCCTTCCATCTTCAAGACAGTTTCTAGAACACATGGGAGGGATCCAGGTACTGAAGTGTCCCACCCATGCTAGGGGGGCTGTGGAATCCATTTTCCACCAGAGACAAGACGGATATGGTTCATCCCTAACTAGCAAAGTACAATGCAGGTACACACTTTAAAAAAGTTAAAGAAACTTGTGGAAATTGTTAAAGCAATTGTTACACCTTTCAAATTCTTTGACATTTTATTTTTCAGCTTCCTTTCGTCATACTTTCCTACTCACTTTGTTGTAAGAAATAGATATAAATGACCTGTAAAGAATAAAATTAACTTCTTGTCCTGGTTTCATCTGGGATAGAGTTAATTGTCTTCCTAGTAGCTGGTACAGTGCTGTGTTTTGAGTTCAGTATG
>JAVJGG010000074.1:17564496-17591462 GCA_035590195.1 Aviceda cuculoides | reverse complement strand
AACACGCCCCCCCCCCCCCCCGCCCTTATAATTAATGCAAAACACATTGCAAACAACCAGATGGCAAACAACAAGTATATTGTATATACATTGTCTTCCAAATATTTTAGTCCTACATCCTGACTGCCAGGGAATGCCAGTCATAGCATAAATATGTCACTGATAATTTGTCAGTTTGCCCTACTAATGACAGAACCTGTGACTATCAAAACTAATTTTAAAAGATTTCTTAAATAATATCTGTCAATTAGAAGTTCATTAAAGAGTCCTATTTAATAAGCAACAAATACAGCACTGCTAGCAGATAAGCTATATAATATCGTATTGGAAAAATCAATATGTTTGGCTAAATCAAACATCAGTAAATATAGTCCAGACAAGTTAAGTACACAGCAAAAAATCTCGCTGTTGCTGAGCTTTATTTTTTACCTCCCCCCCCGCCCCCTTCCAATTAGCCCTTTAACTATCAGAACGAAATTGAGGCTTTGAAAAAGATGTGAGGCATCACTGTTTTCTGGTGTGGGAAAACCATGTAGAGTCTTTAATATTTTCAGTAGATTAAAGAAACTTTGTGATCTTTAAAAAAAATTCCTAGTTTTTGAGGTTTGCTTTCATGTATTAGAAGAAACCTCAAAGATGACAAAAGTATGAGATATGTGGGAGCAGTGTCACCCTTTCTGCGGCTTGGTTGGTCTCAATTCGGTGTGCACTCTGTGTATATTCACTCATGCCTGACACTGTAGGATAAGTGCAACAGTAATCAATTTTCAATACATATAAGGAGTAAAAGTCTTCAAAATGACCTTCTTATAATGAAGAAACTGAAAGCATTTTAGCTTTTAGAAAAGCATCAGTTTGAGCCAAATTAATCTTTTGCAGGTAGTATTTCATTAGATTGAGTGTTAAGGTTTTTTGATAAAAAATGTAATATTTTCTTTTTCTTAGAAAATATAGAAATACATTGAACAATCTTTGCTCAGTGTAAAGATTTTCTGACTGCAATAAATACATATCAAGTACTCTATTTAATACGATTTATGGATTAACAGTTGATTTGGCAATTCACAAATTCTTTGTTAATTAACAAGCAACCATTTCTTAAGAAAGCTAGATACTGTAGCAATGGTGCTTTTGCATCATGAAAGGGCACCTGGGCCTTGTTACAAATGCTACTTTGTGTACTCAAATGATGACAGACACTTGTACAAGGAAGTGTAAGTGACTGCAGAGTCCAGGAGTGCTCCATTGTGAAGCTGGATTGTAAAAAACTGAGAGTCAAGGAAGTGATGAGACACAAAATAAAAATCTGAAAAATAGGCTAGGCTTGGCTACTGATCTCATTTGTATAGAGTAGCTTAAAGTGGGAAATTAGTCAAGAAAATATGTAAGACTTTTTTTTCCTGTTTCTGGATTCATTAACAGAATTAAAACCAGAGCTGAATGTTGAAAGAAATAATGCAAAATGATGACAGAAAATACTGGAAGTACAAAGGAGTAAATTACATATGTGTCCATGGTTTGGGGCATATAAAATCTTAAACCTGTACTTTTCTAAAATTTTGAATGTTTACTATTTTATCCTGCAAAGACTAATATTAACTTCTCGTAATTTTATACCAAGCACCTCCTGAAACTTAGGGTGAGAGACTTGTCACGTAACTTTTCTTACCTGCAGTTAGATACTATGTCTGTGTTGGCTAGACTCACTCTGCACTCAGTGAATAGAAGTCAATACTTGTGGAGAGTTGGTTAGCACAACTGTTTGTGTCAGTTATCTTACTGCGTGGGTGGGTGAAATTGTCTTCTAGAAATATGCTGTTTATAGAGGGAGATTAGATGAATACCTTAGAGTAGATAGCTGGTTTGCAAAGACTAGCTGGATTGACTCTCATCTTAACTGCAACTCTTGGCTTCAATTTTAAGAAAAATACATTTGGATTTTCTTTCTATATTGATTTATAGAGCGCTGAGAATAAAAAAAGAGTAAAGACTTTTGCAACAGACCAGCCTCATCCATGTACATTAATCAGGTAGAAATCAATCATTTCATTCTTGTCTACAAAAAATAACAAAATGGAGATGTTGATCACTTAGAAGTAAAATGAACTTCTCCTGTGCAGGCTGGCAATACGAATTTGTTATGCAGGGTCTCTCAATAAGGAAGAGCAAGAAATATTTTGTTGTGTGAATTGATCATGTATTACATTTAGAAATAGATTGAGAATGAGAAATCATGAGGGAAAAAATAGTATCTAATGCAATCTGTTTTGAAAAGACTGAACTGAGCAGCAAATAGGCTACTGACTTCAAGGCAAATTCAGAAGGCAAATTTTCTTCTTCAGTTTATAAGTAATGTAAACATTATTTTTCTAATTAAAGCATGAATGATGAAGATGGAATTAATTTTTCACAGTGGAAACAAAGCTTCAGTATTCATAGGACTTTTGGACCTGAAAAATTACTGAGTTTCCATCCTTCACCTCTCATCACACAGGCATCATGTATTTAGGGTAGCAGTAGCGTAGAGTGAGCATTCAGGAGAATGTCCATAATTAAACTTACCAAAAAAAAAGAGAAAAAAAATGACTTATACATGGCAAAGGCTGAATGAAAGGGTAATTGCATGTATTTCCTGAGTCACTTTTAAGTGTAAATTGCCAGAGAAAACATAAAATTATATTTTCTGAAAGATTCATAGGAAAAATATATTCATCTGATGCTCTGTGCTGTGTATATTTTATTATTTTTTTTTCTTGGCATAACAGCCAATTCATTGAATCCCGCTGAACCCAATAAAATGGAACAAGCAGGAAAAAAGCTGAAATATACCATACAGCTTGTTATAAATTTCCTGAGTATTTGTTCCAGGGAAATAAAGTCACTCGGTTTCAAGGAATTCCTTTCAGGGAAGGATAAGTTTACTTTGGAGGTATTTTGTGAAGAAGAGAGCTGATAAAAGCCAAGGCAATGGTAATACAAGCTGAAAAGCACAAGCAAAACACTAAAAGAAAATGCTATACCTTAATGAAAGATCACTATAGTTAATCATCATAATCTCTTTCTAGGAAGAATTAGAGTAGTTTGGCTTATACAATACTATTGGGAATATGGAGTAAAGAGCTTGTTCTTTTGTTTGTTTGGTTGGTTGGGTTTGAGGTGGAAAGGTAGAGGTGGAAAGGTGGGAATTTTTACATAGAAAGTCACTATTTCCTTTTGAAAAATATAGTTTCTAATTTCTTTAGTCATTTATCTGTGGTGCTCAATGTTTGTTAACCATCTCTAATAAGCTCTGTTAAAAAGCTTAAAAAATGTGGGGTTTAGCTTTCTTTTGAACTGTAATGATAATGATACAGGTAAGATAAGATTTGTACTGTATAATGAAAAGGTTTTACAGCAACTAGTTCTTTGAGAAATAGAATCACACAGAGTATAACTTTATCACTCTTTAAGTAAACTTGATAGGGTTCTTCCCTGCCCACCCCCCCCCCCTTTTTTTTTTTTTAGATTTAGATTAATTACATTTTTAGTATTGTACTAATATTCTTAGTTATATAATCAGATCTATCTATCTATCTATAAACATCTGGATGGAAACAATGTAGTTGGCTGTATGATCATTTCTGCCACTAAGCATTTTAGAAATTAAAAAAGCAACACTTAGTTACTTGTATGGCAAATGAGTAAAAAATACAATTTTAGATAGATATATCAAGCTTCACATATTCATAACTATCAGGTTTAACTCTGAGGTCATCTTCTTTAAATATTTGGGGATAGACTAAAACTCAAATCCATTAAGTTATTTCATAGTTAGCCAGTTACAGGCCTTGTTGAAAATCTTAGTAAGGTGTCCTGTAACTTACCTGAACCCTGTATCTGCTCATTATTTAATGGCAATTTTGGAGCTCTTCCTTAGCCAGCACATTTGCTGACCAAAGTAAAACATGAAATAAATGGAAAGGAAATTAAACTCTTTTATATAGAGCTCCAGAACTGTATGCAGAGCTCAGAATCACTGTGGGGAATTTCACAAGAGGAAAATGTCTTTCCCAGTTGACGAAAACAGCTTTGACTACTGAAAGATGAAGATAAAAAGGTTTACAAAGAAAAAAATCCCAACATGAAGTAAATAGCTCAATAAAGATATCTGGTGTAACATATGCACAAATATTTTATTGCAGAAAGGGGTATTGTGCTGTAACATTAAAACCAGTAGAGCACTTTTCTAAAGTTCTTCTAGAATAGTCTTTTAAATTATTGATATTTTAATGCATTAAAAAGTCAAAGGTATTTATGGTTGCTGGATTCTCTCAGAAAAAGTCTCTGGAGAACTGAGGGATATTTTGAAGTACAGCAGCAGTAGGCTTTCTGCTTAAAAATCAATGATAAGTTAGACTAAATAACTTTAATAAAAATAAGAGAAAATGTTCTTTGCTTTTCTGCAGGCAGGAGAAAAGAGGTTTTGCTACCAAAAATATAATTTCTTCACATTTTTTTTACCCACAAAATCAATAAACCCCTTCTTGTTCCCAATCCATCTCATCTAAAAAATCCATCACCATCTCACACTGATGTGCTGCTGATCCACCCATTCATGTGCCTTTCCAGGATTTCTCTGGGATTGCTCAGAGATATCCTAATATCATGTTTTCTTCACCAATGGTTATCATCTGCAGCATGCAGGGAATAGCACTGTGAAACCTGTCCAGAGTGGCAGCAGGTATTGCAAATATTATACCAGACTAGGCACCTCTATTACCTCTAGTCCTTTCGACTACTTTCCCTGACATCTGGAGGTCATTAGTGGATTTGTAGTGTCAAAGAGAAGCATACAGAAAAGAATTGTGTATTTTTTTCTTTCCCAGTTTCTGTGTACAGAGGTAGAGATAAGGTATATATTTCTTACAGTCTTAATATTGTCAAGAAATTTCCGTGATGTTTTCCCAACAATGCCAAGGAATAGTACTCTCTGGAAAGTTTTTCATGGGACTACCAAGAGTCTTCTCTTAGCCTTTCCAAATGCTTCATGTCTTGGGCCACTTGATATCTTTTTGTTAAAGACAGCCAAACTCCACAATTGTATCTATAGAAATAGATTTTATAGTATTTTCCTTTAAAAATATTGTAGTTCATAGTTGTGGTCATTTCCTAACAAGGAAAGAGAATACTGTAACTTCATTAGAGTTAATATCTTCTTTTAAAAACAAATTACACATCACAAACTACTCAGGAATTTCCCTTCTGCAGTGCAATTCTTTCCTATGTATGCAGTGTATGTCCAGGTGTGCCCATAGTGATGTAGGACTGTTGATAAACAAAATAAATTGAAACTGGCTTGTTAAGGCGTAAAGCAGTCCTGAACTGCACAGAAGTTTAGGAAAACTTACTGAGATACCATAATACTTTGTGGGTTTTTTAAAAAGTTTTTACTGGGGACTGTATTGATGAGAAAATAGCTCTTTTGGTGAAGTTACAATTTGAGTTGATTTGTCAAAGCAAGAGATGTTTTTTTTCACTGAAGCAAGTAGTGAAAAAATGAACATTGAGGTTCAGTGGAGGTTGATGTGCCTGGTAATCTGATAGTATTGTTTTTGGATACCATAAAAAGAAATATCAGGTCCCAATTACTTCCTAAAAATAAATTCTGCCCCTCCCCCCCCCCCAACCCTAAAGAACCTTTCCTTCTCTTAATTTGAAATTTTGTCTCTTTCACATACTTGTTCCATCACTGAATCCCAGTGTATAAAATGTCAAATGGGGTTATTACTCATTTACTTCTGTGGTGGACTATATCATTCTTGGAACCAAATATTACTTATAAATTAAAAAATATTTCCTCTAACATCTATGAGAATTAGAAATGCCTCATTAACTCTCCTTGTGTATAACAGTTCAGTAATTCAGTATTTTCAGTAGTTCAACAGCTACAATTTAGAGTAATAGAACTTCAATAAATAAAATTTTACACTCATAACTGTTTAGCTTAAGAAATAGACCAGTACAAAGTATAATATGAAATATATATGCTTGAAGAATTAATGCTTTTTCACCTTACAGAATTTCTGATTTTCAAAACTGCATTCAGTTATTCTTTTAAATGGAAGCACATGTCCTTGGAAACCTATCTATGAAACCAGGAGCACACTGGAAATTCTCAGAGCATGTTGATGAAGAAGTAAATTTCATAAAGCCAACAACCTCTAGAAAGTATTGCTAAAACATTTATGGTCATCTCAGTAGATCGTGGCAAGAACTGCGAGCAGATAACAATGTTATAAAGAGTTTATTATCCATAGCAAGTATCTCTTAATTGAGGCTGCAAATGTGTTGACTAAAGCAATTCTACCTTTCTCAAACTTACTTATTATTGCTGAAGTTCTAGTGTGTTTAATGGGACTTCCTTCACTCTTCTCTGATCACAGGAATGACGCAGCAGTCCAGCTTTATGATGCATTACAACACCACATATCTCTGGACTATCAGAGTTATTTTACAATATTAAAGAATCTTAGCTCATAAAGTGGAAAAAATCTAAAGCTGCAGTTATTACAAAAACTGAATAAAAATGAAACCTTCCTATATTCCTTTTATCTCTCTCTGAGGAAAATATCATGATTTATTCCTACATAGGCAGACTTGCCTATGGTTGTACATGCAGAGATCTCTTAAGAAAATACATTTTAAATGGCATTTTTGTTACTTGGAAATTTACGCTGGAGTAAGAAACTGCTTGTGCTTTTCACTCTGAGCAATCACTTTTGTCAACAGGAATAATGTAGTACTATTTACCAAGGTAAAGAAAAAACTGAGTCTTTTTTTGGTAACTTTAAATACTGATTATAGCTTTATGGAAATCTTTTGAAATTTCCTTTGCAGCTGTGCCTCACAGCATGGATTTTTTTACAAAGAACTCTTCAGCTACATAAACAGTTTCTATCATACATGGTTGTTTTAATGATAACATCTTAAATGCTTACTCATATAAAGTACCTTAAAAGCAACTTCTAAAGATGAAAAAGTATGATTAAAAAATGTATTTCTGCAAGAGTAATGGTGAACTTCAAAGGCTGTTTAAAGAAGAAAATTTACATCTAATTTATTTTTATTATTTTAGTTGATTTTGTTTACTCTTAAGGTACCTAGGAGTCCCAAATTTAGGCTGTCTTAAGAAATAATGTCTAAAATGTTTGGTGAAATGTAACATTAGAATGGTTCATCTAGTTTTTAGAAATGAAGTTACTGTTCACAAAGGCGATTGTCTCCTATATCCTCTGATTTAGGATTAGATGGAGAAAATGTGCAGGATCTCCCAGTTTCTCCTCAGAAGCAGGCCACTAGCCTTACTGCCTTCTGGCTGCAGGGACAGCTTCCAGCTTGTAGAAATTAAAAAAGGTGGATTGTGTTGGGCAGATAAGGACATGAGGAAAGAGGATGAAGGAAGAGATATCACTCTCCTTAATAACTGCTCTTTCAACTGCTTAAGAGCAGAAATGCTTGCCTGCCACAGGAAGAATGAAAATCTTCAGACTTATTTTGATGAGAAAATAGACACATTCACATGAGATTTGTTCATTTTTAGGTAAATAACAAATTATAGAAAGAAAATAGCTATGTAATGTGTAAGTAAATGTGTTTGTAATAAATAAGCAAATATTAGCGAAGAACTTAAAACCAGTTTTCTGATTCCATGTATTTGTCTTTATACATCCCAGACCTCTTACTCCAGAGGTAACATAACTTCTATGTAAATATGTTAAGTATACACAAGCATTGTTGAAATTATTTTGTTTTACACATACGTAGTTTTATTTTTTGGCATACTAATAATTTTTTTGCAGCTCTGACTGGGAGACAATAATAAAAGTTATTTTGCAGTGTGAAAAACAAAATCTTATGTAAAATTATGTTTAATTGTTATCAACAAGAAAACACTTTTGTCTTGTGCCCCTGAAAATACATGGAACAATGTGCAGAAAGGGGAGTGTAGCTGTATTATATGCCATTTTACACAATATCCCAATTACTGTAGTGTTTATCCAGTGTGCTTTCTCTCCAAAGGTACATTTTCTTCTGAAGGAAATTTTGTATGTTATCACCTGGAAAAAAAAAAAAGTAACTTAGTAATGATATTTTCTTCCTGTAACTACATTTTTATGGCTTCTGTGGCATCTTGTAGTGTAAAAGATTGGTAATTACAACTAATTACAAAACATTAAAATGCTATAACTCAGAAAAATAATGACGCTTGATTACATTTTATATAAGATACAAAATCTCAAAACTACATTTTACGCTTCAAATTGGGTTCTAACTTGATCAACAAGGAAATGGCAAGGTTTTGAATGTTTAAGAGCATTTGTTTTCCTGAGATTATTTTAGTATCTTTCCCTGACACTGATCATTAAAAACAAAGCTTCTTTTATCAAAGGGAGAGTTTAGTTTTATTTTTATTACTTTAATTTACTTTTTAATATGTCTTATAACTCACCTTTTTGTGATAATATATGTCAAATGGACTGTATTAAGGTGAAGGATGAATATTAGAAAACAGCCTTGATAAATTAAAATATAATGTATTTTTTTTTCTAATTTACCTTCTAATAGCATTTTTTAAAAAAAATTTAAAGACCTTTTTCACTTTTATTAACTCAGCCATCAAGAAGCTATAATAAAGAATTTTTACTCTTTATTACAGAATTAGTTTTTTCATATCATTGTTCTGGAATAAATGTTCATTTCAGTTGCAGTCTAGTTCATGAAAAGACTTGCTTTCTGCCAGCAGCTCACTCAAATATATGCAGTTTTATAGGAGAGCAGAGGGAGACATTAGACACAGATAAAATTGTGCTGTAAACATCATAGGCAGTAGGGATTTTGTAGATGAAGAAAGGAAGCATGGCTTACATAAAAACATAAGATGATTTAAAGAGTAAATTTTGCACATAGGATAAGCACATAAAAAATTGCATTCTGAAAGGTTCAAATTTAAAATTGCTATATCAGACAACGATAATTCATGCCAGACCATAGGTATGTTGTGAAAACCCCTGAGTCATCTGCCTAGAGCTCAGGTACTACTGCCAGACAAATATCTGTTCTAGGCTAATGATTGATGCACTATGTATCAGCTGTAATCAGACCCAATCAGTAGCAGTGCAATTATTTAAATAGCAAACCCCAAAGTGATTAATTATATATAAAAGCTTTCTAAGATTTTTATAGTTACATATTGAAAACTCCAAAAAGTATAATATTTCAACTTTAAGATTACCCTTTTGTAAAAAGTTTTCCACTTCCTATTCTTCTGAATAATAAATATGAATAAATATGGTCTTAATAATATGAATATATGAGAAGAACACAGAACTTTGCCCACTGTTGGCAAAACCAGTGAATATGTTGAATTTGCAGTGGCATTTATATGCTTGCATTTTCCCTGATATTCACAAAACTCTACTGACAATAAATTTTATGTACTGAAAATGCAAGACTGGACAGTAAAGAACACAACCCATTATTGGTGCCTCAAAGGAAAATGTCTGGCTGCTAATTTTCCAGAAGGGTTAAAAACCACATTTGTAGGTGATCTCTTTTGCAACAGGGTGCAGACTTTCAAAAGGGGTAGATACCACATGCTACTGTCAAACTGAGTTCAACATTCACTGCATGGTGCTTAAGTGAAAAATATGGCCACTCACTGTGGTGTGAGGCGTTAAGAAATTCCAGGATGCTGTTTTTTCTTTTTATATATTATCCAAATGTATTGCATTCTTTCATGAAATAAAATTAACTTGAAATCTCAGAAATTTCTTCCTAGACTGTGAAAGCATACATGTATGCTGCTGCCTGAATACGCAGTAAAATGCTACCTCCAGTTTCATGACTCTCTCCTCTCCATGCGACCTCTGTATAGATCTGTTTTCGTTTTACAAAGACCCACATCGTGGGGAAGGCCATGCTGCTCACTCTAGTAGTGTAACAACTCTTACGCAGCTGAGGACCCTAGCTTAGACAGTCTGAGAAAGTACTCCATGGATCTGCGGTGTGACTCCCTGGCATTAGTGGGTATTCTGTCACTGTTGACCCAATCAAGCTTTTTTCTACACTCCCTGTTCTTAGGTACATCCTTTCTTGCAAACTGTTCCTAATTCTAGGCCATGAGAAGGACTTCTGTGATGTGTACAGTGTAACTAAGAATGAGAGGATTATTTTTGTAGACAGACTCACAAGCTTTATGGCTTGTGATCTTTTCTTTGATTTATTTTTAACTTACCTTCACAGTATCTGTTTCATACTTGTAAGTCAGTCCTGGTGTCGATTAGGCAATTTCCAGAAACTTACTTCTTGCAGGTAATGTAGTATTTCATTCTTTCTTTGCTGAACATTTACTAGGGAGAGAACTCTAATTGCCTTCCCTGATTTACAACATTAAGACCTTAAGTAATCTAGGAAGAAACTTACTTACCCTTTGTCTTATACCTTCCAGTCCTTCCTAGTGTGCAAAGGTCATTAATAATTTAGTGTTCTCCATTGCTATAAGGCATTGATAATAACAAATAGATATTTTGTCTCCAATTTGACAAAAATTCAGATGAACTGAAAACAATTCAGAACTTTAAACAAAGGCTTAGTAGGGAATAATTTGTCTTCATAAATGTTTTTTAATTGTTGCTCTGAAGTGCTCCCAAGTGATAGGAGCTTTCTCTCTTGAATGTTCTAGTTAATCTACAGGCTGCAAAGCCTTTTGTAGTGTATAGAGCTCCCTTACATTCCCTGTTAACAAACTTAGCACAAACAGTGCTAATAATAATTTTAATAGCAAAGGTAAGTTAATAGCCATCCCTAAGGTAAGAATACACAGTGCCAGCCTCCTTGGGTAGCAGCTCCTCATCTGTTTTGGACCAGACCCAGTGACTAGTGTGTGCTGCTCGATCCATCAGACCGAGCAAAGGACAGTGACCAAAGAAAGCATAAGGGACATTTTACTTCTCATGAGTAATCAGACTGAGAATGTTGATTGAGGAACAGACTCTGAAATACTGAAGTGGTCATCAGAACCCTTGAAATTTTATCAGGTTTTGGGTGAAGTCCAACAAGATGTTGAGTTCTCTCAGCTGAGATCATCACCACCAGGAAGGTCTCTCAACATTTTGCAAGTTTAGTCATGTTTGGAATATTTCTCATATCGACCCAAAATACATAGCTTTGTGGGCAACATCTGTATTACAAGCAGTGAATACTCACAAATAAGAATTTTATTCTAAAAGTGAAAATGAAAGTGCTTTTGTCCAACAATAACCCCAACCCAATTTTTTACAGATGCTGTTAGAATACTTATTCATTCATTTTGTTTCCATGGAAAGAAATATTCCTGTGTAGTCCTATTATCCTTTAATGAACACGTTTTACCTAACATATGGTTTCTTTTATAGTTTAAAATGTGTTAAATTAAACACCTTTTAACTGACAGTTAAATTCCTATTCAGTGGCTTTTAACCACAAGTTTTATTCAAATATATTTAAAAAGTTGAAGTAGTGTCACTTACAAATCTTAAATTAAAACATGATTATTTTCCCCCTTGATCTCTGGTGAGAAGGACTGCAATGAGATGAATGAATTGGTTTGTGACTAGTAAATATTTTCTGTTCCTGAAATCAAGACAGACTTCAGATACTGTGAAGAGTTTTGTGAGCACAAAATCATATTTGTGTAAAACAGCTGGGAAAAATGCAACAACAAGCATCCCTGTGACTTTTTATCAAGTATTTTAAAAATGTGACTGTTTTGATACCCTTTGCCTGACTATTGCAATGCTTTGTATAGGAGATCACTGACAAAAACATTTTTGAAAATGACATACTGGGAGTATGGACTTTAATACATTAAGCTTAAGTAATCCCACTGGTAAACTTATTCAAAGAACTACAAATATCCTAAAGATCTAATACATTGTCAATATTTAGATAGAAAGATCTAGATCACTTGCAGCTTGAAATAATTTAGTGAAAAAAAAAAATGTACCTACAGTGTGATTATGGGCTGTGGTCAAATTAGTCACTTAGATCTCTTTCGGCATATGCTCCAAAAAGAGTTGATTTCAGTGTAAGAAAGGAGGACACGCAAAGTATATATCTGACAGCTGCCAAAAGATCCCAGCAAAGATCCCATGTAGGGAATTGGACTAATAAGAACGAACCCACAAATATGCCATTTTTATTGGGAAGTTATCATTGTTTTGACTTGTTTGAAAACAGTACATATTTGAGAAGAAAAACTGAGAAGGAAACATTCTGCTAGGATTAATTTCTATTTTGAAAAAAGGAAAAACTTTGGCACAAGGAACAACTTCTTTTAAGTGTGGCAAGTGATACGTCAATATCATCATGTGGAGAAAAACAAACTCTTCACCTATGGCTTTCTCTTTTGCTTAGAAACATATTACTTTTTTTGCTCATTGCTGCCTGTACTTGTTGACTGCAGAAGACATGAGCAGACAGTGGCAGAATTACTATTACCTTAGATATCTCAGTAATAATCGTAGGGTCAGTTTGTCTTTTGTGCAAATTGCAAGCTTTGTGTTTAGATAGGGATGAGGACACTTGACAATCTATTTGTGCCTTTGAGGCTGCAAGAGGACAACAGGCAAGTAATATTATGCTATGGGCTACTGCTTTTCAGATAATTTTGTTTCCCAGGAGTATCTTCCAGCCTTTTTCTCAGGTTGCTATTCTTTCTAACTAAGGCATCAGAATACCCTTATTTTGAAATACCGCTGCATCTCTCAGGAAAGCTTGTTCTGTGACTCTTACGTTTTGCTGCTACCTTAAGTTGGACATACAGAAGCTGAAGACTGCAAAAAGAAACAGCAGACTGAAGATGCGCGTATGGTTCCTAAAAGTAGACTCCTACATCTATAAGCTCTAAACATGAAGAATTTATTTCTTGCTTGACAGTGCAAATGCTCCCGTTCTACATTAATACATACATACATATATGCTTGTGTGTATGTATATGTACGTATGTATGTGTATATATACGTATACATATATACAATTTTCACATTGCTGCAGTCAACCGCCTCCTTCTTTGGCTCCTTTAATTAGTTGGGTGATTTTTCTTTCTGAAATATTCTATTCCAAGCGTGCAAGTATAAACTTAATGCAGGACTTTAATACAATGTCAAATAGATTACAATCTAGTTTTTTCTGAGCCATACAATTAAAAGGGATTTAACAGTGTTGTGGCCTACATTTACTGTCCTTACTCGTTATTCAGGCTCCAATCATGCAGTGTATTCACTGGAGGTTATAGGGAAGGAGGGGCATAGCAGAGTGAGTCCTCAGATCTTAAAGAATGGTTGCCCTTAGGACATGCTCTACTATAATGTGATGAAGAAGAAATATAAAATAAAGTCAAGCAAAAGAAAATGCAACAGCTCCTTGGGTTTTTAAATCAAGAGATTAGACGTGACAAAATAGCCTCTAGGAGTATGTTCATCTTTGATCCTTCTCAGACCCTGGGCTGCTTCTACGTTTCTCTTGTTAAACTGCAAATAAGTAAAATCAATGGACTTCTTAATATCAAATCAGTTCCAGGATACAGTAATAAATGCTAAATAATTCCCAGCACGTACATTGCTATGTTGAGTTGAGGGAAAACTACAGTTACAATATTTTTCACATGAGCTTGTAGACAGAGTCCAACTGCTCAGTGCATACAGGACTGCTTTTAGAAGCATATAGAGCTGCACGGTGGCTTTTTTGCCTTGGAATGAGTCACAGTGGATTCTGTAGTCTCTTCTGCTTTATGGGATTAGCTCAGCTGCTAGAGGAAACCAGAAAAGCACTATGTAACTACTCAGATTGTTCCTAAGCAATACAGTTCAGAAATAAAATGAGGCAAGACCCTGGAGAGATGTAAATTGAGGCAAGACCCTGGAGTGCAATGAGAAGCAGCAGGAGGGAGAAAGGCAAATTGGGTACTAAAAACATTAAATCACAGAAGAGTATGCCTGGCTTTGAAAATGTCACTCCAAGGTTTAGACAATCATTAAGAGAAAATGTCATGTGTTTTTAGTTTTTTCAATAGGAAGTTTTATATAGTTAGGTTAAAATAGAGCCTCCTGTACCTGCTCACTAACTTCACTTTCATAAAGCACTGTAGAAAGCATGCCTCCTTCTGCTTCTTCCCTGGAGTCAGTAACCCTCACAGTGTGTGAAATATAATGTCCTACATAGCAAAAGTATGGACATACATTTCAAATACATGGTATGCTATTGATTTCCTTATTCTGAAGCAGACAGTGCGACAAAATATATAATAAAATATACACGTAAACATACAGTACATAGTATAGCATAGATAAAAGCAATATATGTAAGTGAAGTTTTCTTTCCAAGAGGGAGTTTTTTTCTTTTCTTTTTTTTTGCAGCACTGTTGAGGAAGGAATTGAAATGCAACTTCATCTTACATAGACATTATACAAGATCTGCTCATTTGCTTTTTTTTCTGGCATTGAGTAACTTCATATCTACAAAGATAACATCCTACCAAGTTTTTGTGTACTTCTGATTTTGCTGACTTACATAGTACTCCTGTTTTCTCTAAGTACTCCATTAACCCTATAAAATGACAAAATTGATAATTCAGAGATTAAAATTTGCAACTTGGTAGTAGGCTAGATTAATAGGCATGTGTTGCATTAAAGCAATTAATGAGTAGTAACACTAAAGATTGCTATTGAATCTGAAGACAGTTTTTTGTTATTTATAACATTAAAAAAAAAACCCAACTGAAAAACCAAACCAACCAAAACAACAAAGGCACACATTTGTGTGACTGACACAAATTTCTTTCTGTGCCCTTCACAAAAATAGAAAACAATGACTAATACAGAAATTAGAAGTGTTGCTTTCATCAGATGACTAAGATATGTAGTTATGTCTTTTAGGGCCCCAATCCAACAAATCACTTAAGAGCATGATAAAAGTTAAGCTCATGCTTAAGAGCTTTTCTGGACCAGGGCCTGAAATAGGAATACTCAAATCTCATGACTCAGAAACATAAGTTAATTTCCTTAAGAGCTGTTAGGAAATTTTGTCCCCTAGTACAAAAAAAAGTTACAGTACGTTGTCTGGCATGAGTTACTCCCTTTATCCTAAAACAGCAGTTCTTGACTACTGTGGGAGAAAGGATATTGTGCTTGGTTAGGTAGGTATTCTGACATTGTGTTGCATATCCTACACTGTTCATAAAATAAAACTTAATGTGTCCCTGTGCAGTGTGGCTTTCAACTGCTTATAGAATGACTCAACTGAGAGCCATTTCAACAAGCATCTTAGCTGAGACTTTGCAATACATAATCGTAATGACAGTGAGTTAAACATAAATATTAAAGGAAAAAAAAAACCTCATCGGTTTTCTAATCAGATGTTTGTCAAGCTGTTGAATGTAAATTCTTTTTAGCCTGAGGTAATTTATTTTGTTTCACTAGTAGTATAAGATTATACCTTACTGTTTAACATTTCCATTTTCACACACACATTAACAAGAGTTTCAGGAGAAAATTGTGTTTCTATTGAAGCTAAAACCAAAGTCTATCTGAATTTAATGGGGCATGATTTCACTTTGGGAACTTTTATTCTTAGTACCTCTCTCTTAATTTAAAAAAATAGAATAAAATGAGCATCTCAAAGAGAACTAGAGTATGACAGTAAAATCCAATACAGAACCAATATTCCAGACAGCTGAAAAAATCTTATATTTATTTCCCCCTTTCATGATTCCCCCATTCTTCAAATTCTCATTTTTCAAAAGGTTAAAGAGAAAAGAAGAATTTAGCAACATGAGCTGGAAATCATCAGAAAGGGAGGCTGAGAAGAAAGGAATTTCAGAGCTACACAGGCACTACAGAAAAAACTTTTGATCCTCTGCTGTGTACAGTCTGGTTTTAAACATTTAGTTTGGTCCTAAATACTTCCAGATCTACAGTCCTAAATATTCGGTCAATAGTAAATCACTGAAGTGATACTTATTCCATTTCTGACAGACAATTCCATGTACATATCAGTCTCATGAAATTTTCTCAGTAATGTACTCTGTAATTTCCCTTTTATCACTTTCTTCATATTCATTATATTTGAATATGTCGCCCTGGAGAAGTATTAAAATTAGGAGGTTTTATTCCTTCCTTTGCTTAGTGTTTCTCAAATCTGTGTATATAAAGATGTTTTAATAAATCCTGATAAATCAGCTGCATTGGAGTTTAATTACTGTGATGTTTTTTCCTGAATTCCAACCAAACACCTTGTGCTATTGTGTTATATAGAGCTGAACACTGTAGGATACATTTTTGTTTTTTAAAGGAGACTCCTCAAAATGCTGCCAGAAATTTGCCTTAGTTTCTGCCCATTCAAAACAGAATGAAAAATGTTTAAGTGTGGATTTTTTTTTTTTTTTTTTTTTTTTCTATTAAACCAGTGTGATACCAGAATATTCTATTCTTGGCTAACACTCAGGAAAATTTTTGCATAAATAAACCAAGAAGAAGCACTATTTTTGGAACATTTAAGTTGACATATACCTAGAAAGAATTATTGCTTGTTAGTACACTGTGCCTCAAAAGTCAATTTCCCTTTTACAAACAAATGGAAAGTAAATCACTTTATGCCACTTTGCTGAGAGCAAGGAATGTTTAAAATAATAATGTCAATATAGCATGATACTTTCCCTTCCATCAACTCTGATGTCATGTTGGATACTATGTTATTGTGTTATTGGTCCCAAGATGAAATGATTGACATATGAATCATTTTTACTTTGACCCAGGAAAAATTGGAAAATTATAGGCTCGTCTAAGGGATTTATCTTCAGAGTAGTAGAAAGTGTAAAACAATCTAAAATTATTCTTTAATGATGCCTCTTTATATGAAATGCAACTCAGGAAAACCATGACCTAGTACTATGCTATGAAATATGCTTGAATGTAACATTAGTGAGGCATACATATCTGCCATGAAAACTGACAGTAATGTGGGTGCCCAGTGTATAAAACCCTGTGAAATCCTGTGTTTTAATACATCAGACATATCTGGTGTGGCAGTTACCACTGAAAAACAAATATTTCCCAACAGTTTGTTGTGTGATGCTTTTTCCTAATATAATAATAACAGAGTCTAGGGCCCCAATTTTGTGACATGTCTTAGGAAACAGATCCTGTACAGGGTGCTGAATGCCTTGTAGTTTTTGGTTTACATCAGGGTATTATTACAGATGACCAGCAACCCTGCCTTTCCTAGTATGTTGCCATAATATAATCATCTGCCCTGAAAATGGTAAGTTTCTGCTTCTTTGGGCTCTGCCCTTTTGGATGTTTTTCTCTTGGGAGGGCATGAATTGTGTCAACAGATCAAATGGAATTACCTAAAAGAAGAAGCACAACAGGTCAGACCAATGCCCAACTATTTCTGATCAAAGACTTTTGTATCCAGCTGCTTCAAACTGCAAAAATATATTTTCCAGGTATGCTGAGAAAGAGCATTTCCTGGATTCAGTGCAACATGCTTCTAATTACATAGCATATGAGGATTTAAAGGATAAAATCACAGATTTGCTTTTCCAAGTTACCTTCTTAAATTGGCTTTACAATAGATTTACATTGCCTGTGGATATGATGCAGCAGAGTAAAACTAAGCCCCTCTGACTTCCAAACTATCATCATTTAGAGAGCTATAATTCATATTTAATGAACAAGAAAGGATAGAAAAAGCATCCACAAGCATTTAACAAGAGTCTATGAACGTTAAGTTTTTTATCCTCTGCTAAAAGCCCTTCACCTTATCCTTTCATTGTATAGGCTGATGCAATATGTTTAGAGGAAGTTGGGTATTTTTAGAATGTTTTTATAAAAATGCTAATATTAGAAATAAATGATGGTTTAGATTTAGATGGTATGGCTGGAGAATTTCCTGAAATGTATAAAGAATGTTTGGTTTAATGAGGAAAGTAATTTATTGCAAGCAGAATAAGAAACAATACCAAGTCTTTAAGTCACTAATCTTGGTTATAAAGAAGAGAACTCAGCAGACAACCTTCCCTTTTTATGTAATTTCTAAATTAGGGGATGAAAGGAACACAATGAATATGGTTATATTTCTGTAATACATTGGTAAAGTATGATAAAATCTTATTCTCACAACTGATTTAGATCTGCTTGAATACTAATATTAGAATGTGCCTTACAGTCTGACTTAAATAAAAGTTAATGAGAACTGGCAAAGTATTGTGGGTCTGATGGGGAATGATAGGACCTGAATTAGTTAAAGTCTTATTGTAAAATCCTCAACAGTAATCTGGAGAAGAGTGTTGTCAATTATAGGTGGTAGGGAGGAGCTAAACTCACCTGCAATGGCAGAAAAATAATGTAAAGAAGATTTGCAAGTATAAAAAATAATTTGAAATAATATAATCATTAAAGAATGTAAATTAATATGTCTAGAGAACACAAACTTTTGTTGGAGAAATAATGTTTGTGTTCATTTGAATGTGCCTGGTAATGACAAGAGATATCTGGCCTCTGAAAAGCTGGAAGAATGGCGCTGCTAGAGTAGGTTATTCTTATTCCTGTGTCTGCTACCCAGTACAACTGTGAAAGGAGGCACTGTACCTGAGTTGGAAACTGCCACAGTGAATGAAGGGGAAGTGCTAGTGAAAAGGACATCTGTCTCGAACTCTCTGGCGTGGAGATTTTACAGGCTTTATTTTGGGGAGCACCAATCTCTAACCACAATTTCTCCTAGTGTCTATTGCAGCTCTTCATCTCAGAGTTCTGTGTACCCTGTTGAAGATGCCTGGTTTAGCAGCAATTCAATGTTCAGATGAACCTGTGTGAAGATTGAAACTGGACTCTGTATCTTTTATAATTTTTCTCCCATCTTTTCCCTACAATGCAACTGTTCTAAGCACCAAACAGTTTTTTTTGGCTGGGAGGGTCTTGTGCTGTCAGTCTTTCCCACTGAGGTTATTATACTCTTAATCAGTCAATTAAATATTCATTGAGGCACAGAAAAAGTACAAGAATGACCTTTGGTGTTGACAGAGAGCTGGGATGAAAAGAACCTGTGAGTAAGACAATATACAAGTATTTAAACATTGAATGATCTTGTCTTGGAGGGTTGATGATCTTGGAATTATGCAGAGGGAGTATGGTAGTTAAATGAACGTAATTTAGCTAAAGAAAAATTTTTAGAAGAGGGTCCAGGAGAACATATCAGCCTGCTGGTAATATACCACCAAAGTAGTTAAAGTGATATTTCTTTGAGGCAGTTAAAATTAAAGTTGGGAAAACATGGCAATAGGGAAACACTTCTGATTTGGGACTACATAATTTTTGCACAAACTCTTTCTTTTCATGTATACATACCTTTATGATTAGATTCAGCGAGTTTCACTATATTGAAGAGGTACCTTGCTACCTATACGAATGCAGGAATCAACCACAGTGTCCACTCAAAAGTTGAAAGAATGACTATACTGGCTGTGATCAAAGGTCTTAATATGCAGTGTCTGATGGCAGCAGAAACTGGTAGCAGAAAAGGAAAAGTATGCAAGAATAAAACAAGTGATATGCATTTCTAAAGTTTAGGTGATCAATGACATCATCAAACAGAAAGACTAAGTTAAATATAAATAGCATTATGAAAGATAAGGAACTTCCTTATTCAATTCCTCTCTACCAGTCATGAATTCGTATACTTCCATCATACCACTTCTCTGTTTTCTGACCTGGAAGGTCCTTGTTTACTCAGTCTTTCCTTTGCAGTAAGGTGCTCCTTGTTGCTAATCATCTTTGTCACCTTATACATAGCTTTTCTATTTCTGTAATTTGTTTTCTGAGTTGGAGCAACTGGTATTGCTCACAGAGTTCAAGATGTGGGTAAATAATTTTATTTTCTTTATTGTTTTCTCTTCCTTTTAAAATAATTACTAATATTCCATCTATATCTTCACCAGTGAACTGACATTTTCAGAATATTCCCTGCAATGAGTCAGAGAGCAATTTCTTGAGAGGAAAAAGCAAGTTTGAACTCCGTGGCTGCAGCTATTCTTCACAACATTTACATGAAATGAAGCATAGTTCCTATTCATAGAATCACAGAATGATAGAATGGTTTGGGTTGGAAGGGACCTTCAAAGACCATTTAGTCCCAGCCCCGCTGCCATCCCTTACACCAGACCAGGTTGCTCAAAGCCCCATCCATCTTGGCCTTGAACACTACCAGGGATGGGGCATCCACAGCCTCTCTGGGCAACCTGTTCCAGTGCCTCACCACCCTCACAGCCAAGAATTTCTTCCTTACATCCAATCCAAATCTATCCTCTTTCAGTTTAAAGCCATTACCCCTTGTCCTATCACTGCATGCCCTTGTAAAAAGTCCCTCTCCAACTTTCTTGTAGATCCCCTTTAGGTAGTGGAGGTATTTAGGTCTTGGACACAAAAACCCAAAACATCTATTAAAGTGGGGTAGTTTGTCCTCTTTATTAGTTCTTTCATAAGAAAGGTTAGAGGCTGGGTAATCTCGGACACTGAAATATCTTTTTATCATGTGTAATTTCTAGTAAACACTTTTTCAGGCATTTTGGGGTGAGAAGGATGCAAAGGAGGTTTCTAACACAAATAGTGCTGCCACTGGCCATGTGTCATATTATGCAGATAACCTCTGAAGTGCCAAATTGATTGATAATCTAAGAGAGTATATGGCTCAATAAAATATCTGTGATTTGCAACTCTTTTCCGTGGTTTCACTCTATACAATCTGGAAACAGCATGAAATTAAAATCCATTGAGATTATATAAACATTAGGAAAAATATTACTCAGAACTTCCCCTTTCCCGATGTCGTTTATTTACTTCTGAAGCTCTAGCTATTTTTCCAAGGACTTTAAACCATTAAAAAGATGAATACTGCATACTTTTCCCACAACAAAAAATTCTCATCAAGTGGAAACAACTTTTTATTCTGTGCATTGAGTACTGGAATATTGAAATCCCTGAAATGGCAGTGTTGGAAGGTTTATCATTCATAATAATGAATAAACCAGCCAATTTTACAGAAGTCTGGCTTAATTTCTTAACACTGTCCTATTACATGTTAGCTCAGTGGCCAGTTACTGTGAAGTTATTGATTTTATTGTCAATTCATATTGGATTTATAGGATACTACTTGTTTTTATTAAATTTCTATCCTGCTTTTAGCTTTTCCTTAAATATATTACTATACGTCTCTCTGTATTTGTTTAGTATTCTAAAGAGGATAGGTTTACTAAAAACATAGAGTCCTCAGATTTGTGCAAAGAAGTACAGATACTTAGGTATGGCAAGCAGTGATTTATGTATTTAAGTATGGAAGCAATGAACTGATGGCTTCTTGGACATTTAATGCATAAAGGATAGTGTGATAATCTTATTTGCAGGTACACTGTGGGTAACTGAAGAAATAACAACGTATCTGTCTTATATTTTTCAGGTGGTGTCCTCCAGTGCCAACAATTCTCTGTGGCACACTGTGTGCTTTTGTGGAACAGGAAGCACTTTACTGTACATATCTGCTCATAAAATCAATAAAATGAAATGTGCAAAAATGTGTTCCAAAATAAAGTTCAATTTATCTGCCAAACCCATAGGTTAGATTGCCTAATTATTGTTACAATTATGCAGATGTCCAAGAAAGGTTCAATAAAAAACAGTAGAACAGACATTATACCACTTGTAGTAGCTTTAACAAAGTCCCTTTAAAAGAATTAAAAATGTTAGAGTCAAAGATCATCTCAAACACAATATTTTTATTGAAAAGGCCACAAAGCAGAAGCAATTTCTAAATATTAAGTGGGGATAGTTCATATTTTTAAGTCAATGCTTTGGATCACAGCTTTTTAAAATGTAGGATTGAGATTCATGGTGGAAAAAGTACCCACCAGTGCGGAGATAAACATCTATTCATAGTTGCAAAACTGTGCATTTCCCATGGCTATTGCAAATTCTATTGGTGTATGTAGAAACGGCTGCTTAAATATCTAACTAGCCGTTAGCATAGGAAATAGCTCAATCTGGGCATGTGATTATTTCAAGAATAGTAGCATTATAGGGAAGTTCCTACTTTTATTCAGACCTGAGGTTTTCTTTTACATTTCTTGTCCTTCATATGATTACTGCTGCAAGCAATAACAAGAAAATCAAATTTCTAGTAAACTGCCTTTTTTTCCCTAATTCAGGAACTGCTGGACTCATTATTTCCAATCAAATCTACAGGGTCTAGAATTCAATATGTCATCTAAGGTTATTCAAATATAACACAGTCAGCATCAAGCATGATGGGAGTTTTATGACTTTTGTGCACATTAACTGTTTTTTGCAGCAATTCTTGTCAACGACCTCTGGCAGAACTATTGGTAAGAGGTTGATTGCTCACTATAGAGTTTCTGCTTCTATGTCTAGTAAAAGGCAAAACAGACCTGCTGTGAATAAATTGTTCCTTTTCTGTTTCTTGCAAGGTCTGGAAATCTACATATGCATGGTATTAAAGGATGCTTTTTCACAACTGAAGGGAAGTTGGAGACATATTCAGTTGCTTTTCTACTTCCCTCTTCATTTTCCAGATAAAATGACTCTGTAAGTGTACTGCAATGTATGTTAAATTCTGATGATGTTTATGTTTTACTATTTCAAGACTTTTACAATACTGTCATAAAGGTACAAGTCTCTTTCCTATTACTTTTACAGGCACTTTTACTACCTACCAACTTTCAGCAGAAGTCTGTCTGCTCTGTGAGCATTTAAATGAAAACACATTGCTCTGTAGTATTTGTTCCATCAAGCTCATAAATGATAACGTATTTATTCTGTAAAATGTATTCTTAATTAGATATATCTAATCAAAGCAATGCTTTGTTGAAATCATGTTCTTATGTGCACAAATGTATCGCATATCCTTGCATGTCACAAAAAAATGCCAATCTTGCCATAATTCAGACCCATAGATACCAGACAAGAAAAATAATCTTAAACACTCTGTGGTTATTCTTATGAAAACTGGATATTTTCCTAAACTGCAATAGTTTGAATACATACTCCTACAGTGGGGAACTTGTTGGGGTTTTTCAATTCTGTTTTTTGTTTGGTTGGCTGTTTGGTTTGGTTTGGGGGTTTTTTGTGTGTTTTTTGTAGGTTTTTTTTTTTTTTGGTTTGGTTTGGTTTTTTTGTTTTTGTTTTGGTTTGGGTTTTTGTTGTTGTTGTTGTTTTCTGCACCCTCTAACAAGGAATGAATTAAGAAGAAATGATAGTAAGTCGCACAGTCCTTCCTGAGCTTCAGAAGTAAAAGAACTGCTTCTCCTGAAGTTTGCTGAAAAAACAATACTTAGTAGATTTCCAGGATGAAAATGGGAAAATGGTTGAACTTTGGACAGTAAGTATAACTTATGCAACAAGAACTGGAGGTCCCTTTTCAGTACACCTTGTGCCTTTGGTGATGGTGCAGTTCTAGGCAGCTGTCTCATGTCAGATAATTGCAGCAAGGATATACAGACATCCTTGTAGATGTAGACATAATGGAGAACACATAGAATGAATATGGCTGTCCATATGTTTGCTGTTTTCCAGCTGAACCAGTTGTGACACTGTGGTTTTAACAATCTTCTGGCACTTTTTTGGGTGCTTTCACAAAGATAGTTATGCACGTGGGCTTATGAACCCCCACATCCTTGTGCACTCATAAAAATATTCTTTGTGTACTGTTTATGTTCAACGATGTAAAGCTCTTAGTGCTTGTGTGTGAAGAAATATTTGTTTTCAAAGTATTAAAAAATGAGAGAGGACCATTTAATAAAGGATTGCATTTTTATCCACTGCTCAGTTGACATGAAAGTAAAGACATCTTACAAGGCACAAGGATGGAACATCTGAGTCACTGGGGACAAGCTCTAATAACTCCTGAAGAACATTCAGACGTTAATTTTAGAGAGTCTGTAACATGCTGTAGTAAAGAAATGTGATGAATCATAGTAGTGAATAATACCTGGTACTCAAACAGCATATTTTATCTGAGGATCTCAAAGTGCATTACTAATATTTAAGTCTCACAACATCCTAGGGAGGTAGATAAGCATTAATTTACCTTGCAGAAGATAGTTCACTTTGGAAGAGGATTTCAAAGATGTTGTTAGAGCTTGTAAATCTATTTATGACAGATTGAATATTCTCAGTCAGGCAGGTCTTGACTTTCAGTCTGTGGGGTGGAGAATCCTGTGTTGGTATATGAAACAAATGAAGAAGTTTTGGAGTACAATTTTAGAGATACATAAAAAGGAGAGTCCTGTTCTGTCAAAGAACTTGGAGATGGATGAAGAATCAAAGCTTTCTTTCCTCTGCTAATTTCCCTAGCATTCAGCCAAAATTATTGAACTTCATTCTTGAGAGTAGGGTTTTTTTCCTGCTATTACTAAGCAGTGGTATTTCTGAAGTCACACACAAAGTTCAGTTGGGTTTCAGGCCACTTTTACAAATTATCACTTGGGTCCATCTGAACTTAAAGGATAATTCTGATCTTCAGCTGTTCATTGGCTAAAAACCTGTTATTATAAATGACTATTTCATATGCTATTAAATAAATTCACTGACATATTTCACTCAAGGGTATACACAATTTATTGGCAATCCTGTCTTCTGATCTTTGCTTGTCCTGTTTTACCCTGCAGTACTTCTTCATGAGCACCTCTTGGTAGAATGTAATTTAATGAATTCTTGTCATTGCTGGCCCTGGCTCTTGACAGGCTTGTTTTATATGGGATTAGTATGGTAAGTTTCCTGGGCTCTCTTTTTCTGGACTACTCAACAGCCTTCTCAGCTGCAATTTCAGCTCCTGGATATGCCCTGTTACCCTCCTAGAATTCTTTTCTGTGACCTTAGTGATCTCGACTAATCTGTAAGATGCAACACAGCAATAAGATTTGGTTTAGAGGCATAATGTTTCCTGGAATTACCAATTATTTTACATCAGGCAAAAGGAAACACTAGTTAAACATAAAAATATGTTTCCCAATGCTCTGTCTTAACACTGTAATACAAATAAATGCTAATCAAATTTGAATTATTTATGAACAATGTTTTTAGCTTTCTTCTAAAACTTCTACAAGGATATTTTCATTACAAAGCTACTCCAGTATCTTCTGATAGGAGAAAAATAAATCACAATATAAGAAGGAATGTCTTGGCTATAATAACACCCACATGCTTTATTTCCTATTTCTCCTATCTAGCAACAATGGATGACCAGACAATATCCATGTTCCATTTCCTTTGTAATTTGGTTTCCAAAAAACCAGAATATTTTGGTGATGTGGCTTGAGAGTTCTCTTCTTATTTGAAAGTACACTGATCAAAACCATAAATTGTATATTTTAGGAACAGCCCTGTACAAATTGGTGTGGGAGTTGATGGAGAGTGGCTTGATACCAGATCTCTCCCACATTTACTTCCTCCCATTGTAGTCCAGAATGATGAAAACAAATCAGTTTTTTTCTGGTGGATTAAAAAAAAAAAAAAAAGTTGGTCTCTAATTATAACTTGTATGCCATTATGGTGTCAGTGACTTTGGACTATCTGATGGTATTTACGTTGTTCTGATTGAAACAAAAGTGTCTTAATTTAAGACCTTGCGTTTAACAAAATTAGCTAATTTTTTTAGTTTTAGACTTGGTCTGACCCAACAATGTTGAAATTTAGTCTCCAATATCTGTTCCTGTGTAATCTATATGCAGAGCACATGGGATGGAAAGAAAAGGTTTGATTTTGTGAAAAATTAGTTTTAAAGACCTGTGTTCCTCCTTAAATGCAGTTTCCCACAATTTACTTTAAAAAGGGGCTCAATTTAGACAGCTTTAATTTAGAATATCAACAGTTATAAAAACCCCTATGAATCTCCATTTTCAAGTCTCTCCTTTCCTAAACTTGAAAGCCCTAGTTACTATTCAAGGGTTTCTTTCTGAGATCTTCCTGTTGAAATATTCAAACAAGCAGATATATTTTACTGAAACCTTTGTCTTTTAGAGAAAAAAAAAGAAATGTTTTTCATGAGCTTTGAAAGTAGAGATTTTTTTTTTCAATACTAAATACATTTAGTAAACTAATGCTATATACTAATTCCCCTTTACCTTTCAGACATCTGACAGAAGACCAAGTATCTATTTTTTAAAATTTAGCCGTCTAAAAAAGACTTGTGGAACATAAAAGACTCTTGAGAAGATGAAACTAAGTGAAACTGTGATGGAAAATTCTCCTTTTAACAGCTGTAACTTTCTTGATCATCTCCAAAGAATAAGATTTTTCTGATGGTCTGGACTTGAAAGCATCTGCTTTTGCTTCTGCAAGGTATTCTGCTCTAATTGTATTCCATAGGCTAATGGCCAGAGGAAATCCAATTATGGCAATAAATTGCAGTGTCCTGTATCAACCAATTCACTGAGATGAACTTCAAATACCCTCAAAATATGAAAAAAAAATTGAGATGAGCTACCCAAAAAAAGGAAAAAAAAGTACAGAGAAATCTATTTTTAGAAAAGTTCTTACATGTTATTTCACCTCTAGAGTTGTCGTATATGGCTTAGATATAGAGTAGGCTATACATCCAAATTTAGAAATAAATTCCATCTGATACACTGCTAGCAAGCCTGAAAATCTGAGAAAACTAGTTATTAATTCTGTCTGCTTATGTTGCTTTGTCCAGTAAGTAGGTGGGAGTGAAACACCCAACATGCATTGAAGAATGTAGGAAGAGTGGGTTGCAGCTTAGCAGAAAGGTTAGCAAATTCACCCCCCCCCCCCCCTTCCAGACTGTAATTTCAAATAGCATCATAGAATCATAGAATCATAGAATCATTTAGGTTGGAAAGGACCTACAAGGTCATCGAGTCCAAC
>JAVJGG010000074.1:17548852-17564396 GCA_035590195.1 Aviceda cuculoides | reverse complement strand
AGGAAAAGAGAGGCAACTCCACAATGAACACCCCCCCCCCCCCCCAAGCTCACTGACTGATTCCAGTGAACCCCAGGAGTGAGAACTGCGCATGTCAAGACCATCAACTAACACACTATAAAAGAAGGGGGAACAAGTCCTCAGCGCACACACTCCAGAACTGGACCTCTAGCTGGCTGGACCAATGCTGGACCCAGGACTGGTGAAATCCTTTCCTTCTCTCTCTCTCCCCCCCTCTCCCTTTTACTTCTCTCTGTTCCACAGTCCCTACACCTCACCCTTTTAAACATAAACTGTTGACCAAGTCTGAGACTAGCTGCCCCTGGGCTCCTCTATGAGAAGGAGTCCAGAAAGCAACGGGGTCTACTCTGAACCACGTGACTCAACGGGAGGGCTCTCCTTCTGATACAACTTCATGTTAATTTTTCCATTTTGTTTTCCTACACCTCCCTTCTCTTCTCAAACAGCGGCTTAACAACGTGTTGCAAAGTTCATATTTATAAGTTCACTTGTACTTGGGCAAGGTTAGCTAGGTTGAATAAATGTTGACTGTTGTTTCAACTCCCCTGGTGTCATTTCACCTTAATTCTGACAAAGGAAATCCACGAACCTGAGTCACTCCAATTTTGGGACATGACACCAACATAAAAACATTTTTGGTAAAGTTTTATGGCTCTGCAGTTTGCAACTCTTTTGGGTGTTGGGATGATTTTGTGACTGGAAAACGTATTTAGCTTAGAAAATAAGTGCTTTGCAGAAATGATTTATTTGTTTTACAGGTGCAGTGAGAAATATACAGCTTGGGGAGTTGGACCACATCCCTGACTTCATTTAACACAGCTCTTAGCCACAAGGTCCTCCAGCATTACTATGGGTTAACAATGAGGTGGGTATTAATGTGTGGCTTGCCAAATGTGTCTGAAAGATATGTTCAGCCCCTCAGCAAAAAAAACCCCTCCACATTCCTACCTCAGAGCCTGAAAATACCAGAAAATTCATATTGAGAACCGTGAAGTAGACAAGAAAGGATGATTCAATTTGTTACACAATGGAAATCTTAAACGTACACTGAATATTTTGAGACTTAGGGTCAAAACCCACTCAAGTCATCTCTGAAAAAAAATCAGTTATGATGTAACAAACAGCCCATAATTTTTTTTAGAAGAGGAACAAGAATTATCACGCTGAAAATATGAATTTCAGCAGATACCAGAACAATATGAAATAGCTGTTGTGTATTAACATCCCTTAAACTTTGTCACTCCACACAGAATGTCTGTGAATCAATCTACCTGCTTTATACTTTTAAAGTGTCATTTTAGTGGATTATATGTGTAATATGTATTTGCAGCACAAGACTGAACCTTATCTAGACTGTGCAATTCTAGGGAAAAAGGGAATTTTAGTGGTTCAGTTCTAGCAGAATTTGTTATTTCATTTGTTTTGTTGGAAGACACCAACTTAAAAGTCAAACTCTTCATGTTCTTATGAAATTGGGAAAAAAAATTCTGGCTAATCAGCTGTAGGCAAAGTTTCATAAAATCTAGGAGGAGATATACCTCAAAGAAACTACTTTTTATATTTAAAGAAAATGAAAGTCAGGGGTTTCAGTGAGGTTAATCCATTAGAGCACTTATGAAAGATGGGCAAAACATGCTGAATCCCTTCTCCAAGGAGACATATCAGAGAGTTTTACCTGGCTCTTCCACATCTCAGAAAGTGATATAACCAGCTATTAAAAACTGGTGCTTTCTACCTAAGAAATATTTTATGATTAATAAAGTTGAATTGCTCTTCAGAAGAAATCTTGAGCAAACGACCACCAAAATTCAATACTCTACAAGTTCACATTAGCTGCAGCATAGTTCAGGTAAAATCTCTTATTAGGTCGAGAGAAGCATCAACCATTTTTTAGCTGACTATGTATATTATACATACTAATATAATAATAAAACCACATGCACATCTTAACCTTTGATTGAGGATATCTTTTCTTTAAATAAATTTCCTCGAAATAAATTTTTTGGTACCAAAACTAATTATAACAATTTTGACTTGTAACTTCTGTAGTATTGACTAATTGTTCTGAAAACTCTATACAATTGGAAGAAATAAACATGTATATACACACACATTTGCCATTGTTGTATACAGAATATTATTATTGTCTCAGTAGTTAGAACAGATGATCACACCTGCCTGTAAAGACAGTATTAAAAGATTTCAAGGAAAACATTTATTATGTGATTTACTTTCTGGGCAGTTAAATTTAATGAACTGTGATTCTGAAGAAAAACAATGCATTTTTTTCTGTCATTTAGAAACAAAAAAAACTGCACTCTGAGCTGTGTTAGCGAATGCCTATCTTTGTAAAATACCACTCCTTTGCTGTTTTGAGCCAACACTTAGTAACTTTTCTGATAGATGGCATGTTATGTATGGAGAAGAGTCTCCAAAGTAAGAAAATAAACTATAAATACTCAGTTTGAATGGACTCTTAGTACCATGACACTTCATGGAGCAAACTAAGATCCATTTCGTGGTGTTGACTGGCTTTGCCTTCCTCATTAGATACTGTCAACATAGCACACACTGTCCTCTCACCCCAGTATCCTAGCTAAGCTCTAATCTTGCAGTTGTGCCTGCATTGATGGGTGCTTGCACCTCCATGTATCCCCAGAGCCAGCAGGGCTGTGGGAGTACAGCTGTTCATTTGCATGGAGCCTGGTACTGAAGTGGAGCTTCGATTAACTCTTGGGTAAGAAGCTACCAAATAGCATCTGGTAGCTACTTCAACCCGATGGCGATATTTCCTATTTTTTCTTTCAGGTTTTTGAAAGCCAATGGCAGTTGTTATGCACTTTTATGATAACTGTCTTAAATAGGACTTTCACACCTGGTGCTTTCTTTCATTATTTCAACCATTGTTTTCTACTTGTAATTATTTTAAATAGGTTTTTCTTTTTTTCTTCTCTAGATCCTAGATGCCTGCCTGTGTCAGATACATGCTAGCTTAGATCCATAGTAACTTAGCTAAAGCTGTCAAAGCATTACCCATTCTGTTAGGGTAGATTATTTTTAACAAGATTTTAAATTATCTGTTACTGTCTCTTTGTAGAGAACCACAAAGAAATGAGTATCATTCTCAGTAACTTTTAGTAAAAACTCAGGAATGGTGATTATGGTTTTTAAGTACTTGTACTATAGCCCAGTATACCACTTAGATAATTGCACTGTGTGTATTTTGTTCATGTTTTGATTAAGAGGTGACTCCACAGTGCTCATACTGTTGAACTTAGTGCAATAAATTGGATTGGTCTTGGAAAATGTCATTGGCTTACTTTTTCTTGAGCTTTGGCTATACAGTGTTTTCTGTTACCGTATTTAAATGGTTGTCCATAGGGATTCTTATACAATGTAAACACAAACAGTATTATACAGGAATGGACAATATTTCCCATGAGATCCGGACTAATGTTTGCCTCTCCTGATACAGACTGTTGTTACAAGTTCAAAACACAGTTTAGGAACCTTGGAATTTTTTTCATTTTTTGCATAGTTTAGTGCCCGGCTATGAATGAACAGGCAGTATTATGTAAGTAGGTATTGCAATAATGGTCAATTCATAGAACTGCATAGTTTTGACACAAACCCCAATGGTTATAATTTCAGTTCTCTCTGTAGTTGTCCAAATACAACGTCACCTGACCTTCAAAGTAAATTTTGGTGCTATGTGTCCACATAAGTAAAAATTTAAAAGTTTGTTCACGTTTCTATGGGACAAAACTTCTGTGACTCATAGTAATTAGTTAATCAACTAGCACACTTTATAGATGACTAATATCTTTTCACGTTTCAGGGGTTGTGTAAAAATCTCTTTTCTAACTGGCCCTGCTATCCTTTCAGAAGGGTGAGAAACCTGCTGCGGCGCTGGCCAGAGCCCAACATTAAGGAGGAACCTCATGGCACTTGGTCTGCCTCAGACCCCCATCTGCCTAGCCCAGTGTCCCAACCCAAGCAAGGGCACTCAGGGAGTACCTCTGAAAAAATACAAAAGCAGAGCAGATGTCTAGGAATATCACTTGTTCAGCCTCCAGAGATTAGTTGCTCAGGAACTTCATGTACCTGATGTGTCTTTCTGAGTACATTTAAGCGATTAAGAAGAAACTCAGTGATTATCCCCAATAGACTTGCTAGACCTCTGTTTGAAAAAGAAGGTAATGATCATAGTCAAAGGTGGGGTATAGGTCAAGATGAACTGGCAGTCTAGCTCAGTTTGATAATTTTATATTGTGGCTGTCTTTCTTCAGCCATGTCTTCGCTCCCTCTGTCTGCAGCCAGATCTCTCCTCATGTTGGTATATTTAACATTAATAGTGTGTTTTAAAGGATTTATAACTTTGATGTTCTGTTTGGTTTTACCAAACAAAGAACATATATCTAGAAGAACTAACTATATAAATGATGGAAATTAAGGAAACTAGTGGTGGAGGGAGGGAACAAGCAAGTTAAGTAGGCAGGGGAAGCTGTGTTCAGCTGAATCAGTATATGTCATCCTTTTAATCATGCAAGAAATGTCTGTTATCTAGCTAGGAGAATTAGCATCAGTTATAAGAGGTGTGATTTTGACAGATTTTGCACTTCTGTTGCTTTTTATTCATGTCCATAAATACCGTCAGTTACACCTGAGTATAATTAGAGCATATATTAGGATGTATTTCCAGAAAGACCCTGGGCTTTTGTGTCTTTTATTTTTTTTTTTTTCGGTTGTAGAGAAAAAGCTGCTTTATGAGATCTTTGCTGTTTTTATCTTTACCTAAATATACCTCATATGACTTAGAAGACTAGCTGAATCTGTAGCTTTGAAGTTATTACTGTTCAGTAAATGAGATTTCTACTTAATCTTTTCACTGAATTAGTGAGGATAATTAATTGATGAACCAACTTGTTTCCAGCAAGGAATTACTAAGCATATACACTAAGTACAGTGGGAATCAGATATTAAGACACTAATTTGATATGAAATTGCAGCAGTTTGTGATATACTGAACCCAATACAGCCCGTGGCATTTAATTAGTATTAAAGATATCATAACAGCTAGCATTACAGTAAGATTATAAAGATATATTGACATAATACAAACTTAATAGAATGAAACTTAAAATGAAGGCAGTGTAATTTGTTCATTGTTTTTGTATTGAACTGTGAGGCAAAATTTATTTCACACCTTGTTTTTATTTTGATAAACTTGTGCTTCTGGTGTCCTCCAAACTTCTAAGAAATATTGAAAGATATAATTTCGTTACATAGAGTAGTGTGGAAGGACTGGTCAGGCAATATGTATGCTTGAGGTTGTATTGATCTGAGTTCTGTGGGCAATTTTTTGGCAGGTATACATAGTGCTGGCTTTTAAAACCCTCATGTCCTTTGTCCTTAAGGGTCAGGTGGTTTTCAGAACACTCCAGAAGAAGGTACCCCTTTATTTCTGTATTTTACATTTCCTTTTATTTGTAATGAGTAGCTTATATTGAATGTCAGCTGAGCAGGACAGATAATGAAATTAAAAAATGGGACAAACCCAAAAGCACATGAAACAGGCCTCTCATTTTGCCTCCATTTCTGTTTTCACAGTAGTCCAAGTTTTCCTATGCCTTGCTTTCTCTCCTGGAGACTGGTACTGTGCTAGTGATGAAGATGTTTGGAGGTTTGCAGGGTCTACTATTTTGAGAAAAAAAAGGGACTTCTCATGAGGTAGAAATTCACTATAAATGATGGTGTTCTTTTTCTCTACAGATGTTCCTTTCCAACAGAAGGATGATTCTTTCTTTTGCTGATGGCCACCAGATTAAAATTATCTAGCTTTGTCTGCATTCATTTGTTCATCTGCACTGGAGGTGTGAGCTGTATGGATGATAGTGTGTGCTTTCCACGCATCCTTCCTACAGGCTGGGAGGCTGAATTCCTATTATGTGTTACTGCACCGAACCATCCTGCACCAGATTTACTCCTTAGACAGATTTACCCCTTAGTGCATTGGTATCAGAGAGCCCAGTCGTACAAAATGTTAAATAAGCTGTATTTCAATGCCTGAGAAACAGGGCTGCTATGAGACAACACAGGTCACCATGCAGGATCAGGACCTAAATATGTGTACTTGGTTAGAGGGTTTTTTTACAATCTTATTTCGTTTCACCTTTAAACTAAATATAAAGGTTTAAATAAATATCAGTGCTGATTATTTACAGCTTTTTTCCCAGCATGGCTTTAAACATTTATTATTCTGACTCTTTTAAAATACATTGGCAGCTTTTTATGACTATATTAAGCAAACCTTCAGGGCAGCAGACAAGACAGGATATTATTTTGAGATTAAGGAAGGAAAATGAGAAAGAGGGATATGAACAAAAGGCAGACTGAGGAGGAATAGGATCACACTCGCTTTCCACTGCTGGAGGAAACCACAGCCCTATTGTGTGTGCTCTGAAAGTGATTATCTCCAGTCACTGGTTCTCTCAGAGTCTAAGCCGCTGATTCACTGACTTTTTCTCATCAGGGTTGGAAAGGAGACATCAAAAAGCATTAATATCTATTATAGCAAAGATCTACACCAAAGGGAGCATTAGCTAATCTGCATTAAAATATTTGCTGGATAAATTTAGTTTCCCAAA
This sequence comes from Aviceda cuculoides, assembly GCA_035590195.1. Classification (NCBI taxonomy): domain Eukaryota; kingdom Metazoa; phylum Chordata; class Aves; order Accipitriformes; family Accipitridae; genus Aviceda; species Aviceda cuculoides. The sequence goes on along the minus strand of JAVJGG010000074.1, from coordinate 17,557,728 downwards.
CACATTTAGAGGTGATTATTTATTCATTCCTAACACTTTCATTTTTGCAGGGGCCTGGACAGCTATTGTGGAAACGAAATGTAGCTGGCACTGCAACTCCATGTGCTATCACTTTGATTCTATGCATCCAAGGATTATGATTTTAAACCACAGATGTCTGGGGCTTGGCTAATAACAGACAGGATTGTCAGTTGCCCTGTGTCAAGGATAACTGCCTCTCCCTGGGAAGCAGAGATTGAAGCACCAGAGTTACATCCTCGCACTGTGAGGTCTCTAATTATCTGCAGCACCCAAAGTGGGCCAGACTGAAATCGATACATTAAGCCCCTATTGATGGAAAAAAGAGCCTCAAACCCACTACTAATTTAGAAACAGGATCAATGTTTGAGTATTAGAATACTGTATTTTAACATTTTGCAGAGGTTGTTCATGCTTTTCTAAGATTATGATAGGCGTAATTTTTGTTTCTCTGTATTTCACAGAACTCTACTACCATGCTGCTCCATTTATGACACTGTTATATTGAATGACTTGCTTAAGTGATTGTGCTGTGTCATAGCAGTGCCCGGATGTGCATAATAGACAGCAGTATAGAGAACACAATACAATGTTACAGCACAATACTAGGTTTTAGTCAGTTTTGGGGCAGCATTGACTGGGTTATCCAAAGTCTTGCACCAGGGCTCAGTGCTCCTCTGTGCTAAAGGGTGTGCATTCCCCCCGCTGCCCCATGCTAGCAACCAGGGGTTCTTCCTTTGCTCACCTCACCAACCCTCTCATGCCACCAAGAAACCCAGGCTGTTTCCTCAGCCCCACTTTGTTCCAAGCTTGAGCCTGTCATCAGGACAGGTACTTGTGGACGTGATAATGGAAGGGACTTCCCAAGAATGCTCTGTAAGTAGGACCTTTTTGTTAAAGTGATCTGAATACCCACTCAAATGCTAAGATGGATAAAAAAAAATGTCACCTGCACCAGAGCTGACTGTACTCTGGATCATTCTCTGTGAAACCTCGATTTGTGGCTGAGAAGACAGCACCTGTGCTTCTGCTTATACTTGACGCTCAGACCCATATAATATTTTCCTTTCTGAGACTCTTAGGTACAATTAGCTGTAAAGAATATGGTTTCTCCCTGGAAGGGCAATAAAAATTTTTGTTATATTGAAATCCACAATGACTGCAGAAAGTAGGCATGGACAAGGCTCATTTCTCTTTGCTGTTTTATTAATTGATTCTTAGTGAGTGTGGTTGTATACTTCCAATGAACCTGAGTCCAGATTGCAGTCTGCAACGTGGTATGGAGCCTCGGCTACATTTTGTACTAGTTCAGCTACATTCAGCTCTAGGTGAAGAAGAAAACAGCTGGACAGAGGTGAACCAGGCAGTGAAAAGAAATAATTTGAATTTCTTTACGGTTTCATTATTCTGACTATATGTTTCTAGTTAATTTTGCAGCCTTTGAATTCATTTGAATTTATCAGCGCCAAGACTGCTGTGTAACTGAAGATTGCCTGCACGTGAGTGCAAGGTAACTTTACCATTTGAGACTTCTGTTTCTTGCTGCATTCCACATCTTGTATCAGAGCACCACGCACACACAAAATCTGTAGCTGTGTCCTGAATGTGGTAGTCTGCTTAGCCACATAGTTTGCCACTGTGAACATCTCAATGAGTAACTCTGCTCTGTGTGCTGGATTTCCATTTAATTTGCATTTGAGATATATTTGAATGTAGTTTTCAAAGTTGCTCATAGGAACAGTTCTAGAGCAATGTGAGATCACCTTTCCACATTGGTAAACACTCCCTTCTGTGACAGTGACATCACCTTTTAGATCACCTGTGTCATTGAGCACCCTGAGAGGCTTGCCAGTGTTGAAGACAAAACCTTTCCTAGGAGCTGGCCTGTGGATCAGTTTCTCTGGGAATAAGAGAGACCTGACCATTTTCAGAACTAAATGCATAATTCATTTCTTTCATTTAAGCTCTCCTTGGGCAAGATTTTTCATTCCCTTCCCATCTATACCTGGGGAATCAGATATGAGTCTTGTACCACATACTGTCTTGTACACTGATGGACAAAGCATAAACACACCTGTACATCAATCAACCCGTATACCAAGATGACAGAAAACAGTATTAAACTGCTAAAATGCCAGTTTGAGATACTTGTGAAATTATTAGTTACAGTGATGTATTGTATAAGCAGATGTTTACATCTAATTATGTGTGCATAAATCAAACATGTAATAATCAGATTCTATTTGTTCATTAAGTTACTTATGAAAAACTTAAAATACGTAAAATTTTATATGCAAAATTAGGTGATCTTTTGAGTATCATAATGGTTATTATGGGTGTCCATTTCTAGGAGAAACTGTATTTCTTATGAATAGGTATATAAAACTCATAGGAGACTGCTCTGATTGCTCTTCTATCAGTAAAAAAAAAAGTTAGGTCAGGGGAAAAAAACCAAAATTTCAATTACATTTACAGCAGCAGCTGAAGGGGAACAAAATCAATGAAAGGAGCATACTTATTAGAGATCTGCAGTTGCCATAAAACTCAAACTAAATCACACTGACAGTGTCTGAACTTCAGATAAATTGCTTTGAATTCAGAATGGGAGCCTGGAGAAATAATGGAAATGATATTGCAGTTGTTGAAGAAAGGGATAGAACTTTTTATATCCATTGCCTCTCTAGATCTTTTTGGTATTTCAGGGATCAAACACTGATTTGTTATCTGTTTTATTTTTTTTTTTTTGTATAGAGAATCCTATTGTTTCTCTAACAGATGAAACAGTGCTGTCAATAGTCTTGGCACTGACTGGTTAGAGAATTATGTGGGTTTTAGAGATGAGATATTTCTTCTTGGTAACCATCCAAGGTGACCCATAGCTAAGCCTCTGTTCTTCGTCAAAAAAAAAAAAAAAAAAAAAAAGACAAAACTGAAATGCAAGAGAAGGAAAAAGGTAGAATAACATAACTAGTTCAAACTTACTCTTTCTCTCAATAACTCATCTAGCAATTCCATTCATTTTCTGTGACATCTGCACTGAATGGAATCCTCTGCATTTCTTGTGAATTTCTTTACTGACAGCAGCTGTGCTTTCTAAATTCATTGTAACGATCTGACAATTTGGTTCATAAAGACTTAAAATTTAGCTGTTGTTTTAATTGCCTTAACTCCATAGTTTACTTTTTTGGAACACTCTTGAAAAAGCTGTTGCAGGCTAGATTTTAGAATATTTTTTATTCTTTGGTTCCTTGTTGGATGGAAATTGCTTGTGTGGACATTGCTTATGAGTCTCCTCAGAGAGCCCTGGGTAATAGGCCAACTAGTATTCTCAAGGCAGTTATGATTACATGTATGGAGGAGATAAGGAAGACTGGGAAACTTCCAGACTGCATTGGGAGAGAATTTGCACCAAAGCCTATGTAATAATGGTATGAAACCCCTCGTACCAGCATTCTGACCTTGATGCTGTTCTTTCCAGATCATATATAGTATTGTTTTATTTGAAACTATATAATGTGTTAATTATGATTTTTTTTTTTGCAGTTTTGTAAAGCATATTGTTGATGTTAATAATTGTTAAGATATAAATGTTTACAGAGGCATGCATTGTCAGTAACACCAATGTGTTACACCATTTTATTGATGTAGAAATAGTTCACCCAGGGTTACATATAGACTTCACATAACATCTGTGTGGAAAGAAGGAATGTAAACTCTGAAGTAAAATCTTAGCCACTCTACACTGAAATGAAATTTAAAATGCTGCATTGTGTACCAAAGGAATAGAAAAATAGCTTATATACAATTTGTGACATGAATGCAATGGGACTAAAAACTACCTTTATTAACTGGGTAACTACAGCACCTCTTCTTATTAAACAGATTATACTGGAAAAAAAAAAAAGGAGTTTAGATATCACAGTAGGCCCACTGTAGTGCAAATTGTATCTTTGTGTGTGTGTGTGCTGGGGATTCAGGGAAGACGGTAAATAAGAAACTTGTCCTTTCATTTGATTTCCTTCAAGCATTCAAGAAGATTTGGGTATGGGATGGCTTTTTTCATCCATTGCTTCAAGGAAAAGAGATTTTAAATCTTTGATTTTAGCTTGAAATTCAGCATGACATGTCACCTACTGTAATCTAATGGTTTTTTTCTATTCCTATCTTAAAATAATTCTGCCATTTAAAAGTCTTCCAGAACAAAAGGTCTCTCCTGGTATTAATTTTCTGGGGCAAATGGAGGGGAGTGTACTAGTTTGCTGTATTGCTAATTTTTGGCAATTTTTTCAGAGCCAAAAAATAGTGGCCATTTCACCAGTAAATATGAACTATTTCATCACCTGGTTCTAATAAAATTAATAATTCATATGTGTTAAAGTGTCATCATAAAAATTGGGTAGGGAGGTGTCACTGAGACTGAGAATTGATTCACCAGGATTAATTTATGAGTCTGCATTGTGAGTTATCTTCATGAATTTTTCTTCTCAGAATGGTTATTATATGTTTTTAATATGTATTACACCATTTGTGCCAGTCAAGTTACAGAAAGTGAAGTTACATTGCTATAAATTTTGGTTAGGATATGCGTGTATGTAAGTAGTATCCCCATACAAATGATGCAGTCTCTGCTGAAGAAGGGTCTATTTACAAGAGTTGTGTAAGCCCGTGCCTAAAATGAGATGGTGAGTTGATTGTGTATGAAGTACTGTCGACAAGTTGGTAAGATTGGGTGCCCATATATTGAAGAGTTTGCCTATGAGAGTGTGTGTTCACATACAGTAGTGAACAGTTTACTGGAAGAAATACACAATTTGATTACTCTGAAAAATGTGCTACTCTTTTTATTTAATGGAAAACAATATGCAGACATTCAGGACTCTTTCATTAGGAATTAAATTCAAAACTCTGTTTGACTTATGTAACTTTGATTCTTAAAGTTGTGCCAGATCATGATCCATGTTTTGATGTATGTTTCAGATCCTTTACGCTGCAAATGAGCTCAGGCCTAAGTTCAGGAAACAAGTCTCCTTTGTAATTATATACAGACATGGTTAGGCTTTTATTTGTGCTTCAATGTTTTTGTTTGGTTTACAATTCTTCTGTATACTTACAAATGATTTTGAATAGTAACATATTCCATCAACAGTCTTTCAAACAGCTATATTGTACCCACTTTAAAGTCAGATTGTTGAGATCTTTAAAGGGATTGTTTCAAGAGGTGCATTATGGAGGCAGAGAAAAAAATGGCTTGAACTTACAAATCTTTGCAAAAGGAGGATAATTACATGGTTTGAAAGAATTCAAATCTATCTGCAATTATCATGTCCCTCAGAATGAAATGACGGTAGTATCCACACTGATACCCTTTATATTTTTCTCAGCTTTTCTTGTGTTCTTCAACCCTTCACCATACTGTTTCTGGTTTTCATCTGGCAGCAGTGAAACACAATAATAAACTATTGGCATTCACAGTTGTGCACTGAAGAAACAGCCATAAGGTTGTTCAAGAGTAGATTTTACTAGGCTGACCTACACTGAAAGCTAGCCTTTCTTTATAGCCTTTGTAGGCTGGAGGAAATGCTGAAGTACATTTTCCATCTGGAATCCACAGCTGAGATATTGCTAGAAGAAAGCAGTCCTCAGCGTGCACATCGCAGAGGCAAGACAAGACAAGGCAGGAAAAGCAAGGCAAGGGAAAGGCAAGGAAAGGCAAGGCAAGTAAAGGAAAGGACTTGGTCTTCTGTGACTTACCCATGGAATCTACCATGGCTTTATTTTCCATTATCATTTTCAAGAGTCTCACTCACTTACATTGCAGCTGGTCAGAAAGGAATTTCTGATTCTATTGATGGAAAAGAAACTGATGTGCAGTGGCTCTTTAAGAATAACATTGACAAGAGGAGCTTTATTCTAAAATGAAAAGTATCATTTTGATATGAAGACCAACACTATAACTCTACCATAATACAGAATGAATTGAGACTAGTAATATCTCTGTAGATCACCATCATGAGACATTTTTCTACTCCCTCTCCTGCAATGCAGCTATCAGAAGGAATTATCTAAACATTTAATATATGACTTTGAGTACAGTAAGTTAAATCAAATCAATATTTCAGTTGTGTTTCCATATCTTGTCAAATGGAAAGTATCTTCCAGTAATCCCACAAACCCTTCCCTCACATTCCATGGGTCAAGCTGAGAATGGTTAAAATAAGTGAGGATTTTCTATCTTGCTGTAGCTAGTTTCTAAGAAAATTCTATCCTCTTCATCTGATACAAAGAAAAATTTTAATTAGGCTTAAGGAACTGATTTTTTTTTTTTTTTTTTTTCTGAGAAGCCACACTTCAGGAATATTAGTATAGTGGAGTTTTATTTCTCCAAAGCTGAAGAAATCCAGTTCAACAGAATCCTATTAAATAATTTTGCTTTTACAGGTAGGATTATGCTGCTCAAAGGCAAGACATAAGTTACTTAATTGCATGAACAGACTCTTCATGGAAAGATAGTCAGTTAAAACATGGAAGAAGAAGAAATTGTTATAGGTGAAAATGTTGAAAAATATATAAGCAAACATTTCTGAATAACACCTGCTTCATAACTTCTCTGAAACCTCTGCTGACAAACAATGATAGGCACAAAGCTAATACAGAGAAGCATGGAAGAGAGGCATACGTTTATGAAAGTGTGTAAGTACAGGTAGTATTTAGGTGATAAACTGTTGAATTGCAGGCTAAGCAATCTTATTAATTTATCATTCAATTCTAACTGCTTTCTTACTCTTGTGCATTTATCTGCCTTGTCTGTATTTGTTCACATGGTTGCAAGCCAGAGCTGGAACACGACTTCAGATGCTATTATTGTCTGTCTGGTGAAATGCAGCAACTCATCGCATGACAAAATGAGTTCGTTTAAGCTGCCCATGAATTGAATCTTACACATTAATCTCATGATATTTCTGTGAGTAAAGAAGCTCTGAAAGAATGCTTAGTTGGTCTCTGGGGGCCTGCCTTTCAATATTGTTTACACACCTAATGGTACAGACAGATATCTGGTGTGATTTTCTTTGGCTCTAAGGCATCAAAATGAAAGGATTTAGGTGTCTGAACACTGCTGCAAATTTGCAGCCCTTATCTGTCCTTACCTGGATATTTAGGAACAGAAGTTTTTAGTTTTAAAAGTATTTAGAAAGCTGCTTTTATTCATAGGCAGGCAAAAAAATAGTGTCAGTAAGAGAGGTGGGAGAAAAAAACACGTGGTGTTCTTTGAATTTGAGTGCTATTTATTCAACAGTTGATTCTATGTCTTCAGAGACTCATTGGTAAAGTATTTCTATTGCTTTGCTCAAATACCACGTTTATAAAATAGGATATATAATATTTCAGTCAGCCTCTGTATCAAGGCCTCAACCTGACTGAAGAAGTGGATGCTAAAGGTAGAAATAATACTAGTGTATAACATCTGTGTGTGTGGCCTGAACTTTAGTTAATGGAAATTTGCCATTGGTACAATCTGACTTAAACTACCTGAGTATTTTGCTCTTAAATATATTTCCTTATGTGATTTTGGTGATTTCACTCTAGGCAATATATGCTGAATTTGGAAAGCAGTTCAGCTAAAGTTGTTCAGTGAAAAAGTCCTGAAACTTACATGACAGAAACAATTATCCTCACTCTCAAGTAAAGGCATGAATAAGAGAGACTAGCCTGCGAAAGTTTCAGTTTAGAGAATTCATTTTTTCCTCTTTTTTGATTGTATCTCAGAAGTGTCTGGGTATTTTTACTACTGAAGTTGCCACCAGGCAACCATTGTAATGAAAGAAGTCATCATGCAGGGTAAGCTTTTCTGCGGGAGTTCGAAATGGACAGACGTGAGACAATCATTGTTGTTTCTCCTTCTTTATCCTGTTTCAGGCACCGGGAATTGTTTTTCTCCTACCAACCATAACCTTGAACTTGTTTTGTCTCTCAGTTAAGCGGCCTGCAATATCTCTACAAGCCTAAATCTCACTTACATAGGCTGGATTGCTCACATGTCCTCTTTCCTCTAAGAATGCTTCCACACTTTTCTCACAGTCTGAAGCACAAAGGCCTACAGTCAACAACCTTCTTTTTTGTGATTTAACATTTTTCTTTTGTTTATTTCAAAAGCCAATTTTACATGTCATTGGGTAGAACAATATACCATCAGTCTTATACGCGATTATAAGCCCCAGCGACAGCACATAGCACACAGACCCTAAACATGCAATGCAGAAAGTAACAAAAAAATAAAATACACATCTGTTGAATAAGTTTTTATCCATGCATGGAATGGAATGGGATGGAATGGAATAGAATAGAATAGAATAGAATAGAATAGAACAGAACAGAATAGACTATCTCAGTTGGAAGGGACCTACAACAATCATCTAGTCCAACTGCCTGAACAATTCAGAGCCAACCAAGTTAGAGCATGTTGTTAAGGGCATTGTCTAATTGCCTCTTAAACTCTGACAGGCTTGAGGCACTGACCACCTCTCTAGGAAACCTGTTCTGGTGTTTGACCACCCTCTCAGTAACAAAATGCTTCCTAATGTCAAGTCTGAACCTCCCCTGGTGCAGCTTTGAGCCGTTCCCAAACATCCTGTCACTGGATCCCAAGGAAAAGAGCTCAGCACCTCCCTCTCCACTTCCCTTCCACAGGAAGCTGCAAAGAGCAATGAGGTCACCTCTCAGCAACAAAATGCTTCCTAATGTCAAGTCTGAACCTCCCCTGGTGCAGCTTTGAGCCATTCCCAGACATCCTGTCACTGGATCCCAAGGAAAAGAGCTCAGCACCTCCCTCTCCACTTCCCTTCCACAGGAAGCTGCAAAGA
>JAVJGG010000074.1:17513941-17533012 GCA_035590195.1 Aviceda cuculoides | reverse complement strand
GCATACTGAACTCAAAACATAGCGCAGTACCAGCTACTAGGAAGACAATTAACTCTATCCCAGCTGAAACCAGGACAAAGGGAAAATAAAGTGTGATTAATTAAAAAAAGAGCTGGATAGTAGCTGTAGAATATATATATATATATATATAAAAAGACTGCAGAAGAAAGCACATTTATGAAAATACAAAAATACAAGCAGTAGGGTCTGCTGACTCCTCCAGTTTCTCAGTATTAAACCAGTGTGACACTGACTGCAAATCTTCTTTCTCTGAAAGAGTACTTCCTTTCAGCTTAAGATGTTGTTTTCAACACAGTTACTTTATTTGAATCTTACTCTTTGTTTTTATGCACATCCTAAAGCAATTGGTCCAACCTGTGAAGAAACAGATTTTTCTGAAAACATCAAATCTGATCACTGTCTACCTTTGGGGAAGTTCATATCTGAGTCCAGATTGTAAGCTACTCCTATTACTTCCATACAGAATTATTTTATGATATTCATAATATATGGGATTGGAACATATTTGCTGAAAGATCTAGAACTGGAAGAAATGAAACAAAAGAAGAAAGCAGTAGGTGGGGGAGTCCTGAAACAAACCTTAAGAGACTATGCTTAGTAAAAGGTGCTGTAAAGGGAGACAAGTTGAGGAACTGGAACTGTAAATATCTTAAAATACATGAAAGAGACACTAATTAACATTTTCACAGACTTTACACACTTCCATAAGAAAACCTTCACAGTATCCATTATAAAACAGATATTACATCTCAGTTGCCCCCTCCAAGTCAACAAAAATAAATAAAAACAAATGCTAAAGGAAAACTCCTGCTGCTTATTATTCTTATTATCTTTTGTTTTGGTTTAGTTTGGTTTTGTTCTTTACGCAACATGATCCTTTTAAGGATATAGTTGATTATTTTAAGAAAATGTTATACAGTCTGTTTCATAAAGTTCGTTTTACAAGGTACTCAGTACCCAAGAGGAAAAACCTCATGGCAATGTGAAGCTATAATGTAGCATTAGAACATTTTAAGTAGTAATGAGTAAATCTGAAAAAAACCCCAAACCTTTCCCATTTGGATCAACTCTCCAGGTTATACTTTTCCAAACAAATTAGGGAGGATAGCTCACAAAAACAAGCTTTCCCATGTGACTGCTGATACATCCTATGTAGAACATGTGGAAAAATAACAATATCTTTTTTTGTCATATTGTGTAAACAATTTAATTTCTAGCCCTAAACAGAGAGTTCACGGTTCTAATGTTGAATGCATATATATATATGTACACATGTATATATATTTTAATTCTCAAGCTTCTTTTTTCTGCTATACAGAAACTTGTGCTGCTTTTAGTTTGCCTAATATATTTAAAAAATTCATAGCTATAGGAGACAATTCACATGGTTTCAAGAAGAGGTGCAACACACAATAAGTATGATGATGGTTTATGTCATCTGAAATGTGTAGTATTTCCACAGAGAGGAACCCAGCAACAATATTAGAGTGAATGGCACTCCACAATCTTTTCTGACATGCCTGGATTAGGACTGCAACGCTGGGCCTTTAATCTGCAAAATAAACTCCTGCAGTGGGAAAGGATCTTGGAGGTGCCTGGTGCAAGGAGCTGCTGACAGCAGGGTCAGCCATAGGGTCAGACCAGGCTGCTCAGGGCTTCATCGCATTGGGAGCCTGCACAGCCCCCAGGCAGCCTGTGCCACTGCTTGCTTATCCTCACAATTTCATGATCATAGTTCAAGAAGTACTTACTGCATGGAAAAATAGAAGGAGTCTCAAGTGTTAGTTTTTTTCTCTGGATTACCTAGGTCTATTGATTAGATTAGATTTATTATTGATTGGTAAATAGAAAATGCAACTAGAAGTATAAAAATATAGCTCTGTCTTTGTCTATGTTGATCCTTCATCAGCTCTTCCAAAGGTGATGCTCCTCAGCATGCTCATGCTGCATGTATGATGGTAGGATGTTCTGGCTCCTTTTTTTCACTTCTTTGGTGCAAAATGCCCTATAAATCTGTCACAGACTGTCAACTAAAAGGTTCCTTTGCATGCAGGACCTGTGGTTTACTGCAGAGAGCAAGGAAGACCTCTCTGTGGAATCTGTTAGGTTCTCATTTTAAAGCAGGAAGAGGAACTTGGGGCGTGACTGCAAAAAGCATGTTCTGTCTATCTGCAAACATCTGACACTATCCCCAAGGACTAGAGGCATTATTAACTTAGTGCATCTGGGTCTGTTGTGGCTCATACTGACACTCTTCCCTTGGGTAAAATTTTCAGAGGAAGTCAGAACTGTTATAAAGGAGAAGTAGATTTCAACAAGATTGCAGGCTGATAGGAGATAGCTCCATGGAAAGGTCAACCTAAAGCTTAGTACTGGTCAAAAAACTAGACAATGTTACAGATTATTAAGAAGTGAATAGTGGAAGTTATTATGCTGCTGAAGGCATACCAATATCTTGAATATCAGCTGCACCTTAGTTGCTCCCGTCTTAAAGACACTGTGTTAGAATCAGAAAAGTTTCAGAGGAATGAGATGAGGCACACATTTGCATTACCAAGTAACTGAACAGAGCAGCTAGTGTTAAGGATTGTACATCTATACTGTATATAGCTTGGGAGTTTCTTTCAGAGCCAAACATTTCTACTATGCACATAGTTCAAAGCCTTCTTCTTGGTGCACACCTGTTTTTTTGTTTTTGTTTTTGTTTGTTTGTTTGTTTGTTTTCTGGAAGAAATCTAGTTCTTATGCATCGAAACTGTTCAACGTGCGGTAAGTAGGACAAACGGGGGATGTAGAAACAGTGGAAGGTGACTAAGGGTGTGATGTAGCTTCCACAGAGGGAACAATGAAGCTGCTAAAGCAATCTGCTGCCCAAGAGGGGTCATCTGAGAAATCATTAAATTCTTGGGTGGTGTAGACACCCAGAAAAGGGATTTATTGTCCACTACTAATTCCAGCGGAAAAAAACTATGGGGTACTTCATAAACCTAGCAGGAAAGTAGTTCAGAACAAGCAACAGAAAGGGATTCTTCTTAATCCAACAGGAGCTCTATGTCTTGGGATGTTATGGGTTCTAAAATTCCATATAACCTCAAGGGCAAATAAGTTAAATTTATGGAAAAAAAATCCGTGTAAATTTATAATATATAGAAAAAGTAGCTCTGGCTCAGCAAGTTCCTTAACTGAAAATTGTGGAGGCTCTGGGGATATTTGGTAAGTATTATGTCCTGTTTTTTCTGTTCTAGTACTCTTCCACCACTTACACTTCTGCCTTGGGACTTTCTTAGAAAGAGGATGCTCAGTAAGGCAGATCTATGATCTTACAATGTTTGGCTTTTCTTATATTAATAGATATTTGCCATTTGATGTCTTTTGCATATCACTAATCGGGTGTCCATCTAACTCTTTGAGTTCATGAGTGCTTTCGGTAACAGTTTCTGATCTTAATGATTACTCAAAATTGAAATTTCACTTTAATAAGACAGAAATGGTTGCAAAAACAGACACATTCCAAAACCTAAGTATCATTCAGTTTTGTAGTGTCTGCAGTTCAGATTTAGACTGGATCTAGGTTCATATTTAATGAGCAAGCTAATGAATTACAGTTGAAACAGTAAGCTAATTCCTCCTAACTTACAGAAGTAAAATTAAATTCCCTTAGTATGTGTTTTAAAACATTGGAATCAGAAAAGAAATATAGCTGCATTTCATTTCTCTTTCAAGAATCACTTTCTTTTGTGCCTTGGATTCTTTTTTAATTCCTTTGTAGAAAGATTTTTCCTTCCATCACAGCTTTGTTTTGTTAATTAGACAACAGCTGAGCAAGACACCTTCCTCTAAATATACTGTTTTACATTAGGATGCCTGTCTTTTTTGTATTGATTAAATAAGTATCATTTTCACTGTACTGTGTACAAATAATGTTCATCATGTCCTGAAGTTTATAGAATGACTTGAAAAATGTGGAACTTATTGCATTAACTTTAGATTTATCATGATTTTAACTACATCTGAAATATTTTATCTCCTGTTGCATTCATCCTCTGCTGCCTTACAGGATAGTGAAGAAGTATTACTTTACCATTGGTGGTGGAATATACAGTCATCTTACCATAACAGTTTATTTTTGTTCAGTTTTAGTTTTGTATAGTAACAATCAATTTATTTATAGTGACAGATGACCATCTGTCATGGTGGTCATTTAGAACCATGTGGTTCTAAAGCCTTTATTTGAAGAAGATGCAAGGGATCATGAATACTTGTGAAACTTAAAGGGTCTGATAGTGTTACATGTCTCAAACTTGCCTAGAAGGCAAACATGGGTAACAGTATAGCACTTTACTGCTGCACGTTTGACACTGTTGGTTGTCTTATGTTTTTTGAGAAAGATATAGATCAATAGCCCTTGGTACCAACCTGCAGTTCTTGGCCATTAGTTGTTCTGAACAGGTGCTAACAAATATAATTTTTACTACACACCCTTAGTTTGTTCTTTAGACATTTCCTGTACATATGATTAAATATTAACAATGTACTTATATTTAACCTGTATTCTTCCTTCTTTTTGCCAGAAAAAGATATCTTATCTGCTGGCAGTGTAAGGGAAGAATAGGAATTTATGAGAAAATATTTAAATTAAATTAATAATTTTCTGTAGTCATATCACATGAACTACAGTGGCAACCAGAGTTTTATTTGATGCAAAGCCTAGTATAGTGTGCTGAACATAAGAAAGAAGCTTTGGGCAATGTAAGGTCTTAGGTAAAGGTGATGATAATGGAGCTTGAAGTTAGCATAGAAACACTCTTTTTTATCTCAAGCAGATTTGGACCATTATAAACTTACCTACTCAAACATTTGAATTGTATTTCATTACACAATGGTTTCAAAACATTTCAACTAACAGCATGAATACTGTGAGCAATCTTGAGGTAACTTGCAAAAAAACCCAACCCACGGCCATGAAAACAGGGATACATCAGCAACGCAAAGAGAAATGTTGAAAATGTATTCTTCTGAAGAAAATAACATACAGTTAAGCATTCTTCTATATTATTTTGTAGACATAATCCAAAATTGGATTATGAGAGTCAATGTTAGCAATGTACATTAGGAATTTGGACCGAACACAAAAGTCTGCTTCTCTTAAGAGCCTCTGCTTTATATGCCAAAGTGCGAGACTGCAGTTTAAGTAATTTGCAATCAGCAGAAAAACCTCCAGGGATAGTCCAAATAGATTTACTTCCAGGGTTATCTATTAATATTCTTTCCTTTACCAGACAAAAAAGAAACTCAGTGTGACGTTTTGAGATAGATTTACAAAAGTAAAAAATCTGTTTTAAAAACCCAGCTGAATTACAATCCTTTTATTTATTCAGATACTTGTTGGATCAGCCTGAAGAGTTACAGGATGTGTGAAATATGAAAGTGGCATGTACTTGTCCTACCAAATTTTCATACCAGTTTGTCACATGTTCAATTTTTGGCATATAAAGTACTGAGATGAAATTAATACCTCCATAGTTGAGGGAGGTTATTCTGCCCCTCTGCTCCACTCTGGTGAGACCCCATCTGGAGCATTGCATCCAGCTCTGGGGTCCTTAGCACAGGAAAGCCATGGTCTTCTTGGAGCGGGTCCAGAGGAGGGCCATGAGAATGATCAGCAGGATGGAACAGCTCTCCTGTGAAAAAAGGCTGAGAGAGTTGGGTGTGTTCAGCCTGGAGAAGAGAAGAGAAGGCTCTGGGGAGACCTTCTTGCAGCCTTTCAATATATAAAGGGGGCCTATAAAAACAATAGGGACAGACTTTTTAGTAGGGCCTGTAGAGATAGGACAAGGGGTAACCGTTTTAAATTAAAGGAGGGTAGATTCAGACTTGATATAAGGAAGACATTTTCTATGATGAGGGTGGTGAAACACTGGAAGTGGTTGCCCAGAGAGGTGGTAGATGCCCCATCCCTGGAAACATTCAAGGTCAGGGGGTTGGACTACATGACCTCTAAAGGTCCCTTCCAACACAAATTATTCTATGATTCCATGAACAGTTCTATGATAGCTTATAGATATGATTAAAGAAAAAAATCAAAGTGATCCATTTCTTCATAGATGGCATTTTCTGAGTGTCATGTTACTCAAAAGTTTTGTCCACGGGGAAGTTGTAGCACATGGGAATTTATGGATTGCTGTACCAGATCAGATCAGAGTAATCCCATTTCGATATCTATAGTGAGAAACAAGAAGCAAAACTTCAAATGCAAAGTTCAAATTCTTTCAGAAGAAGCCATTTTGGTACACTATTGTTAGGTGCTATGGCAGTTCTCTTGCATGCCCCGCTGTAGGGGCCTATATCCCTACAGTGGAAGGATCGAGGCACTCACCTGTTCTCAGACTTCTTTGCTGAGCATAACTAGCACATAAGTTTCTTACCCTATTTTTTTATAATATGGCTGAAGTACTGTGGTGGGTTGACCCTGGCTAGAAGCTAGGGTGCCCACCAAAGTGGCTCTATCACTCCCACTCCTCAGCTGTACAGGGGAGAGAAAGTATAATGAAAGGCTTGTGGGTCAAGATAAGGACAGGGGCAGGTCACTCACTGATTACTGTCATGGTCAAAACAGACTTGACTTTGGGAAAAGAGTTTAATTTATTACCAATCAAAATCAGAGCAGGATAATGACAAAATAAAACTTCAATCATAGAACAACTTCCGCCCACCCCTCCCCCCTTCCCAGCTGAACTCCACTCCTGATTTTCTCTATGTCCTCCCCTCCAGCAACGCAGGACGGGGAATGAGAGTTGGGATCGGTTCACCACATGTTGTTTCTGCTGCTCCTTCCTCCTCAGAGGCAGGACTCATCACACTCTTCCACTGTTCCAGCGTGGGGTCCCTCCCACGGGAGACAGTCCTCCACGAACTTCTCCAGTGTGGGTCCCTTCCACGGCGTGCAGTCCTTCAGGCACAGAGTGCTCCAGCGTGGGTCCCTTGCAGGGTCACAAGTCCTGCCAGAAAACCTGCTCCTGTGTGGGTTCCTCTCTCCACACGACCACAGACCCTGCCAGGAGCCTGCTCCAGCCCGGGCTTCCCACGGAGTCACTGCCTCCTTTGGGCATCTACCTGCTCCGGTGTGGGGTCCTCCATGGGCTCCAGGTGTTTGTCTGCTCCCCCATGGACCTCCTTGGGTTGCAGGGGGACAGCCTGCCTCACCATGGTCTTCCGCACGGGCTGCAGGGGAATCTCTGGTCCGGTGCCTGGAGCATCTCCTGCCCCTCCTTCTTCACTGACCTGGGGGTCTGCAGGGCTGTTTCTCTCACATGCTCTCACTCCTCTCCTCAGGCTTCAGGTATTACCCCACAGGGTTTTTTCCCTTCTTAAATCTGTTATCCCACAAGCGCTACCACCATTGCTAATGGGCTTGGGCTTGGCCAGTGGGGGGGTCCATCTCAGAGCCAGTTGGTATTGGCTCTGTTGGACATATGGGAAGCTTCTAGCAGCTTCTCACAGAAGCCGCCCCTGTAGCTCCACCACTACCAAAACCTAGCCATGCAAACCCAATACATTCTACCCCTTGCTTATGTGAATCACATATTTAAGAATTACCATCAAAATCCACATTCATCAAATAATCTTCACAAACTTCACTCACATCAACAAAGAAAGAATTCCCTACACGAAAATCAAAATCACATCATCACAACACTGAATGAAAGTGAACAATTTACACACAATCCACCCCTCATCCTTTCACCACAGTTACAACAACTGAAATTCCCTGTGATCATTCCACTAACATTGTTCAGTCCATGTTTTGCCCATTGCCTCTCCCTATTACTATCCTTATCTCAAATTCCTAGAACCCCGTGTGGGACACCAAAAAGGACAGTGGTGCATTGACGCTGGCTATATCCCAGGGTGCCCATGAAAGCTGCTTTACCACTCCCCCATAATTATCAAATATCCTACCTATTTAATTTCTCTTGTATTGTTGAAGTCTAAACTTTGTAGCCCTTACTAGCCCTTAAGATCTGAAAAGCAGCATTTATGTTGCATCTTCTTGTGTGGAATTGCTACAAATTTGTCTTTGCAAGAGGAACCAGAAGTCCATGAAGCTTGTGAGACCAGATAGAGGATAAAACTAGGAATGTTTGCAGAGTAATGAGCTCTCAGTCAAGTGAGTGTGGTTAATTATGGCTGGGATGCTATCAGTGCTTTTGAACTTATCCAGATTGAAGTTAATTGCACTGATATCTCACCTGTGGCAAAACTCAGATGTCACAATTCACGTCAAGTTGAATCATAATCATCTGGTACAGAATCCAGTCTTGGCACTGACTTGGTGGTCAATGAATTGAACTGGACCCTATGGCCAAGTTCTGCTTCTAGGATGATATTTTTTGAATGAAGCTAAAGCAAAGTTGAACAAATATAATTTTGTTACCTTGGTTCATGTTTAAGAGGTTTGAACATTCCTGGTGTGTTGAGCTTGGATCCAAACTCCTATTACAGAGAAGCTTGTGTATCAAAACAGCCTTAAACAGAGAAATAGACATTCTTTAGAGCATCAACACTACACAAGCTTCATATCCCATAGCATGCTTTTACGCTTCCACAACGTGGTAACTTACTAAAGTCTAAAGCAGACAAATTCGCAGCAATGGTGGGAACCCAAGATTATTTTTCAGTGAGGTATTTTAGGCACAGTGGGAGACATTTGAAATGACCTGAATTGCTTTGGACTGACATGAAGAAATGCATAATGAAGGTGGTGTGGTTACTGTGTTCCATATCCTCTCCAGAAGAATAATTGCAGGTCAGTTGTGCATATAGCATGTTGTTTACACAGCACATTTACAACTGAAGTATAAAAATCTGCATTCTTGACTTTATTAAAAAGTAAAATCAATGGCATGATGCTGCAGTGTTGACCCAAAACATATGGCCAAATAATAAAACAGAATGGAAAACTAACTTAAAATGCTATGTTCTGCAGTGTAGAATACCTTATAAAGTTTTAAGTGAGCTGTGAAAAGCTTATACTTATTTTCCAAGTGTTCTCCAACAGAAATTCTGACCCAAGATTAGCTATAACTCTGTTATGGCAAGTTTCATACAATAGACTTTTCTAAGTTCAGATTTAAACCTGAAATTTAGCTTGTCTTTTTGACAATAACAAAAAGAAGGATCTTGTCCTAAAAAATCCACCAATCCAAAATTAAAATACAGATATGTATTATGCAAATGTACTATTACAAGGATTTATTAAACAACTGCAAAATGTAGAGGTAGCTCACTTGCTCTATTTCTGTGGATGCATATCTCCAAACTAATAACTGGTTTGACATTTTTAAGTCAGATACTCGCCATGAGTGCTATAAAGAAGCAAATCTTAAATCTACTGGGACAGTTTGGTTTGGTTTAAGCTGGCAAACCAATTCTACAATCAGTATTGGTAGACTTCAGCAGACATTTCAATTTGCAGTGCTGACAATACTCATTGAAAAAGAAAAGGTTTGTAGCAGAATGACCAGCAAAAGTCCTTGGATCTAGCTCCCTGGGACATTACAGAAAGCTACCAGCATTATGCACGCAGAGATATCTGAAGGCTGTTGAAAACTAAGAGATTTATATTCAGTGATGCCCAGACTCCATCACCATGCTGAATCTGTCTCAGCTGTGCAAAACCTACAAGATGATCCATGGAAGATCTTTTACAAAATATCAGATGCATCAACATTCTTACCTAAGTGACCACAGTTATCAGATATTCTCAGTGAAATTAAAGGTGTGTTTTCCATTTCTTTCCATTTCTTCAGACTGACTGTTGGATCTTTTACAGACATCATGTCTCCATCATGCTTACAGGTGTACTCTTCCAGTCCTCCTTTCTTGCTGCTTTTTCTACTTAGATTCTTTTCCCTTTCATCACACTTCCATTCGACCTGAGCTTATAGGTTTCTGAAAGCAGTATACACCTTAGGAAGTTTATTTGATGTTTCAGTTGACATGACAAATTGGCACAATTTATGATATATCTACCAAACAAATATTTTTCCCAGTGTTAATTCCAGTCCCTACTCAGCACTATCTTGTAACGGCCAACACCATTTTTCTTGAGCTTTTTGAAAGCCATTCTGATGGCTTTCTGTGGCACCGGGAAAATTTTATGTTATGAAGAAAGCACCAGTGCCACTTACACATGAAAAAGCCCTGCTTTCAAAATGAAGGCTGTGCACCACGGTGTATTTGTCAGCAGGTTTTGAACTAGGGATTTCCTTTTAGTAAGCTTCAAATTCTGCCAACTGCATTCCCCTCGTTATTGGAAAAAACTGAAGGGGTAAGCCTGCCACTGCATATTACTTACGGACGTAACCCAGTGTGGTGGGTTGACCCTGGCTGGAGGCAAGGTGCCCACCAAAGCCACTCTATCACTCCCCCCCTCAGTTGGACAGGGGAGAGAAAATATAACAAAGGGCTTGTGGTTCGAGATAGGGAAAAATCACTCAACCAAATACCATAACGGGCAAAAGAACCCAGGGAAAATTAAATTAATTTGTTGCCAATCAACCAGAATAAGGTAGTGAGAAATAAAATAAAATCTTAGAATGCCTTCCCCCTTCTGCCCTCCCCCCCACCCCCCCCGCCTTCTTCCCAGGCACAGCTTCACTCCTAGATTCTCTACCTACCCCTCTGATTGGCACAGGGATATGAGGAATGGGGGTTGGGGTCAGTTCATCACACGCTGTCTCTGCCAATTCATCCTCTTCAGAGGCAGGACTCATCACACTCTTCCACTGTTCCAGCGTGGGGTCCCTCCCACAGGAGACAGTCCTCCATGAACTTCTCCAGTGTGGGTCCCTTCCACGGCGTGCAGTCCTTCAGGCACAGAGTGCTCCAGCGTGGGTCCCTTGCAGGGTCACAAGTCCTGCCAGAAAACCTGCTCCTGTGTGGGTTCCTCTCTCCACACGACCACAGACCCTGCCAGGAGCCTGCTCCAGCCCGGGCTTCCCACGGAGTCACTGCCTCCTTTGGGCATCTACCTGCTCCGGTGTGGGGTCCTCCATGGGCTCCAGGTGTTTGTCTGCTCCCCCATGGACCTCCTTGGGTTGCAGGGGGACAGCCTGCCTCACCATGGTCTTCCGCACGGGCTGCAGGGGAATCTCTGGTCCGGTGCCTGGAGCATCTCCTGCCCCTCCTTCTTCACTGACCTGGGGGTCTGCAGGGCTGTTTCTCTCACATGTTCTCACTACTTTCTCTGGCTGCAGTTTCTGTGTCTGCCACAACTTTTTTCCCTTCTTAAATCTGTTATCACAGAGGCACTACCACTGTTGTTGATGGGCTCGGCCTTGGCCAGTGGCAGGTCTGTCTTGGAGCCGGCTGGCATTGGCTCTGTTGGACACAGGGAAGCGTCTAGCAGCTTCTCACAGAAGCCACCCCTGTAACTTCTCCCACTAACAAAACCTTGCCACACAAACGCAATACACCCTCAAAACAGGCCAAATTTCAGAATAGACTGCTACTGAGTTTGCAGGAAGAGGGGTAGATTGGGTTGATAAAGCCCTGTTAAGGGTATCTAATCATATAATAATTTAAATGGAATTCATACAGGATAACTGCTCCACCTGTCACTAATATACCAGGTGGTGCTGGTACCCTTGCCCAGGCAGTGCCCAGCTGCTGCACCACAGCTAAATGCCACTACATGATAGTGACTTTAAATGCATTAGTCAATACTGCACACCTACCTGTCACTAAAACTGATTCTTCTCCATTAACATCTACAGTCAACCCAAATAATCACAGAGACTCTGAGGCTAACAGGAGAGCTTAAAGCTCATATTTTTATTACAATATACAAAATTAAAATTAAATAAGTGATTTACACATTTTGCCTGTGAGACATCCATGTTTCCATGTTGATCTTAGAATCACTCCATTAATACCTGCTAAGGTCAACCATTTCCACATCAGTATCAACTGCAACAGTTTAAGGAATAATGTCACAGAACAACAAGGCACTATGAAACTGATGGGGTAGTCACTTCACTTCCCAGATTCTCCCCAGAGACGTCCTATTAGGTAACCAACTTTTTGTTTTCCCTTAGGAAATCACTTTGTTGATCCACCTCAAAGGAGTGGGATTCAAGAAGCATTAAGGCAGTTCTCTGGAAATGAGCCTCAGACATAGTGCTCAACTGGAACACAGTTCTGGGTAAAAACTTTTTGTATGTTCCCGAAGCCACTTGTCCAGTGGTAGTCTGATATAGAAAGCTGTAGAATCCCTGCCTCAGAACAGCCCATCAGCTTCCAAAGACTTGCTTTATTTTCAGAAATATACTGAATCCACAGGAAAATATAAACATTATCAACCCCTTTTAAGGATGTGCTTTTTATATATCTATTAGCTAGTTGCCCAACTCATAACAAATGTATTGAGCCTACCTATTTCATAGCATGATGATTCAGAAGGAAAAATATGCAGAGGTGATTTATTTGGATGTACAAATCAGCAATTATTTATAGAAAGAAATTTGAGAGAGGCCAAATTGCAAGGGTTTTTTCATTAAAAACTCGAATATCATCAAAGATGATGTGTGAGAAGCAATAAAGGTCACTTGCTGGAACAGAAGATAATACTCTGCCAGTAGTGAAACAGAAGATCTGTGAAGGTACAGGGGCTCAGCCATCAACAGCATTGAACTTCTGAGAGTATGAAGCCCTTCAGATGTCAAGTCAAAAGCAAATGAGAGCAGATGGAGGCCAAAGATAGTGGAAAGATGAATTTCAAAGGAAGACAAGCAAGTGTCAGCTCATCATCAGAAAAGATCAGGTAGATAGTATGAGACAAGAACATTTGAGCAGTAGGAATAAGAACATAGAAACTGCAATTTTATTTTTCTTTAACATAAAGATTGGGTTTTCATTTTGGTAGATTAAAAAGTAACAATACTCCTTCCTTATGCTTGCTTCCTTCCAAAACCCCCTTCAGTTACTTTTTGTGAAACTTTTCCACATTTTAGAAATTTAACTTATTTGGTCAAAAAGCATTTCTAACTAAAATGGTGACTAATACCACGAATATAGCTGGAGTCCCCAGTGAGGTGAGGTTTTCACTTCTTATTTTCTACTTTCACAGCTTACCTTCTATAAGTTTATTCAAAAGCTTATTCTGTAACCTTATTTGAAAAATAGCTTATAGCCTAGCTTTGATGATTTGAAAATGAGACAAGAGGTCATTTTAGCTCAGTCCAATTAAACAATAAAACATTTGTAAATGAAAGAAAATTTTCCTGAAGTTTAAATGCTACCTATTCTATACAAACATTCCTCAGCCACATGATTAGTGAGAAAATTATGACTTTCGCTATCAGCATCTTCCCTCCCCTCTTTCTAATCACAAAGTTTTTGGACTTTATTAGAGCTTCACTGTCTTTACTGGGAACACACACAGTAGGACTTGGCAATATTTGTAACTATTTATTTCCAAGCCTTGCATGAACTCCAAAAAGAGGATTTAGGCAGGTGATTTTGGGCTAGATGTAGAAGCTTTTGAAATAAGTGGAAATATTCTAGGAGATCCAGCTAGTTTTGGACCAAGTGTCTAATGAGTGAGAACTGGTAAGCTACAGGGTTTTTTTGCATCTGACTATGTTTAAAAGTTTTAACTGTTTTTACCTCATTATAGCCAATTCCTTTCCCTTTATACCTTAGAATATTCAAGGTTTTGAAGGTTCCTGTGTAATGGTTATATTGTATAGTGCATCACTACAATATTTCCACTGTTTTTATTAAGATTTATCTCCTTGTCCCAGTATTTCTTAGTTGGAAAATGAGATGTAATGTTGTTTTTATTGCTGCCGGGCATCGCTCCTTATGTGTTAACTGTTGATTTTCTAAGTCTGCTTTCCTTATCTTATGTCTCCCTGCCGAAGCTATCAATCTCTACCAGATTCCAAGGTGTTGTGGAGAAAGCTTTTAATTTCTCCATTCCCTACCAAGCAAAAAAGAAAAGTAGCAAAAAGAAAAGTGTTATGTTCAATCAGAAATGAGTTTTTATTCCAGTATTAAAATTCCCCAGACATGTGTATCAGTATACTTCCTGTGTAGGTGAGAGACATATGTGAGTGTATGTGCATTTACATGTGCAAGCTACTGAATGAAAAAGATAAATACCATTAGTAGAAAGTATGCCTGTGTTTCTGCTTTGAAAGCATTATTTTACTCACTTCCAGAGTTAGCTCAGTACTTCTGTTTGAGAATAACATTCATTTCAAAGCAAAGGCTGACCTCTGAACTTTTCTGAATATAAATTACTTTAGGCAATGTGAAAATAATTTATGGAAACTTTGTATTTAATTCTTTAGCCTGAGCTCCATGGTGACTATATTTCTGGAATAAGCTTTTGTGGTTTTAAACAGAAAAACTCACCATAAGGTAGAGTGGGTCTGGATTTTATTTTTATGCAATTTAAATATCCCTCCTAAGGGATTTTAAAAGGAAGAAGAGCAGGTGTTTTGATTTGATGGTAAATTGGTAAGCTGATTACCTTGAAAATTGATGCAAGCTATAACCAAAAATCATTCCTCTTCAAAAGATCAAGAATAGGGGAGGAGAGTATAAAACAACAACAAAGCATTCTTAATGTTAAAATATTCTTTCAGGTAACATGAATGCAAAAGTTAGTCAATCTATGCTCATACATAGAGATACATGTATTGATTTTATTGTTGCTTAATACAGCATTTATGAATTCTGCCTTCTCAGTGTCCTCTCAGCCCTCTGTTGTAGACGGTAATGGAGAGTAAAAATAATGTTAGTAGCTTGGTGCTTTTGTGTTCCTATTTTTTTGATGAGACAATTTAAGTTGTCTGTGTGCTCTACACAGGCACAAGCCATTAATAGATCAGAGAATTCTGGCTGATTCTGACCAAAGTCTGGTAAGAACATGGATTAAAATGTTAAATTTATGATTTAATAGATAGCTCCCCTCTCCCCGCCCTGTAATTGTTACTTTTCTAGCTATTGACATATGCTTTGCCTATTAACACATCATATGAAGTGGAATCCTCATCCAAAATCACAAATACTCTCTTGCCTGCTCCAAAGAATCATGAGACACCAAGTCATATAAAAAGGCATATGCCTTGTAACAATATTACCATTTTAAAACCTCAATTCTGTAAACTGTTAATGTGAGAAAGTGAATCAATTTATGCTTTTATTCATATAAATGCCAGATTCTGTGCTGAAAAAAACCCCACCATATGTAGTTACTTTTTATTCTATGAAAGTTTCAAGGGTAACCAAAAAATCATGATCAGTCTGCTGTTTAGGGACAAAATGCTATATAGTCAATATAAGCAGAATGGAAAGAAGATCAGCATAAATAAACTAGGGAAGTTGTTTTTTTCTTTTTTTTTTTTTTTTTTTGCAAATTGTGATTTGACACATGCAATTAAGTAACAAAGACAAAGAATTCCTGAACAAAACACACTTACAATATAAAAATATAAGCTCCAAGTGGCCTTAAATCCTTTAAAATTATTATGTGTTTCTTAGTATACACACTGAGTACATGAAATCCTTCAAAATTTCAGAATACAGGAACTCATCACCACTTACATCATAAGTTTAACATAATGCTGATAAGCTACCACATTAAAACAAAAGGTATGCTAACTTCTAAGGAACATATCCCTTAGCTCTATAGTATACTAATTCCTTCACATGTTTCCTGGAGAGCAGTGATACTCAAGCAGTTTGCAGCTAACACGTTGTCTTCCGATTCCCATAGGTTGAACTATGAAACTAAAGTAACAGGGGACACTTGAGCAATAGTCCAATATTTCACATATGAGTTTAGCTAATATGACATGTACTTAAATTTGAAATTTCAGCTTTATTTCTTAGATCATTCTGAGTTGATCTACCTATCAAATTCCTGTTGCTGAATTAGTCCCCAGACTGTAGCATGCACCTTAGAGGAACACCTCAAGGAGTGGGGTTTATATGGATGGTTGGGAAGTTCCAGAGAATTGATAAAGCCACAGCTAATATAACTGGCTGACACAGAGAAGGTTGTTGGGGTTTTTTTTATGCTGGCTGCTTGTACGAAAACATCAGTAAATTGCTGTATTCTGCATACAAAAGAATTGTACCATAATCAGTGTTTCTGGAAGAGTTACTTTGTTCCATTTGGTTCTTTTAATTCAAACCATTAAATAACCAGTAAAGCATTAAACCGGCAAATAACATGAATTATCTAGAATAATTCTTTTTTACTTATTATATTTTGACACCCTTCAATCCTCTCTTTTCAATGACTACAAAGGCCCCTTGATGGTATTTCTTCTTAAGCTGTTTTTTGCTTCATGTTTAAATTTAACTGATAAGGTTTATCATATGTTGTTCCATGCTAGAAAGTTTTAGGAAGTTATTTTCTTTCACAGTGCTGAGGCTAGTTGTTAGATTTAGTAAATTATAGTTAATATAGTATGATTAGTCTTAAGTCTATTAAGGATAATTTGTTCTTGCTCTGTTAAAATGGGAGACCTATGCTATTTTGAACTACATATGTGCTACTAGAAAATTGTGTGTTTCAGCATATACATACCATCTTTCACATACCAGAATGACATGTTTTCAGCATACATCTTCCATATAAGCAAAAAATTTCTTTTATGAAGTGAATAGGTTTAGCCTTAATAGAAGAGACAGGCTAACATCACTATCTTAAAGTAGCCATCTTCTGTATAAGACATGCTGTACAAACTTCTTTTCAAGACTCCACTCAATATCAGTCCTTTGTCAGATTTAGACATCTCTCACAGATAAGTAAATATTAATTTTCTGGTGTGAATGATGAGGATATCGAGAAAAAAATTTCCATTGTCGTGACTAAGCAGGTCTGGGTGATGACACATAGCTCAGGGGTTCACAAACAACTTTAGGTGCATAGAAGTAAAGTATTCACAAATTTTGTGGTTTTTTTTTCTGATCTTTCTCCTCCTGCCCCAGCCCCATTGCCTGCTTTTCTCCTTGCTGCTTCTAACAGAGAAATCATTTAATGTCAGTTATGAAAAAGCTACAGAAATATTCTGAAGATCTTCACAATTAAATCTCTAATTATTTACTAAACTCTGTATCAATTTGCATTCAGCTTGCATTCTCTCCTCCTCTTCCACTAGGCAGCATGTCAGCTATGACACTGACACTGATGAAATATTTTGATTATCTTTATGCTTTAGAACACCAACCATCACTGAAAAAGCAGAAGCAAAAAACAAATGGAGAAAAAAAAATTGAATCTCTATATATTTGACAGATAGTTTGGAAGCTGCTTTACTTCCTCTGGGTGTAATCATTACTATTCTATGAACGCTGCTGTATCTTTCTGTATGAAAATATAAGCATTGTACCTCAGTTCCTCCACAGGAAAGGACCATGAAATAGCAGAATCAAATGTATTTCAAACCCATGGTCAGATATTGAGCTGGTATAGATGCTATAGCTCCACTCATTTCTTACAATAAGTAGTGTCTCAAAATAATAAGGAAGAGCACAAGAACTGAAAACTTGCTCAACTAAACCCTTTGAAATCTAGAGAGTTAAATGCCAGCTTCAACAACCACTTCTTCAAGGCAGCAGTGCTGCTTCTCTCTGATCTTGTGAAGGAGGTTGTTTTAATGTTTACCTTTCTGGAATGCTCAGTGACACTATGGCAGAAAAAATGGAAAACATACAGCCTTAATCAACAAATTTAGAAGAGACAGGCAGCTTGTGCTTTTATACTGATCTCATGAAATCCATGAACCACTAATTTTGTGTGTTTTCAGATCCCAGAGAATGTCTTTGCCTCCTAGTACATGTTCTCTATTAATGGAGTGTGCCCAAACTGATGGCCACTGTAGCTCAGCTGAAAGCATTCTACTGCAATCTAAAGGCAATTCACCTTGCAGTTCCAAACTATAGGGAATATTTTCTGTCCCTGACATTCATTCTGTTTATATGTATCACTGTCAGTAAAACATTTTTGCTAGTGTTCTCCCTCCCCACCCCCTGGAAAGAGATTCCATCATTTTGAGAGTGAAATGGAAATGTGGATCTGGGGGAAAAACTGATGAAATACAAATCTAGTCCTATTGTAAACACTATGCAGCTGTTCATCATTTGTGTGCCTTGACGTTATATGATGCTGTTCACATAGCAATTCAGAGAATATTTTTTTAAAGTCTGATTGATAACTGACCTCTCTTTTGCTCTCTGCTCTTTATTACAGCAGTGCATCATGATGGTCAGACAGGTTTCAGGACTCTAGTAATTTTTGTTTTCTTTCTTAAAGCCTGAATGTCATTTGCAAGATAAAGTAAATAAAGCTGATCTACTATCTCAGGAATGTTGTATATGGCTGTCTACAGGGCATGTCACATGGCCCTGTTAAAAGAGCATCATACTCTCTTTTGAAAGGAGTTGCCTTGAACTTGAGAAAGGAGTTGCCTTAAGCCAAATTATGATTTCCCTACAGACAGATCTAAACTTCAGCAGTGGAAACACTGGGAGAACTATTCCTAGCAAAAATTTTTCCTGGCATGGTTCCTGGCATAGGTCAAGCTATGCTATTCATTAAAATAATAGAGCTTGTCCTATCTATGCCCCTGTATGTTCCAAACCACTTTGGCCCAGTTAGAGGTACCCAGACACTTTGAAAGAGGCTATAAACAAAAAATATTTACCTATGGTGACACGCTTTAGACTCCTGTGGATATCTGTGGGTGAACTCTCCACATCCATGTATTTAATTCTCAAATATTCATTTTAGGGACTATAAAATGTACGAAGATCATCTTACAAAATATATATTTGATGCCTCTTCCAGGTGAATACATATCATATAAAAATGTAAGCATGAATTTGACAGTAAGGGTTCTTGGGACTTTTCCACTTTCCTCACTAGCAATTTCTCCTCCCTCATATTTGGCAGCTGGGAGTAAGCAGCCATTTGCATTAGGTGGCATTTCATCTAATCATGGAATGTATTCACAAAATCAACTTAGTTAA
>JAVJGG010000074.1:17485787-17511836 GCA_035590195.1 Aviceda cuculoides | reverse complement strand
GTTATCAACATTCTTCGCATACTGAACTCAAAACACAGCACTGTACCAGCTACTAGGAAGACAATTAACTCTATCCCGGCTGAAACCAGGACAATAATTCACAGCTGTGGATTCTGCCAAAATAGTCTAAATATACTTCCTGTCTGTGGAGTCAGACAGGATCTTCATCTAGCCTTCTGCTCATTAGGAATTGGTGTGATAATGTACCACTACGCTTCATTCAGCTAAACATGATAAAGCACTAATTTTGCACCCAGTGAAATTAACGTGAATTTCTACACTGGCTTTGCTGACTCAGGAACTGCTGCAATAAGAATAACTGTGTTTCTTCAGAGAAGCAGATGACTCATTTATTCCTTTATTATGATATTAACTTAAGCTAACATTTTTTTGGAAAAGATTGCAGAACAGAATTCAGTGCTGTGCCCCCCTTGGTTCAGAGAGCATAGCAGCTCAAAATGGCAATGTGTTACACCACATAGACAGACCTTAAACATATGCACTTTTAAAATTGTCATTTTGTCTTAGTGGACATACGGAATAATACTGATGTATACCCTAAAAATATGCTGAGTACAAAAAAAAAGAAGGGCATTAAACATGAGATTTTTCAAGTATGATAGTGGGAGAAAAATGTACAAATGAGAGTTCACATAGTGGTTCATGTTGCTGATTGTTTCCAGATACTTGACCTGGCTTGAGTAAACAGCAGAGTCTGAACTTATGTAGCGGTCGCATCACATTTACTTGAAGGCTTTTATTTCCTAAAAGTTGGTTTTGTAGCTGAAATTTTCAGTTATTCCTGCATTTGGCTGTGTGCACTTCACTACATATTGGAAGATGTTTGGTTCCTTTCCTGACTTGCACACAGACTTTTACAGCTTTTTAAATATGTCTATTTTAAAAGGATTTTTTGTCCTGGTAAAACTTATCAAGATCTAAACAGAAGATACGTGGATTTTCTGAGAGTTGGAAGCAGGAATCCCATGGAGTAAAATACTTAGACTTATGGATTAGTATGTAATCTTACCTGGCTGTTGAAGGGAAAGAAAATTTGTAAAATATAGAATGGCATCCTTCTGATATATGTTAGCTTGTTTAACTTTTTATTATGAACTAAGCATAATTTAATAAGAATTTTATTATTTTCCAACCTAAAGGAAAAATTTGGAACATTTTCTTCTTACTTCTACTTCCCACAACACATAGGTTAAAAAGATAATTTTGCCTGGTACTAAATTTCAGCTATGAACTGAGATTTTAGGCCTAAGTTATAGATCTGTGAAAATGGGCTTGCTGATAGAAGTCTCAACAATCTTAAAAATACAAGTTAATGGAAAATCTGTTTGCCAAAAAGGCAAAAAGATTTCCTATTGAGTATCCATATTCATGTTTCTACTAAAGCATGATCTAGGCATGGAAAGGATTAATGAAGCTATTGTTTCTCCCCTGGACCAGTCCTACCCCCAGCCCAACATAGCAGCTGGAGCCTGTGTTCTCACACTTCATATCTTGGCTGGGCAGTTGTAAAGTCTCTCTCTCTTCCCCGTTTTTTAAGATTTGGTCTGTATTTCACACTTTTATTTTCATAACCGTCATACTATAAAAAGAGAAACAAAATTTTGTATGATTTTTAAGAGAGACAATTGCAAATTCTGCCTATCAAAGAAGTTGCATAATTCATTGAATGCTAATACAGTGATGTATTTAATTCTTTTTCTTCAGGTAAAACATTTGGGAGAACTAGATAGTCTTGACTGAGTCAAGATTTTCTTCCTAGGAGACCACTATTCCTTTCAATACTATGGAGACAGTACCAACAAAGCATTTAAAAAAAAAAAAAATTCAGAGAAAACCTGGTTTTTGTTGCCATTTGTATGTTTTCAGAACCTTACCTAAACCATATATTTTGGATGTTTACTGTTGATAATGAATTGACGTGGATTTTAAATATTGAGAGAAGAGCAGGCTTTTTAAAAAAGATATCTCATTGTATTCTAAGTTGAAGTTTCTATGGTATAAGATATTATAAAGTCTGAAGTTGACTCTTTGATCCTGTATTCATTAACTGTTGAAACTGAGAAGCTGTAGATATCTATAGATATTTATTAATTGGCATAAGAACAAGACAAATTTAAAGGCAGTTACAAATAACTGTCAGATCCTCAGCTCCTGTGACAGCTATTGGCTTTATAAGCAAGGACGAATCTGACAAACATTCCAGTATTTTATATCATGGAGCTATTTATATATGATATACATGTGACCTTGAGCCACTAAATAGCCTTGGAGATGAAGGATTTTGAACAGAGCTAAAGAAAGGATGAATCATCCATAAGAAAAGGAGTAATAGAAGCATGGTAAAGGTGTAATAAGTGTAAATAACAACCAGAATTCACAGCCTGATTTGATACTGATTTATATTTTGTTGTCTGTTCTTCAATGTGCATATGAAATGTAATCAGCTCAGAAGGGTTGTGTTTTATACTTTGTATACTGACTGGAGTATCAGCCCACCAAAACTTCATCCAAAGCCCAGCAATATCACAGAGGAGCTCATCCTCCAGCATGGGAACAGGTCTGCTAGGTGAAGCTCAACATTAACTTGTACAATTAAAGAGGCTAAAGAAACGGCCATACGTGCTCAGGCTTTCCCTGTCTGGTGATGCAGAGGTTTGCGTATGCTGTAGATTTCCACTGAGGAGGCAGAGAGCTATTTGGTGAAGAGGGCTTTAAACTAAATTTGCTGTGGGAGGAGAACCTCAATCTGTCCCACTCCTACCAGTTTGATGCCAGTGCCAGCAACAGACACCCAGAGCCTGGAAAAGGATCACAGGTCAACAGGAGAGCCCCTGAAGAGCAGCACAAAGGGGTTCCAGCCAGTAAGTCAGCTTCATCATGTGCCCAACTTAAATGCCTCTATGCAAATACAGGTAGGATGGGGAATAAATGAGAGGAGTTAGAGGCATGTGCACACTTGCAGGGTTATGATCTTACTGCTATCACAGAGACATGGGGGGATGGCTCCTGTGACTGCAGTGTTGGAATGGAAGAATACAGGCTCTTTAGGAAGGACAGGCAGGTGAGATGAGGAGGGGGTGTCACTCTCTACGTTGATGACTAGCTGGAGTGCATGGAGCTCCACTTGGGGATGGATGAGGAGCTGGCCAAGACCGTATGGATCAAGATTAAAGGTAGGGCAGGGACAGGTGACATTATAGTGAAGTTCTGCTGCAGGCCACTTGACCAGGAAGACTGAGTGGATGAGGCCCAATATAGACAGATAGCAGCAGCCTCACGTTCATAAGCCCTGGTCCTCATGGGGGACTTCAACCATCTGATACCTGTTGGAGGGACAACACAGCAGGGCATAAGCAATCCAGGAGGTTCCTGTAATACATTGATCACAACTTCCTTCTCTATGTGATAGAGGAGTCAACGAGGAGAGGTCCTATGTTGGACATTGTTATCACCAACAAGGAGAGGCTGGTGGGGAATGTGAAGCTCAAGGGCAGCCTTTGCTGCAGTGACCATGAAATGATGGAGCTCAAGATCACTAAGGCAGTAAGGAGGGTGCACAACAAGCTTGCTACCCTGGACTTCAGAGGAGCAGATCTTGACCTCTTTAGGGATCTGCTTGGTAGAGTGCCATGAGATACAGCCCTGGAGGGAAGAGTGGCCCAAAAAAGCTGGTTAATATTCAAGGGTCACCTCCTCCAAGCTCAGGACCAATGCCTCCCAACAAAGAGGAAGTCAGGCAAAATTGCCAGGAGGCCTGCATGGATGAAAAAGGCACTCCTGAACAAACTCAAACACAAAAAGGAAGCCTACAGAGGGTGGAATCAAGGACAGGAAACCTGGGAGGAATACTGAGAAATAGCTTGAGCAGCCAGGGATCAAGTTAAGAAAGCCAAAGCCCTTATAGAATTAAATCTGGCCAGAGACATCAAGGGCAACAAGAAAAGTTTCTGTAGGTACATTGGTGATAAAAGGAAGACTAGAGAAAATGTGGACCCTCTCCAGAAGGAAACAGGAGACCTGTTACCCAGGATGTAGAGAAGGCTGAGGTACTCAATGACTTTTTTGCCTCAGTCTTCACCTGCAAGTTTTCCAGTCACACCACCCAAGTTGAAGAAGGCAAAGGCAGGGACTGGGAGAATGAATAATTGCCCACTGTAGGAGAAGATCAGGTTTGAGACCATCTACGGAACCTGAAGGTGCACAAGTCCATGGGACCTGATGAGATGCATCCATGGGTCTCGAGGGAACTGGTAGATGATGTGGTTAAGCAACTATCCATCATATTTGAGAAGTTGTGGCAGTCCAGGGAAGTTCCCACTGACTGGAAAAGGGGAAACATAACCCCCATTTTTACAAAGGGAAAAAAAGGAAGACTTCTGGAACTGCAGGCCAGCCAGTCTCACCTCTGTGCCCAGCAAGACCATGGAGTGGATCCTCCTGGAAGCTATGCTAAGGCACGTGGAAAATAAGGAGGTGATTTGTGACAGACAACATGGCTTCACTTAGGGCAAATAGTGCCTGACAAATTTGGTGGTCTACAATGGGGTTACAGCTTTGGTGGATAAGGGGAAAGCAACAGATGTAATCTACCTGGACTTGTACAAAGCATTTGACACTATCCCACATGACATCCTTGTCTCTAAATTGGAGACACATGGATATGACAGATGGACCACTCAGTGCATAAGGAATTGCCAGATGGTCCCAGTCAAAGACTTGTGGTCAACTGCCCAGTGTCAGAGTGGAGACCAGTGACAAGTGGTGATCCTCAGGGGTCATTTAACATTGGCGCTATTTAACGTCTTTGTCAGCGTCATGGACAGTGGGATTGAGTGCACCCTCAGCAAGTTTGCCAATGACACCAAGCTGTGTGGTGCAGTTGACATGCTGGAGGGAAGCGATGCCATCCACAGGGACCTTGACAGGCTTGAGACATGGGCCCTTGAGAACGTTATGAAGTTCAACAAGGCCTAGTGCAAGGTCCTGCACATGGGTTGGGGCAATCCCAAGCAGAAATACAGGCTGGGTGGAGAATGGTTTGAAAGCAGCCCTGAGTAGAAGGACTCGGGCATATTGGTTGACAAGAAGCTCAACATATCCCAGCAATGTGCATTTGCAGACCAGAAATCAAATCTCATCCTGGGCTACATCAAAAGAAGTGTGGCCAGCAGGTTGAGGGAGGTGATTCTGCCCCTCTGCTCCACTCTCATGAGACCCCACCTGCAGTACTGTGTTCAGCTCTGGGGCATCCAACATAAGAAAGACACAGGCCTACTCAAGTGGGTCTGCAGGAGGGCCGGGCCATGAAGATGACAATGGGCTGGAGCACCTCCCCTATGAGAACAGGCTGAGAGAGTTGTGGTTGTTCAACCTGGAAAAGAGCAGGCTCCGGGGAGACCTTGTAGTGGCCTTCCAGTACTTAAAGGGGGCCTACAGGAAAGATGAGGTGGGACTCTTTATCAGGGAGTGTAGTGATAGGATGAGGGGTAATGGTTTTAAACTGAAAATGGGTAGATTTATATTAGATATTAGGAAGAAATTCTTTACTGTGAGGGTGGTGAGACACTGGAACAGGTTGCCCAGAAAAGTTGTAGATGCCCCATCCCTGGAAGTGTTCAAGGCCAGGTTGGATGGGGCTTTGAGCAACCTAGTCTAATGGAAGGTGTCCCTGCCCATAGCAGGGTGGTTGGAGCTAGATTATCTTCAAGGTCCCTTCCAACCCAAACCAGTCTATGATTCTACGATATTTTATTTATAAACTAGCTCTATATATTAGATGTATTATTTATATGTTATGTATTATTAATATGTTATGATATATTCCATCTTTCAGTTTGAAAAAATCAGAAACGGATGATCATTTATCTGCAACAGTATTAAAAGAAGATATTAATTGATTCCAGTGAAGCTATTAAGAATAGACTTAAGCAAAAAAATGAGATTCAAGATTTATTCTGTAGAAGATTTGCATACAGTGCAAAAATATTTCAGTAATATGTAATCTATTTGCTGTTAAATACATCTAAAGGATGCAGCCTCTATTAGGCCATGATGAAGTGCTGTTGTAAATGATAGAGTTTCATTCCAAGTTTTAGTCTAAAGAGATATGTCCTGACAAATTACATCAGTGAAAAAAAAAGAGTAAGAGGATGGCTAGGAGATTGGCACTGATATATGGTGTTCTTCATCCATAGATGAGCTTTTGAATCAGATTTATGTTCACAGTGAGCTCAAATCAATAGAAGTGGTGGCTGATGGCTGTGAAACCTCTTAGTCCATTCTCTAGTTCCAAGTCGGCAATTTGCTCATGAAATCACAGTCATTGCAACCTGGTACTAAATTGCATCAGGGCTAGCTGCCTCAGGCGGGAAGCAAAAATGCAAATTGATTTTGAGATTCAATTATACTCACAGACTTTAGGGAAAAATCTAGATACAAAGATATGATGAAATATCTTGTATATTCTTTAAAGGAAAGTCTTGGAAGTTGAAAAATAATATTTAAGTATTCATTAAACTATTCAAACTGAGCTTGTAGGAGAGATTAAGTGCTTTTAACGTACTCTTTAGTGGAGCATAGGCATATTTCTGCTTTGTATGTTTGTATGCATGTATGGAAAATTGTCTTGACAGTGTTCTGGCTGAGATGTGAAATCTACCCATAATCCTTTTACCCACTGTGACTACTAATGAAAAAGCAGATCATTGCCATGTGCCCAATCCAAAGCTTTGTTTACCCTATGTGCATATGCAAATAGGATAAAGAAGAATGAGAGGAAAAACTATTAGTTCTGGTTTGATCTCATACCACTTTTGAGAAGTATATCTACATGGATTTGAGAGTAATTATTTCTGACAAAATACTCATGTAAAAGAGAAATCAAGTCTTCTTGATACAAGGGAAATGCAGACTATAATGAAGTCACATTTCTTTACTTGTAAGAAAAAAAATATCTAAAATAAATTCTCTATCTCATCATAATTTAATGTTAAATGTATATAATGATTGCCAATAAGTAATGATAAATATAGGTCTATATTTTAATACATTAATGGCTGTGAGTTTCATAATAGGATCCTTTAACTACCATTTTTTAACTAAAGTTAAGGAGCTTGAAGTAAGATATTATTTTTATTTTATTTAGTCTGAAATGTGTTACTGTAGCTAGTTATTTTTGTGCATTATGAACATGTATAACAGGTTTTCTTAAAAAGGCTTTTTATAACATTTAGTTTGGTTTTGATTCTTTAATTTGCCAAACTCCAGTAAATTAGAGATAATTAACTAATTTTATATCAACTATTCTGAGAACAGGTCAGCAAAACAGTGTAACAGATTAGAAATGAGTAGACTTAGCCAACTCCACATGGGGTGAAATGGATATTTTGTGGTCTGCACTGTAAAAGCAACATGAGTAAACAATTTATACGGTATTATTTTAATCGTGTTTGAAAACAGGACTGCCGTTTGTGCAGTTATAAGGAATTTGGTAGAAATAACCTTCTTCCAAAAATGATTTAGAAGAATGACAGTGCTAAAGGTAGTGGTCTTTAGTTTTATGAATCTCAAGATAGTTTGAGTTGTTGAAGTTTGGATGACTTTTTGAAGATCTGCCTATAATTGGTTCATGGTTAATGTTAAACCTGGTTTTATACATTTGCATAATCCTCATGCAGTATAGGGTTTCAAAAAAGAGCAAAATAATTTAAAAAAATTAAAAGCTAATCCACCCCCTTTGCAATTACACACCCCAAATATCTGCTTAAAGATGATGGTAATGAAGGATAGGGACTTTGTGGTTTGATGCAGGCTCCCCATGGTATTCCTTTGAACTGCTGAGACGTAGCCACTTAGTCTTTCTTGTTTATTCCAGTTTTCACAAACCTTGCCACTCAGTGTAACCACATGTTCAAAGCAAAACATAAAATGTTGTAGTTTTACAGAACTCATTAATTTTCTTTGTACTCAAAAGCAGCAACATTAAAAAATGTAATACACAAATTCTGAACTCAAATGCATTCCATTTTTACTCCTGTTTACTTCAAAGGGTCCTGAAAAATGTATGCTAGAGAATTGCATTCTTGTGTTGAAAAATTAATATATCACTGACACTGACCCATTTTCTGATTCTCTCTGCTTTATGAATTTTTAAAGTTTTTATATTTGTAAGACAGGTCCATGGTTAAATGTCTTATAGGACACTGACCCTTGAAAGATTAAAAAGCAAACCATATTATGCTTTGGATTGTTTATTTTTTAAAACAAGGAAGATAGTCTAGTCTGCACTTTGTCTTGACTGCTTCTGTTATGGCCAAAATTGCTAAACAGATTATGTTATATATGTGAAATTGCTCATATTTTTGAGCTTATCCTAAGAATCCTTACTTACATGGTTGACATCAGCTGAGATATTAAGGCCAGTATTCTTGTCTTTATAAATCAAAAAAGTGTTTTCAAATATTTTAGCTGTTATTTTGAAAAGTAATAACTTTCTCTGTGTTCCACAAAGGGTATAAAACTGTGTAGGCTAAAACTAACTTTGTAAGTGTTAATGCTTCTCTGCAATCTGTCAGTTCATCTGACTGATACAGAATGGTTGCAATATGTATTCATCCTTCTGTGAAGGCAAGACAGAAGCAGCTACAAGGTTAGTAGACAGGTTGTAGCATAGGTAATTCAACAACTATAAGGTCTGTGTCCTGGCAAATCTCCAATAATTGTATTCAAATAGACAGTCATTTCTAAAGAAGTCGGTAATGTAAAAAACTGTGTTGATGTGGTTGATGTTCCACTGGGTAACGTAAGTGTAAAGCAGGTATTATTAGAAATTTAGCCTTGTGTTTAACTTCCCATAGAGCATATTGAACCCACAAATCACAATCTTCTCTTTCCCCATCCTGAAAACTTTCTGAATATTTACAGTCATCCATACCAGAAGTTACTGGGAGTCAGTATTAGTTCCGATCTCTTTCTGTTTATTCCAAAGAACAGCTAAATGTTTAAATGCTTGGCCCACTGTATGATGTAATTTTCATGTATTACATTGCTCTGTCTTTATTATATAATTAGATTTAAATAGAGTGAGTGTGTTTTATAATGTCTGATTATAATAATATTCTGTTATTTAGTGTATATAATTATCACTGTTCATGGCAAACTATAATTATTCTGTTTCTTGGAATAATTTATAAGATGGAATTTTCAATGTCTGCTGTAAAGATCCCTCAAATTCATTTTTCAAAGAGGTGGTTTTGATTTTTTAAAGCTGATGTGATTTTTTTGACTGTTTTACACTATTTTGGAGATTCCTTCACTCACCTTTTTGCATCAATCTGTACTATAAGCAAATGGGAAAAATACAGTGTTCCAACAAGAGTCTGAACAACAGTAAAACATGGTGTGTTAGTCTTCTAAGCTGTAAGAGATGACACAATATGCAAGAAATGGTAGTTCTTAGTGTATGATCTAAAAACTAGCAGAATAGAGTTTTGTATTTCACTTGAAATATCTGGATTCATAAAGGAATTATCTTTGTGAACTTGAAAATTACCAATAACTATGATATGTGCAGTATATCATGTATTTTAATAAATTTGCACAAAGAAACAGATAGCTATATGTTTAGCTCAGTGATGTCATAGAGTAAAACATGGCATGGGATGCCTCCTTACAAACAGATATATCCCAATATTTTGTTATTTTCCACAAATCTATTACAGTTTTGTATATTTTGTTATAATATTGGGAGAAATAAAAGCCATAGTCCTAGTGAAATCTTACAATGACAGAAAATGCACATCTTGTTTATCCATTAAGCTTTCAAATAACAAAGGTACTTAACCAGAGTCCCAGATTGCTTAACATAATTAATTATACAAAAAATGTAATGAAAGTGAGATTTAGTAGCTTTAAAATATAAACAAATCCATTGGAGATTAGCCAGTTGTCTTTCAGATAGGAAGTTATTGAAAGGTCTTAGTTATCTGGGCAATTCACCATGAGAAAAAAAGCTATGGGATCCCAGGCTTCAGTAGCTCATAGATCTCCTTTTAAGGAAGGCAGACACCTCATGCCTTCCTGTGAATGCAGTTGAGGGTTAGGTGTTTTGACCTGTACATGGCATTGCATGGTGTTATCTAAATTAAGTCATGAACTTGAGCAAAATAAAATTGCACAATAACGTACAGTAGTGTGAAAGAAGATGGCCCTGTGAGTTTTGCCCATTGTAGCACCTACTTGGCATTAACAGTTAAATGTAAAGTCTGATGAGTGACTTAATTATCATTCATTTACACAGAGAGCAAGAGGAATGGGTATATTTAATACTACTTCATTCATTTTTATGATTTCCAAAATGTCAACTTCTGCATCTACTTTTATAGTCTAGTCTTGTTTTGGTGCTTGCGCACTTCAAGCTTTCTTTTCCTCTGTTTTTTTGGTTTGGTGGGGTCAGTTGCTTTTAGAGGTGCTTCTCTCTCTCCCCAGAATGTACGCTTGCACTGGATATGTGTGTGAGAAGAACAGATCTGGGAAAGCTGGGTCTCATCTTACCGATCAATCTCCTGGCTGGTGAGGGCATGAAGTCTGTGCTTTGCTGTGAGTACATACCCCAGTTAATTCACTGCTGGCTGCACATACCCTGGCTTTCAGCAGTAATTTATCAGTATCTAACAGCTGGTGTCCTGTTCCTCAGCCATTATTTTTACAGTGTCCTACACAAACATTTACAAGGGGCTACCTCACAAATTTCCCATAAAATCAAGTTTTCTGTGTTTGCTGCAGTTTGAATGGAAGGCAGGATTTCTGGGAATATAAAGGCAAAAAGAAATCTCATTTGTGAGTTAAAATGTACCACAAAAGGAGAGTCTTAATACTGACCATTTATACTTCCGTATTTCCTTTGGGCTGGGCACACATTTTTTGTGTAACTCTAATTCAAACTTTAGTGTCTTGCTTTCTAAACAGAAGAAAAAAGAAATCCCTCCATTTTACAGAGAGCTTACACTTCTGTATAAAATCTCATTAGTCTTGCATATTTTTATTTCCTCTTTTTCCTCAGCAGACTTCTTACTCTCAGCCCTGAATCATGTGTAAGAGGTTAGTTCTGCTGCTGGGAAGAAAAAAATTCCTTTACCTGGACAGTATGGTTTCTGCACTGCATTATAGACATTGCCCTTGAACTGGGTAACATTTCTTAAGACTACAGATGTCACTAAACTCCTCCTTTCTTTATTCAGGATGTCTTTATTCATTATTTCTGAATAAAGAAAGGCGGAGTTTAGTGACACCCATAACAAACAGGCAAGAATGATGGTCTGAAGTATAGGGCAGTTTCCATATAAAGAAAAAGCTGGGTAGGAATTGACTGTTCACTGCCTCTTAGTATAGAAACTAGGGCCTTCAAATTAAGACAGTAAGAGTTAGTGAAACTCTTCACCCAAGGATGTTGTGTGTGAAACAAGTGTAGGGGAATCCAAAAGGAGTCTGAAAAAGTACTTACTATTTAGTAAGTTCAGGGTTACTGCAGAGACAACTTCTAACAGGCTCAAGAGATCTGAATGGAAAACTGTTGGAAGAGGCATATAGCATATGCTTGTCTACTTCACCTTTTTCCACCTAAAGCCACTTTCAAAGACAAAAGCCTGGACTGTAAATGCATTAAATGGACCCTTGGTCTGAACCAGTAAAAGTGTCTTTAGCAGTTTTGTGTGTGCGTGAAGTTAAAAATTCACTAAATTATTTGTACTGTTTATGTTCTAAAAACATTTAGGGGGATAAAAGGGGATTCTGGTCCTAGTTCTAAAGCATCTATCTTGCTCATAATCCAGCCGCTTTTTGTTTCCTGAAACCCTGAATATCTGCAGGTGGTTTTTTCTTTGGGAGTCATAACTTTGCATATGGATGCCACCTCAGATCTGAGGGTTGACTCATTTTGCAATCATGGCTTGCTTGTTACTTTTTTTCTTTGTGTTTCTCTCTGTTAGGCAGTGTAACAAATTGTTCCAGTTTCTACACATCTGCAGATGCACGGCCTATACTATGCTTAGCTTCAGCCATGATTTGAAAAACATCATATGAGATTTCAAATAAACGTGCTGACATAGTTATGTTTGTAACACTGTGTCTGGAGGGCAATTCTTCAGTCAAATGAGTAGAACACTAAAAAAAGTCTAATTTTCTAAAATGTCTCACATGCTGTCTAGTTTGTTACAAGTTTCTCAGACTGTAATTTTAAATCATTTTTGCTTAGGAGGAGTGCAATATGTTAGGAAAACATAGTGAATTATCTTTTTACCTGTAGGTTTCTGTGTAGGAAAAGATATCCAAGAATCGTTTCTTTTCTTTTGGAAACCAGCTGTCACTCCCTTCAAAGCCTGTGCTGTATAACGATTCCAATAAAATTTTTGTGAAGAAAATGTAATTGTTTCTTCCTTTTGTGGGAGAAGTTATTTTGTCTTTACCTAAAACTGAGCAACATGGATGCTATATATATCATAAGTAGGAATCCTCCAGCCGAGGAGGGGGAGTGATGGAGTGGCTGCATGGTGCTTAGTTGCTGACTGGGGTTAAACCATTAATATACATAATGAAACTGTTGAAATTAGATTTTGAAATGATACTTTGCCTGGCCTTTGAATACACAGGTGGAAGAGAAAACCCTACCCCATCTAAGTCTTTCTGAGTCTGTTTTTCTCATGTAAAAATTGTTTTTTTCTTAAATTTAAGTAGGAGAGATTACGTTCTCAGTAATGAAAGATGTCAGATGAATGCTTTCTGTATAAAGTCAATAACAATAGCTATTATCTAAATGGATTTTTGGGTGTCTCACACCTTTTTCTTAAAATAAAAAATTGACCAGAACAAAAGGTTATAATTTTTATCTTTTCACATATTTCTACTACTCATTTCTACCACTTGTTTTTTTCTTTTTGTTTTCTGAATGGTCACCTGGGTGGTAGAAATCAATATGATAAGTGGTTTTGTGATGCTACAAAGATATTTTTATTTTTGAGATAGAAGGTTTTTTTCCTTTATTTTTTTCAACTAGGC
This sequence comes from Aviceda cuculoides, assembly GCA_035590195.1. NCBI lineage: Eukaryota > Metazoa > Chordata > Aves > Accipitriformes > Accipitridae > Aviceda > Aviceda cuculoides. The sequence continues at coordinate 17,498,765 of JAVJGG010000074.1, read as the reverse complement.
TAATTTGGTGGAGTGGAAAGTAGTTTGGCTTCATATATTCTCATTTATTTGGAATGTATAGTTATTGTGTTCTCTGGCAATATTCAGTGTATCGGGCAAGGAGTTCGGAATGAAAAAATACCTATGCTGTTAGTCAAGCTCACATGCGAGCTGTCCAAAGAGGTTTTTGGCTTTTTTTTAAACTGCTTTAGATAAATATTGTACATTGTGCATTCACTTCCTTGTAGCCATGAGGACTACATATCCCTGTAAACATAATTTGAAGTTTTAAATATGAAAAATAAATTCAAATAACAGCCTAATTTCCAAATTGCTCCCATACAGATAATGGACGTGAAACCTATTTTGCATTTTGTTTGTTGTGTTTATGTTTATTTGTTTGTTGTGTTTCTGTTTATTTCTTTGTATAACACATTTAAGCAATAGCTTTTTTAAATCCTATTTCCTGTATCCTCCTGGGGAAATACAACTTTGCCAAGGGTGATTTTGGGGAAATGTGACTGCTTTAATTTGCTGCATCAGCTCACTGTGGCCTCTTGAAATTATGTGAAGTAATTTTAGCTCAGATGTCAATACGGACATGTTGCAGTTTTATTCATCTTCAATGTAGCACTTGCACTGATGATCTGCCTTCTTTGCAATTGTCTTGCACCTTGTGAAACAAGCTCTGTAAAGAACTAAGTCATCTATTTGCACTGTAAACCAACCAGTCTGTTTCACTGAACCTACAAAACACACAAATACATGCTCTTGACCATCTCTTCGTGACATGTTCTCTAACTTACTGACAGATTTGTAGACATGGAGCCTTGTAGCTGCCCCTGGCTGCTGGGCTGTCTCTCCCACTCCCTGCCCGACCTACTGGGGAGCCCCCATAGACCTTGCAGAACCCCAGCAGTGACAGATCTGCCTATGTAATGTCTCCATAGCATTGGTGCACTTATGATGGACTTCGGTGAGCCAAATTTCACTCTACACTTTTGCCATGAAGGAAGAAAAAGTCAATAGTATGAATTACTTGGCAAACAATAATAAACCCAATAACAACAAATCATGAAAAAAAAAAAATGCAGAGGGAAACTAGTACATAATGAATGTAACCAGGGCATAACAAGTAAACCATTAATGAATTGCACTGGGTAAATATTTCTGGTCTAATGAATTATCTTTATTCTACAAGCAACAATATATGAACACTTCATAATTCTAGAACATGTTACTTGCTTCCAGTGAAACGGTCGTATTAATATTACATTATGTTATTCATGCTCTTATTCTGATAATATTATTTTCTCCTCTTGCTAAGGCATAGTGTCTCACAAGGGAGAGTTATTCTGGGGCTCTCTGTTAAATATGCCATGCAACTAACCCAGATCTGAGGAGCTAATTATGTTATCTGTAATATTATTAAATAATTGTAGTGCTTGAATTGGGGTCAGAAGTAAAAGGACATCCCTGTAATGCAGCATTCACAGTTCATAGGGAGAGCTAGCTTAAAAAACAAACAAACCAAAACAAAACACAGAGAAAGAGAAATTACTGCTTGTAGACTTTAACCCATTTACTGCTGTGTCCATGGGTAGACTCATAGCTAACTTGTATTTGCAGTTTCTAGATTGTTGCTGCATACTGGTTCTGCAGTCATTAGTCTCAACGTGGTCTGGAAAACTGATAACTACTTGTCTTTTTTTTAGCAGTTTAAAAGCTTTTTCTGGCTTCCTGGCTCCCAGTTTTCTCTTTTCTTTTCTTCTCTTTTATTTTCTCTTTTCTTTTTTTCTCTTCTCTTCTCTCTCTCTCTTTTTTTTTTCCCAGTGGGTTTGATCACACACAGACTATCTCCTGAGACAAATTCAATGTAGAAAGTAGGACATGATTTCCAGGTAGACTTTACTATCCACCTTGAATACAGATGATAAATGAGCTGCTGGATAGCTAGTAGTTCTTGTTTTGCTAATTTTTGTAGCTGTTTAAAGGGCTCTAGCTACAGTTTCTGTCATGATTGTCATTAAAATACCTCTCTTCATAGGAGTTACACAAACAGAGAGAATGAACTGTAGGAGATAAGTTGTTTTGAAAATGCTGACATTGTAATAGCATTTGCTCTACATGAAGTCTTTTGATTGTGTGTAACTTCATGAAATTTTCTGGAAACATCTCTCCTGATGGAATTATACAGTTGTAATATTTTTAGCATGATTATAAAATACCAACATTGTAATATGCCTAATGTAATATATAAATCACATGTATAGCACATATACATGAAATAAATTCCCAATATTTATGCAATATTTTTAAAAATGTATAAAATAATTACATGCAGGGGTATTATTAGGATGGTATACCATACAACAGGATCATCATACCACATGAATAAACAAGAATAAGTCAGAAGAGCACTTACATGTGTTCCCTTTTGCAGTCCCAAACAGAGATATTTTCTTCAGCTGTGGTCTAAACTTCATAATGCTTTGTGCTGACTCCTGGAGCTCCCAGCCTTTTGTTACCAGCAGACTATGGGAATTCTTGCACTGAGAATTTCTTATACAAACATTACTAAACCTTCATTTAAAGGTTTATTTGCCCTCTTTTTCTTTCAATATTAGCAACATTATTTACTGTGCTGGGTCTGGCTGGGATGGAGTTAACTTTCTTCATAGCAGTCCCTATGGTGCTGTGTTTCATATTTGTTACCAAAACACTGTTGATAACACCATCACTACTTTTGGCTGTTGCTGAGCACAGCATCAAGGCCTTCTCTGTCTCTATGACTGCCCCTCTGAGGGTTAGCTGGGGGCGGGCGAGAGGCTGAGAGGTGACACAGCTGGGACAGCTGACCCCAGATAACGAAAGAGAAATTCCCTTCCATTTAACTCCATGATCAGCAATAAAATGGAGAGGATGGGCATTTAGGTGTGTTACCCACCTTTTGCTTAGGAACTGGCTGAATATCAGTCTATGGGAAAAAAACCCCATGTTTTTCACCTTTATTCATATTCAGCTGTTCTGATTTTTTTACCATTTCACAACTTGCAGCTTATGCCTGATTAAAGTATTACAGTAGTCCATATGAGAAACTGCTCTAAAATATGCTTTAAAAGCAGCATTCTAGGATGTTTCAACCTGTATGTTCTTTTGTATTAAAAAGAGATTACTTTGAGTTAGAACAGAAAAATAACAGGAGCTCATAATTTTCCCCATTTTGCACAGAGTAATAATTTAGTTAAATTAGAAATAATGAACTGAAAGGACTAAATTCATTGGATATTTCAGCAAAGTATCTTCATTGTTAATTCTAGAACATCCAAGTGTCAAATTAAAAGCCTGCATTTTTTCTGAGAAGTGTGAAGTTATAAGCAATATACAACTTCATCCTCCTTGAGGAGGATGTATAAAGGACAATTTACTCTGAGAGAAATAAAGCATCCTTTTGGGGATGTGGATCACAAACTATTTTCTCTCCTTGCACTATCCTTCTTTGTACCTCATCATGAACAAATTCACAACACGTTGGTGAAGTTTTCCCACCCAGCTGTCATGAAGATTGTTATGATGTCACAAAAAAGTTAAATCAGTTAGATTTATGTGTGTAATTGACCCTTTAGTTTTCTAAGTTTTAAATTTAAGCTCTTGTAGCTTTCTCAAGACTTACTGCTCAGTTCTCCTCAGTTTCGTTGACTGAGATTTATCTACACCTTGCAGTGGAGTGGGAGGAAGAGGGATGATCAAGTTACCAGTCACACACACTAATACATTTACACAAGGTGTAACTGAAAATATCACAAAATAATGGAAAAATAGCTTGTGTCTGAAAGCAGCACAAACACCCCAGTCCAGTAGTGTATCATCATAACTACTGTACCTTGCATTATGGTTACCATTTTCTCAGAGTATCTTTCAATGTCATTGCACCTAAGGTGAAGAGGTTTCCCTGCTGGGGAAGAAGAAGCAGCTTATCCTAAACCATGGTAATTCTTGGGATGTTCAGAAGTAGGCCTGGAACTATACATCCCATTATATCTTCTGTCAGCAAGGCCTGGTCTGATGATTGCACGGGATTTTCCACAAGCTGATCATTATGGGTATACTAGTGCTATTTCTCTCTCACCTGGGTATGAAATCATTACGCCATGCAGTATGTCCTGCTAAGATTCTCCTACTGAAGCTCTAACTTTCCGGGAAAAACTAAATATTATTTGAATAGAAATGTAGGAGGGGAGAGAAGGAGAGAGAGTGAGATAATAGTCTGCAGATTGATTCTGTGAATTGAGAGGTCAGCAGTAGTTACCTGTATTCAATCAATTGAAACTTAAATAATCGTCTAAATAAAACAGCACCAAGAGGCTAGGAGTGTCTCTTCCCAGGATCCCAAGGTCTACATGCTTGGAATTCTCTTCTGTTGTTTATGAGACTTTAATTTCTATTCCTGCTCAAAGTCAGCATAATGATCTGAAAATTGATCTCCCCAGTTTCAAATCAAGGCCCTACCTACTGGATCCTCATCATATATTGCTTTCTATAGCTTTTATAGGAAATGTCTATTCTACATGCCTAATTCTGGGATAAAATACATGGTTGGCAGCTTGAGTGAACTAAAACTTTGCCCCAGGCCAGCATTAAGCATTTAACTTCATTTGGGGCCACAAGTAGAGTCCTAGAGAAGTCTCTATTGGCTGTTTAGGTAGATCTCCAGCTGCTAGCAATGAAGAAACTCCATTTTAGCACCTGCTATCTTGCTGTCTTGCATGGTCTACAGCCTCTGAGTGGCCCATGAGCTGCTATTGAATTTGGCATGGAAGTGCATCAGGACTAGTTCCAAGAAACTTCTTCATCACCTGGGAGTTACACATCGTAGTGTTTCAGTTCAGGCATTCAGCCACCAAAGCTGAGATTCGAGATTTGGATTAGAGGTTTAGGCTGTAAGTGTGTAGCACAAAGAAACTTGCCCTCTTCTAAAATGCCATTTTGTTTCCTGGAGAAATTACAGTCTCAGCCTGTCTCTAGTTGTTTATCACTACAAGAGAAGTGGTGAAACACAACTCAGACTTAATAAATGTATCCTGGTTTTCCACTTTTTGGGCAATCAGTCTAGACATGTGACCTTGTGTAGAAATTTGGCACTGTTTCACAGCAGTGTCTTGTGCCTACGTATGTGTTGGGCATTCTCTGTGCTCCAGCCATGCAGGTGAGGGCTCCTGGTATGTCCTGTCCAGACAAACATCATTGTGCAAAAAGTACCCCTGGCTCATATTGAGACTGGTCTTGATATGTGAAGGAATAAGACTTTGGGTACCCCAAAGAGTTTCGTGTCAGGCAGGGAAGTAAATACAGATAACTGCAGTGTTATGTAGTGGCTATAAGAAAGTGATGTGGCAGCTTACAAGACTGTGTGCCTCAGTTCAATCTGAATCCTCTTTCAGGTACTCAAGCTCTTGCTTCAGATGTTGGTCTTTATTTCTTTGTTGCTTTCGTCCAAAATGATCATCATGATTTACTAGTATATTAAATTATATAAAATACATTAATTAAAAAGGCTATAATAAATGGGTCAGTAAGCTAGAAAAATGTTCAAAAATGTTGTTTCACATTATTTAAATTTTCAAGAATTATGTACATGACTTATTTGCGTAGTATAAAATTATTTTTTTGTTAGTGCAATCTATTTTTTTTTTTTTTTAATTTCCATTTCAGGCTTGAGATTGACTTATTAGTTCTGTATTGTGTATGAGAAAATAAAATTTTCAGCTGCAGACATCTAGTTATCCACTCAGATACTCAACTTTAGAGTATAGTAGCAGTTTCAAACACATTGATCATGTGTTTCCAAGGTAAATAAATGCACACATTATTTCACAATTGAAGTCAAAGTCTTAAAAGCTCTTCCGGTTTGTTGATAATTATTTGAAATAAACCTATTGGAATATTATAACACTATAACATTATTATAACATCGTAACATTCTTATAATATAACTTGTTCTGTAATATCACCCAAATGCAGGCATATCTTTCCAAGAAACAGAAATATGACTTTTTTAAAGCCAAAGAAATGATCTTTTCTTTACATTGTGAAAACAGCTGCCTATGGCAGTGCCACTTACCGATAATGTTTTTGATAATAGTTAGCTAAATGATTTTGTGGGATATTTCCCTTTGGTATCAACAAGTTCTTGAAGATAGGCCAAAATATTCAGCAGAAAAGAAAATATCTGTAGCCATAGCAAACACTGATGCGAAGTCAAAATCTATACAGTGACAGACCTCTCCATGGGCATTTGTAGTTTAAACATTGACTGGGTCAGATGTGACAGTCAGTATATGTAGCTGTTTTGATATCACTGGGTCTACATCTACTGAAAAACAAGTCTTAATCCTGAAGACCATGTAATGCTAAAATTCAAGCCAGCTATAAAACAGTCATGGTTGCAACTGAGTGATAACAATACAGTGGGGAAGAAAGATTGCTAAATGTCTCATTCTTTTACATACATCAAAATAATTTGTAATACTTTTTTTTTAGTATTTTTCTCTGGAAAAGATGGGTTTACTTCCCCGCCCCCCCTTCGTATTTATCTTTATGTCTAAGTAGCAGCTTAGAATTGTATTGCTAGAGCTATTAATTATGTTGAGTGATCTTATAGCCAGTTATGTATATTGAGTGTTCATCTGTTCTTCTTCTTCCTCACTGGAAGGAGAGGAATAAAACAGCAATCATATTTCAGAATATTGAAAAGGTCACAGCAGTGTATTGCACTATTACTTTATAGAATATATGTTGAGCTATAATTTTTGAAATCTCATTTTAATAACCAGCACAACATTAATCTGATTTCATTAGTTAACCACTTTAATCAAATGAAATATAAAAAAATGTTGACACACTCATAACAGTTTTTGGATGACAGCTTTATTACATTCACCTTCAATTAACCCCCCCTGAAAAATTAAAATTTGGAATAACTGAAACTTCCACTTCAGTGGAAGATCCAGATTGCCAGCTGTACAGATGAATTTCTTATCTGAGGTTCACAAATGCTTCTTAATGTTGCAATATGTTTAAACAGTTAAGAATAAAAGAAACCCTATCGCAAACCTGAAACTGAGTGTAACAGTAACATTGCAGAAGGAAATTCTGAAATGACGATCTCTGTGACTGATTCTTCCTACTTTGTTGCAAATGCCTTTTTAAAAATCAGATTTTCACTCTTTTTAATTTTCAGAACTGAATCCTGTCTTTTCGCTATAAACTATAAAATGTGTTGATGCTTCTGTCTCTTTGATCTTTGCAATTCATGTTCAAAAAGGTCAGAGTCCTTTTTAATGTTTTATCTTCCTTAAACTTTTTTTTTTTTTTTTCTTCCCCCAGGTAGTCCGGAGTAGTTGCTGTATCTCATCTCGTTCTGCTGAAACTCAGCCAAAGGTCAGTCTGTGAGGAAGTGATACAGGATTAATGTGTCAGTAATTGTTCATCACCAGCTGACATGAAAAATAGCTGGACTGACAGAGTGCTGGCAGATGAGCTTCCAGCTAAAGGAGCTTTCAGCTAAAGGGGATTAAGGCTCAAGTTAAGTCTCTGACTGCCAGCCTGAGAATAAACGAAGACAACGTACTTTCTTTTTGTGAATTTGCATACTATTTTCTCCCAAGTCCAAATTTATTTTGATGAGTTCAAGTCTTCAGCGACACTTCTGGTGAGAAAATTTTGACCAATAGAATTTTTCTGTGGTAGAATATCTGAAGGCAATAGTCTGTTACCTGCCAAAATAAAAGAGAATTATTGATCTTCCTCAGCTTGCGCTGCCAATTAGCCTGTAATTATTGCTATGTCAGTACCCTGGGAGCAAAGGTGTGGGTGAAACTGGTAAAAAGACTTTTTTATCCTTTCATGAAAAGAATTTGTTTTATTGTATGAGCATGATCTTTCACCAGTGTGGCATCAATATATAACTTCTATGAGGGCAAAAAAGCTGTTCAGCTGCTGGCTTTTTGTTTGCTACCAAACATAGAGTAATGTGACTGAGACAGCACAAGTTACTCAATCGATTTAAGACCTAAACTGCAACATATTCTAATCATCCTTTTCTGTGAGCGTTAGTGTAGGTGAAATATAAAAGTATCAGGCAATAAGAATATAGTCATCACAGCATAATGCAACACAGACCCGTGCATGAAAACATTGTTAAAGTAAAAAAGCCATAAAAGTGGGATGTGCATTTCTTATGCCAATTATATCTTAAGAGCTACAGTATGATAGTAGGGATTCTTCATGTTCAGGACCATTGAAAGAAATTAACTAATTAATCCTTGTAACACTAATGCTTTAGGATGAGTTATTTCAAGCTGGTTGTGAAAGGTAGGTGAGAAGAATTTTATATACCAAAAAAGTGAAACAGGGATCCAATGCCTTGTGTAGCATTGTAGAAGTCAGTAAAACAGCTGCAAACCTGCTCTGAACCAAACAGTTCCTACTGAGCTATGGTGTAGGTTGTAGAGGATCGATTGATTTCTACCAGATACAAATTCCTAAAAATTCTAAAATTGCAACAAAGAACTCACTTACCTTCAGCTGTTTCCAGAAAGCAAGAATTACACTTGCAGTGGAGGGTATAGGAGCAGGAAACCATCTGATGGAGACTATACCGTAGCTGTGATTTTGTGTAATAGTTTTCTTAACAAATGTGTGCAATCATAATATTTGAGACTAAAAGCTTGTTAATAATTTCAATAAAAATTATTTGCAAAGATATAACATTATTTGAAATGATGCAAAACAGCATGATCCAAAATCACTTGATGTTTTTTATATATGTATGTGACTGACCAAAGAAACTGTACAATATTGCTGAGGGCCTGTATTAATACAGAGAGGAAATAGTTTTTATTACACAATATATAAAGCTTAAAAAAAAAGAACCACACTTTTAGGCTCAGAGCATCTTCATATGTGAATAGAGTAATTTTGCTCACAACATGGGTTCTATATTATTCATTACCTTGGAAATGAAAGACCTACTTTTTAAAATAGTTTTTAACAGTCTGCATACATGGCAGGTAGTTTTGAAGCAGCAAACTGAGTTGGTCTTCCATAAAATTATTGAAAATTTATGTTCCTAAAGAAAGAGGATATTGAGTCCCATATAAGGAAAGATACAGATGTGTAATTATAGACTCACTATTCAATATTACCATTATAGTTTACTACTTGTGTATTTTACACTAGAACTTTCTTACTGTATCTAAAGCAATATATTGCATGTACAGAAAAGAGAACTAATACATCTGATTACTGTTGATAAAAAGATAAACTCAGATAATAAAAATTTGGCACACAAAAAAATGAAATAGGGTTTTAAACATTAAAACCACTATGAAAAAGACGAGAATGGGAAGCTGATGCAACAACAGTTAAGGGTAGGTTGGAAGAAGAAAAGGCAGAAACTGTTTCAAGGAGCAAAGAAAGTGAGTGGGACTTTCAATAGGAGAATGGGGTTTTGAACTTTATAGTGAATGTGAGAAAAAATGAATGGAGGTATTCAGACACATGAAAAATTCTTACAGACACAAAGAGAAGAAATAGCCTAAGAATAAAATTTTCTCCTGGTTGAGGATGTAGAATATGAAAGAAGCAGGGCAAATTTGAAGGCATTTTAAATTAAATATTTAATTTAATATTGCCTTATTGAGTGTAGAATCAGAACACAAAGTGTGGCCAGTGCCAGGGTTTCTAGAAGCACTATTAGAGTACAGAAGGGCCTTAGAAAAGTATTGTTATACAACCAAGCCTATGGCAAGTTTGTGAGACTGCATTTAAAAAGATGAAAAACAATGGTTAAAAGACATGTGCATCAAGCTGAAGATTTTTTCCCACCCCCTTCTACACCATAAACAAAGGTGACCCCAAATTGTTCAAGCTTCTAAGGGACAGTTTCAAACTTCTATGCTGAAATCAGACTAAATAATTTGAAAGATAATTTTAAGAAGAGACAGGAAGTGAAAAAATTAAACGAAGTGAAACAACATCAACTGATCTCAAGAACATATGCAGATATTTCTGAAGCAAACTGGGAAAATACACTGGCTAATTTGTTTAATTTAAGAACATCTGTTGAGCCAGAGAGACTGAGTATTTCATAATCATATAGAACACATCAGTGTTCAAGAGACAGCAGTCAACTTAGTTCCAAGATGTGCTTTTGAAAAGCTAAAAAAATGCAAACAGAAACCAACATATATCAGTGTCTGTCAGATGCTGTGGTCATATATGCTCTACTTTCAAGAAGTTAGCTAAGAATTCTGAGAGACATGTACAGTGACAGTAACTCATTGAGTTTTTCTCTGGCAGTGTATTATCTGACGAATGCAACTTTTTTCTTTTCAGTTTTGTTAATTGTTCTTGGACCATGTTTTTAATTAATGCATTTATTAATTGACCTTCTTTGAGCAGTTTGTTCAAACATGTTTCAGCCAATGGGTGGAGTATGAACTCTCCCCTTTGACATTTTTGCTATTCATTAGCTATTGTGTACAAATGACCAGCTACGTCACATGATATTTTATTCCTGTCCTCACCAAGGTGGACAAAGTGTTTTAAACGAGAGAATAAGATATACTGAATGGCAGATGGTTTTGCCCCCCCCCCCCCCCCAACCATAGCTGTTTAAGAAGAGGAAAATACCATAACAGGAGAAAAGTAGAAGGAGCAGAGTCCCCTCCCTGAAAGAAATGGGGGTAGAGGGACATGTAGAGTGTACAAGACAAATGCGAAAATACATGAGACACTTAGAGAGACAAAGGAGAGGTGTGTAATGATAAGCCCAAAGGATCAATAACCCAGCATCCATTGTGTCAAACTAAAGAAAACTTGAAGAATGTGAAAGAACAAAATGATGGGAGGTAAGTGGGAGGACAAAAGGGAAAGGGCATAGAATCAGACAGATAACTGCAAGTTGATAGGAGGAGCACAAAAGCAACAAGTAAATCTATAGGAAGACAGCAGTAAACATTATTGCAGATAATACTATGACAAGTAAGAAGGCAGCCATCAGTGTGGGACTTTAAAGACAAATTCGCAGACAGTAAAAAATGCAGCAGTCAATATGGGGGATACAAGAAATTTATGCAACTAATAATAAGACTGAAATTAATAAGACAAAAAGCATGTAGTCTGACAGGTGGTAAGGCACTAGGCAATATGGCAAATGAAAGCCACTGAAAGTTGTTCTTTTTGAGCTTGCCTAATCTGCACCTTGCTGCCTTCATGGTAACCAGTTAAAAGAGATAAACTCAGAGCTGTTCTGTGATTTGATAAGGTAAGAGTTATACTACAGGAACCACAGAAGGAATAGGTCTCTTCAAAGGCTATTGTCCAACACTTTACTGAAACTGCTTCTTTACTAAGATATATGATTAACTACTAAGTTAGTCAATAAAAGTAATAAAAGGAGAAATAAAAGGTCCAAGGTATTGGATGTGACCAGGTGAAAGTAGGGACACATTCAAAGAGAAGTGGATAACATTTATATAAAAATACCTGGCATTTAATTTCAGGATTTTCCATATAACTTGCTTTCTGTTTATCAGAATTTCAAAGGCTCAGAAAAGTTTTACTTTGCTTGAAATAAGACAGCAATCCCAATTTCTTGAATTCTCAGTTGTGTTCTCTTTTGATAGCTTCTTTCACATAAGCATACATTTAGTTTTTATTACATTGAACATCCAGGTCCATAGGAAGCTGCTGATACCTGGCAGTAAATCAGTTTCCTTAGTCAGAAATAATTAGTCCAACTCTTATTTAGAGAAAAAAAAAAAAAAGAAGAAAAGCTAAATCCTGTGGATGTGTATGTGTGTGTGTGTGCTCTTTCCTCAAAAGATATTTCTCACTGAAGGTGTTTACCAAGACACTTATAAGTTCTACCTCCCAAGGGAAGAATTGTTGCCATACAGTCACAAATGTGGGCACAGGTGGATGCAACACATTTTATCCACTTTATCATGCTCCACTTTCTATCACTCAAATAATCTCAAAATAATGTGCTGAGTTCCCTATAGACACAGCCTTAATGCCTTCCTGCATGTTTGAGCAGTGCATAGTAACACATGTTCCATGCCTGTAGAAATAACTGCTGCAGAACTGATTATTATTAATGACTATACTATATTCCTAGATAAATAAAGAAAAAGAAAAAAGAAAATCTAGGCCCTTGTTTTTTTGATGGAATGAAGTATGTTTGTTTTGTGGAATATATGACAGAAAGCACTGTGACATTGGTAGGAGGGATACTCAAAAACAAAGAGGTTGAAGAATAGAGATTTTTATTTTTTGAGAAAAATCTTGGTAAATCCAATTTTTTGTTTCATTTGTGTTTACAGTTATACTTTTATAGAGGTTTCTGCATGCTTTTGAGCAAGTGGTGTTATTTTTGTTTGCATATGCAGTTAGGGATCTCATAAAAAATTGCGAATGCTGAGTTCATGCTGAAAATATATGCTATGCTTATGCTATACATCCAGGTACTTGGTAGGAAAACATGAGGGAAAACAGAATACAAAATCGCTGTCAATAAATCTGCCCTATCATCTTCCTTCACTCTGTCATAGAAGGGACCCTCTTATTCTCACGTATGAAACCTCCATAGACAGGAAAATACAATGTGCTTCTTACAAAAGGGACAAGAAAAACAGATGAAATCTCCTCACACATCTCTGACCTCTTTAATTCTCATGTCCAGTGGCTTGAAGGTCTCCTTGGCTTCTTCTTGCAAATGCTATTGCCTTCACATATTTCACAGGTCAAAAGCCCAGGAGTACTAAGGCTCCTTATTCTGTACTCCGTTTATCTAAATATTTTCTATCCAACTGCATCTGTCATAACTGTGTTAGTGATAAATTTTGCTCAAGTGAAAACCTGTGTTGGAGTTTCAGAAACTCTTCTGTTTTTTTTCTGTTAAAGGAATTTTTCCCCATACGGGTTGCTAGGGGG
>JAVJGG010000074.1:17462366-17480642 GCA_035590195.1 Aviceda cuculoides | reverse complement strand
GGGGGTGAAGACGCCTTGTGTTATTTTGTTTTGAGGTAAAGCTGTTGGCGCTGTGAAGTCTGATTTCCCCTTTCATTTTTGGAAATTTTGGACAATCTACTTCTGACACAGTCCACTTTTGGAACGGTCATATTTTGTTATTGGTGGAAAATTCGGATATAATATTTTTCACAAAATTTAACACTCTTTCATTATTTTGTTAAGAGTCCTGTTCCTCTTTCAGATGAGCAGTTAGAATAGAATAGAGTAGAATAGAATTGAAAATTTCAGTTAGAAGGGTCTACAACCTGCTCCTTCATCCATCATTCGAATAAATGAAAAGAAATATGTTTTTGTTACTGCGGTGAAAGTTTTGTCCAGGTGCCTACTATGGCAATATGACAAGAAGATGCAGTAACAGGTTAACTGAGTAGCTTCATTTTTCAATTATTTTTTTTTATTAGGAGAGGATTTATATAATTATTTGTGTGTTTTCTGAAGCTAAGTACTCCCAACTCCCAGACCACTAGAATCTCCAGAACAGTACAGAAAAAAAAAGTTATGTGAAATACAAACACAGATCATTTTGGAGAAGTCATCTGGAAATTACAAATGTTTCTAGGAGCGTTGTGAAAATAATTTACTTCCTATCATTAACTAAATCAGACATGTATATTTGCATACTTTGGTGATGTCAAAATGCAAACAGATTGCAAAATTTGCAGAATTTCGGTCTCCAGCTGCATTGGTTTTCTAGGCCAGGAAACTACTCTGGCATGGAAGAACAGACTATCACCTCCAGTGGTTTTTTTTCTGGCAAAGTAGAAACACTGATAATCAAATAACACTTCTCAAAGAACTGGGAGAAGTATAAATATGTTTGGAATCAAGGCAGTAGTTATTTTGCCTGCCAGGCTACAAAATGCTCCTTTCTTTTACTTTCTCCAGTCATAGCCAGGCAAGTTCAAGTGAGAGAGAGGAACATCCAGGTTGGAATAAAATAATTGCCTGACAAAATGATGTGAATGGGAGGCTGTGGGCATTGTTTCAACAGACAACTACGTGCATTTCAAACTCAGAATTGATAGTCCCTCCTTGGTGAGTGGTCAACAGAATAAAAAAAGATTACATGGTATTTGTGAGTGAACCCTCTGTGACTGTGTGGTGTATTCTGGGTGCCATAACTGAATTTCTCCATGCACTTTACCTTAATCTGGCTTGCTTTGCATGATTTTGAAAACAACTAGACAACAACAAGAAACATAACTGATCTGCAAATTGAGTCTTTTGGAGATACTGACAAATATCCTAATTACTAATATCCTTCATCACACTCAAAGGGTAACGGATCAAATCCTGACATTAGCTGAAAGGTATGAGACTTAGTAGCACCAGGAGAAATCATTATCGGCCTTATCAGGCCAGGAAGTCTCATTGCTGTTCTGCAAAATGCTCCTAAGTTTGGGAGAACTGACAGAATTAGTTATTTCAGAATACGATCACAACAGTAGAGAGGTGCTCACTGATCTTGGAGAACAAAAAGTGCTGCAATACTTACACTGTAAGTTAAGTGCATGGGAAATGTGTGGAAAGTGTGGCAGGTCCTTAAAGAATAAACCTTGTGTTGGAATACCTTCCTGTTAAACAGCAAAGACACAGGACAACTGATTTAGGAAGGATTGCACTGAAGCTGGGATTTCTTTCTGATTGTGACAGGTTTGTTATTTTGATTTTGGTGATGAAAAATTTGAAATAGCATTCCGCACAGAATCAAATAGTATGAGATACTTTAAAGCAAGCTTTTAACAGAAACAAACAAATCAACAAAGGGTTTGACATTTTCAAACTTAGAAGTTTCAGTGAAGTTTGCTGGACAAACATGAAGTATTTATGCCTACCTTTTGGATGTCAATTTATATTCCCCCGAGTTTCTGCAATGCCTTGTAGGGTTTGTAGTCTAGACTAGAAGGTTGGCTTCTAAAAGAGAATGATGACATAGACACATGTATTAAACTTACCATACCACTGCAGGAGTATTCAGCAGTATTGATGTTCAATTGATTTGCCTTGAAATTAAATAATAAATTCAGTTTTCCTAAAGATTATTCACCTGAAGATCCTGCAGAGGGGAATATACAGCCTGCATACATCACAGCTCCATGTACAATACTGAGCAAAGAAAATACCTTGTTCTGGGTTATCTCATTGTTCTGTAATGTTAAAAGGATTTCAGCACTTCAGTTACAGGGGCAACAATAAAAATAGAACTGAAAAACTGAATGTAGCTTGGCATAGAAATTAAAGAAAGTAATTTCTGTCTTCTATTTATTTATATGTCACAAAAAATTACTAGAAATATCTTATATGTACAGATTTCTTTCAGGTAGCAGCCAAGTTTAATCAATGTAGAAACAACAACTACCATTTTTTTTTGCCCTGAATTATCTCAGTACAGAATTAAACATAAACCAGACAGACATGTCTATGAAACTTCATGAAACCACATGGTTGTCTTTGTGAAAGTGCTGGCTTTAGATAGCACCAGTAACTTGACATTTTCCTATGGTGTACTGCTCTCTCCAATAAACTCAGAAGACAACTATATGAAGTCTGTTGGGGGTCAGGGGTGAAGAAAGGGGAAAAGAAGGCCAGGGAATTGGGTACACCTGCATCCAGAATTGGTGGCAAAATTAATGTTAGCAAATGATGGCCCTGGTGGTGGAGGTCAGGAGGCTTTTTGTGATATGGTTACTCTGGGTAGTTAGATTTCAATTTGAAATAGGGACATTTCACTCCCTGTTGTTTTAAATGGGAAAGTGATTGTGTGGTTATGGAAAATTACTTTCAGAGCTATTCTCAGATTTCAGACACAGTAAATTACTTGAAAAAGAAAAACACATGTAAGCAATGCCTTTAGGAGTACATCTGAAGTCTACTCACAGAGTGGACTCAAGACCACAAAGAAAGGATTCAAAAATTATCCTAATGGGGTGTTAATTCTTTGAAATGCAAAACTGGGACTGGACTTTTAACTAGAATGAAGATGGATGCCTGCTGAGAATTTTTCAAAAGTTTATCTGTAAACAAGATTCAGACATCAAGCTCGGCTGAAAGCCCAGTTAAGTAACAGTACAAATCTTTAAGCATTCAAATTACTTTAAAAAATCTGGCTCTATATGCATATCCTTCTAAAATCACTAAAAATTGGTCACATGAGCCCTGACTGCTCCCTGAACAAAAAGTTCAATTATATTATTTTCAGTCCTGAAGCTCCATTCCTCTTTTCTTGATGAAGATGTGCCTTTGTCAGCTACCTTATCCCTTTAGGTCTTATTTTGACACAGGCTGAGCACATAGGACAGTGGTTAAAAGCCATTTATTTGGTACCCAAAATCAAGAAGTATTTTGGCACTAAAGCCAGTGAGTAGCTTTCATTTTTACATTTTAGTTGGTGCCAGAAGAATCACATTTTCCTTCAAAAGGCACTTCTCATTTGGGGAATTTGAGGGTTATCTTCTACCAGCCTGTGGCTTAGTGCACCTAGACAGTCCTGCAGCATAAGCAGTAAGAGCTCTGAAGCTTGCATGTTAATAACTCCATGTCATGGCCTTTACTCATGTGAGTAGCTCCCTTGAGTGCAGTAGGACAGTGTTTTGTACACAGCAAGAGGCATGTTGCGGAGGTAATGACGGCCAAAATTTTGCTGGAATGAAAACTGGCCAGGTCCCAACAGTATATGGATGTATTGTAGAAGAAAACTGTATTTTCACAGAGCCCACGGAGTGGAAAGGGAAAAAAGTGACATCAGAGGCTTTCTGCCGTCCCAGAGCCAACTCTATCACTACACAGATAGCTCTCCATGATGCTTCATTAGTTAATGCAAATGGAATAACATAATGAAGCTACTGTCTCTTTATTACTGTTAGCATAGCTCAGAAAAGGTTAAATGGGCAACTTCTATGCCTATATGTCTCTGTCTCCCCAGAGAAAACTTAGGACAGGGGAGCATGGAAAGTACTTAATCTGCCTTTCTTCTTTTCTCTTTCTCTTCATACATAGACTTCACATCTGTTCCAAAACATGCATGACAGCTGTGTAGATATAGTGTTTCCTAGCAATAACCTTCCACTTTCTCAGGACAAGCTCCAATATTTCATGTCACTCTGTAAACAGTGTTAAAAGAAATATGAAAGCAACTTTTTTTCCATTAGCCTTTTCATCTACATATGTCCATCTCTTTTCTTCCTTGCCTGAATTCTAACCTAAATCACATTTTACACAACAAAGTTCAAGTTTTGCACAAAAAAGAATTAGAGAAAATCTGAACTAGTATAATTTTTTATATTTGAAAGTAAATGTGGGCAACCTAAGATATTTTCTCCCATCTTCTACAGAAAATGAAAACAAAATTAGAAACTACAGCAGAACTGAAAGATATCTCTAAGAAGTAGCATTAAGCGTATGGTAATACTGGTTATTTAAAGCTTGGTTGTTATCTCTTGTACAGTAATACATAAAGTACATAACAGTAGTATTCTTGTACTCTTTTACAGTAGTACTAGCATATAGTAGTTATATTTACAAGGATTATTACTTCTTGCACTAAAGATCAGTAGAGAAGCTCCTGTGTACCAAGTGCTATACAAAGGGGATGCCAATGATCTCAGTTTCCTAAATAAACAAAGCTAATTCAAACCTTTTTCTTGTTTATTCTCCAAAAACTTCTAATCTCGTAGGCCAGTTTAAACCAAGCTGAGAAAGTTAAGGTAGCAAGTTCTTGCAAATTTCATGAAGTGGTGAAGAAAAAACAAGAAGGAATTGGAATGTTGCTTTTGAACCATAAGTGCCTAGGTACATATTTTGTGTTCAGAGAAGGCACAGCATGTATACTAGCCTATTCTGGTAATGGTATATGTACATATGTACACATGTATATGCAAAACATACAGTCATAAAACCAATGTAGTATTCTTTGACTCACCAAACCCAAATAAAGAGCTGCAGAATATAAAAAACATGTCGATTCCTGGACAAATCACTATATTCAAAGATTAAATACCATTATTTGTGGGATAGGGTGCCTCTCTGCATCATCTGTGCTGCAGATTTTTTTCTACAAAAAAACCATCCTAGGAGTAAATAATAAGTAGAAACTGTGGCACAAGAATGTAATCGTGTCATCCTCCAAGATACACTTGGGCGTTAGATGCCAGCTCTAAATGCACCTTACATAGTTGCAGGTCATCACCAGTGCTTTAAACACTTTCTAGAAGACTTTTTTTTTTTTTTTTTTCATATTGCTACAAATACAACCTGGTAAATGCTTCAAATTTGCTTCAGCAAATCTGAAGTTTTTCATCCTTTGTGGGGATGAAGGTTATAGGCTTTGGCAGCAGCAGAGATAAAACATCACCCGTCATAGCAATGACTTTCTTTCATCCTAGTTATAAAATCAAGTCTTTAATAAGTTACAAGCTCTACCTTGAGAGTAAAGGCTGAAAATTTCTTTTTCTAGTAAAGTAAAAATATAAATAAAATGTTGCATCATCAATAATTGTTGGTTGATGCTTAAAGCCCTGTCAGACATAAAAAGATCTTTAACCTTTTCAGTATTTCTTGATGACTAAATTCTGAGCCATGAACTGAAGCAGAGATGACATTTAGAGTTTCTGAATGCTGGTCAAAGACTGATGGGGATTGAAAGGGTTACTATAAAAATAAAAAGTTTGCACATTCTGTCACTTTGGCAGAATGTGCTTTGACAGGTAGGAGCAGGCCAGTTGAAAGAGATCTGTGCATGAGAAGCTGGGAACTGAATGTCCAAGCAAATCTCTCCCAGTATGTGAAGAGGTATTAATAAGCTGTGTATCCTTTCTTTTAATTTCCTTCACCTTTCTCATATTCTTTTGCTAGTCCCTCTCTCCCCTTCCATTCTGCCTTTTCTGTTTATTTTTTCATAGTACTTATTCATGCGGTGCCATTTCAGAAATGTCAGTTTTAGACCTTGCTACAGGTGACCTTAACTCTGATTCTGTCACTGAAGAGTACAGTGAAGCTTCATTTATAGTCTTAGAGTATTGCTTATATGTTGTGACATTTTGTTGAAGTGCTAAATTGGTAAAGGTACGCGCATGTCTGCATTGAGAAGTCTGTTTAAAGTGAGTGAAAATGAAACAAAGAAGTGAAAATTTGTGTGTGGGTTGTTTTGCATAAGCAGTTACCTACTTTGTTTCGTCCAGAAACAGAGATCAAATAGAGATGGAGATAGAAGGGCCAAGTGCTCTTCTGACTTTGTTGTGGGGATGGATGGGCTGCATTAGCCTCTGAGGGACAATGCCTGGAAGTAACTCAATAACTGACTTTCAGTGGGGAGAAATGGTATCACATGCAAAGAAAGAGAAAATTTTCCCTCTGCCATTGAAGGAGGTAGTTACCAGCTCAAAGCCAACAGACTAGATATGGTGTCATCCTGTGGAAAATCTTACTGTGGAGGAGAAATGGAAAACCAGAAACAGTCTTGCACGTACTCAAGAAAGGAGATACATGAGAAGCTTCAAATATATAGAGAACAGATTGGACGAAGCAGAACAACCTGAGCTGAAACAAACGTTTTATTAACCAGAACAAATCTCTTTATCCTGAGCTGGAACTCACAACATTGACCTTATATTTCATCAAGGCTTCAAAGCAGCAGAAAACATTGGACTGCAATACGAGTCTGTGCTATTGGAACATGGTGTTGGATCAGAAATGCTTAATAAGAAACAGACAAGTGTGGTCTTCTGGTGACAGATATGTATCTGTGGATATTGAGCTTTTTTCCTGGGGGTCCAGGACGTAGAGATGCAAACATTACTCTTTCTGCAAATATGGTATCTTAGCTTAGATATTTAGTTCCTTAGATGCGGAACTGATGCAACATACAGTATAATTCTCAGATTCACATAACTATGAGAAGTAGTATATAGTAATGTAGAAAAGCAAAGTCAAAGAATGAAAGACATGCTAAGAGATATACATGTTTCTCTGTACAGCTTATGTCCTTAATGTTGAAATTATTTGCTGCTTGAACATTACTTTCCTGTTTCATTGTTATAGTATGTTAGTATAACAGTTGCTTTGCCAAACCCTCTCAATATGCTGAATTGCACAGTAACTTTGTAGGTAAAACTGAAATTTGCTCATTAGAGGACAACAACAAAGCAAGTATTTAATAAGGCAGACTGAACTTTCCTTTCAGGCAACTTTTGCACTTGTTTTCAGTGTATTGTTGTGATAAACAAGTTCTCCTCAATTACCTGTGTTCTGACATCATGATATAATTCAAAGCATTTGAAAGTTTTTTTCTATGTTTTATTATTTTTTTCAATCTATATATCAAATATCTTGTTTTAAAAACAGTTTTTAAAACTGCTTTAAAAAAATCTGATTTTAACTTCCATTTTTCTTTCTTTCACCGTATCCTTTCTCCACACTAGAAAACCAGTGGGAATAAAGGAAAAATTTAATAAAAGTAGTGGAAAAAAGCTGTGTCATTATTTTATTGTTTTCCTAAAAGAAAAGGGGAAAATTATCAAAGTACTAAAAAAAAAAAAAAAACAAAACTCAAATTATAGGCTTATTTTTTTAATCTTCTTTTTTTTAGTAGGAAAACATTATCTCTCCTTATCTAACTGCAAGAAGAAGGGAAACAAAACCAGAAAGAAGCCAATACGATTTCTAAAATAAAATAAAAGTACCAAACACACCATCAGTATTGAAATGAGAATTGTTTTCTCAAGTGAAAAATGAAAGATTTTTCACTTGGGGAACTGAAATGAGACCCAGACACACGTTTTTTCATGGGGAACAAAACCTCATACACATCTAAGTGTCCCTTTTTTAAATTTCTTTTTCCCCCTTTTTAAAGTTCCAATTTAGACTTCTCAATGGATTTTGTGCCAAACATATTTTGGAATTGAATTTTCTCTGTTGTAGACTGAGGTTGCCTCTTTCAAGCCAAAGGCAATTTTCTGGGTTAGGCCAGCTACAGTTTTGGCCCAAACTTGATGTAATAAGTACATTTGCATCCAGCTGTCTTTCTGAGAGGAAGGGATTACAAATGACTCCTATGCAAAGGTTGCTCCAGTTTGGAGCATTACATTCAGGGAAATGTCAGTTCAGAACTGATTCCATTCTAGTGTTGTTTATGTATGTTGTTATGTATGTATGTATGTATTGTATTATGTAATACAATATTTTACTTGTTCTTAGAATATCAAACATAGAACAAAATTTTAAAAGACAACATTGCAAAGCAGTTACTGTTTTCTGTGAAAAGTAATCTAGTGAAGAGACTTTTTCTTTATAGCTCGTGTTTATTTATGTTAGTAAGTAGATTCATATGCCTGTGTATGCTCTACTGATATTCCTTTCCCATGTGAAACAAAAAAAGATCAGGTCATGGCATTGCTACTGTTTGCCTACACCTACATGGAAATTCCTTTGCTTTTGTTTGAAATAAAATATTACATTACAGTCCACAGCTGAAAACTCTGTGCTTCTTGTTAATATTTATCTTTCTTACTGATGTTTTCTCTTACTTTCTGCTTTTCCTTTCACAATGCAAAAAAAAAAGCTATTTTAACTTAAGGAAGAATATATTAAAAATTTTTGCTTTATTTATTTATCAGAATAACCTGGAGTGGTTTTTAGACAAACAATGATATAAACTTCAAAAAGATTGGCAAGGCAAGTTGATACGATTTCATCATAACTTTTAGAGAGCTATAGGATACTATAAATGCTTCCATAACTTAAGGTACACAAGAAAAATAAATGAAGATATTTACTTTCATCTGGGTCTCTAGACACAAATGGTGAGAGCCAGCTGACTATCCAGACAACTTAATGCTGGTTTATTAGTATAAAGACCAGAAAGAACTGCAAACTACAAGAAGAGAGAAAGGAGACAGATGCCTGTCGATCATATTGAAATAGATAAAAATAAATGTTTGGATCTGTAAATTCAAACTGTGCGCTCCACCTAAAAAGAAAATCAACTCACTTGTGGCACTTGAAATGAGAAAATAATTTTAGTTTAAAAGCTAAGGGTTTGATGTTGATCTCACTGGAGACACAGGATACCATTGTTTCTATGCAACATTTTTTAACACACATAAATGTAAAACAACAAGCCTGTCTTGCAAACACTATGCAATCAACAGAAGCAGAAATTAAATTGAAAGACATCTTCAGCTATTAGAAAAATAAGGGTAATAAGATCTCTTATATGTTTCATGATATATATATATGACACAAATGCCAGGCTGTTGTAGTTCATCAAAAATGTTAAGCTATCCAGAGTTTTGTGGATGGAAGTGTCTTCCTGCTGTAAATGCCCTGATAGATGTGGATATTGAAGACCGACTTAATAAGAAATTGGTATTATGTTAGGAGAGTGGAAATGCCGTTCCTGGTAAGGGAACAGTGTGGGAGAAAGTCAGGAAATACATTTGTGGGAGGACAACCCAAAGGAAGGAGGAGGGCAAGCAGAGGTGACTTTTTTATTTTTTTTCCATTGGTTTCCTCAGGAGAAGATCTGGACTGAGCCCCACCACGTAACTCTGGTTTTGTGTTGCGTGATGGTGAGTTTGTGTACCTCTTGCAGCTGCAGCCCAAGCAGGGTGTGCAGCTCCCTACTGCTCCAGGGGAGCAGCTGGGAAGCAGGAGGGGCAGGGGTATGCATAATAACATGCAGCTGGCAGGACAATTTGGTTCTAAAAGCCCTTCCACTTTCCTAGATGAAACACTTCCTGCTTTGTGGGATAAATCCCCAGTGCCTTTGCTGCTGCGCATGGTACAAAGGCACCCTCCTTCTATGCTCCTGACTGTCCACCTTGCTCAGTTTTTATATGGAAAAGTGGCTTGCTTGTTAATCACATTCCTATCTCTGTTTTTTTTTTTTATTATTTATTAGGTGTTCCAGCTTACTAACAACGTAGAATAAACATTAGCAGAATTTATACTATAGCATTTACAAAAGCATATGATATGCCTAGGTAAAGTAGGACATAAATCCGATAAATAGAAGTATACTATATACTGATGGTTGAGGTAGGTTAGTAGAAATGGATAAATTCTACTTTCTGTATTGTCAACCATTTCAACACAATACCCAGGCTCCCAAAGTAGGTGATTTGATGTTTATTTTGGTAATGTTCCTATGAATTTATATTATTAATTTCAGAGTTGAGAAGAGGCTTAGTCTATTTTTCTCACATTGCAAATGCACAGGTAGTATAAGCTTCGAAAGGCAGTTTGTTACAAAAAGAATTACATCTACAGGTTTCAAAATTACAGATTTTCTTGAGCCAATAACCCTGAGACAAATCGCCAATGGCCTGGTAGGCACAATGCCATCAGTACTTGCGAATGTGCTTGTCCCAGTGTTGTCCAGGGTTGTTACGAGTTGTGGGACATCCTGATATTTCTGGAGAGCACAGAGGAACACCGTTTCCTCAGTTTATGGGGTAAAAGCTGGGATATGCCATAAGCATATAACATGAAGCATAAGTTTCAAAGTGAAGGCAGATGGGAGGTGGTAGACGAAGGTGCAAAAATAAGCGCTGGAATACAATACAGAAGGGTTGGAGTGGAGAAAAGCAATTCAATAGAAGAAAAGAGACAGAACAATTTATGATACCGGTTGTGCATAGTGAGGGTGGCTGTGGGGAAAGAATAAATCTATTGCTAGCCCTTGGATGCCAGCAATTTTTGCTGAACTGTAATTCACATAAATTCCTGTCTAAGCTGTAGATGTCTGTGAATGACAGGGACTGCAAAGGTGGGGTCACTTTTTTCACTGTCGTCCCACAGCTGAGATACTCCTACATAGTAAGTCTCTATATACTTCTCCAGTAACTCAAAGAAAATACATCAGTGCCCTTCATGTTATAATCAATGTTTCAATAATTCAATCCTTGGCATGGACACCTGTGCACAACCTAACCACTGTAAAATGAAAATAATCACTACAGGGATAGATTTCAGTTTCTCTCTCTTTTTTTTCTTTAATCTTTGTTATTAAAAAAAAAATCCGTAGGCAGAGAAATAATATATAAAACAGTGAAAAATATTTTCATGAGAGCATTTTAATGATAGTGGTGTAGTGAAGCACCTCTATGAGAGTGGCTTTAAAAGACAACCAGTGATATGAGGATGAGTTTGTATAAATATGGGAATAACCAAAGTACTTGGGCTATGGAGTCTGTTTGGCTCCTGGGGAATTAACTTGTCCTGTTCATCTGAAAATGTTCTATATCACTTGTTAACAGGTTTTGTTTGTGACTCTAAGCAGTGTCTGATCTTCTGTCTGTCATACAATGGAAAACAATTGTTTCAGTTAACCCATATGTTGAGAATTTAAGAGAAAAAATATATGGATAGTTTCCATCCTGCAAACTTGCTTTGTCCCAGTGTTCTCAAATGCACCTTTAAAACAAACTATTTTTAAGTTGCACTTTTGGGAAGCCTCTTGCTATTAATTAAAGACTGATTCTTCAAATGTGCAAGCATGAAACTGTTAACTGTATTGGCATGAATATTACTGGTTGCAGCAGTGAGTTGAGAGACTAAGTGAAAATGAAGAAAAAAAAGAAAAAAAAAAAAAGAAAGAAAATCCAGAGTGAGTTCCATGGGAATTTAAAAGATTTCTGGGCTACTTATGTGCAAATGAAGGCATTTAATTGTAAGGTGTCCTCAGTGATAAATGGTAACAAAAATATGCTTGAATAAATTCCCCATTATAAAATGAGAAATTATATCATGACTTTGCCCTTTTCATTGCTCCTTGAGAAAGGTGAAGCTCTCTAAAAAATTTATACCACCAGATCTTCAGGTCTTTTGCACTGCTAATGAACTGAATAACTGAGAAAACACCACCTCTGCAATTAATATGAATGCAAAAGCTTGGCTTCCTGGCAAAAAGAGAGAACAACGAGGGAAACTTTCTAAATTATTAATGTAATACATAAATAAACTTCGTAAAACATCTATTTTCGAAGTGATTCAGTCCTTCAAAGAACCAGTCATCACTGTTAAAAAGTATACAAAAAATGAATGTAACTTTTTTTCAGTGGATAGAAGGTATGAAGCATGAAGTTAAAGTATATCTCACCATACCTCTTTGAGTACATTCAGTGGATGCCCTTCTTCAGTCCAGTCCCAGCTCAAAAATGCAACCTATGGTAAACCTAGGTTTTGTTAGCTAAAAATACCAAAAGGCACCACAAGCTATGAGGTGCTACTGAGAGACAGCAAGGCAGTGTCTTGCCAGTGTCTTATCCCTGTACAATAGCAGGAATGTTGTCGGGTGAAGATGCCCACATTCTTCTGCTAAGGGTATGCTTGCAACTGTGATGGTCTCTGGATGAAAGAACAGTTAGATTTGTGGGACAAAGTAGTACGTTTTATTAGCCCAGATGGCACAGTTGAAGAAGTTCTAGGTTTGCACTCCTTTTCACACATTCGTAAAGACGATAATCCTAGAAACAGAACCGTGCCCTGAACAGGAGAAAATAAAAGAGCAAAAAAGCACAGCAGTCTCTCACAGTCTGTCAAAGAGCAAGTCCTTGCTGTTCCCATGACAAGCAAACCACCTGAGAATGTAAGATGTGGCCAAGAGGCCCTACTTGACATTTCCATCTCTAGCCTCACAAGGTAATGTTTTGAAAAAGTTACATTATAGGGAACAAGCCCTTTGTATCATTGTCCAACTCCTTTCAACTTTTGTGCCTTTTCAATCAATGGTGAAACTTGCTCATGTGGCAAATAGCAGTCATCTCAGATCAAAGGATATTTATGTGGAAATGGGAAATGTGAATACGTACTGTGAATACTGCCTGTTCGTCCTTATTCACACATGTTCTATTTTGCATTAATGTACATAGGAAAAAAGGTCATTAGAAAGATCTTTTTTTATGATAAAGACTGGGTCCAAATTAAGGTGTTTCCAGAAAAAAAGTTCATTTGATTAAGTACAATTTCCTGCAGTGCTGTATGTATGCTCTCAAACCTCAAAGTAATGTTTATCGATGATTTGCCCATTGTAAATTTTTTTTGCCTCCATCAGCATATAAAATGCTGTGATGATCTTTTTAATCTGAGCATATTAAACTGTAAGATGCATCTACAGGAATAGTTTAGAGAACTACTTGTATGACTACAGCAGTTTTGTTCCAAGAATACATATTGCAGATAATCTTTAAATTTGCTGAAAGTGCTTGACTATGGAATATAATAAAAATCAATTGTAGAAAAGGAAATCAACTGCAGCATTGCATAAAAAGACTCTTGCTTTGGAAAGCTAAGATTTTATTGTCTTGCTGTAGGCAAGGGATAATGTTGGCAATGGTAAATTCTGTGTTGCAGTAAGTTATACTGTTCTGCATAAATAGATCCAGATAGTGATGTCTCTGACTAGATGATATTAGGTTAGGTAAATCACAAAAAACTCTTATAAAAAAAGTTTGAATAGGCCATGCAAAATTAATATTAAATTTCCTGTCGTCTACCTCATTACCTTGTTAGATGACTTGTATTAAAAGCAGTGAAGCAAAGAATCAGTAACCTGGGCCTTTGCCATTTCTGCAGTGCTGCAGATACACATATCACACAATTTATGCAGAAATTATGTATGTTGAGTATGCTTTCCTGGAATATAAGTGCATCAGACTAGAAATTATCACTTTATTATGATATTTCAAGGTTCTGCTTTTTTAAATTAGCCCTGAAAACCATTGTTATTAAGATGCAGGACTGGTGGGTATCACAAGAAGAATTCTTGTTTGTACATTATCCTTAGCTAAGGCTGTTTATCTACATTTATACTGTATATACACATAAACCTGTGAATACATAAACTGGTATTCACAAAGACATGGAAACTGTATGTGACTATATCTGAATAAATAGAAATAATTAATGTCTTCCAGGGTTTTTTTAAGAACAAAAATATTAAAAAACCAGTCCCTTAGAGGTTATCCAGCTTAAAAAAAAAAAAAAAAAGAGGATTATAAAGCAAAATATTTTGACTGCTGGTCTTGTTAAAAATTATATTGCTGAAACGTAGAGTCTGTCACTGAGAACATAATTCAAACCCAGCTTTGGCAACCCATGGTCTTCCTGAGCAACCTCATTAGAATTAGTGGAGTAATTGGGGGAAAAAAGGCTTGTAGGCCAGAGGAGGTAAATACATCACGAGACACTGGTTTCAGTGGTGAAGCTTTAATAATCCCTGGAACTGTTCCTGTTCAACCAATCCCAAATGTCTGCCAACTGAAGTATTTGTGGAGCTACATCATAAAACAGGTAGGAAAAGATCATCTAAGTGTTGGATTGTTTCACTTGTTTTGGTTGAGCTGTTTTCATTGTCAGTTCAGCCCTTCTGAGAATTATACTGCTATGGCAAAGAACGCTATAAGGTGGAATCATGGAGGACCAGTAACTTCTGTATCCACCTTTGCCAAAAGCTCAAGACTCTAACAAATCTATACCCTCAGAACAAAACCTAGCCCCCTAATAAATTTGACTTTGAAGCCAGTGTTACTTTGTCATTCATACTCCCTCATTTTCCAGAAGTGGAGAGAATTTCTTTGGCTGGT
The DNA here is from genome assembly GCA_035590195.1 of Aviceda cuculoides. Lineage (NCBI taxonomy): Eukaryota > Metazoa > Chordata > Aves > Accipitriformes > Accipitridae > Aviceda > Aviceda cuculoides. The sequence goes on along the minus strand of JAVJGG010000074.1, from coordinate 17,466,021 downwards.
GACTTAAAAACTTAAAACATAATTGCCATGATATTACAGTTTGGGGGATGGGAAGAATTACTCCACTCTTCAAAAGCAAAAGAAAACCCCCAAATTACCTACAGATTTTTTTTTGTTTGTTTCAGATTAGAAGAAAAAAAGACATAATCTGATCTGTAAGACCAGCAATTATAGATACAAGTACAAATCCTTCTTACTGTAGAGAAAAGCCCCTTAAATAGCCAAAAAAGTTTAGTGTGAATTATAAGAGAGATATTTAATTCTTCTTGTTGCTCCAAGTAGTAAATAAGACACAGTGAGAGGTTTCTTATTTCTGCTGGATAATTATGGTCACAGGGTATGTTCTTACTACAGTTACCAAATATGCCTTATGAAAACCATGTGCACACTTACTTAATTGACGGGATCTTCTGAGCTTTTCTGCTCTATTGACATACACATAATGGAGTACCAGTTTTTACAGAACTGCATAAATGCATTAGCTGATGGATTGAAATTTCTCAGAAGTGCCACTACTGGTTATCACTTAGTAGTTCCAGCTATGATTTTTCCTGTTTCTACACCAGAAAATCACATCACCCTTTCTAAAAAAATCACATGGCATCATCAAGAAAAGGTACAAATCTATTGAAGTATTTATTACATTGTATATGATTTGTTGCTCAGATGAAAATATACCTATTCATAAATATGTTCTTAATGTACTCTTCAGCTTTTTAATATGTGAGCACATGCAAAAGTGAAAACTGGTCTCAGAATATGCTGAAAGCCTAATTGTGATATTAATCCCTCAACTATTCAGATATGATATTTTGATTATTTTTATTCCTTTTCATCTCCTTGTCTTCACTTTTTCCTTCCTTTGCCTCTCCCTATTCTTTGTCTGTTTTTTTGGGGGGGGTTCTTTGGGGTTTTTTTTGAGGTAGATTGAGTTTGTTCTGTGAAAATAGGAAGTGCATTTTCTCCTTTACATTTTGAAAGCTGTGAAATTTGTGTTTAATCTCTTCTAATCTAACATCAAGCTGTCAGTTTACAAAAATCTGTAAATAGACCAGGCATAGGTTATTTGGAAAAGAAAGGGACTACTGCCTGACTCACGTTAAAGATGGACCAGCAATATGCACTTGCAGCAAAGAGGAGCTAATAGCCTCCTGGTCTGCATTGGGAAAACAGAGCCAGCAGGTCAAGAGAGGTGATCATTACCCCCTACTCAGACGTTCCTTTCAACTTACATGTTTCTGTCATTTTAATATGAGAGAAAGAGTTTAAAATCACATGCCAGTTTACGACTGACACTGAAAGCCAAGCATAGTTCCTTAGAAGAGACTTTCAGACTGTTGTCTGCAAGCTTCTAGCTGTGCAGGGAGCATTTCTAAAGTGTTTCCGAAAGTCTGTAGTAAAAGCAAGGTAATAGAAAATGTTGTGCCTCATATAAGTATATAAAATTCGTAAAAGGTTCCCCACTTTTACGGGGCACAAAAACTTAAAATGGTGTTATACCACTCCTAACCTTAGAAGTACTCCATGTGATGAAACACATCTGTCCGTGCTGTAAAAGGCAAGGAAAGTTTAGAGAAGGTTGTGGAGGGAAATTTACAGCAGAGATCATCTACTGTCACCAGGAAGCTTATCTCAGAATGCATCTTACCCCCCACCAACTGCTCTAGGTTATTTGCTACTTAGGGGATTAAATGATTGGGAAGGCAGGCAAATAACAGTGCTTTTTCTGAGAAAGATTCACTGAGAAGTTCTTAATCATTCTTATCTACGTATTATCAGCTTGGTAGCTGCTCTATCAGAAAAGTAAATAAACCCAAAGAAACGGAAATGTTGCAATCAGCAACAATGAATTTGGATCTAAAAGAAAGTCAACATGATATTATCTTTCTAACCAGTAGATATTAAGTTCATCATAAAACATCTTTGGGAAGTTTTTTTAAGTGTAATAAACTTTAAAAGAAAACTCTTAGCAAAAATAAGGAAGCCAAATACATAGCATTGACTAGGGCACTGAAATAAGATCCATGATGTCCCATTCAGTCTTGTACAAGAGGAGAAAAGGTCCCTCTTTATTCAAGGGTTGCTCAATGTTTATTCAGTGTAGATACCCAGGGTGGGTGAAATGATTACGAGAGGCAGACTTCCCAATCTGACACATAAACATAGTATAATCTGAAAGTTGCAATGAACAATTCATTTTACTCTTACAGTTAATTCCCATTTGCCATATACGGTAAAATTAGAAGTGTTACTTTTTTTGTATTGACAAGTTAAAGACAAAAAACTTATGTACAATTCATCTACCTAGTTCATAGATTTCTTAGTTTTTCCAAAAGAACAAAACCCTTATATAAGGTACTGAAAAATGAAAAGAATATATTTAAATATCTATTCCTACATTATTACAAAGCCACAGAGTATCTTGGATCTGTAGATTCATCCACAAGACACTTTCAGATTTGCTATTGGACTTTATTTCTATTGTTACACTGTTATGTAGGTGGAGAAGCCACCTTTCCCCCTTCCCCAAAATGAATCTCTCTGCCTTTCCTCTTTCCAAATCTACCCTTGTTTATTTTATACCTTTTTTAATTTGTTTTGGGTTTGTGTTTCCAGAAACAGATGCAAAGAAAAAAACATTGAATTATAAATTTAATGTTCTAATTTAGTGGGAAACATTAGAGATACTGGGTTTTTTAGAAATCATAAATGAAATCTATAAAATAATGGCTAAATATGGCCTTTGTGTTTTGACTTTACTTCAGATGCCATTGTTCCATCACTAAATCAAAATACATAAAAAAGAACCAGGCCTGGACATACTTCAGACTGAACCTGTTATTACAAATACCCAGAGGCAATGATACTGCATTGTGTTTCCTGACTAGTATCAAAAGAAAATATTACAAAATAATTTTTATTTCTTTACTTTGATGTGGACTGTAAAGTAGGCTTCTCTACTTTTCTACTACATTTCAACAGCACCTCAACAGTTACTCTAGTTTGATCAAAACCAATAAAACTATTTGAATAATAATTTTGCTGAGTTATATTTGACTTTACATACTTTATATATATGTATATATTTTAGGTTTTCCTTTCAAAAAGATGCCAGAGATTTTCCTTATAGAGCCAAATCCTAATTTTAGGAAAAAGAAAGGCTATAGAACATTTTAAGTGTAATCCTACTAGTATTATAACATAACAATTTTCTGTTAGCAAGTCTAATCCAAGTGATTTGACATTGTCTCCCACATACTTTTTCCTTGCTCGAAGGATCATCACTACTATAAAGGCAGAACTTTCATATCTGTCATAAGAAAACAAAAAGATAACTCATCTTTAGAGATTATTTGGTAATTCATGGTAAATTTGTTGTATGTTTTGACTTTTTTTTCCTGAAATATTAATCACTGTGAACATATTTTCCTACTACTTGGCAACATAATGATGGTTTCCATAAAGAGACTGTACATTTCTAATGGAACTTGTGTAAAATCTGCCTATTAACTTGATAGTGTTCTGTGTTCTGCTGAACAACTGTGGAGGACCTCGGCTGGACCGAGGGGCCTGGGGACGATATTGACCTTGACAAGATTACAGTGTTCCCTTGAGAGAACAAGAAAGAATGACAAGCATGCCTGAGAAACTAAGC
>JAVJGG010000074.1:17405456-17443541 GCA_035590195.1 Aviceda cuculoides | reverse complement strand
TTTTTTTCTTCCCCCCCCCCTGCAATAGTATCAGGGACATTTGATTAATGTTTAGTAATATGAAAGAAATATAAATATCCTTGTAAACATGTTACTGTCTTTTGAATTTTTAAAGAGCTATTTTTTCAAGGCATGGGGCTGAGTGTTCATTTGCCCATTTCCTGCCATGGTTTATCCTTCTTGGCATGATTTGTGTGAAGTAAGTGGTGTTAAAAACTGTCAGCTACAGTTTCATCTCAGTGTGCTGGTTTATGCCTGTATTTTAGGCTAGGTCTTTTATTACTTCATCTTGGGATTTGTGAATGCATGAGAACTATTATGAATATTATATAACTTGGGCTGGGGAAACAGGGAGGATTGGTTTTGTTCTCAACACAAAGAGACCATTGGTCAAGTTCTTTATTCATATTACCAGAGATCCTGCCTTGTCTGTATTACAATAGTCGGAGTCCCCATATAAATAACTGATGACTGTTCTGTACAACTTCACCTCCCATTGACCTCTATTTGGATAGGAAGTAATCTTTTCTTCCAGGTTGAAATACTTAAGAAAAAAAATAAGATAATTAATAGTGTACAGTGTGACAAGAGCTTACGATATTTCCTTGTAGCTGATCACTTGGAAACTGCACGTTACTTTAGTACATACAGTTTTGATTTTAAGCATAGTGGATGAATCCTAGATAAGAACAACCTAAGTTTTTCTTTTAATGGATTAATCTTTATATTAAAAATGCTTTTCTAGGAAAGAAAAATTAATTAGAAAATCACAAACTGCAGAAAGATTTGCTTGGGTTTTTATTAGCATGATCAATATCTTGTATTATAAAATTTCCTTTACTGAAGCACTTTGTTAAGGAGGTGAGAAAAGTCTTTATTTAGATGATGTTTGATTTGTATTCAGACCTGCACCTTGAGACTGTTTTGCATTCATAGTTCTTATTAATCCTTAAGGTTAAACATGTTGCACTCATCTGAGCTTGGGTGGGAAACATGTTTGGGGGTTTTTTTTGAAAGCAGATGAATTCATATAAATTTTAAGTAAAAAATCGTATAAAATCTGGACAGTTTATTCTGTGGAAAAACACATTTTGAAATATTGTATGTTCTTCTGATGAGAACCCGAAGGACCTACATGCACAGAAAGTGCATTCTGTGCACATTCACAGTAAAAATGCAAATAACACTAACCATGTTTTTTGTCAGAACCTTCTGTTCATCTGTCACTGTCTTAACATAGAAGATAATTACATGTGAAACACTGATCTGATGGATTTTGTCAAGAAAATACATAATTTGCTAATATTCCTATGGAAACTTATTCTCATGACATTTGTGATATAGAAAATAATATGAACACATTTTGTCAATGCATTTCAATATGTGTGTATAAGGTGGCTTTCTTTATAACTCAAGAAATTAATAAAGAAAATAGACTAAAGTTCTTTCTTAAAGTTGCATAAATGAAATTGTTTCCTGTAGCTTAACTGTCTTAAATCCACAAAATTGATGTTGTTATTGAGGAGTTGTCTGATTCTTCTGACTCTTGGTTTTCTACTTCTCAGCAGCCATGGTCTTTGCTCAGGAGCCATGCAATTCCAGTCCTGCAAAATGCTTCCTGTACCTGACAGGGATGGAAGAAGATGTAATGGAACAGTAATACGCCTACATTTTAGTCTATTGCACATATAAATGTAAATGAAGTGCATATACTGATTTGTAATTATATTGTGGGAATAAGGTTCATGATCTGTTCAAATGTAAGCTGCACTGAAAACCACAAAAAACTGTTTCAATTCACTAAATGTGGCAGAGAAATGCATCGAGGGAAACTGCTATGTTTACTTGTATCTTGAACACTCGTAGTGTTATTTCAACACTTATAATTTAAATGAGAGGAAATTTCATGTGGTCTTCTCCTCCTCCCATTAAGGTAGAAGGTGCAGCTTTCATGGAATAGTGGGAAGAGGGACCACCAGAGTAATCAGGGAAGATCTCCACGGAGAAGCTCCTTGTGACTTTTTAAGGCTGTCTTTTTTTTTGTCACCAGTTCTTGCTTTAGTGTAGCTTAAGTATTTTTGCAGGTCTTGCAACATATGTCCGCCACTAATCATTGCCTGGGGATTGCCGGACCTCATCACACTCTGGCTGTCTTTTTCCAACTCTAATGTCCTTGCTCCAAAAAGACCTTTTCTAGTCTGGGGGTCGACCACCTTGTTGCTCTGCCAGTTGGAGAGTGCAAATGATGAGAAAGATAATTTTTTTTCCTTTTACTGGAAAACTACAGTTTCTCTGGCTTATGTGAGAGAGCAGACACCCATCTTAAAGAATAAAGATTGGTCAGAGAAAGGAGACAAATTTTATTCTGTGACTTACGTATTCTATAGGTAAAAAAAGAATAAAATCATGCACCAGAAAACAACCTGCAAAATGATCTTGCATCAGTTAGCTTCTGAATATATCAAATTGGTAGGGAACTATAATTTACAGAAGTTTTGTACTGTGTTGTAAATGTGGCTTACACAGTGTATGAAAATTTGTGTTTTCTTGAAAGGGATGAAAAAGGGATGGTTTTCCCCCCCTGCCCCAAATAAAATGCATTGTCAGAGTTTTTTGAGTCTTACTGGGTGCTTTCTGCTGCAACTTTTCTGTTCCATTTCATTTTGGGTGCATTATTTCTCTATCTTATGTATTACCTATGTTATTTGTATTATATTTTTCAGCAGCTGGGAGGCCAAACCAAAAAATAAAACTACTGTTTTAAGAAGCAGGAGGAAAGCAATCATGGATGCAAATGATGGCTATAATAAATAAAAAGATTAATTCAACTAAATCCTTCCTTTACAGCCTGCAGGGTAAAGTGAGACTGCTTTAATGGCATGAAATAAGGGAACAATTTTGTTGGCAGAATTCGGATTTGATTACTATGTATTTTCCCTAATTGCTCATGATCCTGTCAAAAAACCTATCCTTTCTATCTGTTTGAGCAAAACCAGTTTGGATTTTTTGCTGAGTCCAGAAATGGTGACACAATATTTTTGGGGCTGTGTATGTAACATTTATTTTGTTTCCATCTGCTTCTGAGATATAACGTGGTTTTTGCAAATCCTCATTCAGATAAAACTGCTTAGACTGAAAAATAGAACCTGTTGGGGAAATAATGATTAATGATGAAAGATGTATTGCACTGCCATGAGGAAGTTTGATTTGACCATTATTTAACTGAAAAACCACATTTCCAGTGGATACATGAAAATTTTCCTCCTGAGTTTTTAAGAAGTGCATAGTTGCATGATTAAATAAAAAAGAAAACTTGAAGGGCTGAACTCTTGAAATATAGAGTAAGTACATGGACAAAGGCATACAGTAAACTGCTGAATTAATTAGTGTTATGGTTAACAATATGCTATAAAACAATTAAGTATTGTGCCACAGTTAGACTATCATTACAATCTGAAAGTGGGAATGCCTGCAGTCTTCCTTTAGAGACTAAAATGTCTTTTTCTCTCTGGCTTATGAAATGTCATGCTTCCTGACATTTTCAATGTACTTGGGCTACTAAAGCTCATTGTGGGAGGAGTCACCCACGCAGAATGGGATTTGCTAGCTGGCTGTAGCTGAAATGGCGGCTGTCTTTCTCATGAGTGCTTCTCATTCTTACCAGGAGTAGTTAGCAGTTCTGCAAATGCACCAATTAATGGTTGTTTCTGTCAAGCGGAAGTGTTGAGACTGTGCCTTTCTTCCATTTGCTCCTCTTTGCAGTCTTAAAACAATTTGGCATATACAAACCTAAGCATTTTTTGAAAACACAGCAAAATTATGTGATCAGAAAAACCTGGACTGTGAAAAGCAAGTGTTTGTCAATGTTCAGTTTTGTTGTCTCCATGACTGGGAGTCTGAGAAACAACATTATGAATAAGTTTTCAGGAACTCCATTCTATGGTATCATAAATCTTCAGAGAAGTACCTCTTTCTGCCATATGAAACTTCCCAAGGTCGTGTTGTCTCTTGTAACAATGGTATGACAACCTTTAAAGAAAAGCATTCTCAGTACAGTAAAAATTGCTGGAAAGTCTTTGAACTTGAAATGTGCTGTAAGAATAGGGAGTCCTCAGTGATACAAAGTCTTCTGAGTAGTAGGTGGAAAATTACATTTAAAAAAAGATAAAGGATGTACAAGACAAAAACAATAGCAGGAAACTTGTTCAAAGACAATGATTTAGAGCCAGGTTTTCCCTGAGAGGAAAGTCGATTTGAACTGTTTCCAATGTCACAAAAATTATGAGTTCAGATTTCTGACTCAATAATGAGTAAAGTGTTGTGGAGATAGAACCATACCCCTTTCAGATTAGATCTTGCAGTGCTCCTCCTTGATGCTATAGGAGCTGTAGAGGGGGAAAGATATGCGTCTCCTTGTCCTCCTGTATCCTGGGTGTCTAAAATTAAAGCTTGATTTTCTGTGAAGAGTAAGAATGGGGAAAAGAAAAAATCTGCCCACAGAAACAGGCAAGGAAGAGCGTCTCAAGAAGCTTTTGAACCATGGTTTTCCTGATGCACTTTCTGGAGTGACATTCCTAAACATCATGTGTGCCTGATCTTGAAAGTCACAATCGGGTCCCTTTAAAGCTACTTGGTATACATCAAAACAGGTACTTTTCAAGCCTACAGGGTATATGCCAATGTGTTCTCCTACCAGAGCTTTGTAAAATTGGCTGTGTTCATTACATTTTGATTTATTTTTCTTTCCTTTTTTGTCTTCTTCTCTACCATCAAAGCTGTCTGTGACTAGGAGTAGATCCCCTCTATATTATTAGGTAGATTATAGCCCACAATGTGCAAGATCTTTTCTGAATTTAAAATATGATATCTTAAGTATTTAAAAATTGCAGAGGATAAATGGTTCATTCTGGTACAGCAAATACCGTTTCACGTTCTTCTGCTTTTAAGTGTGAAAAGAAAAGTTATATCTCAGAAAAAGCACACATTAAGATTTTTTGAACCTTTATGTTTTTGGTTTTTTTTTTTGTAACTGAGTGAAAAGCTGTGCCTTACAGTGATAATTTACATTCCTGCCCAATTCACAATTTTTTTCATATTCATTGCAAGTGAAATTTGCTTTTGTGCAGAGAACTGGCACAAGATCCAAGTACTCCTTAAATGTTGCCTGAAAGCATGAGTGTTCTTGCCTGGTTATTGCTTACTACAATCTACTGTGCCTTGAGCTCGCTGCAGAGAGTGTTAGTGGCCCTACTGCTGTTCTTGTCCCAGGGTTCACGTCAGATCAGGACTGGAGGTAGAGGAGCTCATGCAGCTGCTGTTGCAGTGTGATGCTTCAGTCAGAATCAGTGCTCAGCTGCTTCAGGCGCCATGCAGCTTTTGGCAGCTGCGGCAAAGGGATTAGCATCCATCTAGAGTTCTTAAGACCTACTGTAGTGAAACATTGCAGAAGCATGTTGTCTTCCAGTATGTTGGATCAAAGATAAAGGGGAAAGGCAGGTGGGAAGGCTTTTCCAAAAAAAGTAGGGGTTGGAGAGCTGCAAGATGGCTTGAGACAGACGTACTAGAAGGAACAAGTGGTGACACTGTATGGAACAGGAGCACATCACATTTTATTTGCCTTTTACAATACCACCTTTGAAAACAGTGAATCCAACTGCTTAATTCACTGACATGACAGAAACAGTCTAAGCTAATCTGTACTCTCTGGTTCACAGTGAAAACACAACTTGCTTTTGAATATCCCAAGACATTATTGTATCAAATAGATGGTTATTTGAATATACTTAGTCTTAAACATTTTCCTGCAGTCCTTAGTCCTCATTTCAGCCTCACAAATACTAAGATTTTGCAGTGATTTTGAAGGGCATTACTTATGCAGCAAAAGGAAATATGGTGATTTTATATATATATATATATATATACAAACAGAAAAATGACTTTATAAGGAATTTTTTTCTAAATAATGAAATGTGATATGTTGGTAACAATGAAATCAGGAAATCATGCAAAACTAGGTGTCTTACTCCCTGAAGTTCAATGGGCCGATAGCTATAGCATCAGTCTTGCAGAGGCTCATTGATGTGGATATAATGGGTCTTTCTTTAAAAGTATTCCAGATTTCACAACAATGTAGCATTTGTGATTATAAAGAGGTTCAGCCCCTTACAGTAAAGAGAAACAAAATTGCTGGAGAGAGTAGGAATCAATACATAAGTCTATTCTGACATTCTCCTCTCTATCCCACCACCCTTTTTTTCTTTCTTAGCTATTTGGTTCATCAACAGCCTATCTGCTTTTCCTGAGGTTCAGCTAATACTAAAGCATTCCGTAATGACTTGATGGCTTAGTGTTGGGTGTGCAGGAGAGCTTTAGCTACTAGCTTTCTCTTTTCTGTAATAATTTTCAAACAAACTGAAAAGAATAGTGAATGCATAATTGTTCTAAGTACTTGTCTTGAGGGGTCATATGTGCTTGTAAGTTGTAGACGGATAGTATATCTGTGTATACTAGAGATGCACAGAGTGAAACATATACTGAGTCACTTTTCTGCAAGTTAATATGTGAAGTCAGTACATGATTTCCCAAAGTCTAATATGTAAACTGTGCTATAGTATTTGAGTAGTGAATTTATCATGTTTTCTCTTCTGGATGCATATAGTCTTCCAGATGCTAGGTTAGAATAAAGAATCTCTATTTACCTTATTTTACTGGAAGAAGTTACTTCAGAGTTTGAACAAAGGGAATTCTACCTGCACCAATGCTTCAGTTACCTCTGAAATGCAATGTGTGCATTACTGCGCTAAGTGCCTGGCATAGGAACCGTTAACCATTTCACTCACCCTTCCTTCTCCTGTATAATATGTTCTGCAACCACATCTTGCTTACAAAGTATACTTAGAACAGATAGAGGTTCTTTCAAAGACAGCTAATTCTGGCTGATGGTGAAGAAACGCTGGGTTTAATCCTAGTTCAGTTTGTAGGCTTGGTTCTTTTCTCCCTTGTCCATCCTGATCTCTTTGTCTTCCACTATGGGAAAACCTGCTTTAAACCTGGCTACCAGAACCAAGGAATTCTAGCCTGGTATGATATTAGTTGGTCAAGTATTTAACTGTTATTCCAGCTTTTGTTTCCCTGACTCTTCCTTGACCTTGTCATACCTAAATGTTTTACTCCAGTGGTGGCCCCAGGCAGCTACATGTCTGGAATTTCCTTTTCCCAGTCTGAGCAACACAGCTTGACCTAATGTATAAAAACTGTTGCACAGCAGTGCTCTAAACCAATGGTTTATTCAGCTGCATATCCACTCTGTCACCTGTCCACTGGTTTCTTTTGCTGCCAGAATTATGCTAATACCTGCTTCAGTTTGTGCAGATCAAAGAAAAGCATGCCATCAAAACAAAGTATATTGGTCTCATGGAGGCTTCCACATTGGTTATTCTTTAGATTAAACTTTGCCATTTCCTCCTAAACAGATTTTACTTGCAAACAGTTAATTTCTTGGTTTTAGCTTTATCATTTTCTTATATTAGTCCTTAAGTGTAACCATTTCACTTTTGATTGGAACCCAATGTCTTTCTTACTGAATTTATCTTAGCAAGGATTATTAAGCAAAAGATGAATTGAAAGCCCATTTGTTTCCCTTCTCTTTCCTCCTACTTTTTTCAGTATTTGTTTTTCTTGTGTAAATCTCTCTTCCAGCAGCCAAAGAAATGTAGGATGACAAACCAGCCCTCTGACCTGCCTAAGCCACTCTGCCCCCTTTGTTCTCCTTGTTTTGTGGTGCCCCACTTTTGCAGAAAAATTGCTGGAGCATATAAACCAAAACTGCCAAGCTGATTGTTATCTTTTTTGTCTGGCTGTTCTGGGTGGCACTCAACATCTTTATGCATCATTCATGGTCATTGGAGAACACTGAAGTAGAGCTGTCTGGCTTTTCTGGCAGATTATTAAATTTCCTCCCAGCAATTAAAAAATTAGAAGTGAAGATTACCCTTGCAACCAAAGTTTTAAGTACAAGTGTCAGTTTGTTAAAATTTTTCTTTTCTGTTGAACAGTCCTTTGTATTGTGTGAAACCATAACAACTAACTGAGATTTGTAAGACTAACACCTTGAAGTACAATCTGTTTCGAAAATAGAAATTATTACACAACTATTTCTGTCCTTGTTCAGTCCTGTTCTGCCCCGACTTGTGTCTTTTTGCATTAAGAGTCGTTGACATAAAGAAATAGGGTCTAATGGAAATTAGAACTGACTAGTGGTTTTTATTCTATTTGGTTGCTATAAACGTACATCCTGCTCTTTCTTTTGAAAATGTTCTGCCTATATAGCAAATTAGTTAGTTTGTAAACAAAGAACTATATCATTATGATTAAATTGTAGTGTAATATTAGTGCTTAATGGTCATACGCAAATCTCTAATACAAATAGCAGTACCTTGCATTTAAAGCTACATAATTTATCTAAGAAACACGTTTTATTCTGCTTGCAAAGCCATATTAAAAAAAAGACCTAATCCAAACAATGAGTTGTATTGAAATAGAAAAAGTACATGAGGCAGGACTGACAAATTATTTATCTTTCATTAAGGGAGAAAATCACACATAATTATCTATGCTATATGAACACATTTGCTGCAAGTTGGCACAGAACTGAGCAGTAATAATCATAAAAAATGCAACCCACAACTAAGCTGAATCTAGCTAGCTGTTATTAAGTAAATGCTAGAAAAGGGAATACCGAACAAGGAGAATATTCTCTAAATAGTACTGCATTCTCCATAGCCAGAAAGGACTACTCATCATTTTGAAGTATAGAAACAAAATTATATGCTTGGAACTTAATCAGTGAGTGGTTATAATGTACATCTTTGTAGCTTCCCCATAAACAAATAACAATTGAGCTGCTCTTTAAATTAAAGGAGTTTGATGCTTTGAAATTAAGCAGGGCTGTGATATTTTGTGGTTTTATTCAGACATTTTGGAAAGATTAAATAATAAGTATAGAAGGAAAATATGAGATCAGAATTTGCATTTCAAAACATCCTTTGTTTTTTTCCCTAGTTAAAATCTGTTCAGTAGCTGATACATCTGAGCAGCAGAGGGTGACATCCAATATCATTTCTGAGCTTACAAACCTCTAATCAGGAATTCAGTCACCTTAAGAACTGTCCATTACCTCTGATTAGTATATGAGGGTTTCATTTTCTTCACCATTACTAGTTCATTGGCAGCTATAAATATATACAAAGCTAGATGTATTTTGAACGGTTTCAGTAAAAGAGAAATTGCAGGTCTTTATACCTTTTCAGTGAGAGTGCATGCTGTAGCGCATAATAACAGGATAAGAACCTCGGTTTAGACACTTTACAGACCAGAATACTTGTTCCATTAGATTAATAATTTGTCTCTGTGTTTCAAAGTGAGATTGCAGAAATTGTTTAAATCTGTTGACATATCAAGTAATAACATGAAAAGCATTCACTATCATTATCCTGATAGAAATTATAACAAGTCCTTCAGTGGCTCTGAACCAGAATACCAGAAATTTAGAACTATTTAGTCAAACGATTCATTTAGATCAAAACCAAATAAACTTTAAGATCTTAAAAGTTTGAGAGAGCTATAAAATGTGTTAATGCAATAAAATTATTTGTAAAATTCAGTGGTGTCTCCTCCTTACAGTCAGTGGCTTAGCATTTTTTAATAGAGTCATCTGAGGATGGAATTTTCTCCAGTTAATATCTTGCTCTTATTTTCTTGGGCAGATCCGTACTGAAGTAAGGCATTTTACCCATAGCTTCTTTAATGATGACTGAACACCTAAGACAAGCCTGAAAGAAAATTCTGTGGGTTTATTTGCTTGTTCTTCTTGTTGTCATATTGTCATTTATTAAATGCATTTAATTTTATATTAGAGTTGATTTGGTCTTGCATGCATAAAAATCAGTTTGTTGGAACCAAATCCTTTCTTCAAGCAAAACCTGGCAAAAATGTTTTAAATACATTGTATTGTCATTTTTAATATTCTGCTTATACAATAAATTTTAGTTATAAACCAAAACCTACTGCATATTTTTGAAAGTTCTCCATTATATGAAAAAATACTTTCCATTTACTCCACATAGTACTCTCTATACAGTTAATCAAGTCTGAAAAACAGCCCATTTCTATGATCAAGCCCAAAAGAATAAAGATTGTGATATCTTGAATGTATTTTTTTGTCCCAGTAGTCCTTTTAGAAGTGATCTCCCGTATGTTCTAGTTATTTTATATACATGGAATAGCTCAGAACAGAATAAACTAGAAGTAATGAAGATTTTTTTTTTTAAATTTATCAAAGCATATGACTTATATTGCAAAATCTGGAAGCTTTCAAGAACATGAGCCATTACTACCGATTTGTACACAGCTGCATGTATTCATGTCAGCACTTCTGCAGGCAGTAGGGATTCAAAAAGGTGGTTTGCAGGGAGGACACAGCCCCTGTGGAAGACAAAAAAAAGGTGATTTTTACATTGCTTTACTACTTTGCTGTGACTTAGATGATTACATGATTCACCATTATATTCCCTTGACAATTGCAGCACACACAATGGGTGTTACGAATAGCTTCTGTCACTGCAGCTGTGCTCTCAGATGACTTTTCAGAAGGCTATGTGCAGGGTTGTTGCTGGTGCCTTACTTGTCACAGTTCATGTTTTGGATTCCCTTAAATCTTTATGCTCTGGATCTGGATTATTCTGTGGTTGAAATGATGCAGACCAAACCCACACATCACTGATGATGTTGTTGATCAGTGCATGAAGATGAAATTTGTGACTCCATGTGTTCATTTTCAGCCTAGCTTCACAGTGATTTCTCTGAAGCAAGCTGACTAGGGTGGAATTAATAGTGAAATCTTGCTCTCTACAGCAGAGCTGTTTCTGCAGTACTGCCAACTTCTGCTAATACTAGGGTATACTTGAATTTGGCTACATTTGTATCATGCATGTAGCTGAAGAATACCACCTTTGTTTTTATGTGCTTTGAGATATTACCGAATTTCTATTGAACGCATAGAACAACACAAGTCTTTATCAGGAAACAACTTGAAATCTGTTAATCTTGACCTCTGACCATAAATAGGAAACGTCAAAGGTAATTTTTACTGACAGTCTATAGAAAAAGCAGTGGGAAGTCTTAAATGTTTTTCTCCATCTGCCTTCCATAGACCAGATTTTAGGCAGACTTTCCTTATTCAATTGTACTTAGTTGCAGCTTCTACAAGTTCTGCTGCTTTTTTTTGAAACATTTATATTAGTTTGCTGTATGAGTGATCTTGTGTCTTGATCAGAAGACAAACTGTATTCCTTTAGCTGTGTTGCTCTGGAAGGAAAGGCAATCTATGCACTGCATATGAGGTCCTTTAGACCACAGGTTCCTTGGAGAATGCATGCCAACAGACTTTAAAATCTTTTACAGCTGTTGATGGTATATCTGTGTGTGATTTAGGGGCAGGGTATTGGGAAAAGGGGAAGAAGGCAAGAAATGCACAGAAACGTCACTTCTGCAAGGTAAAGCTCGGTACATCTGTCAGCCTGCAGAACACAGCAAAGAGAGCTTGCTTTAAAGTTATTGCTATTGTGGCTCAGTCCTAGTTCTCTTACTCAAATGTGAGGATTGTTTACTTCTGAGGATACAGTAGAGGACCTCTAATACAATACAGAGAAATAGATTCTTTCATGTGGCTGCCTGACTCCAAAGCCACCAATAAAACTGTCTTTCAGCCAGTACTTTCAGTGAACAAATTAACTCGGGCTTGTACAAATAAACACACAAAGTTCAGAGCTGTTCTGGTGGTTAATACGAACCATTTGGAGAAGTTCTTATCAAAACAAGGATGAAAAGTATCTTCCCAGCAAATGCTGACTAAGGTAAAATGATATATCTTTGTAATTGCTTGTATTCCGGGCAAGGATAGGGGGTGGGATGGATTGTTGACAGTCAGACCTTAATCTGAATCTCCATTTTTCAGATCAAAATTTTATAATGCCTATTACACCACAGCCAGGTTTAACATGGTTTGTAATATCTGTTTTACATAAAGATGTATATTTTAAGATATTAATTAAGCTTAAAAGTACTAGAAAATTAATGCTTATCATGGTTTTAAAGTCTTTCACGGGAATTAGTCATAGAATGGTATTTCATTCCCCACATTAGACATAAGATATAAAGTTCTTTTCTGATTCAGCATATAAACTGTCATAAATAGGACCAACCAATCCAAATAGGGCTCTTTGCATTCTTTTGAGTAAAGAAGCACTGATGCATGTGGAACTGGTAATTATTACATAATGTAATTTCAAGAGACTGGCTAGCCTAGAATTTGTAGTGTCCCTTCTTCCTGCAGTGTATACTGGAGGGACAGACAAATTCTTCTGGCTTTAGTTAATTAAGCAGTCAACTTGTTTTGAATCAGCCATTGAAATGAATTGAACAGTTAAACATGTTTCCCTCTCCTCTTCCATCTGCAGCATGACTTTACTCAAAAACACATTTTGGAAAGAGTAAATCCCAGCATATTCTTCTTACACCCTTTGTCTGACTTGAACAAGGTTATGAAACAGGACTACTTGCTTACTTCCACATGCCCTGGGTTCTAAACACTGGGCTAGACTGCTGTTGGTTAGTGTTAACTTAAGATTACTCATTTTTTTAGTATGAAAATGCAACACATACAAAAGAATATTGTTACTGCAACACTAGTGAGAATTAATAACTTTAAAAATATATTTTTTTGAAAAAGAACAGAGAATTCACAAACATGGTAAAGTAAAAAATAGCAAAACATCACTGCTTACTTCAGCAGGCAATGACGTGACCTTTGTATATTTTCTAGAGAGGATCCTCTATCAACATGAGGATTCAAACATGAGATTTCTGTAACATTCATTTCTTGCAAGAAGGAAGAATCACACTCATGGTCTTCCAGACTGCTTTTTCACTGGAGTTGCTGGAGAGCAAGCTAATGATGAACCACTTGCAAATGACAGTTTCTGACAGAGTATTTGGAAGCTTGAGGATTTATATAGTAGACAAAATAATGGATAGAAGGTCAAGTCATCTGCATCAAGGCAATGCTACTATAAATCAGGACATAGGTAGCTTAAGAAGTACAAAAAAATTTAAGTACACAACAGAATAAAACCTGAAAAATTAGTCCTGTTGATATTATATTTCCGTCTTTAACATGTAGTTCAAATGGTAGGACCTACTTGCCGGCCACAAATCTTTGCAAAGACCTGCTTTGTCTTTCTGACCGCGGAGAGGGTAAATTAACCATCTAATAAAGTTTTGTCAGGACTGAGATACCACATTTCTGTTTAATATCATTCAAATGGAAATAAGTACTGAAGATAGGTGTCTAGGGCAAGAATACAAATTCAACTTTACTCTATATACATGTCAATAAAGAAAAGTAGATCTACCAGAGGTGTAATTTTCTTACAAGATGTGGCTAAGGCAGAGGAATGACTAAAAGCTGTACTTTATTCCTGACTATGTGTGCTCACTGTGTGTGTCTCTGTCACAGCTTCTTGGTTTACTGTGAGGGAGAAGAAAAATCTCCACAGACCAAAACAAGGGTTCTTGGAGTGTGCTGCTTACTAAACACCAAACTAAAAAGTTGCATTTTCAGTCAGTTAAAAAGTAATACAAATTTGGAAATAGCTGCATTAAAGAAATCACATCCACACCCAAATGAAACATTTCAAAACACACAATATATAGGTTTACACTGTTTAAGCAATTTCTCTTAAATACTACTTTTGATGAGAACAATATTGAGTAATGCTATACCCAGCCAGTCAATGCTGTTCTTATGTCTGCACTGTCTATATCTCTGTCCCTTGAACACACAAGTGCAGCCTTGCCTTTGTCACAAAGTTATGCTGTGATGCACTGTTAAGAGTAAAACTGAACTTCTTCCAAACGGCCCCAGAGTGCAAGTTCCCCATCTGCCCTCTGCCCCACTTCTGGGAAACATGTCTTCTGAAGGAAGCACCTGAATATGTTAAAGCTTACCTACCTGTTTAAATGTTATTAAAGTTTTGTAAATGTTAACCATGTAACTAGACATGTGCATGAATATTAATGTTAATGGGAAACACCTTCTTTTGTCTGCTGTTGAAGAGACTGCAGTGGTACACAGCCCCAGAAGGCTGATTCAGTGGACAGCAAATGAGGTTTTGAAGTTAGAGAATGGGAGAAATCTGTAGTCCAGAAAGCAAGTGCTTCCTGAGTTCAATGTTACTGGAAAATATGTGAATCAACCTTCTGGGCTGCAAAATGGTGTGCACATGGTAAGGAAGCTCTCTCCATGGGGTGCCTTAAGAACCATGATGGATTCAATTTGCAGGGGAGTCGTCTACAATTTTTCACTTTACTTCTTTATGTGCTCCACTCAGCTTTCTTCAGCTGGTGCTGAAACCTCAGCTTTGATTTTAATGTGTTTGAGAACAACAAAAGCTTACCAGAAGACCAGCTCAGAAGATACTTTACTGTGAGTCTGACATCACAAGGCTTCCTAGTCTTAGTGAAATACAAACATGAAAGTTATGATACAACCCCTGTGGATTTACACTCAAGACATTGCAAAATTATTTCTCAAGGGGGGAATTTATATAATTTCTTAGTAATATTTGGACTTTACAGCTGTCCCAAGACCCACAGTGATTTATGAAGGTGTCCTATTGACACTAATATAATCTGTCATCTCTCTGGCTTTGCATGGATGTAGTTTGAGCCTGTTGTGATGCTGTTGATTTCCATTAAAGTGAGCTGGAAATTAGAAATGCACAAGGCTAACTAAGGATAACTATAAGTGCTCATGATACTAACTTTTTAGACTTTACACATTTTAACTTCAGATGGCAGCATTTCAAAATGCCAGGGAAAAAATTCATGTTAATACAATTTGAGAATGAACAAATTCCTGAGCCTAATGATCTTTTCTCTCCCTACTCTTGTGTTTGCAAGAATTTTAAAATTGCACCCATTTGTAGGCTTTGCTGTCTTAAATGAAAAAGCACAACCTTTTCAAAACCTCTTCCAATCATTTCCCTTCAAAATAAAGGAACCACCACACACATCTGGTCTGACATATCAGATTCCAATTTAATGTCATTCAAATGGAGATAACTGCTGAAGACAGAAGTGTTTAGAGGAAGAATACATATACAGCTTTACTATATATACATTCCACTTCTGTCTATAAAACCTGGAACACATAATTTATTACAGCCCTTGACTACTCAGAATTAAGTGCCACCTTTATTTGAGATAGATTTAACCTCATTGAGAATACCTATTTTGTAAATTAGAGACTAATTTAGGTCTTGCTCCACCATCCTGTTTATACATTTATTTACACTGACATTGCAGCTGAAGCACTCTTATTCTTAATCAGGCAAAGGTTTACTGTGACATTGTTTCTGGCATTTGCTAATATGTCAGCCTTTGATGGGGTGCTAAAGACTTTGAACAGAAAAAAACCACAGCACGTTTGGTAGAGAATTTTCTGATAAAAATATGTAATACCTCTTACTTTGACAATTTGAAAATTATTAAAATATGCTCAAGAAAACCTTAAACTTTCACAGCTTCAGTGCTTCCCTTGGAAGTATATGTGTTATACTCAGTAGGTCAGTGACCTTGTTTGAATGTCCTTTTAGGTTTCTGTAGAAAAGTGCTGAATGTAGACATAATACTATCTCTAATTTCTTACCATTCAGTCAATGAAAAGTGTATGAAGAAGTTCTGTTTGGTCTGACTAACGTGATTTTCTTCAGTGGTAACTAACTATACAACTCCTAGGTTTGTTGGAAAGGAACATGGTTGCAAATTTGACAGATTGTGTAATAAATGACGTCTTGTTTCTCCCCTTTTCTGGGATCAGTTTTGCTTATAATTCATAGTAAAGGAGAAATACAAAATTCCAAGTGGCACTTGACCTCAAGGCTTTATGTTGCACTTCCTGAAATGTACTGGAGGTTATTGTAATGCCGTAATATTGTAATTGCCTGGTATTACAGTGTGCAGACACAGCCCTGGTTTTCCTGTCTCATAGTCTGACTCAGGCACAAATAAACCCAGATGACACTGCGCGTGCATGTGTATGTGTGTGAGAAGAACTGTGCTGGAACTTAAAGTCAGTGTTATGACTTATTAAGTAAGACTTTCCAGATACAGACTTTTCAATTATCACACATGGACATTTTAAAGAAGCAGTTGTCATGATTATTTTAATTCTTAGCTCAGATCTGCTGCTTTACAGAGCCTAAAAATGATAGAATATGATTCAGACTTCATACGGCAGTTTAACTGCATGTGTAGCATTATCTTTGGCAAATGATTGGTGTCTCAGAAAAAAACCTAGAACCTAATCCAGAGATCACTGAAGCCAATGAAAGTTTTTGGGTTTTCTTTGTAGAATGAACTTTCCTACTTTGTTCCAGGTTTACAGCAAAAAAAAAAAGAGTTAGTTTTGGTCAAAAACATACCAATATTCCATGTGAACAGAAATGAGTGAGCTCCCAAACACTAGCATCTTACCTAGACCCTTCGTTATCTTTCACAGCATATCCATTTAGATATTGCACCTCTGTATAGTGCCTGAAATTACTAAGTCTGAACCAGAATTCTGGAGGAAACCTATGTGAAAAATGAAGTGTACAGAAAAGTTTGGAAACATGCACTGCTACTTGAAATTTCCTGTGATTAATATTTGTTAAATATCCTCCATCAGCATTTGTCTTTAAAGTAGCTTTGTGCCAGTGATTATGGAGGAAAGTCTTTTCTTTTTGACTTTTTTAACACTCTGCAAGGCATTAAACCTTTTATTTATATATATATATATATATATATATGTTAAAAAAAAAAGATGAAGAAGTTGTGTTATTAAGATAACTTTGAACATTGCAAGAAGTGGTGCTGAGAGCTGCAATGCCAGCTCAGTCAAACCTCTGATATTTTCTGTTATCTCCATGCATGTTTACAGCAGCTGACATATGAAAAAGCTTGGAAATAATTTGAGCTTGCAGGCTATGAAACAAGCCTATTTTGGATCTGAATCTGGCTGTCAAGTCACTTGGTTGGGTTAATCTGACACAAAATGAAAGCATACAAATGAAAGAAACTTCTGGCAAGCCTGAAAACATGGGTACACGTCTGCAAGGCAAGTGATTAGCTTAGTGGTGTCCTTTCGAAAATGACCCAGGAACCCCTTCCCCCATCCATACAGAAACTAGTCCTTTTTATTCTTCAAATATTTATTTATAGGATTATAATGGGGAAATGGAGGAGAGAGGGCTTGGGACTTTGATGATAGTGAAAGTCTGTACACCCCAAAGGTGGTAAAGGAGATAAGCATTATAGGATTAAAAGGGTATGACAAATTTGTGTTTTAATTTGGGACACCATTTCAGCCTGAGATTTCCCTTTGGATGTCAAAGTAGAAGATTTAACTAATATATTCTACAAAGGAAAAATCAGGAAAGGTGGGAGGTTTTTCACTGACATGTGATTGATTGCCTTTGGAAAACAAAAGAGGGAGTCATGTTCTAGGGGGTGGTATTGCTCCTCTGCAAATGTCTTGTGGTCTCATGTCTTACACTGTTGTTTAATTTTACACAGTGCCTTTCAGGCAAGTGTGTGCAGAACAATATATATCAAGAAGAAGAAAAGATATTTGAGGGTTTGGCCCCAGAATCTGTACAAAGCTGCTTGCTGTCAGTAAAATGTATTTTCTGCTCAATATCTTGCTTACTATTCAAAAAGAGCAGAGTAAGCACCAGAGGAGGGGAAATGATAGGTGAAAATGTACGGTGGGGTATAAAGAAGACCAGGAAGTTCAAAAAATGAGGGCTGAAAAGATCAGCTTAGTAACCTTTGTTGTTTTTAAAGATTAGTCTTCCATCTGATGGCGACACAAAAGCAGTCAATGGTCCCTGTCTCTTTAGAGGAAAACAACATCCTCCTCCTGAGTTACGGGCACTGAGCATCAGTCTTTCTGGGACATTGTGTTCATGTCGCACCTACTGCGGCAAGAAGCTGTTGAGCTAGAGCAGAGTTTGTGAACAAACTTGCCTGTGTTTGACAAGGTGAATTATTGTGTATAAGCTGTGAGCAGGTTTTAAAAAAACAACAGGACACACAAGAAATACTCTGCATTATATGTCCTCTGTATCCAATGCCTGCTGACAAAGAAAGCACATATTACGGGCTGTAGCAGTTGTCAATGGACTCAGTGGACAGTATACACCGAGTGGGACTTATCTTGCCTACCTTACTGCTGACTTGAGCTTGGCTAGTTGCCCTTCAGTGTCACAAGCAGAGAGAGTGGGAAGAAGCAAGACAGCAGCGTAGATGCACTCTGCACCCTGAGGATGCTTGTCTGGGTTGCACAGAAACGCAGGCAGACAACTTCTAGATGTTGCTCTCCCAGGCTCTGGTTTTACAGAAGAGACAAGAGGTTTTTGCCCCTTGCAAAATTTACGCTGTTAGCCACAAGAAAAGGGGGTGACAGGTCCTGGGAAAGGGCTTTAAAAAAAATAAAAAATATCACTGAGTTTATTTTACTCTGAATCATGGCAAGCCCACATGCAACTACTGGTTAATTAAAAATGAAAGTAGTAAGCAAACTCTTCTGTCTTACTGTGAAAAAACCCCCACGTTTTGTTCCACATTGTACAAAATATTTCACGTTGGTATTAAATTCTACAATTATTTTTCAGACTTTCAGTTTATGGGGGTAGTGGTAAAGAAAATAGGCTTAGTAGATTTTCTTGATTGGTCACCAATTCTACCTCAAAATTAGGTGAGCTTTTATATGTACAAATTTAGTTATCATAGTGCATTACCTCACCCCACTACTAAAGAGTCCACTGCAGACCTTCCTCTATTCTCTGGTTTATGTGGCACAACATCGTTTTGCTTACAAGGGCATACTGAGGCTCCAGATTCACTTGAAGATGGATTCCTGGTCATTGGATATAGTACGGCTGAAACCATGATCAGTAAAAGAAAATAACAGTGTGTCCATTGTTATGGTTATTACAGCATGAAACCATACCTAAAACACTAAATACAAATGCATATACATCCCTGAACACACTAGATGGAAATAATTGGACAGAGGTATTTCAGGAGAGGTATGTTATTTTTTTATCAGCTTTTTCTTCAGATGTTTTTCTGCTTGCTTTTCTTTGTTCTCTGCACTGGGTGTCTTGCTCTCGCTGTCTCCTGTTTCATTTCACTTGCTTTTACGGGGTGAAATGGGGCAGGGAAAGATAGGAGGATAAAATAAGCGGTTTTACTTTCCATGAGCATTGTTTTTTGTCTTGGCAGGGGGTCTGACTGGCTTTTTGCAGAGTTTTTAAGCTCCCCTTAATACTATCCTTGAGAGGAAGTGTGTGCATGGACTACTACAGACAACAACAAGGAAAAAAGCATTTTAAAACACTGTATCCTGACTGTGAATTTCACTTTGCCTATTAATGTTCTGTATGCAACAATCTGAGGAGATTTAGTAGTGGTTGTTTGGGAGTTTTTCTGTTTTCAGGAACAGACTGGAATATCTGAAATGGGAGCCCTAACACATGGTTAATATTTTCTGAAATTTCTATGCCTATGTGTCAATCAAGATTACTAATATTTTGGAGGGGTTTATTACCAACACAGAGGCTGTCAGAATAAATATCAGGCAGGGCCGTGAACATATAAGTGAAAGAAAAATGGAGACAGTTAATGTCAGGATAAGTCTATAACAAAAGGTGAATTGGTTGCATCTAAGACCCTGAGAGAAGAACTTAACTTCCATCTTACGGTTTGAAAAATAGAAAAGCACATGATTTACTTTCTCTGTTTTTAATGGAAAAATTGATATTCTGTTTTATGGTCAGTGATGAAAAAAAAGCAAATATTTTAAACTCCACTTTCTATAACATTTCTTAGAAAACTTGTTTTCTTGGCAAATTTTGGAAATATTTTATAAAATTACCTATGGGGTTTGCAAACTTCAAGCACCAGGGAGTCAGCTTTCTTTTTTATCAAAACAAGTGTTTCGAGGGTGTGTTCTGGAGCTCCCTTTTGCAAGAAACAGGGTTTAGTAAATGCCAGGGTGATTACTGCTTTTGGAACAGGAGCGTACAAATCACCCAGGCCCTATTCTGCATTTAGCAGGAGAGTTCTGTAAGCCAAGTTGACATGGATGGCTCTGTGTCAAAATTCAGTAACTAACTGGCTATAGCGTGCTTTCAGTTCTCAACCTGAGACAGCACCAAGAGGATGTGTGCAGCTTTGCATGTGAATAGGATAAATAAATTAGTACACTAAGGCATACCTGTCAGCTCTTGAAAGCTGTACTGTAAACAGAAGCACTTGTTGAGGAAGAATACATTTTTAAATGCTCTTAGAAGTTGCTGGACTGGAAAGGCTTCACAGAGTAAGAGAATGGGAGGGGTGTAACACAAACAGGTGTCACTTTCATATGTCTTCAAGTTCACATTTCAGTAACCTTGTTTTTCTGATAAGTTTGTGACCCTAATGCAAATAAAAAGCTAGGCTGAGAGTCAAATTCTTGACTAATGTCTTAGTTACAACAGTTAACTTTATCTTCTTCAGTAACAAAATAAATTAGTATCTTTGAAACAAGTACATATTCAATCCTACAATTTATTCTTTTGACTGACTCGGAAGCTATATCTGAAAACGTACATCAACTTACTGCCAGTGGAAATGGGGCATTAAAAAAACCAGTCCTATGAGGAAAAAATACACAATCAGAAAACAAAACCGCAGCAACAGATAGCCATTGTTATTAGCCCACAAAAAAACAAGGTTAAAGTGACTTCACTCTCTGCAAATATACACAGTCAAGGAATTTCAGCAAATCGGCTATGGCTGTAGAGAGGTGTCAACCTCTCTGTCAAACACCCTCTCATATCCATCTATATAGACTTTGCTTTCATGTCAAAGCTGTAACACTGTGACCTGCACAAAGGAAGCATGCATGGCTTTCCAGTGTGCTAGTACACAGATTTTGCCAGCAGCATTTGCCCTGGGGCAAAGGACTCCTGTGAGGTCTCTGGTCCTCTGGAGAGTCTCTTCATTGCACACTTCCAGAAGCAAAACTTCACTTGCTCCTAGATGCCAGGGCAAAATGCAACAGTGAAAGAGTGGAGCCTAGAGAAATAAGTACGTTCTTAGGGTTTAAATGGACTGAGTACCTGTCATTTATGTGCAATTTGTGCAGAGCCCTACAGTTGTTATTACAGCTCAGAGTCTTATACCAGCTATATCAGGAATGAAGGAGAAAAGGGAATCTATGGCTTAGGGCAACATGTAGGGTATGCCGGAGAATGCAGATTTATGCCTTGGACACCCTCCACTTCACTGGCACACTGTCAAAACATCAAGTATTTCTGTCCACAAGGGTAGGAGGAGGGAAAAAAAGTGACTTCAGATTCACTTTGTAGTCAATTTATTAAATGTCTTTTCTTATATGGAATACATAAACAAGGCTAGAATCAGAGCATTCATATTATGAGAGAAAAAACAGTTTAGGTTTCATCATCCTTGCAGAGATGGAATGGTTAAAGGACAGTTGTTGTTTCGATATCCTTGTTCTCTTCCCAGACCTCCACTAGATGAACTAAGGCATTTTAAAGCACTTAAGTTTACACTTACTGTCTTTCCTACCTCAGAGCTGAACGCCTCTTCTGTTACACATTCTCCTTCTTTTACCATGAGAATGTGACAAATTCAACTAGCGAGGATGTGACACAAGTTTGCAAGTCACAGAATAAGTGACAAAATGTTTTAAATTTTAATATTGTTTTGGACTCTGCAAGCAAGAGTTTCTAAGTGAAACTAATAGGATAACAGCAAGCATTTTATTTCTTCTATGGAACAGAAAAAGAATTCCACTAAAATGTATGTATGGAATATATACAAAGATTTTGCTATTGATTTTAATTGACCTGTGCATGTGGAATATGAGGTAATACCCTTAAACAGGAAACATGACATGAGTAATGCTAGAAATCTAGTTTAAAGAGGGCAAAATGTTCCGTTTCAGGTTTTCTTCTTATTATATATCTGATTTGTACTGAAGTTAATATGAGACAATGTTTGCTGATGCCAGACCAGTGAACATCATTGTATGAAAATCTAATACTACGTAACGTCAGTTAATAGGATGGGAACATTGCATTGTGTTAGACTTTCTCCCTGGGAAAGTCACATCACCTCTTATTAAAGTCTAAGAGGATGTTGCACAACCATGTAGCTGCATGCACTCCTCTATGCCCGGGCCACATTTTGCCTCCCACCAACTCATTCCTTCAGACCAACCCACCTGCACAATGCGTACTATTTAGCACCAATTCAAACACCACAGCAAGAAATCAAAAGTGCATGTAATTTGCTGAGTGCAGACTCCAAATAAAAGGGTCAACCAAATTACACAAGAAATACAGTACAGAGATAACTACTTCAGAGGAAATCTCCTGTCTCAGACAGCAGGGAAACTTTACCTACCATCAATTTTGTGTCCTCTGTACATTATTAAGGCTTATTTATTATACTTGATGTGAGATAAATACATTCCATCAGGACTACCTCACAGGAGACATTGCAGTCTGGATAGTGTTCCCTCATCATGCAAAGTGTTTGGTACTGACTAGCTATGTATGTTGCAGACAGATAGTAAATACCATTAAAAGTGCAAAAGGTAGTGTTTGCAAAGCTAACATCTGTATCCTAGCTTATGGTAAAAGCCACAGAGACCTCTTCTTACTCAGGAAATCTCTAAACGCATATACACATACACAAAATATAGCAAGATTTTCCAAATTTTCTATTCAGGGGAAGTTTGATTTTCAAGTTGAATCTTTGGATTAGTAGATCAGTAGATCTCTTTGTGGCTTTGACTTGATGGGGCAAGAGAGTGCCCTGGCTCTCTGGTCTTTTTGTCATCCAGATTAGGGATATGGTGGAAAAATACTGACATCTATCCTGTGGGCCTGGATCCGGAGACATTAAGGAGAAGGAAGGGAGGGGGATGGTGCAGCTTATATCGGGATACAGAAATCTAGACACGCAGTGCATAGAGATATGGGATATTGGATTAGCAACTGCATTTTCTGTCATGTCTCTGTCCAGTACTCTTTTTACCTTTCTATTTTGGTTGTGAGGTCCATTTATTCAAAGTTTTTTCTTTTCATACACATAGGTGAGTAACAGACATGAGGTTTTCAACCCCAGTGCATTTTCTATAGCACAGTGAATTTTGGAGCTGTCAGCATGTAAATGTTGTACATACATGCTGGCAATTCCCATTTCTAGGTAAAACCAGTCATGCTAGATCAGGTGCCCTAGGAATCAGAGATTTTACACACACCTATATATATATAAAGAGATTTTTTGCCACTACTTCAGAAAGGAGGTAGTTTTGGAAATTGTTTTCAGGGAGATGTATCCATGCTTGACTGCAGAGTACAGATATACTCACTGAGCCCTTGTTCAAATGCCTCTGTGGAAAGACCTCTCAGCAGACTCTTAACATACATAGAACTATTAGCATGTGACTAGGTGGGAGACAATGCATTGAGTGTACAGGACACAGCTCCAAGAGGGACAGAGTCTGGTCATTACGTGTCACACCCACTGCTTCATGAAGAGTATGAACATCTGATTACAACCTCAGTCTAGGATTTTAATCTTTTTAACATTAAAATAGAAAAATCCCCTTTGACTGACTCCTTTTTCACAGGGGGAAATCTTGAACGCAGACTTCATCTGGAGAAATTTGGTATGTCATACCTGCAAGATTCTCAAAATAAAGCCTTGTTAATAGTAAGTCTGACAGGTCTTTAACTACAGCACAGTAGTGCTGCCAAATGCAACTAACACACATTGCTGCTTTCCCGTGGCAGTAAAATTGATGCTTTAAATGAGTCTTACAATAGGATTTCTCTGCTAATTGAAGAAATAGATAACATGTGCCTTGAGCAGCCATTAGTCATTTGACAGTAATTTTTCTTAAACTGTAAGTGGCATTTTGTTTCAATAGTGCTCGAATGCCTGATATTCCCACAAGAAATGTTAAAACTCTTCCAGTAAGGAGGTCACTGGCTTGTGGATTCTGGCTTTTAGACCTCAAATTACCTGAGGTGGTGTGTGTTTGGCTTCTTATAATCAACGGATTTCATAGGCAGAGGCAAATACGAGAACTTGCTTTCAGAGCCCTTTTTTGTCCTTTTAAAATATTTCCTATCCTACTAGCACATGGTGTTATTTAGCCTGGACAAAGTATTTCAAGTATAGGAAGTAAAAACATCCATGTTAATTTTTTAAAAAGGGAATTTTGTCAAAGAAATAAAGGTGATACCTTGATGAAAAATGAACACAATTACTACTCTGCAGATGGGATTCTTTTTACTGAGCTGTTGGATCCCAGGAGTAGCACGACCAGCAATCTTGGCGTCCCAAGGCTTCCTTAGCGGTAGGAGAAAATTGCATGGTGTGGGGTGCTACCTCAGCTCTCAAGAAGCAGCTCAGGTTTTCTGCCCTTGTTTTCCAGGCCCCTTGGTTGCCATTGTCCAAAAGAGATCTGCCAAACAAAGTGACACAGATCACATTTTGCATCCCCCAACCTTTCAACTCCTTTTGCTCCATCACTTGTGTGACTTGAGCTCTTACTTCATAGATGTTAAGAATACGAAATTTGGGTTCACTTGCTGAGCTTGCTCAGCTCAGAAGAGCCTGAGTTCTAAGCAATTAAGCGAGGAGATAGAACATTAAAAGCTTTAATGTGCATTAAATTCCACCTAACAGAGAGGCTTTTTAAATTTTGTCTCCCCAATAAAAAAAAGGAGAGGACTTAACCTGAAAAAGGCATGGAGCTGAGTATAAACTGTCAGTGACTCTGTGAAATACTGAACTGCTCTTCTATCAAGAGCATGAGATGCGTGTAATAAAATTAATTTAAGATTAATCATAAATGACAGTTCAGTAGATTAGGAAAGAGAAAACTTGCATAAAAAAGCACTACAGGGGAATTAAAAGTTACATACAAGAAAAGGAATTTGAGACAGTAACCACTGTCTCTTCATAAAAAATTCTTTATTGGTTGATCTGCTAGCTGATTTAAAATATACGCTTATATGAACACTTGAACCATTGCTTAAGATGTCATAAGGAAAAATTCTTATGTACAATAATTAATGTCATTAACATGAAGAATTATTAAATTGTCTTCAGTATGGCTCTAGAGAGAAATTTAAACAGTTTAGAGTTTTGAATAGTGAATAGTGAAATGCAGCATTTCAGGGCTTCTGGAGAAAATGCTATTAATTGGACATGTAACCATAGGATTTCATGTGGCAACATCCCCTGTCTGAAATCAAGACTAATTAAATTATGATTCCTTACAAGAACAACAGGTGATTAAAAATAGATTTTTTTTTTTTCTTGCTACATCACATCAAATAAAAGATTCATGTTGGAATGGCTCTAGCAATGTTAGTTAATCTTTAGCATTAGAAGTCTGAAAAACAAACATGGTATGAAACCTCTGAAACAGGCTTTATCTTAAAATAGTATTTCTATGAATGAAAACTAGCTGTTAAGGAGAGTAACGATTCCTTTGCCTGCTTGAAGTTGCCCAAATAAAATAATGTAGTAAGAAATAAATATTTATACTTGACTTAGAAGAGAATGAATTGCTAAACTCAAATTTGTATAGATCCATGCAAGGATGATGAGGAGAAAGAGAAAGGCAGGGAAACCTAAGGAAAAAGACTACTATCTCATGCTCTAAAGTCTAAGTTTTCACCTAACTGAAGACAAATTTAAAATATGTATCTCAGAAATCTCAATACCTGTAATAAATTATGGAAAATGTGTTTTAAAGCCTGACTGGGCAGATGATTGTCTAGATGTATCCTGCATCTGTTTAATCTGCCTTTTACAGTGATACCTGGTAATTGAACCCGAAGTCCTCTGTGCAAGTGCCATACAATATGAACAGAAGGATGGTCCTTGTTGTAGAAAGTCTATAACTGGAGCATAAAAGAAGAGATGCTCGAGGTTAACTGTTCAGCTGTATTATGCTAGACTGACAAAAAAATTAGGTCTGATTTAGTGTGAAGTCTTACAGTGTTGGCCACTGCAATGTCTGCTGGAATCATCAGTCATGAAAGACAAGAATAGCTAGTATTGTTAAAAACCTAGAAGTAGGTCACTTTGGCAATACATCAAGGAAATCTTTAAAATTAACACAGCATCTGCTGAATGGAAATAAACATCTTTAAATTCACCCCCTTCTGGAAGACATGCCCCTTCCTCTGGGCAACAGAGGAAGCCTCTGCTTGAATTTGCAGAGACAAAATCCTCTCCTGGACTGTTCTTTGCCTTCAGGAGGCAAAGGAAAGGCTAACAGAAAAAAAGCAAAGAAATGTGGAATATTCTTCCTTTACAAGAAATTCTGTGGAAAGCTCTGAGAGAAATGCAAATATTGCATTTGATGAGAACTATGACCAAGTTCTTTTCCTTTTAAGAAAGAGTGAAGTTTTGTTTTTTTTTTTTGTCTAGCACCTAAACCCATGTGTTTTGACAATGACTGGGGCTCTGAAATTCATGGAACTGGAAATGATCTTCATTAAAGAGTCCATGTCCTCAGAAAACCAGCTTCCCATTGGCCTTCAAAATCTAGCTATATCTCAGAGTTTCATAAGTTACTTGCTCCTGGCACGAAGTGTAAGACTAGTATGTAAAATGATCTATATGAGTACAGGGTAATACTGTGCCAACAATGTATTTGTGGGATTTGCTCATATGTAATCTCTGAAGGATATTGTGTCCATCCCATCTTTATAATTTGACTCTGGTGCTGAGAGTGGGAGAGGGGGTAGTCTGGGATGTTGGATGGAGAAAATCTCCAGTTTATCACATAATGAGTGAATGCTGTTAGAAATGCTGAAATATTGGTTATAAGCATGTTACAATCTGCTTATGTTTGGCAGGCCTCCTAGGCTTTCCTGGGACTACCTAGTCGTTTTGAAGGAAGCAGGCAAAGCAGTATATAATTTGCATAGCTCCACAAAACTTAATATAGTAATTTAGCTGCTAAGTGTTGTCAAGCCTGATGAGGTTCTAGATGGGCTAAGAAAGAAAATGCCTAATCCAAATTATGTGACAGCAGAATAGAGATCCAATGTTGATCTTGCATGTCATTGCAAACACTGTGTGTGACTCACCTGCTATCTATATGTTTTTCTTCTCCATCTGAGAGGGATTAGTAAGGATAGATACACTGATAAAGTGGTGTTTAAATGTTGTGACAGTCTTATGACATGCTGTCTAATATAGAATAATGGAATGTTCAAAACAAACCTAAACTTTACCATAGCACGGAGATGATTTTCAAAATGTGTATTTACAGATACCAAATGCCACATAGTTCCATGAAAATGTCAGATTCATGATCAAAACCATTTTGAGATCAAAACCAAATGAAACATTGGAAATTGTTAGGAAAGAATGAAGCAAAACAGATGACTTCATTTTGCCAGCTGTCTCTTCAACGGTGTGCATAGTTCTGATCTCATCTTAAAAACAAAGAAACAGTAGAAGATACAGTAGAAGTGCAGAAACTTCCGAAGGGGACAACAAGGAAGATCAAAGGTACCAAGCAGCTTCTGTATCGGGTCTGAGTAAACTAGGACTCTCCAACCTGGATTAAAAGATTTCAGGAGGTGGGCCCACACATCATCATGTCACGGAGGAAGTGAATTGATTTTCTCACCAACTCAGGACAAACTAGTAGGAGACTAGTTCAAAACAACCAAAGAAGGTGGCTCCTAATCAAACAGATAGCAAGCTCTACTCTCTGCCAAAATTTGTTGTGAAGGCTTAAAATTCACATGAAGGAATGAAAAGGCAGACTGGACAAGTTCTTAGATGAGATAGCCATTTAAAGACTTGGGATACACATATGGTTACAAAATACATGTCCTCCTAATGACTCGAGCAGTCCTCTGTGCTGAGTACTGTTGAAGTTCAAAGCAAGTTGTGTTTGAAAGAAGAATCACATGGTTTGCCCTGTCTCATTCTTTCTAAGCTGTTTTCTCACAGGTGCAGCTACAGGCAGGAAACCGGGCAATGTGCACCCTTGGACTGACATAGTACAGCTGTTGTGTTATAAATCTACAGCCAAAATTACTACAATTAAATAACAATTAAATAACAAATAAATCATATGACTGAAAAGAGGTAATACCATTTTAGATATCTGAAATAAACTTTGAAAAATTCAGTGCCTCACTTCAGTACTACTGATTCCTTCTCATGCTTGTATTTCACTAATTCAGGAAAGCAAACCCTAACATCAGCCATCAAATACTTCCATAGGACCCCAAGCCAAATGACATTATTAGGAAAATTTGTATGTGACACCAGTGAGATGTGCAAATTATTGTTGTATAGAACTGGACTTTTAAATTTTCCATTATTTTATATGTAAGGAAGCAATAATGATAAAGCATGTTACTAAAGCTTTCCTTCCCTATGATAAAAGTGCAGCAACTTGAAAAATCGAGTGGATACTCATAAAGTGTTTGAGTCCTTAATTTTGGTTGACAAGTGGAAGGCTCTCATCAATATACTCTCCCTTAGTAGAACCTGAGAATACACGTAATTATTATTTTACTCAGCTCCATAATGTCATTTGCTATAATTAACACAGCAATGATTTTTTATTCTCTTCTGTTTTTTTGTTCATGAGTTCATAATTTTAAATCAACATTTAAAAAAAAAGGTAAACTTTATAACATCATTAAGTGCTGCAGTATTGACATGTATATTGCATTTCCAACTATATGCTCTTTGCTTTTCTATTGCAGTATTCTGATAGACTCCCTTTTTGGAAACTGTAGCATGAGGTTAACATGGTTTTGGTTAATGTGTGTTCAATGGATAACTCAAATGTGTAAAACTTTTGTTATGCCTAATGTGCTGTCACTTTTTTCTCCCCCAAATGAAACAGAAATAGCTTGAACTTTGAAGCTCCATCTTTCTGATGTCCTGTGTGCTAAAAGCTTATGCTGACATTAATTTTGATTAAACATGGCTTCTGAACCCTCATCCTTCTATTATTCTTAGCAAGGCAGCTCCCACCTGCACTTTTTCTGAAAGGCATCAACACATGCACATTAAAGTTTTACATTGCTTTAGTTCCCCTCTGCACAGGGAGCCACTTCCCAAGTGGAGGTTAGGAATCTCTTTATGTATAATGTTGAATTCATCCCTCTGATTTATACCCTTGGCCCCTAAAGTGAGAGAACATTCATTTTTAACGCAAGGAATCAGAGGATGGAGCACAGTAAAGGTTTTTTGAATGTGAACTTTTGAGTAAAAAAAAAATGAACAAATAAATCTTGGTTATTCTGCCTTCAGATTTGTATGCCTTCCGTTTTAAATCACTATAAGTTAAAGGAGACTAATATTTACAATTCATTCTATCTTATCTCCAAAACGGGGAAATTTCCCCCTTCTGCATTATTTCTGTAGCACTTTAGTTTATGTATATTGATTTATACCAGTAGAACAACACTGAAAATTCTTATATGCCAGTCTCCTGGATGTTTTTCCCCCTAATCGCACAGACAGCAGACTACATCCAGAAACCAGCAATGAGCTCTGCATCAAGATAAAACGAAGACCCCACATGCATCCCTCTGCTACATGATATGGAGAGGTGCATAATGTGCTAGGAAAGCCCTGAACTTCTGGAAAGGGAAATGAAGAAGTTTTTATGCATGTTGTTTCCAGGAGACCTCTGTGCACTGCCTCAGGTGCATATGACTGAAGTGTGACTGGAGCATGGAAGACCATCTTAGAAAGGAAAATCAGCCCTCATTTCTTGTATGTTAAGGAAAAGCAGTTAGAAGTTACTGCCATTCATCTCTATTAATTTTTAATTCCTTTTGATATACTATAAACCCAAAGTCCAAACTAAATGAATAGGGATCATAACAGAACAACCAGAGGCTGTTCTTAAAGGGACATGAAAACTGGGTGAATATCAAGGATGTCACTCTGCCCTCTGTATATTCACTCCTCCCAGAATGCTACTCTTGCTTTCTTGCCCCACAAAATATACTTAATCTCAATTATCTTTGCAATACTGAGATCGTATCACTGGATTCATGTTTTGTACTCTGTCAACATAGGCTGAAGCTCTCATTTCTATTTTGCAGACTATTCTAAAACACAAAAATCACTTTCATATGTAATAGGAGAACCATACCAAACTTTTGCTAATTTTCATTTAAATAGCATTTACAAACCCAATTCATTCTGATGTTATAAATCATCAGTGCCAACTCATTTGGAATAGTTTAATGTAAAAATGTCGAGATGATTGCAGAAAGTAGAAAAAAGCCAAAGCATTTCACTCCATTAAGGTTAAAAAAGTTGATTTCACTGAATTGTTTTGTTTCTTTTTTTTTTTCCCCATCTGTAAAGTACTTAATCTGAATAATAAGAGGCTGTAGAAAGTTCTGCTTTTGATAGAATGGTATCATCTGATGGGAAAATATCTAAAAAATTCCACAAACTATAATTCCTATTGTAAATATATACAAACGCAGTAAACATAATATGCAATAAAAGTGACCTGATATTGAAGCTATCCAATATAGCTAAAATATAAATCCTAAGGGAAGTTCACACTGTGTGAAATATTTGACACTGCCAGGTATTCAACATTTCTACTCCAGAGATCAAGACTAAAAACCACCTGTATTCAGGATCTCAGGTTCCTTTCTTTGTTATAACTTATTCCTTCGTTACAAGATAGGTGAGAAACATGGTTTCACTTCCATGGTACCTGCAGGGGGAAATCATAATTTAATCAGGCTACAGCACAGAAGTCAAACTAATCAGAATGTTCTTTTGTTATTAAAATTATGGGGTTTGATCATATGTTTTGTTCAGCCTGCCATGCAGGAATTGGTCATTAAGACCAATTGTGCACATAGACTCTTATCCTATTTTTGTCATTAATGTATTTAATTTAAGATGAATAAAAAAACTTATCTGGCACACGAAATCAGGCACAACCTGTATGGTGTAATAATATATGAAATTAAAGTACCTCATAAAAGTTGCTTTGTTATAATTATATCTTCTTTCTGTGGATTAATTTTTTCTCACCTAATTGAGATAAGATGTCCCATTGTCTTCCACACAGCTGCTGTTTGTATTAATGGAAATACAGTTTGATTTAATGTTAAAACAGAAAAGCCAGCAATTAAAATGAAGCAGTTTCAGAACAATTAGTGCCACATCATGAAACCTGAAATCTAAGAAATTATATGATTAGACATACTGAGTCAAAGCAGTCAACAAGCTGGCTCGCTTTATGCTTAGACTAAAGTTATTATTATGTGCCAATGCACAATTTATCATACTAGCAGGTGAAGGCCTTTTATAGAATTTTAGCATTTGAGTACATTAAGATCATAAGCTTTCTTATGTAAGAGTTAGGTGAGATTATAAAAAGAGTTTCTGTTAAGTAACTGTCCTCCAAACACCTGTTATTTAATGAGGCACATAACATCAAGCTGTAATTTATATTCTTAAAGGACGAAGGGATTCTTCAATTAGCGAGTTATCAAAATGCAAAGTATTAGCTTTATAAGCAATTTGTGTTGCAATGAACAGATGTAACACAGATGTGGGCTTTCTGCAAACCACTTTAGGAATGATCATCTTAATGGTTTCTAAGTCCTTTTGTAACATTGTTGGAAAACTATTATCTTTCTCTTCCATCTATCTATCACTATCTTTCTCTTTAGCGGATCTCATTTAAATCTCACTGAGCTGGGGCCTGTTTTCAGAGCTGATTTATGATTGTACTCAACCAAACCAACCAGCAACTCACAGGTCAGTGCTTATCAGGGCTTGCACTGAAAGATTGGGAGAGCCGCCCCTGCTAGTGAACAAAAAAGTCATCTGCAGGGACTCCTCAGTAATGTTACAAGTTAGGGAAATTGTCCTTATTATAATGTTATGAGAACTGTAATTAAAACTAGTGTTATGCCCTGAAAGTCATTCTATAAAAACTCTCACAAAGTATGCTTAGATTGTCACCCCACAGCATCGTTAGAAGGTGAAATTAGGGATGTAATGCTGACACAGTCTTCAAATCCTCCTAGCTTTGTGTGGGAGGAGGTGAAAAATGACAAATATCAAACCAGTGTTCTAGTTCTTTTGTTAAGCTCCATTAGAATTACAAGTTACTTTGCTTTGTGTAGATGGCAGATATCATTCTATAATGCTTTCAAGCAGGTTTCTCTGCCCATTTTTACTCTGGACTTGTTAATAAAGAACTTCTCCCAGTCAATGTGCACGTATGTACCCTTCTCTAAAACTGAAAGAATTTTTCTTGTTTTTTTCCAAGTGTCCTCTGGATCAAGGTCTTAGTGTCTTGTTAGCTAGCCTCCTTTCTGATCAGGGTCAGGTAACTAACTGTCCAGGCCAGTGACAATATGCCCAATAACAAAAAGAGAAAGCTTTGTGAGACTCTCAACTCTCTCTCAAAAAAAAAACCCCAACAGAATTTAAACAATTCGTACTAAGAAGCAGGAAAAGTATGTAATAAAAATACAATGAAACGTTCTTCCACAAACGACTCTTTAAGTAAGGGAGAAGTCAGAAAAATTTATCTAAGACAATTCTCAGAATGACAAAATGGGAGAAAAACAGCCCTACGCCAACACAAATATCTTTTTTTGATATTAGGAAATGCAATCTTGTAAATGCAGTGAAACTTGATACTGCTCTGTTACTTCCAGGTGATACATAGCTAGCTTTCAGGTACACAAATGCTCATTTTTGTCAATCTGAAAATCAGTTTGGAAAGGAAAACTGTGTGCTTTGGTTTTTTTTAGTGCTGTAACAAGTCTCCAGATGAATTTTCACTTGTGCAATCCTGTTACTTTTCAATTGTGCCCTCAATGGCACTTGAGAAGTCTCAGGTTTTTAATAGTTTAGGAACTTTGCAATGTTAACTTTTTTACTTTTAGCTCTCATTTTTTCAGAGAAAATAAGAAATGGAAATAAACTTATTAATCTGCTAATATATAACCCACAAAAACTGAAGGAACTAGTGGTATTTTATCATATCATTTTTCATGGAGTAATTGCACCAATTAAAACAGAATTTTATTACCTGGCTAGCAGACAAAGATGTGAAAAATCTGTTTGACATTAACAGCAATGATAAAACTCTGGGCTAAGACTAGATTCACGCAAATGTCTTATGGATACCACTGGCCACAGGTGCTATAGATAGTCCATTTCTCAGTAATGTTCATTTTCCTTTTTGTCACCAAGACACAATGCTGCATTGTCAGAGAAAAATGTCCTGTTACTGTACAGACTCCAGCAGGTATGTGCCATGCTGGTGTTATATGCATAGACAGGAGTAAATAAAAGGGGCCCAGGATATATGAACTCCGAATTCATGCAAATAATGGAGGCACAATGCAGTGAAATCTGCAGCCTTAACTCCAGATGCCCCTTTGAGCACAGAAGGCAATGTACTCAAAGAGATGGAAGTGGAAATAGCCCCAGGTTTCTACAGCAACACTGGAAAATTGTTTCATCTGCCTAATCATTAAGATGAATAGATGAACGGTATCAGTTTCATGAATGCCTGAATACTTGGATGAAGAGAATTGCATAAATACTCACTTATTTTTACTAGTGCTGAAGCATCATAACTGAAGGGAAAAGGGAGTTAAAAAAAATTCCTTTTAAGAACCTTTCTTTCCCTTGTAGATTTAAGGTCAAATCACTTTAAAAATCCTATTTTTTTGCCTTTGACCAAAGCTCTTTGTAATTGGGGTTCTAAGAAATGCCTTCTCTCTCACTTTCAGATCACAGCTGAAGTAATGAAGTCTCTTCCATTTCAAGTTTAAAATGTATAAAATTGGGATACTGGTTTGTAAGTCTGCTTGAGTTAATGTGGGACATGAGGACAAAGTAGAGCAAAAATACCAAGATGAATAGGGATGCTTGCTACATTATGTCAGAGAAACTTGTTTCTTGAACGTTTTTTCTTTCAAGGGCCTATTTAAAAGGTTAGAATAGCTGGAAAATGATGGCCACGGATCCTCATTTCCAGATGTGTACATTGGATGTTGACAGGGGCATAGCCTAGAACTTGTCAGTTTCTGAGCCACATGGGTAGCCCAGTAGCAAAGCCTGAGGAGACTTTGGTATTCCAGTAGCTTGCTACAGTGCTTCAGAAAATCCACAGAGCAGATGTAAGAATTAAACGTATTTTCACTATTTTGATATAAAGATATTGATGTACTTAAAGTGCCTGATATGTTGTGAGGTTTTCTCTGTATGCTTCAAACACATTCTCTGGAATATGACTGTGGAAGTGCCATTGCTTATTGATTATAATGTGATTTCCACATAAAAAGATAACAGAACAAGATGGAGAAAAGTAAACTAGTGAGAAACAGAAAATATTTTATTTTCACAGTGTGTAAGTCGGTATGATTTTAAGCAAATCACAAGTTGTCTTCCTGAAGGTGACTTTCTCATTGCATTTATATACTGCAGAAGAGTTAATAAATCTTTTTCATTACAGACATGGGCTCTAAAATATTCACCCAGATTTGACTTGCAAATATAAATTCATCTTCCTTTCTCAGAATTTTAAAATGGTTAAGTAGCTGCAATTCTGTTTGTTAGAGACCAGAAGAGAAAATCTGGTGTAATGACAACAGCACTGCAATGGGAACCCAGCTGTTTCTCTATGGTGTACTCATTTGGCTCTGTCTCTTTTCGCTCTGACTTAGAATAAATCACCTGGCAATGAAATTGGTAACCTAAAGTTCAGCGCCTTAATCTACCTTTTACTCTCACCATGAAAAAAGGGTTCATTCTGAAAGTATTGCTGAGTGGTGCTAGTAATTTTTACCTTTCAAAAGAGTGGATTACCTAGAGAAAAACATAACATTAGGTACATTGTGCTACACTGTATGGTGTGTTTGTTCTTAAGCCTTCCTAAAGCAGTTCAATATTTTACATAATGATACCTATTTATCTGCCTTGCAAATGGACAGTTAAAGGTTAGTGACATAATGCTTGTGAAACATGGAGAGTATTAATTATTTAATGTTATTATTTTGGCTTCTCATAAAATTGAAGAAAACCAAGATGCCAGAAAGTCCCTTTAAAAGTGATTTTTTTTTTTTGTAGTTATATACTGACTCTGAATCATTCAAAGACAAGGCATTTAATCAAAGTTGCAGTATCAACTTAAGCAAATAATTTGTTTGTGTGCTTAACTTCAGTAACTGAGACCACTTAATGAACTCATTGTTAAGCACTCTCTCACTATTGCAGATCATCCCTACTCACAAAAAATTTAGGTCAAAATATCACTAGCTCAATGCTTGGAGTGCACAGGAGGAGACAGGTCAGAATCTGCATTACAGAAGACAAATATGTGTTTGTATTTACATATGTATATATATGGCATGATTCTGTGATTTCAGAATCTATTCTCATGGGTACAATAATGTCAAGTCTGTCTTTCTGTCCTTGATGCTGAGGGCAAGTTTCCTGTCATAACTGCCTTAATGAATTAAAAGTATTATAGAAAAAAAAAATTGTCACACTTGTACTAACAGCAGTAAGTATGGCTAACTAATGTATCTGGCCTTGAAAAAGCCCTGCTCTGTACATACTGCACGAAACAGCTGAAAGCATCAGAAGTTGGATACCAGGGTGCAGAATAGCAAGTCAGCAAAAGAAGGTTACACAGGGGGCCTAACTATTGTGTGCAGGATAGTAAAGACTGCTTTCTTGAAGCCACTAATGTATATGTTTCTGCACACTGCAGAAGAAAAGAAGTAAAATGGTTTATTATGTGGAGCATGAAAACATTCCGAAATGCAGATGTTGTGTGAAAGATATTTCATGGTTTGTCCCTACTTCATTTCTTTGATAGTGCTCATGTAAAACAAAGTAGATATTTTTCTGAGGGTTACAGTCACAAGAAGCAAATTACAGTAAGTCAGATATGCTGTCTTGTGGTATCCAGCTATCCTTGTATTTTGAAGAAATCCAGCCCAATTCATCTCACATTGTTTTCTGAATTCTGTGTGTGTAATGGTGGTTTGCCTTTTCTTTGCCTAGGTAGGTAGTTACTATGAAGCATCAGCATAAAGATTTTGTTTGTTTGTTTGCATTTGGTTTTGGTTTTGGTCTTGTTTTTTGACATGGGTTTGAAGCAGCTAGGTAATTATTTACCTCGTTCAGTATCTCTTGCTAGTTTGTTGGTTCTTCCTGTAACCTGTTGGAAATGAAAATGATGCATAACAGTTTAATTGAAGTCTCTTGATTTCATATTGTTGCTGTGAATTGCTCAAACTGAATGTGGCCATTTTAAATAATTATGCATTGCTGTATTCTTTATGTTATAGCTTTATTCTGGTTTAGTATTCCTGATGATAGAAGGTGGAGTTGTCTGGCAGCCTAAAAGATGCAAAGTTAAAATGAATCTGTTATGACTAAAAAGAGTGACTGGATTACTAAAAGGTTAGCAATGCCTAAAAGGCTTCATAGCTTCTTTGAACTCTTGACTCTTGTAGTCATATGAAAGTTGAAATCACAATGTAATTTGGAAAGACGGTATGTCTTTGTTAATCACGAATATACT
Organism: Aviceda cuculoides; assembly: GCA_035590195.1. Lineage (NCBI taxonomy): Eukaryota > Metazoa > Chordata > Aves > Accipitriformes > Accipitridae > Aviceda > Aviceda cuculoides. The sequence goes on along the minus strand of JAVJGG010000074.1, from coordinate 17,406,751 downwards.
TTGTTACAGCAGGGCCTCATTTGATTAACTGAAATTGCTGGCCCTACCTCCATGATAATTTTACGTATGATAAAATGTAAACTCATGATTACACAACCAAATTCTGGGATCACATGCACACATGACCAAATTAGGTGATCACATGCACATAAATGATCAGTTGACTGAGTTTGACCCGGAATTTTGAAAAACAGGGAAAATTATAGCCTATTTTGGTTAAGCCCCTGGAGAAGAAATTCAGAATTAATTTAAACCTATGAATAGAGTCACATCTGCCTCAGCAGCAAAATGCAGGCAGATACCTGCAAACTGTCTCTAAGGTAATTATCTCAGTGGTGACTTCACACAACAGTTATAATGCACCAAACCTTCTCTTTTGTTGATATTCTTTGTGAATTTGGATTTTCTCTTTCATTATTTCACCTAGCATTTGGAGATGTACCAGGCAAGACAATGTCTGAAAGACAATGATTTCTTTTAGTGTGTGAAAGAATGTGTCTGAATTAGGTTTCCTGATGCAAACCTCACCCTAAGTCATTGGTGATATTTCCCCATGGCTTTGGAAAGGATTTAGATGACTTCCCAAAAGAGGGTCAGCACTGACACAGGCAGGTAGTGTAGGTCTCTATTTATGCCTAAATGCTCAACTTTCTACTGCTGACCTAATTGAAATGTAACCATCTGCCCATCTGCTCCTAAATCAGGCTTTGCTTTTAATATAGAACTCATAAGACTCTTCCCAGACTTCTCTTTACTTGCATCTCAAGGGAGCAGGGACACACAAGTCACAAGGAACAGTCTGTCATCATTGGGAAGATATGAAATATCTCTAAGGCAGCTTTAACCTGGTGTTAATGCTGACAGTAGACTCCTCAACATCAAAGGTATCACAAGAGTAAGAAGAGGGTTAAGAAGAAAGAGGATAAATGATAGGAAAGATAGAGGTACTCCCCAAAGTGGTAATGAGGTTTGTCGTTTTCCAAAGGAATAATTTCAGACAAGGATCATAGAATCATAGAATCATTTAGGTTGGGAAATACCTTAAATATCATCGAGTCCAAACATCAACCCAACACCACCATGCCCACTAAACCTTGTCTATGCTTTTTGAATGCCTCCAGGGATGGTGACTCAACCACTTCCCTGGGCAGCCTGTTCCAATGCTTGACAACCCTCTCAGTAAAGAAATTTTTCCTAATATCCAATCTAAACCTCCCCTGCTGCAACTTGAGGCCATTTCCTCTCGTCCTATCTCCAGCCACCCAACAGAAGAGACCAGCACCCACCTCACTACA
>JAVJGG010000074.1:17365697-17381277 GCA_035590195.1 Aviceda cuculoides | reverse complement strand
GGCTGGGACTGGGATTGGGCTTGTTTGCGGTTACTGTAATAGTGGTTGTTGTTTGTTTGACTGGTTAGAGTAAAGAACTGTTATTCCTATTTCCCACATCTGTGCCTGGAAGCTCCTTGATTTCAAAATTGTGAGAACTCGGAGGGAAGGGGGGTTGCATCTGCCATTCCGGGGGGCCTCCTGCCTTCCTTGGCAGACACCTGTCTTTCAAACCAAGACAGGCTTATGCTGAAACACATGCCCTTGTAAAACTGTTAGGAGCCCCTTAGGATCCCTGAGTCCACTAAATTAACAGCCTATGCCACCCCTTGAATATAGGCAGATATAAGAGAGTCTTAACAAGAAGCTCTGAAAGAGTGAGCAGTGGGAATGAGGGAGGTAAGGGGGAGGGCAGAAGAAATCTCCCCCTGAGGTTTCCATATAGGAGTTTTCTTCTAAAATCATTGTATTCATCTGATAGAAAAAAGGGCCCTAGAAATCTTCTACAGATGTCTCCTAAATGCTGCCTTTGTTTTAACTCCAGCAGGGAAGCTAATTTGCTGACGATGCTTAGGGCACAGGTGACCTAAGGTTTTCTGGCTCCATAAATGGAAGGAAGCCCACAGAGGCTGCATAACTCAACAGTACTTTCTTTGAGCCCTAAATGAGGACTGAAAGTTTTGAAAGCTACCAGTTCAGCTGAAATACTGGGGAACACATATGTGTTGCATTTAGAAATATAGTCAACCCATTCAGCTCCTCACCTTCAATTATGCTTGAAAGGCTGTAAATCATTTTATAATGACATAGAAGTGGTTTCTTCACAGATGTACTTTCAAGTTTGTTAAGTATTCTAAAGAAATGTTATGATTGCAGAAGAGAAATCTACATGAGGAATTTGCTTGCTGCAAATTTTTGCATCTCACTGTGAAGACAGCCTGCTTTGAGGGTTAAAGAACAGAAAAGGCAGTCATAGACAATTGTCTTTAAACTTTCCACTTGAGACTACAAACTTGGAGCCTCTGTATTTTGCCAGGTGTGACAGGTCCTTGCGTAGGATAATGCATGATGTCCCCCTTCCTTTTCCTGCTTATTTGCCCTTCTTATTCCTGTCCCTATCTCTCTAATATTAACGGTCTGCAGGAAGCTGTGTAACAGTACGGGTAAAAGGCACTGGGACATTAACACCCTACAGCCAATTAACTGGACTTGCTTTACTTAACTGTATTTATCAGATGCATAAATTCTTTTTCTTTTTCAAAATTAAAAAAAAAAGATACAATACTTAATGTAATATCAACACCTTATATTAGTTTTAGTTCTTTCCCAAGATTTGTAATTTTTTTAATGTGATACATTCACCACAAATTACAAAGCATAATAAAACTGCTTTGTCCTCATTACATGTCATAAAGCAGAAGGTTTACAGACCTTTTGAATATTTTCTCTGCCACAGTTTTATACTCCTGCTCATTGCTGCTTCAGAAGTCTTTGCTTCCAGATGTGGCAGTCCCAAAGGCAGTTCCTTTGGGAATGGAAATACAGAGAAGGCAGAACAGGTTGCTTCTCTCTGCACTGAATTAATCCACAGTCAGTGCTTATGAAAAATAAAAACCTATACCTCCTGCTCATAGCATTCAGTGTAATCATAGGTAATTAGAGTTAATCAGCTGTCCATATTAAAATAAAAAAGAAACTTATTTCTTCTCTCTTCATGAGAATACTGTAAATATTCTAAAGAATTCAGGCACTACCTACATTTTACTGACTGTCTGTTATTTTTTAATTCTTTTCTTTAAAGAAGTGCAAATAAGAATTGTTAACTGTACCTAGAAAAAAAGAAAAAAAAATCTGTTTGGCCCTAAGATTCTCATTATAGCATGTCCTGCTAGAGTATTCCATGTAGTGATTTCTGAGTTATTTGAAAGACAGACTTGCACAGGTTCACACTACATATAAGATTGTGTTTAAAAATGATGGTAATTAAGCTTTGGGACATTTTCTATGGGACTTTATGGGGCAGGTCCACAAAAAGATGTAAAATTTAAAAGGATCAAAACAATCCCAGGGATGCCTAAACAGTTTAGTAATGCTTATTCCTGGAAGCTGCTTTGTAAGTGTAAGTGTAGCTTCTGAGGCAGGAGTCCAAAAGGTCTTCTGAAGAGACTTCTCACAGCTGATGTGAAATGTTTCAGCAACGGAAGTGTGAAACTTCATGGCGGAGAAAGCTTGATCGTCCTGCCACAGAGAAGATCATAGGTACTGCAACAATTCATTTTTAGGTTTTTGTGCATATTCTTGTTCTCCAAGTGGCAGATACCATCATAGCTCACTGGGTAGAGGCACTGAGTGATGTGCTTTTAATTTCTGTCTTTTGTCAAAGGAATATTCTCACACCAGGCTCTAGACTGCTTGATAAGTGGAGATAAACAATGGTGAAGCAATAAGGCTGTAAAGAAAGAAAAGGCAAAAAACCCACCAGATTTACTGTAGAGCACAAGTAACGATGTGACACATTATTTGCATCCAAAATGAAAAGGTCTGGGGAACATGAGGTCTCTTGAGAACATCAGTCAGAAGTTTCAGTCTGCCATTTAAGTAGCTTTCCTATTATAACTAGAATATCTGATCTAGATGAATTTTCCATTGCTTGAAATCATATATCAGGCTAGGAAGTTAGCAATTTAAAAGCCTTCAAATAAACACATGATACAGGGGATGATAGAATGACAGTTAAATAAATTAAGATAATGGACAGAGATAGAGAAAAGATAATTTTGCTGGCTGGTTTAAGTGCAGTGATAAATTCAGGAAAATAAATTTATAAATTCTGATACTAAGAGATCAAATCAATAGAAAGTACCTAAAATGCAGAATGGTTTTGATACAGAAAACACAGCTGCAGAGTCATATTTCCTCACTTAATTCTTTGTATGATGTGTATGTTCAGGACAGGACTGTTATATTGTGGTCCTTTCAAGCCATTGAAAGTTTTCAGAAATCATCATGATAGAGAGCTCACTTACATAATTCATAGTAGATTAAATTAATATGCACAGTGGTCAAGATACATTTCTGCAGAAGAATAATGGTATTAAACAGAATCATATGAACCTGATGTTGGCTCAGTCTAGCTGTGTTTTTTCATGACATGAAGGACTGTGGAAAGACTCAATGCATCATCTCACTTGTAGTACTGCACACTAAGTTAGTAAGTCTGACGCCGGTGTGATAAATCTACTCCTTATTAATGTGAGATAGCTCAATGAGTCTTCTAGACCTAAAATGAGATGGTATTCATCCTTAACTCTCCAAGTAAACCAGTTTTCTGAAATCAGTTCATCTTAACTGATTAAAACTGATTAAAATTTCAAATCCCAGTCCAATATGGCACATAGGTACAGATATGGTCACAAAAAAACACTGATATAACAAAATTTGGATGAGAATGCTGGTTCATGACCAAGCCACCAGACTTTTTTTTAAAAGTACAGAGATCTGCACTTTAACCAAATTGAAGACAGAATTTTGGAGCAACAGCAGCTCTGCCTTGGGGTTTGAGATGTTGGAAACTGGTACCACTGGCTTTGGTACAGATGTGGACCTATTTTGCAAATAAATAATTTAACTGAGGACAATATCTAGTGTTCTGAAAAAAGGAGGATTTTGCTGATTTCTCCATTTGATTAGGTATTTGTGCATTTCATAAGGTTTGCCATATACCTGGAGCAATTTCTTTTCCTGGCCAGGGAACCTTCAAGGATACAATAAAACACTTTTTTCCTTTTCTTTTTTTTTGGTGGTGCTTTGTTTCTTAGTTGCCACATTGGGTTAATCCCATAGCATAAGGTAACTACATTCTTTCTTTGTATAATGATTGTAAGTCCCAGGAAAGAGGGACAGCAGTGTGAAATGGTGTATAGTTGAACTTAAAAAATAGGCATATATTACTCATCTGTATCTGCTATGAAAAAGAGCTGGAAAGAATCAGCACTGTTGCAAGGACCATACTATGTAAATAAGGTTTCTCTGCAATAGAGCTGACAGAAGATATACTTTAAATTTTACACCATAAGAATTAGGAATGTTTGGGGCTTCTGGACTGCAATGAAAGTAGATTAAACTGTTGTCTTTCTGTACGAGCCTTGGCTGAGATTGGGAAGATCAGGGACTGGAAATATGTGTTGTCAGTTCTCAGAGATACAATGGGGGATTTTAAACATCATTTGGAAAGAGGAACAGTTAAACTACTTCACAACACAATCCTCAAAAGTGCTCTAGAAGTTTAGATAATTGCCAGGGAGACCCCATTGATTGCACAATGATTACATCAGTCACCAGATACACAGAGGTGTGACAGCCTGAACAGTACAGGGATACAGTTCGAATGATAAACAGAAAGAAAATGTTAGCACTCAAATGAATAGATGCTGCTGGTTAAAATTTTTTCTTTGCTCTTAAACTGGGATCACAATTTCTTTTATAGTAAAAATAATAAATACATTCAGTTACTCCCCAACAAGTTTAGAAAGAGGGAAAAATGCATTCTGGTAGAGAAAAAAAAATTGTTTTGGTTTGTTTACAATGAAATACTGTGGATGTCCTAAAGCTACACAGATAAATCTAAACACTGCCTGCACTTGCATAATTTCATGTTACCACAAGTAGTTTATTCCCAATAAAAGTAATGTGTGACTGTATGTTTCAGAGATCTGAAGTCAGAGTATAATGCGACATTGATAGCCTGTAAAACCCAGTACCTCTTCTGAATGCTCCCTGCATCCTGAGAGCCTTCACAGAAGGCTACTGTTGTTACCTAGCCAAGCTGGCCACACTGCTACCCCTCTCTTTTTCTATGTGTATGTCTGAAATGTTTACCAAATCATTGACCGGTGTTCCCCTGACATTGCAAAAAAGGCCATGGTTAGAGCACTCCCACTAAGGGTGTTTGGCAGCACGTAAAAATCACATGTAGTAGTAGTAGTGAAGGTTTACATAAAGGCTTGTATTAAGCATATGCCACTTTCATTAGTCTCAACATCTCTATGCCTAATGCATAATGTCTGGTAATACCATTAGCACATACCATGTGCAACTTCGAACTAAAATAAAGGTGAAAAAAAAACCCACCCTGAACATGCTCTTACAGAAGCTTCTAATAACTGAAAAAGTCATAAAATATTACTACAACATTAGGTCATTTATAGCTATTTTAAAATTTTCAAAGAAGCTGGAGGAAAACAAAAAAACTGTGCTTGCCATATACACTATTTCATATGGCAATGTCCGCAGAGATAAAGAAAAGGGTACTGCGTATTTGTCTAGGAGACATCTACTGAGTTCCGACAACTTAATACAGATGAAGTAGTACATACACAGTTTGTTTTCAAATTAAAGGTTTGATATTTGGTTTTGGAAAAAGAGTTGGAAGCACTTCTGAAAAGCACAGGACAATTGGTCTTTGGATTAGTATACACTCAGAAGATACTGTCAGAATTCTGGTAGGATTCTTTCTGTGTGAATCACCCGGGCAACTTCTTATAGTTGATTACATACAGAGGTAAGCTCAGTATAAGCACAAACCTTGATTGCTTTAATGGATTTTTCTATTTCCAACCTTAAAATTTCCTCAATGGAGAAAAACTGACTCACCTCAGCGACACCTGCCTACTGTAGAATTGTCTTTTGACTCTTTCTTTAATTTTTACAGTGAATCTCAGTTCTTAGTAGTTTTACTGGAGCAGAAGACCTGACTCTGTAGAGTAGACATCCTTTCTTCAGTAGTACCTCCAAGGACTGTTCTGATTTTAGAAACTTGTGCAGGAGGTCTGTCCAACTTGCTAGACAGAAGTGTAGACACTATATAATGCTTGCTCCTTATGTAGGTTTTTCACCTTTGGAATTCATATGAAAGGATGTTAGTTCAGGTTTTGGAATTTAAAGAATCCTGGTCTCAAAAGGAGAACAATAACTTGCTGAAATGGCATGGTAGTTACAGCTGAAATGAAAATGTAGTCCAGACTGGTAGTTCCCATTCTAACCGAATACTGAAAGATTGGTCTAGCCTGACTGGATCTGTATTTTGGTTCAATCATTAGCTGTGAGTGAAAACAAATTTCTTCTTTTCTTTCTCTCTTGAATCTCTCATGTAGCAAGTTCATAGTTCACTGAAAAATGTGCATTGAGAGTGCATGGTAAAATTATTTTATTGTTAATTTTTTTCATAAATGATCTGTGTCCTAAATATCCTTGTTTTTTCCTGTTCTGAAGCAAAGTTTTCCATGGCTTAGAACATAGATACTTTCATGATTATTATGGCAAGCAAAGTCTTCAGAGAGAATTGCACTGTGCTCTTGAGGGAAAGTTACACTCTAAGCTTTGCTGATTTCTTGGCTTTTTACTAAAGAAAAAAAAAAAAAAAACAACAAAAAAACCCAAACAACCAAAACTTTACTTAATCCAGTTTGGGCTCATTGTGCTTGCTTGTAACACTGCAGACACATAAGTGTATCTATGACTATGATGAATGGCTTTAAAATATGATATCAGGTAATTTGGAACAGAAACCTAATAAATAACTTGAGCTTTTAATTCTGCTCTATTAGCCAATCACATAATTAAAACCAATCTTAAAGTCGATAAAGGAAGTTATTTTTTACTGCCAACATGATCAGAACTTACAACTACTTCTGTTATTACACTGATATATGGTAAATATTCTCAGAATCATAATTTTTTAACAATAAGACTTGAGATGTACAACAAATATCTGTATGCAGGGGTATGACTACAGATGTGTGTGTTTACATTCCTGGGTTGCTTGTGTTATTTCTGTGTTCCTCATGTTTTTTTTTTTTTTTTTCCATCAGGAGCTATAAGCACCCTTCGCTCAGAGCTTTAACACTCTTTATGTTATCATTCTGCATGAAATATTTTCAATCAAAAGGTTATAGAATAAAATCCTATCTCATGGTAAATGTTAATGTCACAAAAGCTCCTTAGCATTTTGTAGAAGTAAGTTACTTCTAAAAAACCCATTTGAAGACAAAAAACAGTTTTAGGTAAATAATGAAGTATAGTATCTTTTTTATCCTTCCTTCCCACCCGCCACCTTGTGTTTACACTTGGATATTTAGTATTAAATGTGTTGTAGACTTCTGCCTACATCTGTAGTATATGAGCTGGTATTTCATTCTAGGACAGGTGAAAAGACCCTTCATTATACAAAAACCAAGAGACAGAGAGCAGCAACACATACTATTCTGGTTTTCCTTTATAATGTGTGGTTAGGTATAGTGCCCTTTTTACTGAGTTACTGTGTCAATAACTTTCATGGCCTAGTCTTTTCTGCATCCACTCATCAGTGAGGAATTTTCAATTGCCAATACAAGTATGTAGAATTTTCTTAAAGGAATTAGTACCAAGTTTGGATGCTAGTTTCAAAATTAAATGACACGACACCCAGAATGATGGAAGTTCCACAGTCTCTTTGGGGAAACTAAGCCAGATTTCACGGCAATAGGTGAAGGATTTCAATGTACACCATTCTCTAATGTTTTTTTGTCATCATTTGGGGCAGTAATTCTCACAGGGTAGAGATGCAGACTGAATACGCCTTTCGCTTTTCCCATTCTGTCACAACTGGTGCTTTCCTACACTTGTGTAAAGAAGACAAAGCCTGTACAGGGAAAGGGAAGTTATGCGAAACCCTGTTGGCAAGCCCTGGACAGGCTCTGCGTAAGGCAGGGCTGTACGCAGGCAGGACTTGCACAGGCAGCTGTGCCCAGGTGCCAGCTTCAGCCTCCTGTGTGTGGGTCAGCCTGCTGCTGAGGAGAACAGCCTGTTTTGGTCAGCAAGCACTTCAATAATAAGTTTCAGAGCTAGGCTTTAAGCAAGCCCCACTGCCAGATGAAGATGTGAGTCACTGAGCCAGTGTTTGAGGAGACAAGAAGCATGGCTCAGTTGCTAGTGTATTCTCCCAAAGGATCAGTACCTCCTGCCCTTGACATTTAAATCACCTGAATGGTAGCAAAAATGCTTCAGGGGATTTCAGTTACATCTTATATGTAGGGAAAGAAAAAAAATATCTCTTGGGCATAAAGCATAAAACAACATTTTGTGGTTTGTGTAAGTTTGGGGCGGGGATGGAGCATTACAAGGGTACAGCTGAACCAGGAAGGTTATCTGTTTAGGAGTAAGGAGTGTACATCAGGTTTGTATGATGGAGTTCCTGTTCTTGTTTGGATGCTACTGTGGTGTTTTAGCATATGACCAATTGCAAGTGAACTCTGGACGCAATGTTATAGCTAAGAGAGTGAACATAGTTCTTGATTATGAAATCTGGTATGGTTCAAAGCTATACTCCATCACAAAGATCACTGACAAAGCACATTTGTCCTGCTCTGTTATATTCAGTTCAGTAATGTTACTTAAAAAATGAAATGTGTCAAAAAAGATCTATTCACATGATTAGAGCTGTACATGTAATCTTGAAAGCATCCTTACTGTTATGGTTGAAAGATGTTCAATCCAAGAATGTTTGAAATAAGTCATGCCTTTTATGACCATGTCTTCTAAGTGCAGAGAACTCTTTAATCTAGCAGAAATTGTCATGAGAGACACAACAGCTAGAAGGTAAAGCTAGACTAGGTCACAATTTTTTTAAAACATGGATAATTAAGTATTGAAAGAGTCTACTTGGGGACATGCTGGTCTTTTCATCACTTGCAGTCTCTAAGTGAAGGCAGGATTTATCTCAAAAATGTATCCTGTAGTTATAGTTTTGATGAAGAAATTACTTCGTGACTTTCTACAGTTGTGTTGTGAGCCTATATGATCATAATGGTCCCCTCTGGCCTTAAAATCCATTACACTATTCTTGATTAACTAACTTTGTCAAATGCCACAAAGGGATGAAGGAAGATTTACATATCCCAAATCACTTGTGGATTCCATATGGCAGTTTTAAATATACCTTGGCAAAGCTTTAGCATCACAGAATCACAGAATGATGGAATGATTGAGATTGGAAGGGACCTCCAGAGGTCATCTGGTCCAACCCTCTTGCCAAAGCAGGGACACCTAAAGCCAGTTGCTCAGGACCATGTCCGTACATCTGTTGAATATCTCCAAGGACGGAGACTCCACCACCTCTCTGGGTAACCTGTGTCAGTGCTTGATCACTCTCACAGTGAAAAAGTGTTTCCTGATGTTCAGAGTGAGCCTCCCATGTTTCAGTTAGTGTCCGTTGTCTCTTTTCCTGTCACTGGGACACTGGAAAGACCCTGGCTCCACCCTCTTTGCACCCTCCCTTCACGTATTTATATATATTGATAAGATCCTAATCCCCACCCTGAGCCCTCTCTTGTCCAGGCAAAACAGTCCCAGATCTCTCAGCTTATCCTCATAACAGAGATGCTCCAGTCCCTTAATCATCTTTGTGGCCTTTTGTTGGACTCTCTCCAGTATGTCCATGTCTTTCTTGTACTGAGGAGCCCACAACTGGACACAGTGCTCCAGGTGTGGCCTCACCAGTGCTGAGTAGATGGGAAGGATCACCTCTCCCAGTCTCTGGCAATACTTTGTCTGATGCGTCCCTGGCTACCATTAGTCTTCTTTGCAGTAAAGGGCATATTGCTGGCTCATGTTCAACTTGCTATCCACTAGGATCCCCAGGTACTTTTCTGCTAAGTTTCTTTCCAGCTACATAACGCCCAGCACACACTGGTGCCTGGGCTTGCTCCTCCCCAGCTTCAGGACTTTGCACTTCCCCTTTTTGAACTTCATGAATTTCCTGCCAGCCCATTTCTCCAACCTGTCAAGGTTCTTCTGGATGGCAGCATGACCCTTTAAGGTATCAGGCACACCTCCCAGTTTTGTGTCATCTGCGAACTTGCTGAGGGTGCACTCTGCCTCATCATCCAGATCATTAGTGAAGATGACAAATGGGACTGGATCCAGTACTGACCTGATCCTCTTCCACCAAGGGGTACATCTTCATGGCTCCAGCCTTTCCCTCTGGTCTCTAGGACCTGGGATTCCTGAAGGCCAGTCTTGCTAGTAAAGACTGAGGCAAAGAATGCATTCAATACCTCAGCCTTTTCCATGTCTTGTGAAACCAGGTCCCTCATCTCATTGAACTATGGGTCCACATTTTCCCTAGTTTTCTGTTTGTTGCTTATGCACTTAGAGAAGCACTTCTTGCTGTCTTTGACATCTTCGGCCAGATTCAATTTCATTTGGGTCTTAACTTTCCTAATGTCATCCCTGGATGTTTGGACATTGAGTTTGGGTAGGAGTTCTTTGTTCATCCATGCAGGCCTCCTATTTTTTTTTGCCTGACTTGCTGCTCATTGGGATGGACTGCACTGGAACTTGGAGGAGGTGATCCTTGAATACTAACCAACTTTCTTGGGCCCCCTTTGTCCTGCTGTGTTGTCTCTCCAGAAAATGATGGTTGAAGACACCCATAAGGACCAAGGCCTGCAAACTTGAGGCTACTCCTATCTGTCTATACAGAGTCTGATTCACTTGTTCTTCCTGGTCAGGTGGCCTATAGAAAACACCCACTAATGTATTGCCTTAGATATTTAGGTAAATGCACAAATACCCTTTGGGGGTTATAACGCCAACTGTGTATTCCAGTGTAGAGGAACATCCTGAACATCCTTACAGCGACAGAATACTTAGCTACTTAAATGTTTTCAGCTGAATGTTAATATCTTTTTAGCATGATGGTACCTGAGAACATTAAGGTGTCTTAATTGTATTAAGATGCTTAATATTTCACAATAAATTTAGTTTCAGACAAAGATGAATCTTTAGTTATATATTTAGTTGAAATCTACCTATCATTCTAGTCCATCTAACAACTATGTGGGCACTGACCTAATGTAGTGTACACACAACTGCAGTACATATCAATGAAGTGTATCTAGAAGCAGTGCTCTCAAGTATTTCTTTGCAAGGCATGGTACAGATGACCTCAAAGACCTCAATAAGTTAAAAAGAGTGTTTTATGATGTTGTGATTTACCTTGGATGTGAAAATATACTTTCAAGGAAGTAATTTTGTTTCACTTCATAATTGAATGACATCTACTCCATCAGTTAAGAAATTAAGTCATTCTGAGACAGGAAATAAACACTGAGAACTTATCTGAAAATGCCTCAGGCAACTGATTCTCCTTCACTTAATAGGTACCGACTGACTTTCTGATGTATGTTAGGGCAAAACGCAACCTTGCAATAGGGAGGCTAATTGGGGTCTATCACAGCAGCAAGCTAAGATGGAAAAGGTCGCACCTAAGAGGAAATAACAGGCCATGGGTCCACAGCAGTGCACTTTCCCTCATGTGCTGGGACAGTGCTGGAAGTGGTGTGCCTTGCACAGAGCCTGGGGAGCTGCATCTTGCATCTCGTGCCAGCCACAAGCAGCCACCCCACAGGCAAGGGCACCTGAGCGTGCTGGAAGCTACCATGGCCCCCGGCTTTCACAGTGTCTTTGGTTTGTTGTCTGCCCTACCCTACCTGAAAGCAAATAATAAAGAATTTGGTTTTTTAATGACACTTTAATTTGCTGATACATTTCAACTTTTCTTTCTAGTCCAGTCTTTGGCAGAATTGCACTCTTGAGTGAATTAATATTCATGTTGTAAATATGCTGTATCCTGCATACAGTTAAAATTGTGCTTTTATACTCCTATAAGAAAAATATTGCACCCAGTAACAATCCGGTTTTGCAGTCTCCTGTCAGAAGCAAACGATCGTCATCCCAGGACTGTGCTGTCACGAGGCAGCTGTCAAACTGCTAAGCCTATTGTAACTGTCTGGTCACCTAGAGCACAAGTGAAGTGGCTACAGAAGATGCAGACAAGTCCTTCTTTGACATTACAAAGTGAAGTAAGACTGACAATACAGCCATTATTTCTGTTTCCCTCCATTTTTTACTCCATTTGGAGTTTTTGTGGGGTTTTGGTTTGGTTTGGGTTTTTACATAGTTAATTTTTTTCTTCCTCCCCCCCTTTTTTTTTTTTTTAATTTGGCCAGGAAACCTGACAGACCCATTCTTTCTCCCCACAAACAATTAGATACTGATTCTTTCTTAACAACACCAGATTGCAGTCTGAATTTTTGGAAGGAAAGATTGTAGCTGAAAGATTGTAGCTTTTTTCATCTTTACTATTTCCTCTTCTCCTTTCTTATTTTTATACACCTTATTTTCTACTGGAATTTGATTAAATTGTGGAGTGGCTTATCAATTCTCATAATTTTTGTCTTCCAGTTCACCAATAGGAGAAAGGGAGGATTTTATGATCTTTGCTGGCTTAAAAGGCATTTATTTAAACAAAAAACTGATTTTGAGAAATTAATTTGATGAATGGTCTTTAACCAGTAATTTCCAAAGCATATATAATGCTGCTCAATTCTGAGTTTCTTAGCTTGCATTTCTTATTGCTGTCCTACTTGCCATCTGTTTTGTCATGCCACTACTAGCTCCCATTAATAATTTTTAAGTAATCTTGAGGTAATTATTTTATCTCTTAATTCAAAATTCTTCTTTATTTTCTTTTGTCTTGTAACGTCTCTCAATGCTGGATACCTCCAGAATCTTTGCACATCTTTTAGAGTTTGCACACTTTTAGAGTCATTGCCACCTGAGAGCAAACAATAACATGAGGCAAGGTCTTCTTAATATATGTTTTATGTGGCAAAGTCTCATCTTAATTTTTTTTTTAATTATTTCAAATTATTTCAGTGAAAAGGCATTTTCCCTAATAACACTTGTGATTTTGGGAAGAGAGTTATCCTTGGTGCCTAAAGGTTTACTGGATCATGCTTCTGGTATTAAATATGAGGGTGAGCACTCTTTCTGAGTCATAAAAATGGTTAGGAGAAAAAAATATCTAAGGATAGATCCACACAACACACCAATTTTAACTGAATTAACCTCATCCTGAATTCTTTAAATTACGTTTCCTTGGAGACTGTTTAGAAAAAAATATATACTTCAACAATTTTATTTCATTACTGGACAGTCCCAAATTTGTCATGTATTACAGTAGAACAAAGTTGTCAATCTTACTTTATAGACAGAATTGTACCTAGGGCATACTAGCATAATCCATTTTTAATATTTCCTGTGACTTAAAATTGCAAAATTATTCAGATGGGAAGGGACCTCAGGGGGGTCTCTTGTCTAAACTGCTGCTCACAGCAATGTCAATATTGAATTTAGACCATATTGTTCAGGGCAACCCTCCAAGGATGAAACTTTAACATTCTTTCTGGGCAACCTGTTCCAATGTGCAATTATCACAGAAAAAAATGTTTTCATTACTTCCAGATTTCTAACTGTTATGATGTTTTCTATATTCCAATCATACACAATGTAAAAGGCTTCAGCTGTAAAGCAGACATTTGCAATACTATAATGTTTTGTGAACCCATTCTTGTCACATGGATTCACTTAATAGTACAGATCAGGTTTATTTACAGGTTTAGGCAACATACAATACCAAATTAAAGAAACCAGCTTTTTTAATCAGATAACCTGTAGATACTATTCTGTGATTCTATTAATTGTAACTTAATGTCATGAAAATAACATCATAAGACACTATATTTCATGAAGGAGGCTAATAGGAACTGTTCAGATAAAAATAATTGCAAAATTAAAAAGATTCTTTAAGATTTTCAAATTCTGACACTGTTTTGGGGAAAAAAAAGTTATAATTGGATTTCCTATAACTTCCCTGTTTTGACACCTTCTATAGCATAAGAGCTCTGATTGAAACAGAATTTTCTTTGGCACAAGAAGTCATTGGTAGCATACAAAGAATAGTCTGAAGCAAAAAAGGTCAAAATTAAACGAAAATTCAAATAAAGATTATGAATTGACTGGCTTAATCCGAAACTCTTCTTCTAACTTTTAATCCATGGAAAAGTATGGAATGTAATAATATTTATTTATTTATTTATTTATAGAAATCAAGAGAGGATAACATTGAAAGCCATTCACAGATTATTTCTTGCTCACTTTAAGGCTGGACAACTATATGTAAGATTTAAGACAGGAGTCTGCCTACCCATCTTCGTCTTTCATTCATAACTCAATTTCTTTCTACTGAGTCTCTATTGAGAGCTGAAATAGTATGGACAGCAGTACTGAAAGGACATGTATAAAGCATGGTATAGATGGAGCAGTACTTCTTACATGTTAACAAACAGGCGTAGTTGAATGCTAACACACTATAGAATAGTTGCTGTAGTGGTGGCACAGAATGTTCAGCCAAGTCTGGATCCTGCATGCTTACCATTCTCTATTGCACACATAATGTTAGAAGACTCACCATTATTTACTGTTTTGGAAAACAAGTAGCAAAGTTACAGGTAGGTTACAAAACCTGTAACATTAAAAATACAAGTTCAAATGGATGCAAACCTTGCTTCCAAGAAAAAGGCAAAAAGGACGGATTTTATGTTTATAGGATAACAGTCCTGAGGATGAATTTATTGCAGGAACCAAGGAGGTTAAGACTGTCCCAGGAGTGTGTAGTCAAGCTAAATCAGCTGACTTTGCTCTGAAATGATCAGGAGATAGAAATTTCTTTTACAACATAAATTAAGAAGCTTATTTTGTTTCTTTAGATTGCTTCAACATGCTAGATCTCTTGTTTGTTCATCTGGTCAGTTTCCAGGAAGTATCTTTCCTCTTTCATTTGAAGCCCACTCAAGTTCACAGTAGGGAATCAGGACAAAGGAGAGATGGGACTGCTTGAAATTATGATTGAAGCTCACATGTATGTCTGAGGCATTAGGAGTGTGTTGATTACATCCAAATGGGCCTAAATTACTTTGGAGAATGAGGCTGGAAGTCTCATTTTGGCTTGGTTAATGGACCCGTGGAGAATTCTTTCCTTTTACAACCTTCTTGCAGGCACTTTCAGCTGAAGCAGAGGTGTGCAAAGAAAGCTGAAAGTGTAAGTGAGCACAGCATATTTTTGAAAATTTCCAAAGAGGTAAAAATCGCTCAATGTTCTATATTCATCTTTATTTATTTGATATTTATTCATCGTCTAAAGAAAAGACCTGACCTCCCTGATAATATAAAATATCTAAAAAGATTTACTGCATACATGATATATAACTTTATAGTAAGGTACAGAACAAATGCATGGTGGTTTCCTTCACATAATTAAGTGTGAGAAAATTGTCTCAGTAAGAGCTGGACTTTCTTCCGATTTTATATTGATAAAATACTTCAGGTTTTAGTCCATTGAGTCCACATTTCTAAACAACCATAAATAACTATGTGCCTAATGCTTTTCTGCACAGGCCGACATACAGTGGCTGTATGATAAGCACTGATTCAAAGAACGGGTAGAGGCTTTCTTCAGATTAGAAAAAGCAAACAATATAAAGGTTTCAGCACTAGCAAAATGTACAAACCTACAAAAAGACAGTTATAATGAATTAGGGTGTCCTGGTTTCAGCTGGGATAGAGTTAATTGTCTTCCTAGTAGATGGTACGGTGCTGTGTTTTGAGTTCAGTATGCGAAGAATGTTGATAACACCCTGATGTTTTCAGTTGTTGCTCAGTG
>JAVJGG010000074.1:17346124-17356205 GCA_035590195.1 Aviceda cuculoides | reverse complement strand
TGCAGGTGGGCATCTGCTCCCCCGCTCCCCTCCATGGGCTGGGGGGGGACAGCCTGCCGTCTCACCACGGGCTGCAGGGGCAACCCCTCCTCAGGCACACCTCCTCCCCCTCCTTCCTCACTGACCTTGCTGTCTGCAGAGGGGCTCCTCTCACATTCCACTCTCCTCCCCCGCCGTAGGTTCCACTTCTTAAATCTCTTCTCCCAGAGGTGCTGCCACCGTCACTGATGGGCTCAGTCTTGGCCAGAGGCAGGTCTGACTGGGAGCCAGGGAACCTTCTAGCAGCTTCTCACAGAGGCCGCCCCTGCAGCCCCTTCCCCACTACCAAAAACCCCACCACACAAACCCAAAACATAAGGCCAAAGTGACCTCTGTGGAAATGGCTTTTGTTCATACTAGGCTTTTGTACATGTCACAATTTATAGCAGACCCGTTGTAGTGGTACCTCAATTTCAGAGTACTGACCTATGTACTGAGACTGACTTGCATATGAGCAAGATAGAAGTCTTTATGGAAAATTGGGGCAAACACTTGCAGAAAACATTCAATAAGAAATTGTAATTCTGGAAATTAAAAAGTTTAAAAAAATTTAAAATCCTAAAAGTAATTGAAATGGGGCTTTTGATTTAAGATATTTTGGAAAAAAAACCTAATCTCTGCAGGACACGTTAGTTTATAATAACATTTTAATGGAAAATTAAGGCTTTTGTAGTGTTTCATTTTGTTTTTATTTTAAAGCCATAAATATTTGGAACTTTTTGTCCAATAATTCTTTTCAAATACTGTGTTTTATTCAGTCCTGTAATTTTTCATTCATCTTTAGACATCATTTTGGTATATCTTGCTGGCCTCAGATGGGGCTATATTGCAGTCCTGAAGCAACTTATTGGCTGTGTGGTTGGTAATACTCCACCCATTTGCTGCTTCATGGTTCATATGATCCACAGATTAATTTTTTTTTTAAAGTCAACAAGGTAGCAACCATTAAAAAATATGACTTAGTGGGAAAATCATTGCAGAGATGTGTGAGAAAACAAAGTGAAATCTGCACATGAATTTACAGGAAATTTTCACTGGAGTTTTCATTTGAAGTCTGTTTATAAATTCAGACTTTTTTTTCTCTTAATGGTTTGTGATCATTTTTTTTGTTATTGAATGGTACTTTTCATGGATGTGTAGCAAAGGCTTGAGATACAGGATTTAGCCTACAAAATGGCTTTGTCATCTTAAAATGCCGTACCAGCCTGTAAATGATGTAAGGAGTCCCAGATAATATTATGATGAGAGTATTTGCTTTTGTTGCTCCTTCCAGCTCAAAGGAGCAATTCTCCCTAGGGTGTGAAGCAGAAGAAGTGATATCATAGTGCTTTTTCCCTGTGCAGCTCTCCTGATGCTATAAGGACACGGAACTGTGTTGAAGACTCAGATTCTAGATCCCACCTCTGGCTTTTATATGCACTCTGGAGCATTAATTGGCATATTCTAATGCCTGCTTTGTTAATGAGGTGTGTACAGAGGTGCAGATGTGTACAGAAAAATGTCACTCATGGACCTCAGCCAAATAGTCATGAACCAAAGCTCTTGAGTAATGTTAAACTGGTGGCCTTCAGAAGAACACTGTTTTGTAATTTACTGGCTGAGAGTACAATCATGTATTACTGTAACTGTGTCAGAAGAAAATAATATGTGATTTCCTTTCTGGAAATGCCAATGTGAAGCAAAAAAACCCTGACACCAATCTTTTAAACTTTATTAGGTATGACTGAATTAAAGGAAATACTCAAGGTACTAACAGACTAGCTAAAGAAAAAGCAATTTGAGCTTTGAGGAAAAAATAATTCAACAAAATATATCTATTAAGTTCCTTTAAAGGTGCTGCTTGTTTTTTCAAAGATCAGTCTTAGCATCTGAGAGCTAGTAGCTGAGAATAAATTGCATGTTCAAGATAAACTAAATGGAGAGGAGTGTCTATGAACACTTGGTGGAAGGAGGTGACTGTAAAAAATGTTAGCACTCTGCAACAGTGTTTCCTATTTCTCCTAGATCTGCCCTTTCCTTCAACAGCTTACACCACAACAAAAACAAGTTTTTGAAATTATGCATTGGTGATATATAGTCAGTATAAAATGTGCAACCAGTGCAATGATGGAGCAAGTTCAGCACTAGCTTTTTCTTGTAACAACCACACAGATTTCAGAGAGTTACACACATTTTACTGCACTATTTATTTTATTTTAACATTCTGTATAGAGGCAGGAGTCATGGATTAATTGGAAATATATGTGGATTCCTGCTCCTGGGGAGTAATGTGGCTTTACTCCAGCAAAGCTCTCAATTTCCAGCACTAGATGAGTCCTAGAGATTGAGTACAGAGGTCCTTGAAATGTCACGCTCTACAGATTTACAAGGCAGGATTTTGCAGGTGTGTAAACCTGTGTAGCTTCACTGCCTTGGTAGAATTAATCTGAATTATGCAAGCTGAGGATCTCAGTACGGCCTTTAATGGGAGATTTCCCAGATCTTCCCTACCAAAGACAAGTAATCATTGCTCAGGAGAACAAGAGCTGCAAGAGGAAGCTTGTTAAAGAGAGCACTGGAGCTGAAATGTGGTTTAACATCATGTAAGAATCAGAAAGAAGGAGTTAATTTAAGCTGAGTTTGACTAATCCAAGAGCTGTCTGTGGAATATGAGATTGTAGTAAATACTCCACCTCATTAAGGACTGTTAGTAAGAGATCAAATGAAAATCGTGCTGCAACTACAGAGCTTGTAATTTTGTGATTCACATAAATATACCAAATATCTTTTACAAGATACAACTGTTACAAACAACATTTCCTACAACACTGTTTATGTATCCATAGATGATAATGTCATGATAATTATACAATTCTAAATATGTATGGTTTTCTTCTCTTTTGTACATACTTTTCCACTATTTTCTAACAAGAATGTATACAATATTTTTTTGTGCAGCTAGCTATCTGTGTTTTCTTAAATAGAGCAGGTGATTTGGAAAGGTCACTAAATAAAATATTAATACAGACGCAGTTCTTTAGTAGGTACAAACAGAGACTTCTTAGCAATTTGCTACTAATTTAAACAGGACTTACAAGTGCATATACATGTATAAACATATTAAAGATTCTCTGAAGTTGTAATGTGATAATAATAATAGAAATAGTAACACACTACATGATGTGCTTGACCAGAGCCATAGTCAGAGGCTACCAAGATGACTCTCACAGAAAACAAGATCTCCACTGAAACAGAGTTGCAGAGCCAAGCATCTTATTATCCCTAAATGCTGGCATAAATAGTTTTGTGCAACATTTGAGGAGCATAGAAACCTATGAATTGCTGAAGTCTTTAAAATTGGCTGCAATTGTTCAACTGGCAGATTATTTCAAATAATTCCAAAATTGAGATGTCATGGACAGATTCAAATAATTTGCAAATAAATTTGGAAACAAGACAAAACCAATGTGTTAGAAGAGAAAAAAATGAACGTATTTTCTTTAATGAAATGAACAGAAGTTCTTCCAGTTTATTATCAGTAATGTTGGACATTTAAAAAAAAAATTAAGGAAAACATAAGTAGAAATTAAGAACATTATACTTCATTAATTTTAAGTAAACATTTGGGAGAGTCTGTCAATTTTTGGAGCAGTGCTGAGTAAGAGTGATGCTTACTCTGCACTAAGATTAGACCCTGGAGGCAGAGTGTGTCAGACACCATTTTTGAATTACAGTCCTTCCTCCTTGCCCATGGAAGTTTGTAATTTACTGGTCTGCTGTTCTAATAGTAAGTCGCTACCTTTCATTCTCCAGGCTATCCTGCATGTTGTGGCCCAGGAACAGGCATAGAGTATACCACCTGCTCTGTTCTGTCTCTCTGCCTCCTTGGGCTTCATGCTTCCTGGAAGAAAATGGAGCAAAAAGTCACATTTCCTTCCATGCTACCTTTGTCTGAAGACTGGTTAGCCAAAACAGAGATCTTAGGCCTATGTCAAGTCACAATATCATTCTTCATTAGTTTTAGCTTCTCAAAGCTTCTCATCACAGCTCCTGTTTTCTGAAAAGATCAGTAACCTAGTGAGTGACATCGGTGAAAGAAATCCAGCTGTGATCCCTTCGGTGGTTATGGGACCAGGAGTCAGACCAGGACCGCTACCAAGCTGCTTCAGAATAGTTTACAAAATAGTCATCCTTTGCAGCTCCCAGTTATCACATTTTCTATGTTGCTTTAAATGAAAAATTAAAACAACTTTGGCTGCATGTGAAAAGGTTAGTTGACATGATAAGCAAATTCCCAAGTGTTAATATTCCTGCCTACTACTTTACCTGATACAGTTATTAGTCATTTAAGCTGATCAATAAATATGGTAAATTGTTCTGCTAACAGAGTTAAGAAACACTTTGGAGCATCTATAGATTAATTTCCATAAATAGGAAAGTATCTATATCCCAGAAGTTTCTTCTTCAAGGACCACCACCCCACAAAACCCTTTTCAGCACTCTAAAACCACTTTAAGTCTTTTGCACAAAACCCCCCCACAAACCAACAGAAGCCACCAAACCCATATCTTGTGGGGAGAGAACAGGGAATATGAAGGGCATTGTTAATACCTTCAGTCCCTCTGATAATGACAGCAAATGATTTGTAAGGTTTAAATGCACAGAGGCAGTACCATTCAAAGAGGCAGTTCAATTTAGCAATTGCATGCTAAACTGATCATCAGCTTCATAATCGCTCCAAAAATATCATTATGGCTCTATATTCTTAATCTAGACAGTTTTGGGTTTGGTTTTTTTGCAGAGTCTGCTGGACTTTCAAAACTAGAAGTGATAGAATGCTGGAGTTTGGCTTCATTGATCACAGCTTGTATTCATTTTGCAAAATAAGCACAATTTTGAAAGAGCTTATTTGAATGAAGTATAAGGACCTAATTCACATCTCTTGGCATACCGTGAGCACTATTTAAAGCTTTATAGTCAAGTACATTCAAAAGCAGGAAGGCCAAATATCACTTTTTTTTTCTGATTAGTCTTTGAAGTGCTTAGAGAAAAGCTTGCAATAGCCCATGCAAAGCATCACAAAAAGGCTTTTCAATACACCTGAAACATTGAACATCTTCAAGGGCAAGTGGTATTGGCAGCTGTTTCATTCAATGAAAGCAATGAACTGGGGGTTTGAACATGGAGGGCATGAATTCAACAAATTCAGAGTCTGTGATAAACACAAAATGTCAAGGGAGAGGGGGAGGATTTTTGTTTTGGAGCATTGAGCCCAGCACAACTCTGATTCAGCAGCATCATTACTCAGTCTATTCCTCATGTGGGGAAAATATTTATTCTGGCGAGGCCCTCTCACAAGGGCTTACTGCAGAGAAAACAGTGCTTGGCAGAAAAGTATTTCATACTGTTTTTCTCCATTCAAGCCATTCTCATGTATTGGCTTCTGTTTTAGCCCACAGAGCATTCAATAAATGCGTCAATTAATTGCTTAAAGAGTCTAAAGAAAATTTTACCACGATTGAGTCATTAAAAAATAAGGCAGTCTCTTGTTATAGTATCAGCAAGTTTGTTGAGTAGTGAAAATAATAATTTAAACTGCACAGATCAAATTAAATTGTGCTTTCACATTTAATAGTTTGATCACACTGGGCTGAGAAATGTCTTTGTTGTATAGTGAAAAACACCTCTCTTAAAGATTTCATATCGTAGTAAGGAAAGTATTCTGTTAACTTTTTTTTCATAAAAGAAACCCTTAGTAAGAATACCGGTGAGAAAGTGTTAATTTGGTTTTGTCCTCTACAGGGCATTAAGCCTTTATATTATTACTGCTTGAATCATAAAGGAAACTTGGCTTGCAGGTCAGATGAAACAGGTTTCTGGGAAGTAAAGACCTCTGTGCAAATTAATGCAAAAAGCATCTACAGATATGTTGGCACTGGAATATCAGAAGGAATGTGCAGGCAACTTTATCCATGAGTATGTGTTCATATACTATTTCTTTGTTCTCCAGACATTACACTGAATACAGAATAGGCAGAGTTCTAGTGTTTGCAAATACTATAATAGCTGTATTAGTTGCATGTCTTATTACGTTACTAACACTTATCATTGTGGCAGTGCATGTGCCACTTCTACTCTCTTTCAGTACAGCCAAGTACCTTTAGGACAGGGAAGGACAAGTATGTATTTTTTCTTTTTGCCAGATTAGACTTCTCAGTGCTAACAGAAATTAGCATCTACATGGATCTCTATCAAACTGTATTCAAAGCAATGGTAAATCACTGTGTTGGCAAAGTAAGTCAGCCCCTTCCGGCAGGATCACAATCTCACCTAGTTTAGCATGCTGTTGCTTTACATGTGTGACCTGATCAAGCATCTTACAGGCTTGGAAATATCACAGATTCTGCAGGATAATGAGGAGCAACGTTAAGTAGCCTTATTCCAGTTAGCAGACTTAAAAGGGGGGTTCATTCAAATCAGAATGCAAGATTAAATTGAACAGTTCTGTTCTGTGTCACACAGTACTAACGTATTCAATGCCAGCTGAATGCCCAAGCATGGCAGAAAGGCTGAGTGTGACACCAAGGACCACCTGGCTTTAAGTAGACCTCTAGATGCTCTTGTTAAGGGTGGTGATTTAAGGAAGAAGCATTATTCTGCAGTTGGAAAAAAATTACAGGTTTCTGACTTACAAGATTCTCAACCTGAATTACATGCAAATTTGGCATTTGATTTTTAAAAAGTATACAAGCTTGAAAAGAATCAATATGTTGCCATCATCAGATGCCTATTCAGAAAGGAGGAAAAAACCTCTAGAATTGGCAAAACAAATTTATAACCCTACTCACTCTGCTGCTATTAATTCAGGTGGCAGTTTACTGGTCTTGTAAACTTAATGTTACAACCCAGGCAGAAACGTAAGTGGAGTTTTTTAAAAACATTTCCTACAGCATTTCAGCATTTTTACTAACCTCAAAGTCAGTTTTTCAATGGAAATAGTGTTATATAGTTCCTCTATAACATGCAAACTGCCTATACTTTCTGTTTAATCAAAATCTAGTGGCTTGTAAACAACAGACCTTGTATGGTTGCATCACCTAAAAGTACAGAAACAGAAACAATAATCACATCATAAGACCATAAGCACAGGGCTTTGATTTCAAATGGATTTTCTTGAGTTGTAAACTTGATTGTCATCAAATCTAAGAAGGACTGAGTCATTTATTTTCAGTAGTTATGATTTATTTCAGAGTACATAATTATACTCTTTTTGTAAATTTTCAGTGACATTTATGAGAACACTGAGCTGTTTCAGAGTACTAAGAAACTGTGACAACTGAACACATAATTTTTGCACCAATTGAATAGCTCCAAAATATCTAGTTTCTAACTTTTAACAAGAATGGAATGTTTCAAATATTTGCCATCAATATTGTGTTGATTTTTCCCCCCAAGTTCAGTCTGAGTTTATGTCTTCCACTGCATGAGCCCAGATGGAGCTCTGGTTTCATCTCCAGTCTTTTCTGTGGACTAGAATGAAACTGGTTTGTTTCTCCATTCATTGTACAATTCTGGGGCATCAAATTCAAAACTTCTCACAAAAGCAAAAAATTGAAATTAGGCTTCTGAATTTTTATTATTTTTTTTACTTTTGCCAGATATGTTTGTTACAAAAAAATACAAAATTGTAATAGTGAGTCACTTGCCAAACACACAGACAAAACAGTTTCAATGCTATAATTTGCATAGACACACATACTTCAATATCAGTGAATTCACCATCAGAAAAGCAATGTGAATTTTTTTGGATCTGGGCTGAGCAAGGACCCTGAGAAGGAAGGGTGTCTTGTCTTAAACTTTTAATCCAGTGTTGTTTTGGTCAGATATTAAACCATTACTTGTATGTTGTGACTAATGTATTGGCCTATTGTTTTTTTTTTCCTTGCAGTGATTTGCAGACATTGAAATTTTCAGTTGAGGAACAGAAAATAACTTGGGCATATTGCTTGGTGGAGACCATCATCATTTACAGTAAGATCAGATAGGAATGGAACTTTAAGATCTGTGAAAGGAAGGAAGCAATGCTAATAACTAGCTACCCGTACTGAAAGAATTTTCTAAAGTTCAATTCCACCTTTCCTAGCCTCACCATCTGCTTCATTTAATAATTACATTTACCAGTTTGAGCCAGCTGGCAAAATTAACAACTAAAACATCTGGAGTACTTTTGAAAATGAAAATAAAAGTAAGAGGTTAGGAAAAGAGGCAAAGATGAGCAAAAGAAGGAAAGGATTTAATTTTTCTAAATGCACAGGACTAGAATATTGTGCTGTGGAGGAAACTGAAAAAGAAACAAGATTCTTCTAATTCCCAGTGATATATTTACTGCCTTCTTAAATGCACATCTCCCACTACCTGTCTGCTTCTCATGAGTGTTAGGTTCTTTCAGGTGAAAACATATTTTCAATGGTCCTTCTTAAGCCAAAGAAAGTCTCCTGTTTATTTCCATGGTCAACCTCACTGAAGGAGGAGGACAATTAATGAAGAAATGAGCAGGAGATAAGATTTTACACGTATGTTGCTAGCACATTTACAGCATTTTGTATGTTTTTTATAGGGTAGAGACACATTCAGAAAATGTAAAGAGAGTGTTTGTGAAGGCTCTGTTTCAAGACCAAGAGGTTGTCTGGAAGCTATTTTTAATTTCTTTTTAATAATCCAAGAAAAATGTTCCAAGGTCATCTAAAAGTTACTTTAGAAGATTGTTTTATGTTTTCAGAAAATGGGAGTTGTTTGGGAACTCTGGAAAGCATTTTTACCATGTGACTGACTGTTCAGTTTATCATTTAAAGAGGGTTTTTATTTCTACCCCTCCTTGGTGGATATACCAAGGAAGAGTAAGCAAAATATTGCTAAGTGACGGGGTTGTTATCCTTGTTGGCTGCAAACATAAGAAGATTGCAGCTAATCCATGAAAACTCATCTGCCTCTACATTTTTCACATCTAGAACAAAAAGTTAAAGCATAGATGAGCTTTTCATTAGCCAAGGTAAAATTCAGTGAATCTTAGTTGTTGGTGTAGAAGAAGCTCTTTCAGCATGGTGTCAACAATGGAAAGACATGGCATTTAGACTAGCTGCCAAGTAATAAGTAATGCTTACTTTACATTTTACAGTATCATTTGAACTGATAATGGAAAGGGAAGTGTTCAAGGACAATGATTCTTTTCCTTGGTGGAGTATTAAAAGGATGACCTGAGGCAGGCAAAGTGATATCCTACCTTTTCTGGAATTCTCTTTTTGAGTAAAAGAGGAAACAGGAAGGATGAAAAGTTTCTTTCTTTTTGAGGACCCATGTGCTCCAAGCATTGAAAGCAGAAATGATGTGACGTTTACAGCCTTGGCTGTAGAATGATGTTTTCATACGAAATGCTAGCCACTCACTGAGTAGCAAAGTCAAGCAAGCTCTGTGACATGTGAGCTGGGATCCAGGTCTGCTCATGCCTCTGGGAAACCTTCCAAAGATGTCAGCAAGCTCCAGATTAGGGCTGCAGGACTGGAAAGAAGCACAAGATGTAGGTCTTTTCCTTCAGTATGAAGTAAAACATTTAAGTCCTGTAACAAATGTGTAAGTATAGGTGCATTGTAGGCTGTTGTTAAGATCTCGTAAACCTCCTTAAATGACAAACAGTAATCCAGCAAATTATACTTGGTTTTATTTCACCATTTGATGCCTCATGTTGTAAATAGTATGAACCGATCAGATTCCACCCATGACTCCAAAAGAGGGAGGCAAGGAGGCAAATTTTTGTATTTACTCTACCATGCAGGTGATCAGTTAGGAGCAGTAAAGAGAGAAAAAAGTGTTTCCACTCACAGCATCGACAACTGTCCTGGTTTTGGCTGGGATAGAGTAAATTTTCTTTCTAGTACTTGCTATAGTGTTATGTTTTGGATTCAGTATGAAACGAATGTTGATAACACATGGATGTTTTCAGTTGTTGCTAAGTAGTGTTTATACTAAGTCAAGGATTTTTCAGCTTCTCATGCCCAGCCAGCAAGAA
>JAVJGG010000074.1:17335023-17346024 GCA_035590195.1 Aviceda cuculoides | reverse complement strand
ACTTTCTTCCTAAAGCAGGATGCTACCTTATTTACTTGTAACACCATTCCTACATTCCTTGAGATGGGGCTAGAGGTAGGTTACGCAAGCCATCAAGCCACTGTTTGGGAGCACCAGAGCCTTTTGGGTACTGTTTGTCACCACGGTTTGCGTGAGAAGGAAACTAAAACACAGAATAGACGGTGAGATATTTAACCTGCCATGGAGATCGCTACGGTGAACAAGTACGATTGGGACCAAGTCCTTTTTCTCACCGGGAAAAGCACCCACCAAATAAATAATTGCTGAACAGAGCAGTACAATTCAAGTTAAACAGGAAAAAACCAGCAGATTTGAGGAACACAGCATAAGAACTGACTACCACAATACTTCCTTTGTATAGTACTAAAGCGTAAACCCACTACACATACAAAAATAGTGTATGTGTTACATAAAGGTATGGTTCCTGTAATCATTTACATCATTATTTAAATACATTTTAATATACACTAATGTCTATTTCTGTGTGTATAAATATCTATAAAATCCAAAACTTTCCTCTTCTTCTGGCCACACACACCTTTCACCTCAACGTACACCAAGAAGCATTGTAAAATCCACAAGTAATTATCTACAAAACTCCCGTCAAACCTGTAGCTAAGAAATATTTCAAGACAACTGCTACAAAATTCATCAGGAACACAGACACCACCACCGGTTAAGGAACATTAAAAACACAATGTTCCCAAATCTGACAACTCTTTTATGACACGAATCCTAAAGTTTTGCCCCTTACGTTATTATTTTTTTCATTAGGTGGTGAAATAGTTTTTGCCATTGGTATCCAACAGCACCCAGTTCCCAAGTCAGCAGTCATCAGGATCATTAACTAAAGGTGGTTGTTTCGACAGCTATGCTGTTTGCTTTACCCGGACGTGCTGGGGGTCGACAGGTGACGAGGATTGTGACCTGTGCTGGCACTTGCTCCACCACATCCATGCTGACATGATTTGATGAATGCCAGAATTTCATCTGCCTTCATTCGGTGCTCTATGGTCTGTTACACAGTAAGCCTAAAAGAAAATAAAATGCAAAATCTTGAGGAATAGAAGTTCTGTCTTTAAGCAACCCCAAATTATTGCAGAATTATGTCCACCAAACTGACGTGTAATAAAAGTTCTAAGTGAACTGCATGGAAAACCCCAAAATACTACATCAAAAAACCCCAACAACTGTCTGAGCAAAAATCCAAACATGTATGGGTCAAGTTTCCTTTTAAATCCACAGTAATACTTAAAATTGTCTTTTAATGATCAACAGAACCATTCTGCAACTTTTAATAAGTCATCGCTTCCTTATGCTTCACAAACACTGATATGAAATCTGAGGACCTTTGAAAATAAGAGGACAGAGTAACATTTTCTGGAGCCCTGCTTTCAGCTGGGATAGAGTTAATTTTTTTTCTAGTAGCTGGTATAGTGTTATGTTTTGGATTTAGGATGAGAAGAATGTCAACCCACTCATGGTTTCAGTTGTCGCCAAGTAGTGTTTAGACTAAGTCAAGGATTTTTCAGCTTCTCATGCCCAGCCAGCAAGAAGGCTGCAGGGGCACAAGAAGCTGGGAGGGGACACAGGCAGGGCAGCTGACCCAAACTGTCTAAAGCGGTATTCCATACCATGTGACATCATGCCCAGTATATAAACTGGGGGGAGTGAGACTGGGGGCGGAAATTGCTGCTCGGAAGCTAACTGGGCATTGGCAGGTGGTGAGCAATTGCATTGTGCATTACTTTTTTTATATATATTCCAATCCTTTTATTATTGTTGTTTTATTATTGTTATTATTATCATTATTAGTTACTTCCTTTATGTTCTACTAAACTGTTTTGATGGCAACCCATTAGATTTACCTTTTTCCTTCTGATTCTCTCCCCTATTCCACTGGATGGGGGGGCAGTGAGTGAGCAGCTGCGTGGTGCTTAGTCTCAGGCTGGGGTTAAACCAACATGGCAACTCAGGCAGGACTCTATGGTTTTAACACCCTTAAGTTGTAATTTATTAGAATCAAAGCAGATGTGGCATTATTTTACCTTGCTAAGTTCTGCATAATTTTCTAGAATATGAAGCATATTTTTTATATATATGTGACAATGCCTATTGTTTTGCAGAAGCTAAGATCGCAGCTACACTGGAGCAATGATAAAGAATATTTATTGGCAGAAGCAGAAGACAATACAGAAAGAATTTTTTATGTCCATCCTTTCTCAAACTTAAAATGAATCCAAGTGGGGGTCTCCAATGAGGAGCTGAATTTCTGTTATGAGAAAGAAATATTTCATTACATTGTTTTCCTCTGGAAATGATCAATTATAAGAAACTGTGGAAGAGAGGTTAAAGTGGTTTGTTTTCCTCATTTTTACTGCTTTTTCTGTTCCCTTCAGAATGTGAACAAAACCCCAAGCCACCCCACTCAGATTTGTTTTTTCTGGATGTAGGTGGCTTTCAGATTAACTTAACCTTGTGCTTTGGCTCAGTGTGTATGACGCAGCTGGTAAATACTCTTACCCTTTCAATCAGCCTTCCTGGAAAAGCAAGCCACATGAAGGGTAGGGATTCCTGTTTCAGGTGGGCAGGAAGCATAGAAAGCCCAGAACTGAAGGACAGGATCATGCTAGCAGATATTAACTTCAAAAACATCTCACATCCAGGGAAAAAGGGAAAAAAAAAGGAATGTCTCAGCATAGCTGTTTTTACTCAGAAGCAAACAAGCAAATACACCATAAAATGAGAGATCCAGAGCTACTTAGCCAGGACAAAATCATACTGAAGCACTGAAAACTAACATACAGGAAATCAAAATTTTATCTCGACATGTCTCATTCATTTGAATGGGATTACATGCACATCTTTAATATATAGGAAGTTCTAATTTCTTTTCAGCAGTGCCAGTTATAGATTGACTAAGTTAAAGGTATATTATGCTGTTTTATGTTGTTTACTTTTTGTGATGTCAACCTTAGCTGTGTAACATAAAACCAGACATGACAGCATCTATGTGAGTCAGTTTTATATATTGCTTTCACGAAGTTGAAGTTGAGTGAATGAAGTTACATAATTTTGAACCGGTGGGTGGAATATCTCTCTATTTGTTCTTGGAGGGACAGGGGAGGAGGGAGAGAAAAAACTTTACTTTGGCTCAATTTACTAAAATAGAACTATACGGGTTTGGGAGAGAATGGTAGAGTACACTGCTAGCAAAAGGAAAGAAATGACAGCTGCTTAACTGATTCTGCTTTCAATTAAGATAAAAATGAGAAAAAGACAGTATAGGGGGAAGAATGTTTCATTTCATGTCCAGAAAAAAAAAAGATTAAACTTATACAGTCATCTGACATTTTCTCTTGAAATTACTTTAATCCTCATGAGAGGAAAATCTGACTAAGAAAATAAGTCAACAAAGACAAATAGATGGCTTTTGCACACTTGGGTTTTAAAAATATGTTGTTGTGTCTTGCTTCCACTTCATTTTATGGGGAAAAAAAAAATATTTTAGAGCTAAACAGGGAGATGAAAATAAGGATCTAAAGGTAGATATTAGTGAAGAAAATGTAGTTGAAATACTTTGCTGATATATTATAGTGATCACCTAAGACTGCTAAGTAAATTCACTCTTAAGGGCTAGCAACTCTCACATGTCATTTTAAAGTCCTTAAGAATAACTCACTCTACCAATACAGAATCACAGAATCATTGAGGCTAGAAAAGACCTCTTGAGATCTTCTAGTACAACTGTCCCCTGTCAAGCAAGGTCAGTTAGAGCAGGTTGCGCAGGACCATGTCCAGCTGGGTTTTGAGTATCTCCAAGAGTGGACACTCCACAATATCTCTTGTAAACCTGTCCTAGTGTTTCACCACCCACCAGTAAATAAATAAATAAATGGTTTCTTGTGTTCAGGTGGATTTTCATATGTTTTAATTGTACCCACTGCCCCTGTCAGTAGGCACTGCTGAGAAGAGGTTAGTTCCCTCTTCTCCATTCCCTCCCATCAGGTATTTGTACACATGGATAAGATTCTCCTAAGCCTTCTTTTCTCCAGAATGAAGAATTACAGTTCTGTTTGCCTTACCTCATGGGAAAGATGCTCCGGTACCTTAATCATCTTTGTGGCCCTGCACAGGGCTTGCTCCAGTAAGTTCATGTCTTCCTTGCACTGGGGAGCCCAAAACTGTGCTCAGCAGTTCAAATGCCAGGTAGAGAAAATAGATCATGTCCCTGGACTGGCTGGCAATGCTCTGCCTAAAGCAGCCCAGGGGACTGTTGGGTTTCTCTGCTGTGAGGGAGCATTGCTGTCTCAAGGACAGCTTGTTGTCCACTAGGACCCCAGCTCCTTCTCTGCAGTGCTGCTTCCCAGCCTGTCAGTCCTATGAGAGTACTACTGTATTGTGGAGTTCAGCTTCAAACTCAGAAGGAAATGTGTTCTCAGAGACAGGAGAGTGCATCACTTTTGTCTTGTAAAATGAAAATAGTAACAAGATTTAGGGCTTGATGTCTAAGGAGAACATTGTTAGAAAACACTCATCGAACTTTCCATTGGACTTTATTTTTGAGATTTTAATATGAAGCTCTTTCTTTGCATTGAACCAACATGTCAATTTTGTGCTTTGCAAGACCATATTGATGCAATGTTCCCTTGTCTCTGAGGGAAGATACTAAGTGCATACTGTTTACTCAAAAGACACACCTGAGAAGCTGGGACAGAAATCCATTGCCACATTTCACATTTAACTGAAGTTATGTCTCTTCACAGACTTATTTTTTTTCATGGAAACAGTGTGAACAAAGCTAACACTTTAAAATCAAATTTCACCAAATTTTCAAACCTATTTTTCTAATATTCTGGGGACAGAAGAACTGTCTGGAATTTCTGTCATTTGGTTTCAAAAACTGTGGAAGAGCTGGAAAGAAAATTTTAATTCTTACAAATCTAATGACGAGCTTACCGTTCTGTAAAATCTCCACTTGAACAGTATGCATAGTCTCACCTTGGCAAGAATTCAAATCTCAGATTTTTGCTTTCTTTCTGTAATGTACCCTCAGCTGCATTTATGATGTGAGGCTGCTTACTACAGTGAAAGATTAAACTGATACTGAAGACCAACAACAGTCCAGGAAGATTGAGCTGAAGTAAAAAAATCTATAGTTATGTTCCTGCAGTGACTTATGATAAAAAAGTGCAGTAAAATAACAGTACTGTCATTGCATGACATTTACCTCATTGTCATAATTTATGTTGTTTTCCTGTCCCTAGAATTTTATACTGAGCTAAGACCAACTGTGGCTAAATATTTTTAAAGAAAAACAAGAAAACCAAACCCACAAAACACTAAACAGGACAAATATTTAGTCCAATAATGTTGATTTAACTCCTATCTCAATAAAAGGAGTTATTTTTATCTTAAGTATTAATAAGCTGAACAGGAACTAAAAAATGTTTTATTTCTTCATTTTTTAATCTTTTATGTCTTAGGGTACACATTTCATCCTACAGTGGCATACAGCTATGCCTGATTGAGACCAATGAAATGAAAGATAAATAGTTCCAAATTCAGTATTTTATCTCCAGTGACCATGAGAATATTTAAAATTGAATCAGTTGAGAGAAATACTGTAATCTTTCCATTAACACCACATTTTCTCAAACTGAGAAGCCCCAGCCCTGCTCTGTTTTCATACTCAGCTACGTATTGCTTTCCTCTTTGGGCTGTATGTGATCCCAGCATGCCCTTTCACTTCAATCTGGGTGTTTCAGAATCAGAATCTGGGTTTTACTGTGTCTGTCAAAACTACTTTACTGTTTGTCATTCAGTTCATGCACAGAAAACTTTCTTTAACAAAGGTGTCTCTAGTTCACAAAATTCAAGTTGACTGGCTGAATTACATGAGAAGAAAGAAGAAATCTAGAGATCTGAGTCTGAAATCGAGCATGAAGAAAGATAAACAATTTGAGTTCCAAAAAGCCTGGAAGCAACTACAAAAGCAATAGAAGTTTTGGAAGATGTTGGACTCATACATGTAATACAACAACAATGATGTTAAAAAGGTACTATGCTAGACCATGTTGAAATGCATCACACACTGGTTCACTAGACCCGCCACACGTGTTTCCAGCTTCCTATCAATATACCTGGCTAAGATCAATGAAAAAGCTCCTAGGACACTTCCTGATTTCCAAATAGAAAAAAATTCTTCTGTTCTGACTTCCTTATGCCTCAAAGAATGTTTTAACTTTTTACTTTGTAGTTGTTATGGTTCAACCCCAGCCAGCAACTAACCATCACGCAGCTTCTCACTCACTCCTAACCCGCTCGCAGTGGGATGGGGAGGAGAATCAAAAAAAAAAATGTAAAACTCGTTTTGGGATAAGAATGATTTAATAACTGAAGTAAAAAAATTACAATATTTACAATAATAATAATATACAATAATAATTGTAATAATAATGATAATGAAAAGGAATATAACAACAACAACAAAGACCCCACAACAAAAATAAACCAAGAAAAGGCAAGTGATGCACAATGCAGTTGCTCACCACCTGCTAACTGATGCCCTAGCAGTGTTCTGTGTCTCATGGCCACCTTCCCCCAGTTTTTATGCTGGACATGATGTCCTATGGTATGGAATATCCTTTTGACTAGTTCAGGTCAGCCATCCTGGCTGTGCTCCCTCCCAGCTTCTTGTACACCTGCTTGCTGGCAGAACATGGGAAACTGAAAAAACCTTAACTTAGTATCAATGCTACTTAATGACAACTAAAATATCAGTGTGTTATCAACATAATCCTCACAATAAATCCAAAACACACTGTACCAGCTTCTAAGAAAAAAATTAACTCTATCCCAGCCAAAACCAGGACAGTAGTAACATTTCATATTAAGAGTGATTAAGTAAAGCGTAAAAGACAGAACTGAAACTGGGCCCTCCTGATCTCATCTCCCATCTATGTCCTGTTTCTCATGTCTCCATCTATGAAACAGGTGATGCTTCCCTGCTTGAGTGGAGTGATGGTTCTATAGGTTCTATAAAAAAGTTTGAGACCTAGGTAAAGACACGAAAGCAAGATGTACTTTTTGCTCCTAAACAAGGTGGCTTTGGTAGGTGTTTTGCTCTCTTCGGTGTATTTTTCTCTTCTACATGCTGTCTTCTCATTTTATTCTCATAGCAAAGCAAACTCTCACCTTTTGTGTTCTCCCAGCCCAGGTTCAGACTGGACTGGGAATTGAAGGCATTTTGAGAAATAACTTTTGTTTTTCTTTCTGGGTCAATGGACTGGAACTCTTTTGCATTTAACATGTATTAATGCTTCAGCATCCCCCTTATCAGACCCATCACCTGCCAGTGCCTGATTGATTGACATTTGCTATCCATTTCCAGGTCAGATAGTCAAGGGATCCAAATCTTTTTGCAGCAGACTAAACAATGTTACTTTTTTTAAAGATACACTTACCAACAGTCCTATTCATCCACTTGTATGATGTGTGCAGTATTACTGCTTGTATGGAAAAAGAGACCTCTATTGAAATTAAACGACACATTTCATAGAATGAATGACCCATTAGGTTAGTTAGATGCAGTGACTTTCAGTGCCAGGCATTAATAATCACTTTTTTGTACATCAGTTTGTGACAGCTGCAACTGAAGGTTTAAATCTCAGAGCTTTCTCACAGAGATTGTGCCCCGAGCAGGGCCAAGCTGTTGGGCTGACAGACAGGAACTGTATTCTTTTTAGGAGAAAAAATTAATAAAATCACAAGCCCCTCTACTCAGCATCCCGCTCTCTTTTTCTAGTCTTTCCTTCTGCTTTTCTGAAGTTCTGTTGCTACTAGAGCTGTTTGCAGAAATGGAAGGACATTACAGTCAGAGGGGCCCAAAAACTGTCACTGAGGAAAACTACCTTGTAATTGTTGGGTGAGATCAGTGACTCACTGCCACTGAAGAGACACAAAAGTTGTAAGTAGCATAATTTACATATATACACATCTAAAATACACATTGTGGAGATGCTTGTGTTGTCCTTAAGGTATTTGCATAGTTTGATGTGATCAACAAGTGTTTACTATAGAACTATCCTGTCAGATGCATGTTATTCTCATATGATATGTTTTCTCTCATTTCATTTATTGTACTTATTAAAAAAATAAAAAAGAGTTGGTGTTCAGCTCTGTTTTCATAAGATAGATAAAATTCAGATAACACTATTATCATGACTGGCAGCGTGTGGACTGTGTTCCATCAGTTCTCACTCACACTTACTGGCTTTCCTAATGGTACAAGCTTTTCACTGTGTGTTACCTATGTAAAACACAATTTCTTAATTGATTCCCACATTGATTTTTGAACAAATTCAGATTCTCAAAAACCAGAGAAATCTTTCATTCTTCCCAGTATCACTCAAAAACTTTGAGTAGGTGCTATTTCTGTGCAAATACTGTGCATGTGATGTTTACCTATTAACATGCATAGAGTTCAAATCCATTGCAATCATCTTTTTCATGACAAAAAAAATTACAATATAGTATATTTTAATTCAAGATAGAAGGAAATAATGTTTTATAAAATAACTGGATTTGATTGCTGTGGCTTAATATCAGAAAAATAAATGTTTGTTAAGAAAAAATTCAGTCTGGGATCTCTCTTTCAATAATGACTGTATTTCTAGTAAAAAGTTGTAACTATGTAATAAACTAAGGGTCTAATTCATCTCTTTATTTATAGGAAGTTCCTGTTCTCGCTTTGCTTTTTTTTTCCAGCCTCCATTCTCTCTGAAACAGGCAACTTGTTCACCAGGCACAGGTAATCCTAAGATTATATTCACTTTAATGAGCAATAAAGCATTAAAACCCCCTCAATTTTGTAAAGATAGCAGAAAATAACCAATGAAGAGTACTTGTCCTATTCAGTAACCTTGGTATGCAAGTTAAGAGTAAAATCCACAGAAGGCTTCAGAAAACATAATGGAATGGAACTAGAGCTAAATAATTTCAACGTGACTAAAGGGAAAATATTTCTTTCAAATGGGGTCAGCAGAAGGAATGAAGGAAAACATTCAGGGGAAGCTCCGTTATTTGAATTGTTGATAATTGCAAAGTTTCCATCCTGCCCCTTCCAAGGGAAATGATCTTTACTTCCATTTCTCTAGTTGCCAGCCTCTTCTAATTTCCTTTCTCTGTCTTTGCATAAAAAATGAGCTGTTCAGCTGAAGAAAGAAAGAATGCTTACATGTTCAAGAAGTGCATCCAAATATGCATGTGTGAATACCTAACCAGTGCAGTTTTCCTTTCAGAATGGCCCTTTGTTCCCTTTTCCATTCATCTTACAAGCTTTGTTTGAAAATGTAGATAAGTAAATTGAATGCCCAGTGTAATCTGCAAAAGCAGCAGTTAAGCATACTGCAAAATAAATGTTCTGAATTTGATTTGCTGACCTGAGAACAAAAGTAGTAAACATCATAGCAGACATTGCACTTTCTTCTTCTATGACTGCATTAAAGTCAGCCTTTCAGATAAAATAAACACGGTAGCCCTAGTGAGGCTGATGGATTTACAGCCATTAAGGAGACAGTTCATTATATTAAGCTAACAGTCAGTTTTGACAAGAAAAATTATTTAACCTTTTCACATATGGCCTTCCAACTAGCTTCAGTCTGAGACATAGCAGACCCTTGTATGTTTTCCCTTGTCTAAAGAGCTACGTGGCCAAGCATGAACAGTAATGGTCTATAAAACAAATGTGAGAGCAATTAAGATACAGAATACCACTTTGTGTATAATCAGAATGTATTTTTGTCTTCAGAGTTTGCATTACCACAGCTTTGTAGGACATCACTGTGCAACAGAAGTTTCTTTTTTTGTTGTTCTTCTGTAAGACTTTAAATGGCAGTCTTTTTGTTTTTTAGATACTTTCTTGTGAAGACAGTCCATGTTTGTAACACATGTAATTCAGATTACAACACAAGGGCATGCATACTTCAGCTAGTAAACACCTCTTCAGACAAGACTTGTGTCAGTAGAAGCATAGAATCATAGAATATCTCAAGCTGGAAGGAACCCATAAGGATCATTGAGTCCAACTCCGTGCTCCTCACAGAACTACCTAAGACTAAACCATATGACTAAGAGCATCATCCAGATGCTCCTTGAACTTTGACAAGTTTGGTGGTGTGACCACTTCCCCGGGCAACCTGTTCCAGTGACCAACCACCCTTTCACTGAAGAACCTTTTCTTAATGTTTGATCTCAACTTCCCCTGACACAGCTTCATTCCATCTCCTCGTGTCCTATCGCTGGTCACCAGAGAGATGAGATCAGCACCTCCCTCTCTGCTGTCCCCCTTGAGGAAGTTGTAGACTGTGAGGAGGTCACCCCTTGGACTTCTCTTTTCCAAGCTGAACAAACCAAGTGACCTCAGCTGCTCCTCTTAATTCTTGCCCCTGAGACCTTTCACCATCTTGGTTGCCCTCCTCTGGACACACTCTGATACTTTGATGTCCTTCTTATATTGAAGTGCCCAAAACTGCACACAGTACTTGAGGTAGTGCAGTGTAGTGTAGAGTGGGATAATCACAGTAAAGGTCTGTTTCCTCCCTTGACAGTTAAAAGTCATGAAAGTTGAATGAAACCACTAGAGAAGCAGAATAGAGATGGCAGTAGGCTGCTGTTAGCTGTCCTCTTCCCTCCAAGAAGAGTTCTGGTGGTAGTGTTTACCCTCCCCTGTGTTCCTGTTCAAATCATAGAATCATAGAATCATTTAGATTGGAAAAGACCTTCAAGATCATCAAGTCCAACCATCATCCGTGCCCACTAAATCATGTCCTGAAGTGTCTTGTCTACGCACTTTTTGAATACCTTCAGGGACAGTGACTCAACCACTTCCCTGGGAAGCCTGTTCCAATGTATGACAACCCTCTCAGTAAAGAAATTCTTCCTAATATCTAACCTAAATCTCCCTTGCCTCAACTTGAG
>JAVJGG010000074.1:17282704-17334923 GCA_035590195.1 Aviceda cuculoides | reverse complement strand
CAAGCCTGTAGCGCTGTATGGGGTTGCTGTGACCGAAATGCAGGACCCGGCACTTGGCCTTGTTGAACTTCATACAACTGGCCTCGGCCCATCGATCCAGCCTGTCCAGATCCCTCTGCAGAGCTTCCTTACCCTCACGCAGATCGACCCTGCCTCAAAGTCAAACAGGTTCTAAGAACAGGTCAGGTTTTCCTGGAAGAAAACTGAGAGGCCTGTCAGGAGAACTGGGACAGAGGTGAAACAAGGAAGGTAAGCATTGCCTTCCATGAGCTGCCCACAGACCCAGGCTGCTCAACATCCCTGCTCTCCATTAAGTCAGTGTCTGCACAGCACAGCACACACAGGGTTCTCCAGCTGGTACAGGCTCTGCCACTTCTCAGCTACTTGCTAGGCAATGTCTTTGGGACCCATTATCCTTTTCTTTAGCTCAGTTTGTTTGTTTTGTTTGTTTGGGTTTTTTTGGTTGGTTGGTTGGTTGGTTGGTTTTGTTTGGTTTTTTTTTAAAGAAATCTGACCATGCAGGGACTGCATGTAATCACCCTGGTCTGAGGAAGAGGATTTAAGTCCAACTGGGAGGCACAAGAACTTGAAAGCTTAGGACATTTGTGGAAATGGATGGCAGACCATAACACATACCTAAGTTCAGATTTGATCTAAGTATGCTGGTTTTATACTCACAGTTTTGGTTCAATTAATTATCCTAATTATTATTCCCAATTCATATGCCCACTAACTGAAACTTCTTTATAGAATGGAAACTTGGAAATCTTGATGAAGAATATGAGAGACAGGAATGCATAGGGCAACCAGTGGCATGTGTTACAGTTTTATTTTTCAACACAAATGCACCCAGTACCTAAAAACAACAAATGAAAAGTTATTTTCTTATCTTAGCATGTTAGTATAATTTATGTGAACAGTACATATTACTTAGCAGGAAAATTTTCCATCTCCATTCAAAAGGTATTAAAAATATTTATTTGGGCTGCACTGTACCTGCTCTGCTTTGAACAGCTGACTGCAGTAGGTTGGATTGTCATAGATATTATACTGTATTTTATTCTTTCTATTTATAGTTACTCTGCTAGTCATTACTTAATCCACTTAAAATGGAAAAAATCATGATTAACTCTGAATTCCCCAAATTCTTTGTTAAAATACGTATTACGGATTCAAGCCATTCTGTGCACATACAGTCATGGCCCAATTTTGTGGGAAAAGTTAGTATCTCCCAGAAAGCAGTCCTGAACTCCTGAATGGGGCTTGATCTCTGTATTAAAGAAATGTTATATTTACTGCAATGTAAGCATACTAAAAAGTGAACACTGCTGCCACTGCCTTTACACTTCTGCTCCATATGTTCTCCTTAACATTCTCTGGAAAGCACTTTGTATCCTGATTAATAATAAACTATAGTGAGTTAGAGAGAATACATATTTTTGGGCTATAATATATTTCTTGGAAATTTTGGGATGTTTCTTTTTGGTTTAGGTGAGGCAGGAACCTCACTGCATCTTTTTATTTGTGAACCAGGCTGTGATTTATGTCCCTAATCAGGAAAGTGTTTAAGCCTGTGTGCAACTTCAAGCACGTGTGTGGAACACACTAAGTTATTGTTTTCCAATTCATATTCACTTAAAATGAGCTTATTCATGTGCCTTAAGGCATGTCTTCCTTTGCCAGAGGCTGCACTCACACAAATGGGGACCTGACCTGTTTCCTCCTTACTAATGGAGTCCCACCCACATCGGAGATACTGTTTTCCTCAGATTTTTCTCTAAAGCTCAGTGTTATGTACCAAGGCCTTGCATAATGCATGGGAAAAGTTAGGAGCTCCAGAGATACCAGGGAAAACCTCTACACAGCAAGCAAGGAAACAGCATAGGGAAAGGTCAGCAAAAGAAAATGCAGGAGAGGCAATCCCATGCTCACCACAGCTAGCATATTTCCTGCCCAGCATGATGCTCTCCTGCCGTTCCTCCGCCCTGCAGAAAGGACTTTGGCTACCCTGTGCATAAGACCTGTGTTCAGGGTGCAACTCAGGGCTCAGCCGGCTGGCTGGTGTGGGATGCTGTGTCTGAACCTTCTTAAAATGAAAAGAAGGTGTAACAGCCTCTTCGCTTTTGAGATATACTGTCCTACCACTTAGCTACCATATTTCCAGAACACACAGCCCTGCTGTATGGAGACATATGTTGTTTAAAAATCAACATTCTCCTCTGCAAATTAAACTGGCTTCTTGGATTATCATTTTCTTACTTGTCCACATCTGTGCACTAGATAAATCCATTGTATGCAGTTACCTAGCCTTCTCATTAGTGGTCTCAGGCAAGACTAGTTATTTAACTTGCGAGACTAGGGAAAAAGTAGGATGCCAAGAGGTGAAAATATCAATGCCTAGGGAACTTTAATTTTCGATGAGTGGCATTTTCAGGACAGCATGAGCAACTCTGGGGATGCAAGTCTCCCTGAAGAGTTTTTCGATACTGATTTTGAGCACACATGCTTAAAATCAGCTCTAATGTTTTATGAAATAAATATTATTTTATTATTATTATGTTTATTATAAATAAATATTAAACAGATAACAAACTAAGATAGTAGCAAAACTATTATACAGCTATTAATTTTTTGGGGAGTCCCTTCACACATACATCTAGCCCATCCAGCTGTGAAGACAGCAGGTGGTTTGAAGCCTCTGAAAGATTCTCCATACTGGAGAAGATGTTGACAAGGAGTAGAGCAATAAACTGGTTACAGACAAGTGCTGGTAAAGTGATTTCACAGCATTTGCAGCAACCATGCAAATGAAGGGTTAAGATAAGGCTAAAGACTGTCCTGAATTTGTTTTTTTCTTCCTTGAGGAGTCAATAGGTTCTTTCTTGTACATTAATCTTTCTGTGTTACTGTCTGTTATCATAATTGATAAAAATAGTGTACAGATATGTTCATGCTTCTCACAGAAAGTTGTTAATATCGTATTCCAAAATGTTATTTATAGTATAAACTTTTATTTTACTATATCTAAAGGCTAACTATACTGGTATTTTACAACAAGAATATGTCAAAATTGGGAAACTCTCAACTGAGAGCTGAGCTTTGTAGCACATGTTAATGCATCTCTCTGCAAAGAATCATTCAGTTTTCACTATGCCAGCCAGCAGAAACTCAGCAATCTCTCATGGCAATTTTCAGCTATTCATCAACACAGTAATGCACACCCACACTTGGCATGGAAAATGTGGTGTGAAACAACAGCAGATGATGGATTATGATGATGGTAAATAACAATGATAATGTCTATTGATTTTTTTTGGAGGGACCCTTCACTGCATGTGTATGTGTAAACAGTGACACAAACAGTTGGTGTTACTAGATATGGTGAATTCGCATAAGGAAACTGGACATTTGCAAATCTTTCCATTTGTGGAGGTCAGAAAAGTCAACTCTGTTTCTCATATGAATAGAGATTAATATATCCTGTATTGCTTTTCTTTGCTGGGGTTTTTTTTCGGTTGGAAACTGTATTGGTGCTGTGAAATGATATGTAATAAAACACTGGCAGATCTGATAATTTCAGTCAACAGAACGTTGTAACCATGATTTAAACAATGTGAGGCTTGGTGAACTTGGACCTGTTTCCTAGAGATGAAAAGGGAAGAAAATTCCACCTAGATTACTGGAAGGCAGATTTTGGTAAGAAATAACTGACCCCTCTAGTCAGTTCAGATTCCTTTATTTTTAAAAATTTGCATGCAACACATATATAATGTGCCCCAAAAGTGCAGCCAATAACATGTATAACCTGATAGGTAGTGATAGTACCTAAAGCAGCGTTCAAAGCCAACATGTGCTTGGCTAACGTGCTCCAGATGAGATAAAAATTGACTGCTGTTAAATGTGAGAAATTAAAATGAACACCAGTTTTCTTGGTTAGCTCCCAGACTTTCCAAGCTGTGACTTTAATGACCTGTTCTATCTGACTTCAGAGGGTTTGCTTAAAGTGAAAGATGTGAGTAACAGTTTAGAATATTGGAGCTTCAATAATAATATAGTATATGGAACGTATCTTTTATCACTTCACATTCACTCTGCCTGTTAATTCATTTGCATTAGGTTTACTGATACTACTCCATATCCTGACCAACAGCAGTCATTCCATCTACCTGTAAATTGTAGGTCTAGATTTTCCCCACAGTGTGTCGTCTCTTTTTCAATGCAGAGGTTTAATGCTGAGTTGGGACAATACACTTCCTCCCTTGCTTGCACTTGCACAGGATCTGAAGAGAGGTAGGAAGAGCTTTGGCTTTGGAAAGCCTGGACTATCATTAGGTGGTGGAAGGGAGTTTCCACCACTAATGTGCCACACTGAAATAAGCTCAGCACAGAGGGGCAAAAATCCAGTCCATCCCAGCAAAAGATGTGTAGCTACCCAAACTGCTAATATCAGTCCCTGAATCTTTGAAAATGTTGGCCTCTGTGGAGTACAATCAGATTTCCCGTGTTAAATGGAAAGCAAATATGCATTTTGAACATGCATTGAAACAAATGCAGCATTTCCCCACCTCCATGGGAGAACAAAGATATTTGACTACAGCTCTGCTGGTGGTTGATTGCTTATAGATTTTTATGGATCTTTCAAAGTGGCTGGAATCTTTGATGTACGATCATTTCCTTTCAACTCTAGGAAAAATGCAAGCTTGTTTGTATTGCTGATTTCCATCTACTACTTCTGTTGCATTTCCTCACACTGTACGTGGAGGAGAGACCTTTCGTTATACGACAGATACTACCGTTCTTTGAAAAAGGGTACAGACGTTTGTTTAAATTACTTCATGTTGGCTAGAATAACAATATGATTTTCTTTTACTGAACTACCACTTTATATTTTCTGATATGAGGAAAGAATGGCTTCTTAAAAGGTAACTGTGACTATATGTATTCCTGAGGGCTAGCTAAAATCTTGACAATTTTTCTGTGTATCTTGGAAGACAAAAACAAGCCCAAAAGGAGAAAACAGAGGCTAAGCACTGCCTTGTTTCAGACTGGCTTTTAGCTGTCAACTGGGAGGAAAAATGCAATGGGAAAGAGGAGTGAGGGAGAAAGAGAAGTAAAGAAATAAACAAATCAAAGCAGAATATAATCATCCAGCTTCCTGTCAAAGGCCACAGACTGCCAATCTGGGAAATACGTAGGACTATGAAACTGATATTACCCTCTCCCATTGAATTAGTTCGTCATATTACAAAACACAAAGCAGCTGTTTGGTAAGAACGTGATCTTTTACTGTAACCAAAACAAAGAAGAAAGTTTGCATGAAAAGGCACACATCAAGGTTCAATATGGATGGAACAAGTTTTTAAATAAATGGTCTCTAGACCTGACACAGGACTTCACACACTATTCTGTGTGTAGTCCTATTAAATCAAAAGGGTTCTGTCTGAGTTAGACATAGGTTTAATGATTTGTGGATGGTGATCATATTTTCAAAAGCATTAAGAATTTTGAGAAGTCTCACTAAGCCAGTGGGAACTAATGAAGCTTTCCGGGTTTTGAAAGCCAGTGGTTCACTAAGTAGTCACATTTTGGTTCCCAATTTTAAAAATTACTTTTCTAGCATATTCCATTTAGCACGTGTAGTGAGATTGTTTATATGCCATATAACACCATATTTTTACTAAACATGGACTGAGGTATTCCGTAATCTATATCTCCTGCTTCTGAAAGCTTTCACTACAAACAAGAAAATCTCAGGTCAGGTGAGAGATATAAAAAGCTATTTTGCCTATGGATCTTAATTGCTATATTGCTTTCATGAAAAATCTGTAGCATTCCCATGATTTCAAGAAAAGATTGACATTTTGTAGCTGGTTTTCTCTGGGGGGAAAAAAAAAAAAGGCAAGCTAAATGTCAGCTGAGTTGTAAGGCTTTGCAAACAAACCTCATACTGCAAGTGCTCACCAGAGGTTTCTTAGAGGTTGGCAGCTAAATTTGCCAGAGATTCCTGCTGCAGCAAAGCTGTGCCAGAGTAGGGCACTGGGGGCTTAGCAAGACAACCTTGCAGTTCTTCAACTGGTAGCAAAGACAGATTATTTGTGAGCAGGGGAAAAAAAAATCTTCATGGGTCTGCTTCCTAACAAGTGGGAGAATGAAGTGGGAAACTGCAAATCAGAGCAGAGAGGGAAAGCAAGCCCAACAAATGGGAAAAATATGAAAGCAGGCTTGAGGAAGAAACAGAAGAGCTTGGAGGAGGTGTTGCAGAGAGGCAAGGGCAGGACAAGTGTAGCAAGCTGTGAGGAGCCAGGGTAGAATCTGTGTGCTATGACAAAAAGTTTATTTCTACCCTCAGAGCTTTGGGTAATGTCCCAAAATCCACAGATTTTTTTATTCCTGCACTGCTCTCAAGTAGGTATGGAAAATGTGTAACAGGCCTCCTGGGATCTAGATTGCACTTGCTGCCAGTACTGGTGCTAGTACATATAGGAGAGGGTTCTGGGTTGCATCTGATCTAAAGGATTTCAGATTGTTGACTTAGGAGTCAAAATTATTCTTCATGACAGAATTCTTTTTTTTTTTTTCTAATTTTGATTTCTTTCCAAACTAAGGCTACCTTCAGAAACACAAAACAGGCATATGATTGTACAATTAAAGGTTATGCCAGAGGATGCATACAAAAATGGGAAATTAAGATTGCATGTGAATAATCTTAACTGTGAGAGTCTTTAACTTTTAATGCCTTTACTTTGCAGCTTTAATATTTTTAGCTCTGTTTTTGTGTGCCCTGATATATGTGTATTTGTAATTAGAAAAATTTATAGAACTGCTTAGCAACTACTACACAAACACTTTCCTTTTCCCATCTTTACCCACAGAATCAGGTGACTGGAAATGTCTACTTTTCTGAATGTGCCTTGGGGAAATACACGCAATGAATGA
Source organism: Aviceda cuculoides (assembly GCA_035590195.1). Classification (NCBI taxonomy): domain Eukaryota; kingdom Metazoa; phylum Chordata; class Aves; order Accipitriformes; family Accipitridae; genus Aviceda; species Aviceda cuculoides. The sequence continues at coordinate 17,327,987 of JAVJGG010000074.1, read as the reverse complement.
ACAGATTTTGTTTTCTCAGTTAAATCATTCATAAAATTAAAAGCAGAGTACTGTGTTTTGCTTTGATGTGTTTCAGTTGTTTCACATGGCTTTAAGTTTGAACTTTTTTTTTTTTCTTTCTTGTTATTTTTACCAATCTGCCTGCTGCTAATTCTCAGCTTGTGGCAGAGGAACTGAGACATGAACATATGCTCTGAAAGGCTCTTTCACATTTGGATTTCAGAGAGTTTTGTCACTCCTTGAGCCCAATAACCTCACAAATTAATTCCTTTTGCTTGCAGTGACATCTGTTGGTGAGGGCAGAGCTGATTAACTGAGGGCTGGCTTCACTGATGGAATAGCCCACAAGCTGTTTTTAAATGCAGCAGATGTTTCTTCTCTCTTCCCACCATCTTATTTCCAAGAAAGTGGAAACGTTTTAGGAGAATTCATATAAACCCTGTTCACGCAGATAAATTAATTCCCTAAATCTGGATATCTACCACTGCTGCTAACTAAAGTGCCTAAATGACCACTGGGCCAGGGTTATTAATCACTAAGAAGTCCCTAAACTCAAGAACAATTCCTGTTTGCATAACTCAAAAATCAGTATAATGAAAAGTTATTTCTGGCAAGAAAATATTATTCATCATTTAGTATGTGTACACACCATAATTGTCCCCTGCATTCTTATAGGTCTCTGCACTGAGACAAATGAACAGAATATGAAAAAGAGCTGCTTCTTCAAAATTTGAGCTATAAGCCTTATTAAACCAAAGAAAATAGTGGCATTCTTAAAATTCTCAACTTTTACTTTATTGTTTTCTTCCATAATTTTTCTCATGTGATCTTTTGTTACTGCACTAAAAAAAAAAAAAAGTATGTCTTGGCTCCCAGTATTTATCATCCACAGCTGATTTTAACATTGAAAAAATCACCACTCTACAAATAAATATGCACAGAGTTTTAGATATGAAATTTCTGTTTCAAAATCTCAGGTAACATTGTTTATTTTATATATAATTAATGACACAACGGAAAACAACTGATCTTTACTTTTGAGTCAAAACCGAAACATAAACTTCTGTTAATCTTGAGCCATATTAACATCATCTTTTCCCATTTCTGGAAAGACCTATTTGTTCCTTTTAGTGTACTCCTTTTTACAGTTTCTGTTATGGAAGTGTTTGGGCAAGAAATGTATGGCTACCTTTTCAAAGAACAAGTTTGGGTTGCTTTTTGAAAGGAAAATAATATCTAGGACAGTTCCTTAGTTTTACTTGCCTACACTAAGAAGAATGTCACAACTTGAGTAAACTGGCAAGCATGTCAATTTACCTACTTTCACTTTTGCAAGGGAGAAGTTAATGGGGTTTTTGGTTTTGGTTTTTTTTTTTTTTTTTGTTTTTTTTTCAGAAGGAACACGTAGGGTATAGTGGGATTAAAGAAAACATTCTAGGGAAGTGCCACATTGTTGGACAGTTACAGATTGGTGACACTGTTTTCACAAAGTTCAAAATAGGTAAAAGCTGACTGATAAATGCATTACAAGTCTATTTTAACTTAGTACACTGTGTGAAACAGTCTATGTCTAAGGATAAAGAAAGAGTTGACTTCTATGTTGTTATTCAACTCCAGCAGTGAGATTTCATTATATATGTGGGGTTTTTTCTTTATGTGATTTTATTGTTTCCCTTAAAATTTTAATGAGAAGCAATTTCTTGTTTCTGTGATTACAAATTAAGTGGGACAAGATGTATAGCTATGGCAGTCTCACAAAGAGTTGTGTTCTGCAGCAGGATGAGCTCTCTGAGGCTATGTTTAATAGTGCCTGTGTGTTATTAGCTTTCAGCTCACATGGTAAAGGTGCAGCTTCTAAGCACTAGTCAAGTATTTCTGATGGCCCACAGTACACAACATTAAAAAAATAAAGGGGGTGGGGGGTGGAGTTGGGGAGTAAGGGGTCAACATCAGCTTAACAGTTCCCAAGGTCTCAGGCCCGTGACCCTGAGCATGGTACATTCGTCGCGTCTGAGCTCCAGTGCACGAATAAGAGGGGCTGCACATGAGAAGAATGTGCATGTTCTTTTTACCGTGTACATACAACAAGCCCCTCTGACCAAGAAATACAGCTAGACCACTCAAAAGTGGTTGAGGTTTTTGTCAGACTCCTGCATTGTTTAACTCTGCTACAAATAACTGACATATGCTTTAATCAAAAGTCAAGAGCAGGGGGGCTGTAGGAATCCATTCAGTGTTTCAAAAAGGTGCATGAAAAACAGGTAACACTGACAGTATAGCAACCTTATGCTTTAATTTGCTATAGAGAATTTCAGACCCCCACTAAAAAACAAAAACAAAAACAAACAAACAAAAAAAGAAAAAAAAAACATTAAAAACCCCACAAAAACCTCAACTCAAAAATGTGAAAAATGTTCATCATTTCTTTAAACAAATAGCATTCTTGAATACTACAGCGTTGTCTAATTTAGGTCTCAGTCCACTGGCAGTTATTTGAGCTATGATCTAATGCAATTGATTTAACTGTGAGTGCATTGGCTATAATGATAGTGGGTGACTTCAGGTTACTAATGAAATCAAAGCCCAAGTTCCCTTCCAGCATGGCTTTCCTTAAGACATTGCAGAACTACTCAAGATAAAAGCTGGTAAAATATGAAAATGTTGTACCAAGAGAAGACAGTGTTCTTTATTCATATATATCTTATGGGATCATCTTTATAAAATAAGCTGAGTCATTGACAATGACTTTGGCTAGCCCTCCTAAACTTAACAATTAAAAAACCTAACAGATGGTCAAATGTACCAATAAGAGCTGATCAATTTTCTGGGAGGACGTGTTTGTATAAATGGTAAGGTGTCTAAGTGCCTACTGAAACGGGATACTGACATTCCCTTTTTCTAAGGAGCCATAGTTATGGGGGGAAAAAAAGCCTACTAAAGTCACATAAACATGTCAATAAAATGAAATTAAAATGACAGAAGGCTTGATAACAGGTTCACCATCAACATGTACCATAGACAATATCTTCGTTCATAATACTGTTCAGCACAAATTCTCATCTGCATACTCGAAGGTGCTGTTGATTTTTTCAGTATGATCCTGTCCACAAGAAGGCAGTTGTCAGGAGATTTTATGGGATTAGTTTGGGGGGGGTTGGGTTTTTTTGTTGTTTGTTTGTTTTGTTTGTTGTGTTGTTGTTGTTGTTGCTTTTAATCTGGAACTTGTTTTAAATGGTACTAAAGTTAGACCCTGGATTTGATAACTTAATTTATTTTCCAACAGGAAGAAACTGTACCTATTTCTAAATAACTTGAAAACTTTTATTCCAGTTTTGATAGTATAAATTAAGGTCAAAGCTTTAAAACTACTTTGAAGTCATATATATATGGGCATTATGTGGAATTTTCTAGTGTGCTTAAGCAGAATAAGCTCATAAGAGGAATCCCAAGGTTCCTATCTCTCCCTGAGCTCTTGCCACAGGGGCTGTTGTCATGGTTTTGCAGCTAGTTGCTGCAAAAAACCACGGGAGTAGTTTGCACAAAATTTCATTGTGACTGTTCCAAGGTTCTGAACCTTCTCTCTGGAAAAATGGAATGTTGTGGGTTTCTTCATAGTGGATGTCTGGAAAAAGTTCGAGTATGGTGAAACAGCAAAAATGTACATGATTGGCCATGCACCTTAACTGTATTTTTAACACATCTGAGATTTATGCCATTCCACTTCATCGTGGTTGCTGTGCCTGGCGTGGGTATCTTTTCAACATGTGGAAAAATTAGAATAAAGAAATGGGACTGAAAAGGAGATGCAAAAAAATGTTGCTGCTGTTTTGTCGGCATTGGGAAGTCTGACTTGTAATTGCAACTCCACTACCTTTCTCAGTTACCCAATATATACTCTGCGGCTCAGAGAATTGGGGGCTTAAAGCCCTTTCATCTTGTGCAACCACATACCCCTTTGCAGGGCCCTGGGGCTCCAGGTTAGCTGCCAGCAGTGAGGCAGGAGGGGCAGCGTCCCAAACACCCTGCCCAAGCTGTGGCTCCTTTCTGCCGCTGGAGACACCCCTCGGCGTGTCCCTCGGCCCAGGGAGATGCAGTAGGACCTGCTCTCCTCTACCAGGTGCAGGACATTCACCGGAGGAAAGGACACTGCAGAGCTGCCCCACTGGCAACACCTGGGTTCCTTGGCAAGCCTAGGCAATGCATGTGTGCTGGTCTGTTTGGCTGGTGACACTGGCTTCTGCTTTCATGGTTGAGATGTGCAGAATTCCTCCAAGACAGGGGTGAGGCAGCCTCCAATACCTGCTTTCCTTTCCGCTGAATGAGCCATCGCAATGTTATTTGCTCATAAGCTGGCTGAGAGAGCTGGGTGTCTGAGGCTCTTACCAGACACAATTGGATAAGATCAAAGGCTGGAAAATTAACCCAGAATAATTGACAGAAACTGTCAGCAATTTTGTCCAAAGAACTACCATCACCAGCAGTCTTAGATTTGTGTTGAGTCTTTTTCGAGCCATACTGCTACCACCTGCTTAGATTTGAAATTCTTCTATGTTTTTGTACAGCTTATCTTTTTAAGATCTTTTTAAGATTTGTTTTGTTTAGCTCTCCCACCCCAGCCCCCCCCAAAAAAAAAGAGAAAATGAAAAATCGTTGTTTTCTAATTCAATTCCTTTGTGAACAGAAAATCTAAATATTCCTCTTTTATGAAGCCTGAAAATGGTTTTGGCATTTTCAAGATGTTTTGAAAGTAGTCTTTCAACTCTGTGATCAATTCCAGGTAAAATGAGTGTAAATTACTTCCAAAATACAAACTCAGAACCTCAAATTTCATGGATAAATATAATCTGTATAAATATAAAAATCACTTTGTATATTATGTACCAGAGAGGGATGTTACCCATCAAGTAACAGATTAAGTTAGAGATGGGCTTGTGCATACCTGCGTGTCTTTTCCCACAGGTCATATTAACACCAGAACAGACAAGGAGGTGTGAATAGGCCACAATTATATTTTTTTTAACCCTGATAAGTTGATACAGACAGAGATATTTCTATTGGCTAAATGCCACCCCTTACTAGAAGAGAGTGAAAGGAAGGGGGCACTCCATATGGACTCATAGTCTATGGTGTTGTGCACTTTTCATATGAGTCCAGAAAATGGTGTTATTTAAGCTTTCTGAAGTAGTCAAAATTAATTTTCAAACATCACATTATAGCTTCTGTGTTAAATTGCATAACTAACAATTCAGTACCCTTATTATGCTTTTTTCAAAGATACATTATTAAATATAACCTATACAAATTCACTTTTCTCATAATTTAAGTGAATAAACCCCATGATATGTTAGGAATAGTTTTGACTTCAAAATATGCAGTATAATTATGCATGCAATTACAAAACAGAGTTGAGGAAATACAAGAAAAGTAATAACAACTGTGCCTAGACTTCAACAATATTGTCAGCCCCATCTATTCACCCTCAGAAGGGTCTGAGGGCTTCTGTAATCACCAGAATAAATTAGTGTTAGAAAAGGTTAAATCCAGCATCACCTTTTCCCCTTAAGCCATGAATATTCTTCTTTTAGAAGTGTGAATAATAATGATAATATCCTTAATTACATGCATATTTATGAAAACAAATGTATACTTAACTTAAATAATGGTGCTAAATTCTACTAGGTCCCATAGGATGTGAGCATGTGTTTAATTTTCTTAAATAATATTACTCACTTAAGTTGTTTGACACAGCCATCTGACCATTTATGGGGAGAGAGAGAAAGAAAAAAAAAGCTAGTTCCAAAAAACTTCCTCAGACCAGCAACTTTTTGGTAGTTTCAGTCTACCTGGCTTAAACCTTTTGAAGGCAGAAACTTGAACCGAGATCACCTACAAAAACCAAAACAACACTGTGCTAAGAAAGAATTAGCTTTGTCATGTACGCTCCTTCTTTGGGTTGATAGGAAGTGCTGTCTTGCACCTGATTAAGTTATACTTAAAGTGATCTATTTTCATTACATTTGCACTAGCAGCAAGTTTTCAATACATGAGTACATTTCTGATGAAAACAAAGTACAAAGAATTATTGCAAGTCGCACAGATGAACTCAGCAGCTAAGAAATACTGAAGAAATAAGAGGGAGGCTGCCGCGTTCTGGGTTGGCTCATACAGTTGAAGCAATTCTAGTTCCCAGAAAATTTCAAGGCTATGAGGGCATGAAGCCAACATAACTCCTTTCCCCTGAACTCTCTTCTTAGATATGCAAATACTCTCGCCTCCAGGACTTCTCATTTTCTAGTCAGGAAATCTTACAGAAAAAAACACCACAGTAACTCTACTGAAATCTCACCAAAAAAAGGTGAAAAGTGTATTTATCTCTGGAATATCACAAGAACAAAGTTGCACAGAAAACGTTGCCGCAATCCAATGAATACACCCACTGTTTATACAGGTGGGCTCCTGCTGCCTTTGGCAGAGAGAGGAAGGACTCTCTCTCACACCAGTTCTGATGACTTTAGGTTCTTTTCAGTAGCTCAGATTTACTGGGAGAGGAAGTTTGAGGATCAGGTCAAGAAACTTCTGTTTGTCAATATTTTGAGAAATAAAATAGACCATGTCTCAGCAATTCAGATACTCAGTAAATTGTTCATTCATTCTATATGCATTGTGCTCCTCGACTGTATTAGCTAATGTATAGCATTCCCATGCTGGTCTGGAGGGTTGGTGGACAATGACGTGATAACATGTCTCTTACCTTCGGTTTTGCTGTTGTTATTTTTCAACATTCCACCCTGCCAGCTACCCAGACCTTGTTAAGACAAGATTTGTTTGCAGCCATGCTAAGGGGGAACTGCAAAACTGCGAATTATCTGGGTAACATAGGAACAGTTTTACCCTGAAATGTAGTAATGTTTTAATTTGCATAAATGTTTGAGACTTAGCTAGAATTTGAATTTCACATAAATTCTTTTGTCACCTCAGGATTAAAGCACTTAGTTCTACAAACCTTTTCCTCTTTCTCTATCTCTGTCTCTCTCTTCACTCGCAATTGCCACTTAAAATTTTAGCTGAAGACAGTAGGTCTTGAGATTAAGAACAAGTGCCACCAGAGGAATGACAAAGCAGCATCAAATCTCCATAATAGTGAACAGTCCTTTGCCACTTAATCCTAGGTCTTCTACCACATCTGCACAAAGCATAGTGTACTTACAGTGTTTTTTAGATATACCTGACATGATCCCCTTTTACCAGAATTCGGTTTGCTCATTTCCAGGACACATTACCCTTTGTAATGGTCTGGGAAGTTCTGCAATGTATGACATTTCCAGCAATTGAAACTTGGATCAGGCAAACTCTTCTCAGTTCAGTTGCCATTCATTTAGGGTTGGATTCTACTTGCTTTTTGTTTCTTTGTTTTACTGGTGAGTGTTTCTGGGAAGACAGGAGGTTCTTGAACCTGACAAGACATTTAGCTGAGCAATTTGCTCAGAAAAGGCAGAACTGAGCAAAGCTCCAGCAGCGAATGTCACAGGCAAGGTTTTTGATGATACTGAACCGGAAGTCTTATTAAATAATAAAGGACAATGTAATATGTAATCAGATTCAGAATGACTGGAGTCATTTATGTACCTGCCTAATAGGGTGCAAATGGAGTTCACTGCAGATTCGAATACATTAGTAAATTCTAGGCTAAAGGACAACAAGATATGAAATAAATAGTAACGCATGGTAATAAACCATGCAAGGTTCAGCAAGGAAATAGATTTCAAGGAAAGTGTATGAAAACACTGTACTAAAAAATATCAGACTGTCAACTACAATGAGGAAAACAGCCAAGAATATTTCTTGGAGAATATTCAAAAGAAAAGATCTAGTAAAAAATAAATGCTACAAAGAGCTATGTACAGTGCTTCACAACAAGAATGAAGTTATCTGTTGTATCATCATGCCTCCCTTGATTCCTGTTATAACAAAAGATTGAGAAAGTAGAAATAATTCTTGCTGGGGTAGAGGGAGAAGATTTTATAAGGTCTTAACTTCAAGCTTTTGAAATTGTAAAGGGATTGATAATATTGATCCCCATTGTACTTAGTAGTTATACTTCTGCCTTGGAGAAGTTTGTGATCTGAGGACTAGTAAATCACTAAAATTTATCATAAGCCCCAAACTGCTTCTTGTTCAAAAATTAATTCTGAAAACCAGAAGGTTTAAACAACTACTTCCGTCTAGACTAGGTCTTCTCTGCTGTTTTCCTAGCTTATACTTGAATGTGTACATTTTAATCCTCTCATTACTGCCATATAACTTGTCTCATTTTTGTCACTTTGAGTGAATGAATGTCATTGTTTCTGGTTCTGATTTTCACCTTAAGTGGAATATCTGAAAATAAACTCACATGGTGCCCTAAGGTAACTAGAAAGCAGGATCTTGAAGGTGCTTATCATTTATTTTTCAGATATGACAGGAAAATGGAGACCCAGAGGGGTGAGCTAGCTAGAGTCACTTATGCCAAAGCAAACTTTCTAAATTTGCATGCTAAAAATTTGCACCAGCTTTGCCCTCTGTTGACACTTGGGTTACAACCTGTGCAGTGCTGGCGGGATTCATATGTGGAAACATGCCACACTTGTGTAAGGCTCTACCACCAGTGACAGGGCAGATCTGTACTAAAAGAACATTTTGGAGGGAAAATCCTATACACTGTTCTATACAGACACTGGTTATAAGAACGTTCTTGTCTTTTAAAAAACCCAAACATTAAAACACTTCTGTTCATCATTTTGGAGTCCTCACAGGTGTGATTTTGCAAGAAGATTGCAACTAACTTACAAGGGGAGCAAAGGCTGCAGCCAAGTTTGTGTCTTTTATTAGACCACAGGATGGAGCTGGGAAACCCATAACCATAAGGCAGAGAAGGGCAGGCTTGAAAAGAGGCAGCAGACTTTAGCAATCACACTGGATATAGCCATGGTTATTCAGGTGGACAATGGGAGGAAATGACATGTGCTAGAGGGGAATGGTAGCACAGGAGCCAGCAAACACATTAGCACATATATTAGAAAAAATCCAGGAGCAGCTTTTTCTTTCTTTTTTTTTTTTTTTTTTTAAGACAGAAGCAGTATGTCTGTGGTTCACCCTATCCAGCAGCATCCCGCTGCTTTTTCCTACTTGTTATTGTCTTTTAAGTTGCTTCAAACTTGAACGCCAGTTAAAGTGATCCAGAATTTGAATTAAGTTTTAAAAAAACAGCAACTTTTTGGTAGCATTATGGCACATAGGACACAATGAAGAAAGTTGCAGGGGTTTGTCCCAGCTTGGCAAGGATTGTGCTCTGCAAACAGTAGCTGGAGATGAGAATCATTTTGTTTCCAACTTAAAGTGAGACTTGTAAGAGGAAAAGTGCTTCTCATAGATCAACTTCCTTACAGCAACAGCCATTCAGAATCAAGTGTTTTCTTTTTGCTGGTCAGATATTAAGTTTCCTCTTTTCCAGCCACTTAATGGTCATTGGTAATCCTCTATACATTGCAATGGTGCTTATGAAAGTGTACAGTACACAGGGCATTTCCCGGATTGAAGATGAATGGACTCTTGTCCTTGTACAAAGCTTCCTTTAATTGTTAAAATAAGGTCCTTACCTGAGACTAGGCGACAAGCTAGTATTCAATAAATGAATAGGGAGACTTCTTTTTTTTCAGCTCGAGTGCTACTGTAACAACTACTTACTAGACTGTGGTAGATTGGGTGCAGTCATTTCAGTTGTGCTTCCCTGAAGGAGTACTGGCCACTTCATTGCCTGTAGTTCTCTGAAGCTACAAATTGGATGTGTAAATGCATGTAATAAATCAAGTAAGGAAATATTCTTTTGGATTTTTTTCTTAAAGATTCAGAATGTATCTTGAATAGGGTTACGTATAAATGAAAAGTAGACATTTGTTTGCCTAGGATTACATTTGGTCTTAATTCACCATATTATGAAAAAATAAAACCATATTTATTAGTGCTTTCTGTGATATACTGTCTTCTTTTTTGGTGTTGATGACATTTGTATTCCTAATTCTCTCATAAAATGACTAGAAAGGAACAGTTATAAGAGGAAAAGTCCTACTCCTTTACAATACATTATTAAATATTTTCATTCTTTGCTTATAGTGGTTATACTTTGGCTAAATACGTCTTAGGCCCATAGTAACTGTCTCTTTTTTTTCCAAAAGTCTTTTTTTCCACTTTTTTAATAATGGTAGTATTTGCTAAGTCTTAACTGTCTGAATAAACATTATAGCCATATCAATTCAAGGAAAAAAAGCAAAATGAGAAGAACTGTCTTAACTAACATTTCAGATATATTGTTAATCTCTGGCATCTGTTCAAGTTCAGAAGGAATAACGAGTGTAATTGTTCAAACTTCAGAAGACAAATACATTTTGTTATATAAAAATTATGAGCAATCATTCTGGAAACCATCAGCTCCTAGGAAGTGATAAAGTGAGTCATAATTAATAATGTACAAAATCGTTTCAGGATCTTAAACTTTATTTTTGATGTTTAATTTACTTTTATTTTGTGAGTGAATTAGGGGTTCTACTCCACAATTACCATAAATTCCTCTTGGAATAAAGGAAACATAAAACTACAGTTTTTGAAGATGGGATATGGATTTGAGAGTGTGTCATGATTACAAATATTTTCTACTGCTCCTTCATATGGCAAGCAAAGTGTCTAAGTAACTCAAAATGTACAATGAAAGGATAGACAGGGGGAACAGAGGTTGTTTAGCCTGGAGAAAAGAAGGCTGTCGGGAGACCTTGTCGCTCTCTACAACTACTTGAAAGGAGGTTGTAGCGAGGTGGGTGTTGGTCTCTTTTCCCAAGTGATAGGACAAGAGGAAACGGCCTTAAGTTGCACCAGGGGAGATTTAGATTGGATATTAGGAAAAATTTCTTGACCTAAAATGTTGTCAAACACTGGAACAGATTGCCCAGGAAGGTGGTTGAGTCACCATCCCTGGAGGCATTTAGAAGACGTGCAGGTGTGGAACTTAGAGACATGGTTTAGTCATGGACTTGGCAGTGTTATGTTAATGATTGGAATTAATGATCTTAAAGGTCTTTTCCAACCTAAATGATTCTATGATTCTATATTCTCTGAGTGACTATTGCTTTTAGAACTAGTTGCATTGCTGGAAAAAAGTGTGTTAATGGATGTTCTGTTAGTCAGCATGGGGTTTATGTCCATGGCATTTGAGGAAGAAAGATCTTGCTAAGATTATTTATGGTGAAGCAGAATCAAAAGGCTTGGCTGAGGGCTCCATTTTCCATTGGTAGTTATTTTGACCACTATGTAGTGCTAGCTCTGAAGCTGGATTTCCATCTAAATCCCTTTTTAGTATATTTATTTTTATAGAATTTTAAAAACCAAAACAGACATTGAACTAAAAATCAGTGAGAAATCTTAATTAAAAAAAAGTTGAATTGAATAAGCATAAGAAACTCTTCATTAACATTAAGATTTGGCTGTCTTTTTGGTTTATTAGTAACACTATCCAGTTCCTCAGCAGTCAGAAAGTTCTGCTGATCTCAGGTCGCCTGATGACTTTGCAGCTAGATTTATAAGGCCTGTCTCTGGGCTTGTAGATGTCTTGTTCAAGAGTAGTAAGGAATATTACTGTGTTTTGTCAAGAGTGGCAGAGTTACAGGCCTTAAGTTGCCAGATACATTGCTTAAAGTTGCCAGAGGAAAGTTGCCAGATACATTGCTTAAAGTTGCCAGAGGATCGGCATTTCTGTGCTGTCAATCAGCGTAATTTCACAGAGCTCAGGACTTTTTCTTTTTTGTTCAGAATTTTCTTTGTTTGTTTTTTTTTTTTTTTTTTTCCTTCTGTCCAGCTATCTTTGAGAGCTGAAATGACAGACAGATCCAACCTCTATGCACCAGGCATTAGGTATCTCCTCACTACACTAAGTATGACTTTATACAAAAAAATGCTGTTACTAAAATAGGGTTGGAGTCCTTGATCTACCCACAGGCAAAAAATTGCAGACATTTCAGTATCAAGACACAAAAGCCTAGGTTTGCACACTGGATTGAAAAGCCTGTGGTGCCTCCACTGCTAGCACAAAGTACCATCACTTCACTGAAATCAATGAAGCATTGACAATTTATACCAGTCAATGACCTTCACCTTGGCTCTAAATGTATTTGCATATTAAAGAGTGAGTGAAATCCCACATCTAGTGACTGTAGCTGCTCTTTGTTGATTAATTAGAATAATCTTCCTATTTGTGTTTGCTGGTGGAGTGATCAAAGTCTTACTCTATGATCTCTTGAATGCCTGCAGTTCTCGGTGCCCATGACTGCTTTTTGAAACCTTGAAACCTGTGTCAAACACATATGCCAAATGTTTAATTCTATTTTCTTGATTTTATTCCTGCCATTGGTAAGCAGCTGTGGAACATTTATTTTGGAATATTTATCTTTCATGTGAAACACAGTGTTCTAGTCTCCAGACAAGGACCTCTTGAAACAGTAAGATGAATATCAATCATCATAGTCTCCAGAAAAAGAGCTTTTGAAACAGTAAGATGAATATGAATCATCAGAGAACCTTGAAGTTATAAATACCAACCGTATGTATTAGGAAGAATACAACCAGCGGGTGATAGGAATCATAGAATAGCCCAGGTTGGAAGGGACCTCAAAACATCATCCGGTACAACATTTCATGGGGAAGGTAGCCTAGATGAGATTATCTAGCACCCTGTCCAATTGCATCTTGAAAACCTCCTGCAACAGGGACTCTACTATGTCCCTGGGGAGGTTGTTCCAGTGAATGTTCTCACTATCAAAAATGTCTTTCTTATATCAAGATGAAACCTCTCACAGTGCAACTTGTACCCATTGCCCCTTCCCTTCTCCACAAGGCTCCTGGTGAAAAGACAGCTTCTGTCCTCTTTGTAGCTGCCTTTTAACTACTGGAATACTGTAATGATGTTCCCTCTAAGCCTTCTTTTCTCCAGGGAGAAAAGATCTAACCATTTCAGTCTTTCCTCACAGGGCATGTTCTCTAGCCCTTTGATCATCTTCTGTCCATATCTTTTTTGAACCATAGGGACCAGAACTGGACACATTACTCCACGTGCAGCCTGACAAGAGCTGAATAGAGTGGGATGATCACAACTCTGTCTCTGCTAGCAATGCTCCTGCAGATGTAGCCCAGGATCTGATTTGCAGTGCACTGCTGACTCATATTCAGCTTGTTGCTCACCAGGACCCCCACATCCCTTTCAGCAAGGCTGCTCCCCAGCCACATAGATCCTAGTCTGTTCTGGACTCTTTAGTTGTTCTGTTCCAGGTGCAGGACTTTGCACTTGCCTTTGTTAAACTTCATACTGTTCTTCCTAACACACTCTTCCAGCCTGTCCAGGTCTCTCTGTAAGATGTCTCTCCCTTCTGACATGTGTACCTCATCACCCAGTTTGATGTCATCAGCAAACTCGGTGAGGGTGCTTTCCATCACAACACCCAGATCATTTATGAAGATACTGAACAGCATGGGGCCCAGTATCAAGTCCTGGAGGACTGCATGTGTGACAGGCTGCCAACCTGAGTAAAATCATTGATCACCACCTTTTGAGTGCAGCCAGTGTTCTCCCTGTCTTGCAGACCACTCATTCAATCTGTGTCTTGCCAGTTTTTCCAGGAGAAGGCTGAGGGAAACAGCATCAAACACTTTGCTGAAGTCCAGGTACACAACATCCACTGCTCTTCCTGTGTTGACAGACAGATATCTTATTGCAGAAGATGATCAGTTTAGTCTGGTATGATTTGCCCTTGGTAAATCTGGGCTGGCTTTTCCCAGTCACATGCTTCATTTAGTTAGTAATAGTTTATAGGATCAGTTGTTCCATTACTTTCCTAGGAACTGAAGTAAGACTAATGGGCCTGTAGTTTCCTGGGACTTCTTTTGAGACCTTCTTGTAGATGGGTATGATATTTGCCCTCTTCCAGTCATTGTGGATGTCCCAAGATCTCCACAACTTTTCAAATACGATAAACAGTGGCCTTGCAACAAAGTCAGCCTCTTCTCTTAACACCCTGGGGTGGATCCCATCTAGGGCCATAGATTTATGTGGGTTGAGCACTTGCAAGAGTCCTCAGACCAGCCATTCTTCCAATACTGGTGTGTCAACACATGAGTTGTTGTAGCTACTTTATCTTGCTATCTGGGGCCCAGCTATGACAGTAAAGACAGGGGCAAAGAGGGTATTGAGAACCTCTGCCTTGTCAGCATTATTATTGACTAGTTTCGCTGCCTTATTTTGTACTGGGCCTGTGTCTTCCCTGTGCTTCTGCTTACTGCTCATGTATCTGAAGGACCCTTTTTTGTTGTTCTTGACATCTTTGGCCAATTTGTGTTCTAGCTGAGCCTTAGCCTTGCTGACTGCATCTCTGCATGCCCTAGCAAGGTTCTCATAGTTCTTGATGGTTATTTGGCCTCCCTTCCATAGCTGGTATGTTTCTTTTTTGCTTTTAATCTCATTTGAAATCTCATTGTTAAACCAGGATATTCTCTTGTTCTGCTTCCTCTTTTCCTTTTGTAGGGAATGGACTGTTCTTGTGCTCTCAGGAGGCTGGTTTTTAATAACATGCAGCACTTTCAAACTCCTTTGCCCGCCGTGAATGCTTTCCATGGAATCCCTCATATCTGAGCTCTGAGCGTATTGAAGTTGGGTCTCCTAAAATCCAGAGTCTTTGTCCTGCCACTGGTCTTCATTGTGCTCAGGAGGATTTTAAACTCCACAGTGTTGACCAAGGCCACCATTGGTAGTTATGTTGTCAAATAAATCTTCTCTGTATGCGAGCAGTAAGTATAGCAATGCACTCTTCCTAGTCAGCATGTCCAGTGTCTTTAGCAGTAAGTAGTCCTCAATGCGTTCCAGGAACCTGATGGACAACTTGCGCACTGCTGTACTGTTTTCCCAACAAACATCCGGGTAATTGAAGTCACCCATGAGGACCAGGTTCTGTTGACCAAAGACTTCACAGAGCAGCCAAAGTAAAGTTTCATTAGCCTTGTCATCCTGATTGGGAGGTTGGTTACATTTACGTAAGATCCCCCACTGTGATGATCCCTCCAATCTTGATCCAAAGGCATTTGATATAACTTCCATGGTCTCCACAGCTCACCTTCATACACTCAAATTTCTCTTTTATGTAAAGTGCAATGCCACCTCCTCTTTTTCCTTTCCTATCTTTCTGGAAGAGTTTGTAGCCATCCATTGTGGTCTTCCATTCGTGTGAGTTTTCCCATCGAGCTTCTGTGGTTCTTCTCACATTATAACCCTCAGACTGGGCATGGACCTCCAGTTCCTCCTGTTTGTTGCCCAGACTATATGCGTTGGTTTATATGCACTGGAGGTGGCTGGACTTAATTTTTTTGTCTTTGGAAAGGGTTGGGGAGTGTTCTTTACTGCTTTTGTAGTTTCACTCATCCACCCTGTTGCTTATCAATACACAGGTGTCACAGCTTTGGACCCACCCCCCAAGTTCATTAGTTTAAAGCACAGTTCACTAAGTCAACAAAGATTCTCCTGCCTCTTCTAGATAGGTGGATCCCATCTCTCTGCAAGAAGCTTATTCATCAGTGAATGTCCCATGATCATAGAAACCAAAGCTCTGGCAATGACACCAGCTATGAAGTCCAGTATTGATCTGCATGTGTCAGCTTCTACCTGTACCCCTATCCCTAACTGGCAAGAAAAAGAAGATCATTTGAACACCCATTCTTTTCACTTGGGCCCCCAGGGATCTGAAGTCTTGCTTGATCTTGCCCAGGTTTTGCTTTACCATGTCACTGATGCCCATATGGAAAAGAAGTAGAGGATAGTAGTTTGCTTTTAACCAGTTGTGGTAGTCTCTCTGTGACATCTCTGGCAGGTAGCAAACCACCCTTGACTGTATATCAGGCTGAGAGCTGGGTACCTCAGTGCCTCTCAACAGAGGCACCCACTACTAGCACCTGCCACCTCCTTTTGCAGCTTTTAGTATGTGCTGCTGGTATGGTTTCTCCTTGTCAATCTTGCTTATCAGTTTTGTCTGCTGCCAAGGCTTCATATCTCTTGCTAAGGAAAGGGATTGAAGTGATATGCTGTTCCCAAGGTCACCAGAGACCATGGTATCTCATCCAACATGTTGTCTGTTCACTGTTGAAGCCCTTTGTCTGGTAGCCTGTGGAGATCAGTGCCACAGGGCCTAGTATTTCTTCTTGTAAAGTCTCAAATAATACTCTATTTCTTGTTCACCCTCCCTAAAATAGTGTAGCCTGCTAACTTCCTCCCATAGCTCCTCTACCTGCTGCCTGAGTGACTCCACCAGACTGTACCCTGTGCAGGTGGCCAAGAGGCTGGGGCATAGTCTTTGCAGCAGGAGTTATGCTCCTGCATTCAACAGTGGCAATGCCATGTTTTGGGTGCTGTGTCCAATTCTGGGCTCTCCAGTGCATTAGAAAGATTGACAAGCCGGAGTGAGTCCAGTAGAGGACCCTGATGCTGGTAGTGGTGGGAAGCTCATGGCCTATGGGGAGAGGCTAAGGGAACTGGGCTTGGTTTAGCCACAAAGGAGAAGATGAAAGGCGAAATAATCAAGGCTTTTCTTCCTAAAATCAAGGTGAGGGCCAAGACTTAGAGAGGGAATAGAGCCACACTCTTCCCTGGGTTGTCCAGCCAAAGGACAAGCTGTAATGGTCACCAGCTGCAGCAAGGCAAATAGTAGCTGGAGTAAAAGAAAAAACCTTCTCTGTCCAAAGAGAGGCTCTGGAAGTCTTGGTGACTTTGACCACTCCAGGTGCCAAGCAACCTGCTCCTACATCAGAAGTAGCTGGTCTTTGAGCAGAAGACCAGAGTAATTGCCCTCCAGAGACATCTTCCAATCTCAATTATTCTACGATCCTCAATTTGGAAATAAAGCTGAAGGGATACACTAGTAGAGATCAGAAAGGGTCTGAAAACACTGAGGTAAATTCTGTAATTGGAAGTGGAAATCCATACTGCAAAGTTGCTGAGTATTTAGCAGTGCTTCTGAAAAGGGTCTTGGGGAATAGCACACTAAACTTGCACTGGTGAGGTGATGTTTATACACCTCTGCCCCTCTCCTCCCCCCAATTTCTGTGGTGCACTAACAATATGTATATAAGATATAAGAAGTAAATTCTCTGCTGTACTCAATACTTTGAGGTCTCAGCTTGAGAACTTGTTCTGTTTGGAGCATTGTGATATAGGAAAGAGGTAAACAAGCTGGAGAGAGTCCAGAAAAGAGAAGTAAGAATAGTGGAGGTTTAGGAAGTACATCCTTTGAGGAAAGGTTGATGGATGTTCTTTATCATTTGTTTAGACCAACAACTGACAGAGAAGTCCAAGATGTAGTGTATTGTGAAAATATTCCATTATAGAAAAGGGTATCCCAAAGGTGGATTGTTCAGTTGTCTTCTGTGGAGAAAGATAGAAAATACAGGCTTAATTACAAAAGAGACTGAGCTTAGGTCTCAACAAATATCCAGCTCTTAAAGAGGTGAAACATTTACAGGATATCCAGAAGCTGTGGATGTTTTCCACTGAAAAATTTTAAGAACAAGTTAGACAAATCTATGCAGTCATTTATGTACGTAAAATTGGTTGTTGTCTTCACATTCCTCCCAGCCCTACGGGTTTATGATTATACGCTTGCCTGTGCCATGCTCTGTGGCAATTGTATATACTATCAGAATAGTCATATAGTCAACAGGTATATATTCTTACTACATATTTTGATGATAAATTTAGAAATACCAATGCAGGGCTTACTGATTTCAGAAAGACTTTAATAACTGTGCCGACTTACACTGAAAGTAGTATATCATTTTCTAATAAACCTAGAAAGGTTTCAGAGCAACATCAGTGATCACCACAAATCAAATAGTGATTTTTTATTATTAAAATATATTAAAAGTTTACAATTTAATTTTAAATAAAAGCCAAGGCAGTATTTGACAGCAAGATTAGCTATCTATGCTCAGAAATAATGTGTGCTGTTTCAGCATTGTGTAGGCATACAATGGAAAAATTGAGTTCTTAAATGTTGAGCTAAAATTTGGAAAAGAGCTGAAAAAGCTATCAGAATTACACAAAAATATTTTCATTTTAAATCGTTTAAATCTATCATGAAATCTTCCAACAGAATTTCACTCTACTTAGTATAACTTATTAAATTATATCTACCCTTTTTCAAAATATGATTTTAATCTTTACAACTCTTTTTAAATCAATAAAACTTCACAATTGAATGAGGTTTCAAAGTATAGTAGAATTCTTATTAGAAATTATATTTGCTTTTAATCAAAAGGATACACACAAATGTGAATTCATAATTAATTTTATGATTACTTTCTTGCCTAATGAGTGATTGAAGTTTGTTTATACTACTAGTTTTCTCTGCTATCCTCACTCCAGAAAAAGGTCTGTCAGCAATCCTGTGTAAAATGCCCATTTTAAATAGCAGGATTTGGCAAAGAATGCGTAATTCTATGAAAATGTTTAACCAGTTTTGATATGCCTTTAATAAAATTGTCATAATGTAATATAAAGTGACCACTGTCAAAGAGGTAACGTATTTGCATTCACAATGCTCCAGGCAATTTTTTATTTCCATTTCCCATGAGTCAAACAAACATGACATTCAAAATTGCATGCCATATTGTGATTATCTGGGGAGATAATTCAAGTCACCACACTAATATTAATTCTGAGCAGAAACTAGGTTAATAAGGTCATACAACACTTTTGTTTTGGAACCAAACTTAGACTGAGCATTCACAGCAGTGTTTGAGTGACAGCAATGCAAAATGCAATACAAATACTACAGTTGCAGGCCAAAATATATTAAAGAACATCATGCTGGAAGATCAACCTTCCAGAATTAGCAAATACCACATTTTTCAGCTCAGTTTGCAAAGTCTGAATCACAAGGTTTCATATTTGCTCCAAGACAAGCATAGATTTGAGTTTTAGGACTATTGGTGCCATGAAACCATGGGTGAGTGGTTCATCTCGGGCTTTTTCCCCTCCAGAAGTGAAGGATGCATGGCTGAATCCTAGACCTCCTCTCAGAGACATAGGCTGGTACTCTCAAAACAATCTGGGTCTTTGGAGCTGTGTGCAGTACTGGGTGAGGAAGGGGCTGCTGGTGACAGTCCCCCAGCTGCTGCTGGACAAACACCACTGGCTGGGGAACAACTAAGGTCTTGGTGTAAGCAGTCACCCCCAGCTGTACCATGATGGGTGTCTGAATATTAAAGTATTCCCCTTTTAATATCCTGTCACTTTCGTGTCAAGAACCTTAGGTCAGACTGTTCAATTTTATTTGTGTGATACCAGCATTTTGCTTTGGGAAGGAAAACAACGGTTTGGACTAAATTTGATTGGAATACGTGGGTGAGAAAGGGGTAAAGGCAGTAGTGAGTAAGTGAAGAGTTTCATGAAAGAAATGTTAACTTGAGGCATCCCAATGAAGCATTATAAGATCCTTCTTCATAAAAATTGATTCAGGAACTTTGATGATTTCCTGGCAGTCTTAATTTAAAACCATAAATTATGGTTTCGGTCCAAAAAAGAAAGTCTTCAAACTAAAAAAATAAAGCCTCCTAAACTGTGCTATAGTTCATGAATGCTGCTTTTTTTCCATGAGACTCTTAGGCTATGGTCTAGGCAGCCATTGACATGAACACTCATTAACACTTTTCCAAACAGAGATGTTATTTCTCTGCCCCATTCTGTGATCTTCTGCAGCCAGGGACACTTTTCTTTGAGCGTTACTCTTCAGCCCTCCCCTCGCAGACAATATATTTACTATCACCAATATATTTATTATCTGTTGTATTAACCAATACATTTATTATCACACTTTTTGTGTACATGAATTCTTACTATTCACCTTTTGCTTCCTCTGTTACTGAATATTTCTATTTCTCTTCTGCTCAAGAACACTTAAACATACTTAGAACTTTCAGATTTCAATCTTTGTGTTTACTTTAGCACTTCAAAATACAAACAGATTAAATTGGTTGCAATTGCAGAAGCAGCAGGTGGTTGCATTTAGTAACTAAAGTATTTTGTGGTATTGCACAAAGAAATCTGTGTTAACCTGGATTGTATTGCTTAAGGATTCAGACCTCTGTAATGTCCATCTCACAATGTTTTCAAGAGAGTAAAAAAATGAGTCTTGCTTGGTCTTGTGATGAGAAAGTCAGGCTAATTGCTGGAGAAGATGTCAGCTGGCGTTTCAAAGGCAAAGACAATCCCTATAGATCCCACAGAAAATTCTGGATTACCCCAAGCACCAAACATTTCCTAAAACCCCAAAACTGACTTGCGTACATCCAAAAGCTGCAATGATTTCTAGCAGAGAGCTGGGTAATTGTTAAATAAGTGTGGCACCAGTATATCAGGTTAGCTGATTTTGTAAAATAGATTGTGACTGGTGATTCATAACCACAGATTTAGAGCACCTGTTACAAAATTAGAGAAATAAGCATGGACACACCTTTACGTAGTGTTGTTTTTGGCATTAGAATGCCATGACATAACACCGGAAGTGATTAAGTGGATCAAGAGCTCAGCCTCTAGTACCCTGTCCCAGTTAGTCTTCTCCAAAATTAGAATGCTACTTTTTATTGCTCTTGCTGGTGATAGACGGTACTTAATTATTCAGGTAATTAAGGTAGGTTAGGCTCTAGCATATGACAACCTAGAGATTAGGAAAGGAGAGATGATTTCAAAACATCAGACTAATCTATTTCCATTTCTCCATATTTTTGAGACAATCAGGACAATCTTCTGTTGGCAGTCTTTATTATGATTATAGTACCTATTACCTGATTTATTATAGCACTTCACATTTGGTTTTGGATTTGGGGATGGACTGCTTCCAAGGTGTTAGTATCAATTAGGATTAATAATTATGATTCTTTATTTCAGAAATTACTCTGAAACATTGATGCATCCTGTACGCTAAGAACCTTCCATGCTAGATCTCTGTCTTTGTAAAATGTTACAATTCTGGAGAGCCAGCAGATTCTGGATCTGCCATTAGTTGTGTTACAAGCTCAAATTTTAAAGATAATAACTTTGGGATGACTATTGCCATGGCAATATCTTTAACATTCACCTGTCAAAATAGTAGTTTATAGTAGAGACCATGTGTATTTTACCACTAGCTCACAAAGAAAATATGGAACAAGAGGATTTTAATGCGAGGATATGAAAAACTGTAAAGACCAACTTTTAGTTTACTGAGAAAGGATTTCTTGGCATAGAGTTATACACCTCTTTGTAAAAATCTGTTTTATTGAAATCAGCCACTAACCCCATTTCATTGCCTCCTTGATTCCTTGTCCAAGAAAAGAGGCATTTCTAAGTCCAATACTCTGGTACAATTGTCAGTATAAACCAGAGCAAGCCTTTGGAAGAACACCTGAAATTAATTTGGCAGCTGAGGCATGTAACTGACACCTAGAGATAAAGGAATAGAAAGCTATAAACTCCTAATAAATAATTCTGCATCACCACAGATATTCAGCCTACTTACACTTAACCAAACAACAGGACTGGGCTTTATGTGTAGCAACAGTTTAGCCATATACCTCAGCTTAACCTGTTTATGTGCTGGAATATAAATGAGCAAGGGTCCAGAAATAAAAATTAGCTTCCATCTATTTTAAGGTAGTTATGAGTCATCCTTACAGAATCATTATGTATTTTATCTACAGTATTTGTGGGTTAGTTCATGAAGGATAGTGAGATAAGAGAGCGAGCAAACAGAAAACTCCTTTTCTTTGGGATCACCCAGACTAAAACCTCTTTGTGTGAGTAACTTTTCACTCAGGATATGTTGTATGGGATACTCCAGACTAATGGTAGTAACTTTTTTTTAGCTGGTCATTGTGTTGTTGCCTCCTTTTTCTGCTTTTGATAGTTCATACCTAGCATTACTTTCTGACATTTCTGTTAAAATGTTGTAATTATCACTCATACAGTCACTGCAGGTCCAGCTTACAGTAACAGAAATACGGAGGCCCTATCAGGAGTTTTTCTCAGTCTCTTCATTAGCTCCATTGAAGGGATGGCTTTATCAGTTTCTAAAGAGCACCAGGGATATTTGTGTTCACCTGTAGTGAAGGACTAACAGGCTTACGAAGGAAGGTATTCTCTGCCCTCCAGAGTGTCTTGTGGACATAAAAGAAACACAAAGTTATGACATTTGGAGCAACAGGGACTAATGTCCTGTACCACTGCAATCCCTGAACTAATCAGCTTGGGTACTAAACAACCTTTGTGAGAAATCTGTTATTTAGAAAAAATAACTTGGTCAAATGTAGTGAAGTGTGGCAACTAATTCTGGGGATAAAAGATAAGCACATGAGTTCTCCTTATTTATCTTCCAACCATCAGCTACTTGCTTCTCATCAAGGATTGCAAGGTATGTTGTAGATTAGATTTTCCTTGTTGTTGTCATAAGCTGAGAAGAAATACCTTTGTCTGAGAGTTACTTGGCTTCAGGTAAAGAAAGAAAGCTCCATCCTGTGTGAATGCCAGTTAGAGCCAATTATAACCCAACAACCCAATTGATTTTTCTTGACATTAAAACCAACAACAAAATCAATGCAAAATACAACTCCACCACCAATCTACCTCTAATTCCTTAGTGTTTCTGGATGGAGTCTTAACTGATAATAAGCATGCCCATGTGTGAGAAGGAGAGCTTTTATGCTTAAAATAGAGAAATTAAGTGTGGAAGAAATTTATTTTTAAAACCTTGGTAAGGTAAGAAAAAGAAATATTTAAACCAGGTGTTCTGCCATGTGAAAAGTAGGAAATTTGCTAATTCTGTTTCAATACTGTCACTTATTTGAAGTATGCCTAAAATACTTTTCCCACAGCTCTATTAAGTGGCAGAAAATTATCTGATTTTCCATGTGTGAAACACATTGCCAATACACTCTATCTATGTCCTCTGATTTCACCCAAAGTGTATTTGTTCACCTGCTAGAACTAGAAAGCTTTTGGTTGCAATTTTATAGATACGTAAAGAAATGACTATCTCTTCTTATACAATCATATAACAGAAAATGTTCATAAGAATCTGTAAGTGGCATTAAGAGGAGGGGAACCCTGCGTTCAGCTCATCGTCATTTCCAGTGGAAATTTAAGTACACATTAGGTTTGATCACTGGTTACTATTATGTTTTGGAAAAGAGTGTCTTTCAATTAACCAAATCAGATCTATCAGGAAAATTAGATGGTAGATTCATTGTCTTGATCCTGCTGGAGTCAAAGGATCCCTTACCTATAACTGGTTTGTTAACAGAGAAATGAGAGGAGGGGGAAGAAAGGAAAATATTTGGTGGTTTGTGTTTGTATACACATATACATGCATACACTCAGACTTAACCATACATAAATTATAACTAAGGTGCTAGAGAGATAGATATATATGTAGTCTTACAAAAGAAATCTCTACTAGACCCTTAGGCTTAGCAGAGGCAGTATATATATGTGTGTGTGTCTTTATGTATACGTGTGTACATATGTATAGAGGGATACATGGATACATATATCCATAGAACTGAATAGCCATCTCTCTCTCTCTCTCTGTATATAAACATGAACACACACATATATATAAACACATGCATATGTAGCATATATCCACACAAATATAAGTTACCAAGGCATTAATAGCAAGCAATAGCTCAGGACAGGAAATGAAGTATATGATATCTATTTTGTACAAAGCAAGCTAGTAGGAATGAAGACAGATGTTCATTAGATGATTTTGTTGAGTACAAATACCACTCTTTACTCTAGGCTGTTATTAAAGCAATTTTTTTTTAAGTGCACAGTGAAAGCTCTAGCTTTGCAGTACCCCGGTGAGCATTATTACGTTAGTATAGTGAACTTACCCTATCTATCTGTCATTACCAAACCTCACAATGTATTCTGATTAATGATGCATACCGCAGATTTTGCAGATGCCAGCCAGATGTTCAGAGAAAACTGACGTTTTTTGGCTTAGGAAGTAAAGTATAAATCATATACATACTGACACACCTAGTGGAACAAATGGAATACATTCTTAAGCAAATTTGCTGTCTAGCTCCGATTTATTTTTAGTTAGACAAGATACATGACATAACAGCCTGTGTATTTCAGCCTTCTAGATAACACAATAGATGAGAGGACCATGGAAATAATTAAAAGCAAAAGTTGGCCTGCTACTGGGAATCACTTTTCTGTAAGGTACTCCCCTGCCTCTTCCATCTGGCTGCCTTCCAGAGCAGGAGCTTCAGGACACAGCTCCCAGTCAGTGAAAAGGGGAAAAGGAAAGGAGGAGATGCTGTCAGCACAGATCCCAGCAAGGAGCAGAGCCAGGTGGGTGGCTCGTGTCCACCATTGTATCCTGTCCTCTAGCCTGTGCTTCTACTCATTTGCATAGATGTGCTCCTAGGAGGGGAAGAGACCTACTTCTTTTTCAGTACTGTTATTAACTTCACATCATTAATTGTTCTGCCTCCACAAACAACTTCCTAAGCTGATATGTCTACACCCCCATGTTACCCAGGAGACAGGAGTGCTGTGATGGCTCAAAAACTATTTCAGGGTTGGAGAAAGTTGCTTGGTCCATCAGGTGAGAAAAGCAAAACAAGGTACAGGGTTGGCCTGAACTCAAATCCTGCTGCTAGAGCCTGTGCAGAGATCATGTCCTCAGGCTGTATAGTATGGCATATGAGTTTTGGCTTGGTGCTGCTAAATACTTCACAGGTTCTGGGAGGATGGGAGTTTATTTCCCAGTCTTCTACTGTTGGAGTAACTCTATGTGGCTGGCTATCTAACTTTTCCTGACCAGGTATTTACAGGCTAGCCCTTTCTCTTGCTCCTTTTCTATTTATGAGGCTTCTGTAGTGCTTTCGATACCAAGGTATTGCTTGCCGTCTTTCAAGGAGTAGCAATACAAAACACGTAGGAAGCACATGGAGTGACCAAGTGCTTTCCCAGCAGCTTCAGTTTAAATAGTCTAAACCATATCAAACCACCTTCTGACAGTATTCACCATATCAAAGGATTTCTGTAAAAAATAAAGTCACTGAAGAAAGTAGTCTAGCTGCGCCTGATGAGTACCTATACTTACACATTCCTCTTCAAAGTCTATTGTTTTCATGGTGTCAGTAAGCAATTGGCCAGTTGGGAATATCCCAGTCATGAATCTAGGCAGCATAGTACTGGGCTTTTCCTATCCCCACCTTCAGCCAAGCAGGGAAGCAGCCTTTTCTCTCCACTCACATTACCCTTGAAGGCTGCAGTCTCAGGCATTGCTTGGGTTGATCCTCCCTTACCTTCACATTTGAAATCAGCTCTGAAACTGGAAGTGGAAAGAAAAGCTGAGACAGTGCAACAAACCTGAATGACATCTGAAAAAAATATGTTGTGTCCTTATCTGCCTCTAGGGCCATCCTCCTGTCCTCCAAATGCTTATAGCAGTTTCCACATATTGTTTACCTGAGCAAAGGAGCAGCAACATAAGCCTCATAAATGTGTGCCTGGTCACTCTGTTTCCACTTACAAATATGCTGCTTTTAAAGAGAGCAGCAGAAGGACCATTGGATGGATGGATGAATGGCCAAGAACTTCAGTTTTGGGACAGACAGAGTAGCAAGGGGAAATGTATAGTATATTGTGTGGCTCAGCAATTCTCCCATCCCTTCCACTTTTTCTGTTTACTGCTCTTCACTGCTGCCAGAGCAGCACAAATGCATCAACCTCAGTTACTGCATGAAAGCTTTCTGCAGGGTACAGACTTTTAGTCACACTGCATTGAACAGTGAAAATGGAGCAGAACTGTCCTGCACAGCAGAAAAAGAAACTAATAATGGATTTTCCACCTTGCCAAACAATAGTGGTTTTCTCAATTTACATCCCTCTCCAGGTCAGGATCTGCAAATAGTGGTGTGGTGGGTGGAGCGAAATGCAAACAATAGCAGGGATTTAAAAGCAATCACCATTCTTGCTGTCAGATCCTGGTCTTTGATTTGGATGACAGCAGTTCTTTTGATTTGTAAGGGAGATAAGGAAGCAAGAAGACATACAAAATGGTTTATTTAATCTATAACATCTCTTACTGTTCATTGTATTGTGCACTGAATCTGGATAGACTGTCCTTGATTCGCTTGGACAGATCATAAACTACTAAAGCTGCACACTTTCTAGTGCATTTGCACAGTGTTGATGAGCTCGTAATTTTAGCATGTCCTCATCTTCCTCCAATATAGCTCTGATGCTGGACCTAGCTGTTTGGAAGGGCAAGAAAAAGTGTTTTCTCTTTTGTTTTTCTTTTACTCCTACTCAGAATAAAATAATAATGACTCCAGTGTGTTAGCAGACTAATTATAGCATTACAGGATTTCATCAGTGAATTTGGGTCAGTTTTAATAGCTCCACACTGCTGTTATATGGTCATGCCAATGATCTCATGTGAGATCACAGAACTGCAGAAACATTGGTTGAAAATCCAACCTCCCGGTCGAAGCAGCACTATTGCCAGCACTGTGCTTCCATCTTGTTGAGTCTTGAATAAGATGGAAACTTCACAGGGTCTCTGGGTGTCAAGTGCTGCAGTATCCTTCCTAGGGAAAAGGTTTTTCCTAATGTTCAGTCTGAACCTCCCAAGCTGCAATTTGTCCCTTGTAACGGTGTCTGCCCCTACTGAGAAGTTTGACTCTGTAATTTTTGTAAATCCTCCAAAGTTGTTGTAGGCTTTTAGATCATCCTTAACTCCTCTCCTTCAGGCTGCATGAACCCTTTTCTTGTTACTAGCTGCCAGACACTGAACAAGTCATTATTAGCATTAGAGTATGCCAATGCTTCCAGACAAAAATGCCACAGGAGACAGTGTCAGAAGCCTTACTAAAGTCAAGGTATATTGTGTTCACCACCGTCCCAGGTTAGTACAGCATAATTTCATATTGACAGATATATACTTGCTGATTGTTCCTGATTCCTATCTTGTCCTCCATGTGTATGGAGATGGATTAAAAATGAATGAACATATAAACTACGTAAAAGAAATAATAAGTAAAGTCAGCTTACCTGTCATCGTCGCAAAACAAACCCTGTCTTTGTCTTAAGCAGCAAAATCAAAATGCACTGGTGGCTATATTGTTCTCTGGTCAACAGAAGGAAAGACTGCAACTTAGGTCTCACATGGATCCACAACAAACATTTTGTGTCCTCAAATTCATATCAATGAAATGACAGTGCAAATTATCAACCAAATATACACTGAGCGAGACCACTAGAAATCTTCTCCCTGGTTCACCTTTGTTTATTCAGCAGTGTTAGGCATTTAGGACTGTAGGAAGGCAAAATAGTTCTTGGTTTCATTTGTGCCAGGAGGTGCTAATCTAAATGATTCATGTTTCCATGCATTTTGCTGGGGCAGATAAATACAGAAATCCATTTGTTCCAGTGGGTGAGCAGAGCGGAATATAGAAAGCAGGAGAGTAAAGTCTGATTGTTTTGTCTGCAATATGTTAACTAGTGTGGGGGAATTAAAGGTTATTTTGGGCTATAACTGTTCCTTGGCACATACTGATCTATTTCCATGATATGCTATAGATATGCACTGTAACTTTTCAATTTATTGACAAATGTAAACAGTGTTATTATAAAATCAAAGGTAAATTTTTGTGCACTGTAATTTTTCTTCCTGCTGCTTCTATTATCAGTGAAGAACTCTTTCCCAGCAGAATAACCTTGATGGGTTTTTCAACTGTATTTTGTAACATTTATTACAAAAAAAGTGTAAATCCCAGAACTTTATCAGGTTCTGGATGAGCTTCTCAAAAAGACAAACATTAGTCTCATAACTGCTATCAGAAACATCCTCACTAATTTTCCAGATTTCAAGAGTGGACAGAAGAATGTAATGAATGTAGTCAATGTTTTTTTCTTTATAACAATGACCATATTAAGACCTCTCTCTTGTAGCCTTGTGCAGTGAATGCAGTAGCCCTGAACTTCATTTGATCCTTACTCTTGCTCGTAGCTTTTGGAGAAGAAACAAAAAATACTATTAGAAACATTGGTGCCTTGTACATCATTAGAAGATGTATTTATTGCTATAATTGCACCTAGACTTTTTACAGAGGACTATGTGTGCTTAGGCTTGTGGGCCATGAATGATGAGCTGCATGAATGTTTATCCTTCACAGTGGCAGGTGGAAGGAATTATGACTTCCTCTGCTCCTGTAAAAGGGCAGCCAGAGGAGGTACAATATGTTACATCAGGTCTTGAAAGACTGTTGAATTCCTTCTTCCTGCAAGGGTAGCAAGCCTGGAGTGAAATGTGCACACTCTGGAGCAATCCTGGGTTTCTGCCCAACTTAATTGCTAGAGCCTACTTGAAGCTAAGGTATCCCAAGTCATTAGTGTCTCATGTCTACAGTACTGGGTCATCGATCACTTCTGAACTGATCCAGATGAAATGCACTACTGCATTTCTGTTGAATTAGACAAAACAAGCTCATTAGAAGCTCATTAGGCACAAAGGAGTCTGCCTGCATGAAATTAACATTTCAAAATGTTTTGACCAAATTTGAACTCACGAAGTGGGTTTGTATCAGATAGGTGCTTTGTGCAAGGCAGCTGCAACCTTTTTGATCTGGTATAAGGAGAACTAAAAGTGGATATTCCTGATAGAGATACAGTTCCCATTTCGCAACCCACAAGTATTTCTTCTACTACCTGTTTTTGTATAAAGACAGCTCTTAGATGTAAGCTCTAATTCAGTTGTCTCATTAATCTCTGTGTGAGAACTTTCTTGATTTCTTTATCTCAAGATTCATTGGTCTAAATACAGGGAAATGGAGTACTGCAATTTCTTGTTTGGACAATGAAAAGTTTGTCTACTCTTCTCACTGCCTGGCTTGGACCACCAGAAAGGTGTACATATCAGTTTTTAATACTTTTTAAGCTACCATTCCTGGTCTGTCTCCCTGAACTGCTAGAGCCACAACATTTTTTGGTTGCTCAGCAAGCCCCACTGTGTATAGCTACATAACACCACACAAGGGAATGACAGACACCTTCCTGCAACCTTGGTGTACTGATACGCATATTGCTTTCAGGAGAGGTTTCCAGAACCAGTAAGACACAGTCAGATGGAGATTTGACAGCCACATGCAGAAATGCTGGTCCAGACCCAGCCCGACTACCATGCAGGCCAGCTGTAAGAGTCGGTCAGAAGAGGAATATTGTCTCAACCTTGTCATCAGAGACTTGGACAATCGGGTACCCTGCTAACATCTTGACAAGAGTCTGCAGCAGCCTACCCGAGAGGCAGTTGCTGACCCCTGAAATGGAATGCGGTCATCAAGACCCCAGGATGGAGGACAGTGAGGTACGAAGTGTGCTGTACCATTCTCCGTTATCAGGGGAGTAGGAGCCGTTAGGACGAACTGCATAGCTGCTGTCCGGAAGGATTTAACCACAAGTGCTGCCTCAGCAACAACGAAGAAATCATGGACCATGGGTGATGAAAACACTCCTTCTGGCCAAAAAAAGCTGTAAGGCTGATAACGCCACAGACACTAGAAAGGCAGAGATTGGCCAGAGTCCATCGGACAGAGGAGGAGCAAAGTGCATCACCTAGCATAAAAGATGACTTTTTAGCAACCAAATTTTTGGAAGGTTTCCCCACCGAGGATCATGACGATTGGAAGGACCAGCAGGACGCCGCATGGACCTGGGACCAGAGGGACGCCTTGGACCCGTGGTGGTAGCTATTACTCTCTTTCCCCGCTTTACTTTACCTTTCCTATCACACTTTTAGCTATCGCACACCGCTTTGCGGGCACACAATAAAGTTTCACTGTTTGATTGAAGCGAAACTCCCCTCTTGGATTTTCTTTTGCACTTTGAGATCACAGCAAATGAACCATCACGCGTCCGCTGAGTGGAGCGGACCGTGACACCAGCAACACAAGTTAGGTGCAGCAGGCATCAGGCTGTCCAAGGCAAGGGAAAGGTAGCACTGATACAAGCGCTAGCACACTAAGCCACCTTCTTCACAGTGCTTCTTACACTGAGGAGACACCATCAAGGCCGTCAGGCTGCAGCTGTGGATGGCCTTTATATGAACACAGACTCAATATTGGAGAAGATTGGTTGCATGCCCACCCATATGTGTGCACACACATACACACATCATAACGTGAACCTCAGGAAAGGACAGCACTTCCTGGAGCAGTCTGCCTTACAGACTTTCAGGGTGGGTGCATGGGAGAAGTACACAATTCTGCCTCAGAAATTCTCTAGATAGGAGTGTGACAGCAGAAAACACCATCATTTTTCTATTAATTACATTTCTATTGCCATTTGAGAGCACTAAGGATCCAGAGAAGCATGACACTAGAGCACAGAACGAGCTATGATGCTGCAGGTAAATTAGTTTATCACTTTCTCTTAACTACTGTTTATCAGTTTACATTAAGCTAGGTTTAATAGCTTTTTCACACCCAAATTATCAACAAGTCTTGATTTCAGCAGCCTTAAAAGTGTTCTTTGGAAATATATTCCCCAACTTACAGAAAAAGGTGCATGTAAGTTCATTTTAGTATGCAGTTTAGTCATCTAATTTTTTTATGGTCTTTTTCCTGTTTTCTTGTTGATGTACCCATTTCTATCTAATCTGCATAAACTATTTTTCATGTGTTATAGCTATCTTAGCCAACAGATGGTGCTATATATAACATTTTTTATGATACTGTGTAATATAAAAATAAATACTACAGTTAAACTGTACATGTAATTACTTTGTTAGAAAATAAATGTGAAATTGAAGTTCACAATAACAAATGCTTATCATAAAAATTAGATGCGAGGAACAATAAGCGTTGAGAGTCACTGATGAATGTTCATTTCAGCCTGCAGGTGGGGAAAGATGGAGTTGCATATGTAAATCTGGCTGTGGTATCAATGCTACTGCTCTCGTACATGAGGATCTTTTGCAAAATCATGCCTTCAGGTTGATAGATTTTAAGAACATTAAAATTATCACTGTCTGTTCTGGTTCCTAGTCTCTAGGATTATTACACTTTATCTAAATTGAAATAGAAAGATGTGGTACGCCATGGGTACTCATACAACTGAAGTAGGACCACTCCAGAAAATAAGAGTTATGAAATGCAATTTTAATTAAAAATCACCAGTGTTGAGTACCACTGGTGTTTCACACCGTGCTAACATTTCATCATCCAAACAGTGCAGTAAGTTTGCTGGTATTACTCAGGTATGTAAAAATAATCATGTACATAATGACATGCAGAACAGATTCTATTTTCTGTGTGTTTGGTCTTTCTCTTTGTAAAAGGAATGCAAGCTTTACTGATGAGGCATAACTAAGCCTACTGTGGTGAACATATTTGAATTTCAACAAATAAACATTACATAACTAAGTAACCAATAATAAATCACTTATTTCTGTATACTCAATTGCCAACCTAAAAATTTATCCAACAATATATTAACCAAATACTATATGCCAACCCCACCACAGCATTCTGGTAAAGCTGTTATCAATATCACCTTGTACAATCTTTTCTGTTTCAAATAAAGATTTGGTTTTTGCAAGTTTGCTACTTTATTGAACTAGGAAACAATTCATCCTATTTATCTGGTGGCAGCTATCTCATGGAATTTAAGTTAATATACATTTCAGTCTACATTTACAATACTTCCAGAAAATGCAGGTATTTTTACAACATAAAAACAATTAAAGAAAGCCAATTACAAACGTTTTACGAGGAAAAATCATGTACTTAGTTCTTTGCTGGAATGAGTTGTCAAAAACTTCATCACTGCGGAATCTCATTACTTTACAGGGGCACAACATATGTTTCAGTGAATGCCCTCAGTCTTGCAAACACTGACACTTAGGCCCTTGTTCACAAGAGTAGATGTATTTTCTTCTAAATTTTGAAATGTCTTCATTTTCTTACAGGAATATTCAAAGTTTGGGAAAGTGGTCTTCATTTTACAACTTCATAAAACTGAATTTCTGGTGACAATTGCTGAAAATACCTCAACTACTTGTACCCTGTCTTGTTTTAGTCCCCTTTTGTTCATATAGTTAGGTACAAAAGTAAGTACTCTCAATCAAACACTTGACCAGTGCCATTAAAGGAAGATTTAAAATGGTCATGCATCGCGTAGTTAAATAGTGCAATGATAATTTTATATATCTACCAAAAAAAGAGTCTCTTTTTTTTTAAAAAAAAAGGCAACTGCCTTTTTAGTCTGCCTTGTATATTTTATTTAATCTTATATTGATTAATGATTAGTGATAATAGAATACTGCAATAATTTAGCTGTATTCTGAGAGATTTTTGAACTTAAACTGAATTGCTGGTGTTTACTAGGCTGACTGAGGAGAATTAGAACTTTTTTTTTCTTTTTAAAAGAAAAACAAAATGAACACTGGTTTTGAGTGAAAGTGATGTCAACTTCAAACCACTATCAGGATAGCCAAGCACAAATTGTTCAGAATTTCCTTCTATCTTTCCCACTCCCCCACTTTCCTCTTGTGAGTGGGGCAACACTAGGTTACTACTTTTCAACTATTTTCAGTTATTCCGCTACAGCCTTTAGTCCTGCTTATGTACAGTTTGTCGCAAATTGCTCTCAGTACTGCTTTCCTGTGAGGATTTGGAAGCAAGGCAGGGATATTGGCTGCTAGTGCTTAGGCTATATAATGTTTCAACTCAACTAAGGTCAATGAAAAAACTCTGTCTGTGGTACGGCTGGTGGGTGAGTGATAGCTAGCTCTGGAGCTGGACTATCGCATTTTTCCACAACAGGGCAGGATACAGGGGTGGTGTGGTTATAATTGGAAAGAAGTGTGGGGAGCTTGGTCTTCAGCAGGATCATACGGGGAATTGAATGCAGAAGCCTGGGGAGTGTGTCAGGAGTAAAGCTTATGTGAATCAAGTGGGTTTGTACAGGGTGGTGTCACTTAAGTAGCATTCTTTTTTTTTCAGCCTCGGTGGCATACAGCTATCCATCATCTGAATTACACATTTCACTGTGATGAAAGTGTACACACTTTATGTCATCCTCTCTGTCTGTCTTCAGGGGGAGGATCCTGTTGATGTAAAGTCTTAAAGGCAATAAGGACAGCATGGGATGTGTTGCAATGATGAACCAGAGAACCACCTCCTTGCACTCCTGGGGCGAAGGTTTCAAATATTACCATTGCTGCTGAGTGTTCTTTTCTTGTCCCTAGGGATTCTGGCTTTTAATTAATTGGTTAATTACTTTGGACTACATCTACAATGCAGTCTTGCAGCTATTCAAGCCAGCAGTAAAATGTTAACTGAAGTTGGAGAGCAAGGAGTTACCAAACATATTGAACAGCTCTACAAATACACTTGCAGAGCACTAGCATTGGTATCTGTGTTTCAGCTGGCTGAGCAGCCTTGACTTAATTTAATTACGAGTGTGCCTCATCTTTGTGTTTAAACTGACAGCGTCCATCCTGCTTGCCCACTTGTACTGTGGCTCAAGCCAGCTGTGTCTTTATTGTGTATTATTTGCCCTGTACAATTTCCAAGCCATCTACAACAGACTCCCACCTGATCTAGGACATCCTCTCTCTCTTCACTTCTCAGCACCTATGCAGAATTGGCCCTATGGCTTTGTGTCCTGTCCCTGCTACTTGTGAGGTGTGCTGGGCAGAAGGACGTCAGCTCCAAGATCAGCTGCACTTGTTCTGCTGGGGCCAGATGCACCAAAAGAGGGAAGTCAGAAACACCTCCACTTCTACATTACCTTGCTAGTAGGAGCCTGGAGGCTGGCTATTTGCATTTGCTCTCACTTGACAGTGGCTTCAGCACTCCACCTGCTAGCCAGTTTAAGTGGAGGGGAGAAGTTAGCCTCTACATTGGAGACCAAATAATCTCCCACATCTGGGAAGCCCCAGAATAAGCACCTTCAGTGGTCTGTTCATGGATTTGTGGCAAGGTAGGCCAGTGCTCAAGTAGTGTAAGGAAATGAGTGCAGTACAAGTCACTTTCTAGTATAGTTACGCATGTTATAACAGATGATGCAGCATTCTCAGTCACCACAAGACATATGGAGCTGGGATGTCAAGCTTCATCTAGCAGCTCCGAGAATTCATATCACCATGAAAGCACTGAGTGGCCCCTGTCGAAGAGGGACCCACTAGTTCCCATGCTCAGGGTGGGACCATTGCCAGAACTTGCACAGCCATGTTGTGTCCCTGTTCCCCTGCTTTCATTCTTTCAGCCCTTTTGGCTTCTTTATGTTCATACAGGTCCTGGATCCCTTCATCTAAGAAAATAGCTACCATCAGGCTGGAATGTGATGCTGGGTTATGCAAAGGTTTATTAAGAGTCTTTTAACTGAAAGTGTGGGCAGTAAGCTTGGATGCATTTGTGTGTTTATTTGCAATATAGCTGTTTTATGAAAAATGTTGCATACTGCCCAGAAGTGTCCACTACCTGAGTTGCTCTAACTACATAATTTCTTAGATGCATATTGAGGTCACTGCTATAAGATTGTTTTGACTTTCACAGAGAAAGAAAGCCTTTGTCCTTGGAAGACATGAACTGAATTTTGTTTTATTTGGGTTTTTTGTTTGGTTTGGGGTTTTTTTTGTTGTTTTGGGGGGGGGGTTGTTGTTGTTGTTCTTTTTTAATATTTCCTAATTAAATAGCAGTCTGCTTGAATAGATGTTCAATGATTCTAACGATAGAGAGGATTACCTTAATGAGGAAAGGTCTTAGTTATGACTGCCATTCCTAATTACATCATCTTAGTGGATCCTAACAGGGGCAGAGACAGGAAAAATCACAGAATATCTTGAATTCCCTGTAAGCTGGATATGAATTGTCAGCAACATTAATTCACAACACCATTGCTTTGTCAAATTTAGTTATATGTGCTATTGTGTTGAGAATATTTGACTGATACGGTTGCCTTTATAATTAGGAGTCTGTCACATTTCAATTATATATTCATACCACTTTTCCAAAGGTTTATAAATCAGATAAACTCTCTCCAGGCTGAAATGTGCCATGATGATTAGCGTGGGGACAATTTTGTTTGTGTGCTGTTGACGATTGCTTTGCTACAGGTTTATTATAGATATAAGGTAGGCTCATGTGTGATTTCATGTCTTTTAGAAAAACCTTATTTCAACAAAAAATGAGGGTTGTTATTTTCACAGTGTTGGCTTAACCATCTTCTCATGGAAGACACATGAGAACATGAGAGTTTTACCATTATATTCATTGTCACAACAACATCCTGGCAATTCTAAGTACTTTCAAAAAAGACACTTGCAATGTAAAAGTGCTATATTTCATAACACAAAATAATACTATCTAAATGAAAGGTTGAAGGAAAAAAGGAGAATCAAAGTTTAAAGCGTCTTTTTTGTGGACACCACTCTTAGTAGTACTTCTC
The DNA here is from genome assembly GCA_035590195.1 of Aviceda cuculoides. Classification (NCBI taxonomy): domain Eukaryota; kingdom Metazoa; phylum Chordata; class Aves; order Accipitriformes; family Accipitridae; genus Aviceda; species Aviceda cuculoides. The sequence continues at coordinate 17,292,424 of JAVJGG010000074.1, read as the reverse complement.
AGCAAAAATACGTTGTGTCAAGGTACAATGTAAAAAGGTTGGAAAAGTTGCAATTTCTTTTAATTAGAAATGCATCTTTGGAGATTGTGGAGGAAGAACAATTAATGCCTTGAATTTAATTCCTCAAGTAAAAGTCTTTAGAAAATAACCATTATGGTGTCCAAGAAAACCCCTAAAAACATGCAGTGATGCACAGATGTGCTGTGAAATTCTTAAAATGTGAGCGAACTTTAAGAAGATCCTCACTGAATATTAAACAACTGTGGAAACTGCTGCCCAGAAATAGCATTTTATTCTCTGTTCTCAGTGTGGGGGTGAAGTGCTGAGAGCTTATTTTGTCAGAGGCAGTTGTCAACTTTTTTCAGACTAATTAATTTAGTTTTACAGGTAAGTTAAGCTACTGGATTTGTATTTACAGGTTGTTATTAGACAGAGACTAGTGTTTTTAAGGCTATGTCACGCAGACTAAAGACTTTTTAAAAGTTTGCCTGTATTCACCCATAAATATTGGAACAAATAAAGGCATAGTCTGGGTGGCGTTTGCTTGTCCCAACAGGCAATGCACTAGGGATGGCTCTTTCTGCATGCAGCCCAACTGCCTTTAGTGACAACCTTTCTCTCTGGGGACAGTATTTTACTGGCAATGCAGGGAGACAGGATAAATAAGTATGGGAAAAAGGTGTGGGGAGAAAACATACACAAATATACTGAAATTCTGTTTTCATGTTAGCAATCCAAACAGACACTGTGGAGAAGGGTAGGGTTTTTTTGCTTCTTACATGAATGCAAGCCATATTTTCAATCAACAACATTCAGTAGATTGCCATTACTATTAAGCATAGAAATTTTGTGAATTTAGAGGTAACTGGAGCAGGGGAGCTGTGAGGATGATTAGTTTAGCAGCACTAATTTTCTAATAGGTCGCATAGGCGGGACCTAATGCTGCCTCAGTCCTGGGCATAGCACAGTATATTTTATAGGATTTGGGCATGCTATTTAACCAGTAGCACATTGCCCTTTGTGATTTTTCTTCCAGCTATCTAGTAATTGCTGAGCCAGTCCCTCAGCATGGTTTGAGAGATAGCTTAGGGTACAGGGTGGTCTCAGTGGGCGGTTGGATGTGGCCAGCCTAATTTTCTGGAAAGAAAAAGAACTCAAGTATTTAAAGAGGAGTGATGCTAGACCTTAGTCTCCTCCTGGTCTATTTTGTCTACTGGAATGGACATAATCAACAATACCAAAATCATAGAGCTAAATACCAGGCAGAATTAAGGAAGGAGAGGAGGGAGATCACTGTTCAGAAGTTACCTCATTCAGGAAATTGCAGAAGCATGTACTTATGATCTTCTGGAGATCAGAATGTACTGAAGTCCCACTTAAATTTAAGTGTACCAGCTTAAATGTACCATCTAAATGCAGTTTCTATTGGACTGATTATGGAAATCAGGATTTCTCATGCAAGGTTTGCACTTCTCCATGAGTAGGTAGTCTATTTGTCCTTTAAAACACAAAAAAGCTTTAAAATCGGAGAGGAACAGACACCTTGTACCACTCCCTGACATCCTGCTAACAAGCAGGAGGGAAAAAAGGGGTTAATTCTAATATTTCTTGGGTTTGGTTCTGCAGCTGAGAATTTCTTCAAACTACATTAATATAAGTATACTTTTATTTGCATTTAAATACAATAAAATATTTGTTGTTAAAATTTCAACTTAGTGTGAAAAGTTAAATTCTTAGATGAATAATTACTTGGCTTGACCGTCATCTCTATAGTGTCTTTTTCCCATCAGTTGTCAGTGAGCTTGCTTTTTCATAACTTCTTTGGATATTTACCAGTAGTGTCGCAAAATTTCCTAGCTAATTTTCTACACTCTTTCTTCAATTTAGGCAAGTTGTTTTGTTTTTTTTTTAAAATAACACTCACACACCCCCTCCCCTAGAGTGTACATATATTTAGTGTTCTACTGGTGTTTATTTTACAATGGCAAATTTTTAGTGCATGCATGTGTGTGCACATCTGTATGTGTAACACAGCCTGTGATCTCTTCCTTAGCTTAGCAGAAGTCTTCTCTTCCTCTATTCAGTAATAAATGAGCAGAATCTTGACAGCAGCCAGTGACTGCCTGGTGAGAGTGCCAAATAACTGAGCTGTCATTTGGAGACACAGGTTTCAGTTCTCCAAAATGAAGGTGATTGACTCCTCTGACATGTTTAAATGTGTTCTAGCTCACGGGGATCAGTTTACAGTGCCTCAGTCACCTTTGCCAGAAGCAGCGTGTCTGCTAGGTGAGGCTATGGTGTGCTGGTCTCCTTGGCTTCTCACAAAACCATTCCTGTGAGAGACTCTTCTTTTCCAGCTGCCTTCAGTTCAAGGGTTCGAGGCACGAAAACCCTTAATTTCACGAGGCTTTAGTCAAACAATCAGAGGACAAGAGACATCTCGATCTTTCATTTACCAGTCTAAGATTTGAGTTCCTTCTCTTAGATTGTTCATTTCTGAAGGCTAAGTAAATTTTACCAGTCTTGTTAGGGAATCTGGATTCAGTTTTCCCTGAGAAAGGCTTGTCCACAACATCCTTTTCCACCCCATCATCCAGTGTAATGCTGCAGCTCTTATCCAGATGGAGTGTACGTCCTCTTGTAGACATTATCTAGCGTATTCTCACTAAAATTACACTTTCCTTTCTGTTAGATACCACTTAATAGTGTAAATGCCTCTGCTATTGTACTTGCCACAGGGTACGTAGAGTCTTATTTTGAGAAGGATCAATATTGCAAAGTATTGATATGAAAAGCCTTTCTCAGTGTACAAACTTCAGTTCATTAGGGTTGCTAGTGCAAAGAGTTATGAGTAACTTCTACTTTCCTTACTTTTATTCTTCACCAGAATTGAGGCTTTACGGCAAATAAGAAGCATTTGGAATAAAAAGTGTTTTGATTACTATGTATATTCACATTTTAAATATGTTTACAAAAATCTGATGTCTGTCAGTATTTTATAGTAATCTTTTCTGGTTTTATTTTTACTTACTACAGTACTTGTACTGTGTCTATGTAAAATTCCGTGAGGCACTATTCAGGTGTTATGTGTTCAGAACACATACATTACACCTTTAGATTAAGACAGTGGTCCTCTTGCTTACTAATGTGGTGCACTAATGTGCAGCACAGGTTGTTGCCAGTTTTCTTAGGCCAAAATTGAACAAGAAATGGCAATGAAAAATGTGGCATTCCCAAAAGTTTTTCCCAATATTTTATACTTACATTTTGTCTTGAGACACAGAGACATCTCTAGGAAGAGATATTTTTTATTATTTATTAAAAAGTGTCACTTGATAATAAAAGAGCTTACAGGGTACTTATTATTGGATAGCTTCAACAAAGTACTGTTAACATGCCTTGAAGCATGAACAGCCAAACAATTTCATTAATACTTTGATGGCTTTTAGTCCTTATTATACCTCTAGATACGCCTCTCATCCATCTATATATCTAGTAATTTTTAAATGATGCAATTTTTTGTCCTTAGTATGCCAGTCATCTTAGAAATTTTTCTCCTATTAATCATAAAGCACAGTGTCCTGGACAGTGGAAAATGTTGTAGAGCAAATGAGACAAACCTGGCTCTTCTCATGGGGATGGTTTGCGATATCATGAGAAAATGGGAATAAAAAATACTTTATCAGATTTTAAGGACTTCACTTAACAGCCCAGTTTCTAAATTATATGTGAGTTATAGAGTATATTGTACTTTCAAATTCATTGCATCAGTAGCCTGTGGTAGAATAAAAAGATTGGTACATTTGTGAGAGATTTTCTGGTTTTCTGTGAAATGTATAGAATTAAACATTCCCAAGCACACTTACAATAATAAATTCACAGGGGTGAATAACGGTGACCCAAATGGCTTTGTCAAAGGTTGCAACTCTGTGCAGACGTAGGTGGAAGCACCTCCAGGAGCAGTTCCAGCAGAAGGAGGGTAATGAAAGCCACAACTGCTGATTATACACCCACACGAACACAGGCTCTAGCTGTAGTCTGTGTTCCTGTACTACATTAAAAAGATGGCTGTACCATTTTCATGAGTACTTCTAGACTTGATTGGTAACAAATTAAATTAATTTTGGTTTCGTTTTGGTTTTTTTTCCCAAAGTTGAGCCTGTCTTTTGCCTGTGACCATAATTGAGTGATTCCTCCCTGTCCTCGTGTCCACCCACAAGCTTTTCTTTATATTTTCTCCTCCCTATCCCACTGTGGGGGAAGAGTGAGCAAGCAGCCACATGGTGCTTTGTTGCTGGCTGGGCTTAAACCATAACAGTTGGGTTGGAAGGGGTTTTGGGCAACCTGATCTCATGAAAGACAACTCTGCCATCAGCAGGGGTTTGGACCAGAAGGTCTTGGAAGGTCCCTTCCAACCCAAACCATTATATGATTCTATGTTCTACTAAATGAGTACTCATTTACTCTTATTTGTTCTTGAATGCATTGCTACTTAGCTGCTTTTTCAGCACCTGGGGACAACCTACTGTCCTGGCATCACCCAGAAATGGAAGATGCCAAAATAGAAGAGCAGCAGCTTTGAATCCTCTGACAGTCTGTGATGAGAGGAAGTTTGTCCAGCCATTTTGCAGACAAAGCCAGTGTCTCCTACATGAGACACCTTCCAGAGTGCACAGAGCAATGATGATCACACATCAGAGTTACTTTAAGGGTGACAATATCTCAGGACAATCTGAGCTGTTACAGAAAGGATCTGCCAGGAGCAACCTAATGGGAATGTCAAATGTCTTGAGGACTGCTGAAAAAACTACAGTTAGCTTGGGCAGGTTCGTGGCACCTATTACCTGCTGTCACCTAAAGATTACCTATGAGACCTGTGGTGGCTAGTTTGTAACCAAATGAAAGAGGATGAGTAATCAGGTACCATTAGACTGTATTGTCACTGTATATGACATTGCAGTAACACAAAAGCACTGGGAAGTTTTGCATTGTTGTGGCACCCACTGCAAAACAGACCAAGAAAAAAACAAAGAAAAATCAAGAAAGGGAAATTAAAGTGCTGAATTTCATAATGTTTCTTAGCCGGGACCAAAAGAAAAAAATGCATTGTTTAATTAACGGTCTGAAAGGACAGTAGATTTTTTTTTAAAAGTTTATTTTCATTATTTTTTTGCAAAGCTCACTGTGTTGTTCAAAATAAAAGAGTGTTTCCCCTCAATTACAGTTTGAAGCGTGGTATTGCAAACATTTTTGCAGTTACAGAGCAGAGCTTTCAAGCATCCTGTTAATGCAGAGGGCAGAAGTGGAAAGCAGAAATATATCTAATACAGAAAGCATTTGAAGAGAACGAGTCTAACCTCTTTTTATGCAATATTGTATTGGCTTTGCCCTGTGTGGCAAGGTTTTGGTAGCAGGGGGGACGGGGAGTGGTGGTGGGTGGTGTTACAGGGGTGGCTTCTATAAGAAGCTGCTGGAAGCTTTCCCCTGGAAATACTGAGAGAAGTACTTACTGTTACAGGCTCTCTTTAGAGTTTTCAGTAATGGCAATCACAGCAGTAAACATTCTTCTTGGCATTAAAGGATCCACATTTTCCTGTTAATGGTGAATTTGTTGTGAGAGTATTGGTATTACTTCAGTAGCTTCCATTTAAATTTATAGAGAAAACTTTGTACAAATTTTAGTTGAGAATTGGGCGGCCTTGCTAAAGAGCCCATGCATAATCTGTATGTCTGCTTTGCACCTGGTTGACAAGAGAAGGTCTGAAAGGCAGAAGGGGGTAAGTATATCCTTCCTTAAAAATATGTCTTGAACTACTTTATACAGAAGTTTCTGGGAATAAGTTTGGTCTTGCTATGATTTCACACTAGCATTGATATACTTCATTCTGTGTAGTTATTCTTAAAGTACACTGGACTGAATTCAGAATTAGACATTAGTTTTTCCATCTCTGTTGTCTACTGTAGTCTCTATTAATGTTTATGAACTACATCTGCTATGTAGAAAAACTATCCCAACAGATGTACAGGATCAGTTAATACATAAAATCTTGCTCAGATTTCTCTAGTTCAACCACTCTGGAAAGTTTTCGCACGAACGTTGCAGAGCTAACTAGTATAGTGATACTTTGGATTTGTTTGTGTATTCTTTATCTTCCACTCCTGACACTTCATGTGCTTCAGGAACAATGTCTGTACAGTATTTTTACACTGTCTCCATTGCAGGGAGTAGAATGTTACTGCATTTGTTTCTTCTGTGAGTCATTTGTGTACTGTCCAAGTTATTGACAAGCAAGTTTGATATAATGAAAGCAAGCCTGTGCTTTCATTGTCCCCCACTCTCTTAAATTTTGACTCCTGTAATTTAAGCAAAACCCACACCTCAGTTCCTGTCATCATCCTCTGGAGTTTTTATATTACATGTCTAGTAACTCCAAGGCATCCCTCCTTTTTGTTATATACAGTTGTTCCTTCGATAGGTAACACCAGCAGTTAGGCAGTTGTCCTGAGAAAAGGATTTGGTCTCCGTCTTTATATTTTACCTTTATAATATGGCTACAAGCTTTCGCTCACACTAGCTTTTCAGTAAATGCATTTGCCAAGTTCATTTAATCTAAATGTAGTTCAAGTACTCTAAAAGTATGCAGCTTTCACTCACGTAGGAAAACGGATATCACAGTTTAGCTACAGAAGTGGAGTGAAACTGCCAGTAGATTAAAAGAACTTCTGCTTCATCTGGCATTTAAGCTTCCTCCTGCAGCTTTTTAGGACATTAATTTGTTTACAGTTTTACAAAGAGAAGAAATGCAAAGACCTAAGTTTGTATATGATGCAGATTATAAAGAAACACAATTTAATCAATCTCTTTGAACAGCAATTAGCTGCTGATTGCAAATCCCCTCACAGCAGTAATGCATTAGTTTCTTGAGATAGCTGCTTATCAGAATGTTAAAAAAAAAAAAAAAAAAAAATCTTGCCCTGCTTGTATTTCTCCACTCTTCTAATATGTCAAGTGTGAAGGAAACTTTACATAAAAATTTCATTAGTTAAGTTCTGTTCACCAGATAGAAGTGTCTATCCTTACTTTGCAATCAAAATGGGAAATATCCATTGCAGTTACTATGTTCACAGATTGACTGCTGGCTTGTGCATTGTCCAAAATGTTGATGTCACACATATCATTGGGAACATTAAAAGCACTTTATTCTGGTATATGCTTTCAAAGTTGTAAGATATTAGGTTTTTTTACACAAGTAAAGTTGATTTTATAACCTAGAAATTTTAAAACGAAGAGATCGTTGAGGAAAAGTAGAACACACAGTATTCCTGTAGCAAAATGCACAAGTTTCAAAACTCTGCCTCATACAAATCAAGTGTTTGGCTTACATGAATTTCCTAATGAATGTTTTAAGCCATACACATCATTCGCTGAATAAATTGCTGGTGTTTTATTCTACCAGTTCAATTATTCAGTGAAGAATTTCCAAAGACAAGGACCTTTACCAAACTCATCAGACATCCATGTAGAGAGGTTATGGTCCAGTAACTTACCCAACAGTGTCCTTTTCTTCATTCAGAACAGTTTCTGGATACTTTAGGATTTTGAAATTCAAAGGTATGGAAATGGGATATGTTGTTCATGATAAAAGATAGTTATAAAGCTGAAAGTTGTAACTCAGGTCCATGACTACCCATAAAACAAACTGAGCTTGCCTCTGACAAACATTTACAAAAACACAGACATTTTCAGTGAGGCTTCTCTCAATTTGTCTAGCGCTGCTATGTTCCATGTGATTTTTTGTTAGTGACAGAAGTCATGCCTGTGTTACTGCTTTGATATTAATTACCTGCATCTTTCACCATATTCACATTCTCAAACATCCTTTTTTTCTCTCTGTTCTCAACACCAAGAGCTTATAAACACCTTGCTAAAATATCCAGCATTTGAGTCAGCACTTGGTGCTTAGCCAATTTTGACAGTTTAATAAACTGCTTGCATTAAGCCGTTGTAACTGGAAGTGCAGTGCTCACCACAATCTGGAAGCAGCCCAAACCATTCAGTGCATAACTAATCCTTGTAAGTAGGCAGACATAAAGACCTGGTGGAAAAAAGACCAAAATACTACACAGACATGTCTTTGGCAAAACACATGGGAGGCTGTAGATACATTTTCTAGAGTTCGGAATTAGACTGAAGAAATGCGATATTTGGAAGGAGAATGTGTCCCCCACTTCTCCAGCCCTTCTGCATGCAGGGCCCCAGGGAACAATGTGGATAAGTTCTCCCAGCCTGCCAACTCATTCTCTGAAGTTTGGCAGTCTGCTTGCCTTGAAATAGGATGGCTGTGGGGTCCTGCAGAGAATGGGTCACTCTCTTACACATTGACCAAGTCTATTATCTTGATATCGAAATTTAACTCACCTCAGCTAAATGTTGGATAGGAGAGTGCATCTACAAAAATCAGGTGAAACATCTTAATATTACAGTTAAACATATTTATCTAGTTATGCATAGCAATCCATACTCTATGCATAAATTTGTGCTGTCTGTCATTCTGGTCTGGGACAACAAAAAACAGATTGACATTATATTTTTCTGAGAAATATATGAAATACCAAGGAAGAACTGGTCTGTATGGCTCACCTGGTCCTTCCAAGGGGTTGCCCCTTCTTCAGGATGGTCTTGCTCTGTGCCAGTGCCAAATCACAGGCACCACCTCCACTTACACCTGTTGACACACAAGTGCCAAAAATGTAAAATCCAAGACAAAAAGGCTTAGAAAAGTAAGTGACTGTAGGTGCTACTGACTGCCAGCAAGACAGGTTGTATTGCAGCTGGTGAATGGAAAAGTCATTAAAACCTCTCTGAGTGTCATTAAATACAGTATGTAACTCGAGAGTGCAGCCTGCCATCACTCCATGTGCAGACAATCTATCCACTGTCAAGATAGCCAAGCAAGGGACTTGGCTGAGCTGCAGGCGGGGGTGCAGCAGAGTTCAAGGCATACATTGTGTGCTTTCCCCAAGAAGTTGTCGGCTGGTGGAAGACACATAACCACGGATGGTAGGGATGCCAAAGCAGGACAAGGAAGACAGCTGGACTGAGTTTCACATTCCATATCTCAGTGAACAAGTTATTGAGGTGAGAAGGGTATTACCTTGCAAATAAAACCCCAGTCCAGAAATGTTTGAGCATATGATTTACAAGGACTAAATAATCCTAGTAAATGCCCTAATAATAGTAGTGAAGTTAAATATGACTCATTTGAAGGAAAGGGGCCTTGGAAAATAACAGATGGATGCTTCTAAAGCAAGGATATATGTTTACAAAGGTGAACAATCTGATGTCAAAACAATGACGCTGTGGTAAAATACAGTATTTCCACTGGCAAATATAGCTCACCAAAAAAAAAACCCACCTTACAAAGAACCATCTATGAATAATGTCAGAATTGCCCTTACTCTGCTTCAGGGAAAAAAAATACAAAGTGGATTTTTTTGAGAATGTCTTATCTACTTTGAATATTTATTTCATTTTCTAGATGTTTTGGAAAAATGACCAAAAACTGTAAAACACTCGTTCATACCTATCAGTTAGTAACATCTCTTTTTCCTATAGTTTTCACTTCCATTGAGGAACTATTACACAACTTTAGTTCACTGAAGCAGTAAACCACAAGCAGATTTTGTGGACTGTGAAGAAAAAAAAAAGAAATTCAAGTT
>JAVJGG010000074.1:17249590-17282694 GCA_035590195.1 Aviceda cuculoides | reverse complement strand
TAATTAGCAAGCATTTATCCAAGGATTTTTATGGGAAGAATTATGGTCAAGCAGACAAACAAAAATATACGTGATGTTTCTTTCCTAATCAGATTATCTCAAATTCAGAATACTGAGCACCCACAATTAATTTTGTGACACTAATTTAGAGATCTAAATTCTTTTTGGTGCATAATTTGATATATCCTTTAACAATCATAATTCCATATAGGAAGGTTAAGAAGAATAGCTATACAAAACCTGAGTTTTCAGGAATTGCCACCTGACAAGGTCATAGAAAATATTTGTCCAGTTTTCATTTTTACTATACTTATGACCTTTCTGAATAACAGTCAACTGATCCTACAAGCTATTCTTTTAAAAGTCATTAATCTTATAGGACCTTTACTAATTAACAAGTACACATGAAAGAAGTAAAAATTATCAATGACTGTTAAGCAACTTATGAGAGTTATAGACGTGCAAAAGAAAAGCAAGATGTGATACCTAATATTAAATATTTTTTTCTGGACTCAATGCATTATATTTGCTTGGGTTTGGCAGTAAATGCTTAATTACTTGTTGCAGAAGTGCCTTTTAGTGTGAGGGGGGAGAAGACAAAAATAGAATAAGCCCCTCTGACAGCAAATTAGTAGCCCATTAAAGGACTAACAATTACCTGTCTAGGAAGATATCCCTGTGTGAGACAAAAAAGTAGAAATGGGGCTGTTGTACACTGGGATGCCATCATCAGGAGGCTTTCATTTGCTCTCCTGGCAGAGCTCAGAGATACTCTTGTTGTGCTGGATAACCATAAGATGGCTCATCAGCTTACAATACTGTGGATGTAATGATGCTTCATTTGCCCTAGGTTTTGCTTAAGCCTAGATATGTGTCACTAATTTTATTTTACGAATCTGCTTCTGTAAAACTGCAAACACATTACTTCTATTGTTAACCAAACCCACCGTTAGGTATAAACACAAGGCTCACCACCCCTGTCAGCCAAATTCTTATTTTCAGTGAAAGAACTTGTATAAGAAGTGCAAGACCAATTATTTCTAGCAAATGGCACTTTCACGCTCGTCCTGTAGCTTAAAACTTCCCTCTACGCTATTGTTTTCTGAGGAGTGGGACCTTGTGTGCCTCAGATGGCTCAGGAGTGTGCATGGGGAGGCTCTTGCTGGGTGGTTCCAGGGTTAGGGGGGTCCTGAGTTCACACCACAGTACAGTGCACAGGCAAAATGGTTGTCAGCCTCTGAGGGCAGCTGTTGCTCAGACACTCAATAATAACCTCCAACTAACAATTAAAAAATATGGATCAGAAACTGGGGTCTAAGAATCATCCTTCTCAGCCAGGAGCTAGAAGTAGCCCTTTGGTGTGCATGACAGCAAATAATCACAAAACACTTCCATTGCCTGGAGTGTCCCTGGAATTACCTGAATGCAAATATTAAGTCATTTTTCTTTACCCGTTAAGCAGCCCTAGAGTACACGTGAATATGGTGTACTTTGGAACTGAAATTTACTATGCATTTCTTCAAAAATTTGGTAAAAATAGGCCAAAGGAATAATGGTGTGTTTGACAAGTGATCTTTAAAAACATTTTCTGAGGCTGTTCTTCTTCCAGCAACCTTTTCACATTTGATTAATATTCCTTCCTGTTTTCTGATTCAGAACATTGCTTCTTTGAGCTGCATTGGATCCAAATCTGAAAGTGAAAAAAAACGAACAACAACTTTTTAATCCTAGAAAAACAGACTATTAGTTCCATACCTTGGCTTTATCATGTAGGTTGTCAAGACAGTATAAAACTACGTATTTTTTCCATATGAGGCAAGAAAAAGAAAGGAAAAAGAAGCTAAAGTTTTTCCAAGCTAAACTTGCTTTGCAACTAAACTCTTTGCAGCCGTCCCAAATAGAGCAGGTCAAATATTCTTGGATTATGTTCAGCTCTCTATGAGAGCACAAGAGTTCATTCAAAATACTCCATAAAAGAAAACAAAAGACAAATTCATTTAAAAGGGATCACAGAATTTCCCTTGGTTAAAGCCATGTATTAATAACTCACAGAAAACATTGAATCTGGTTTAGTAAAATATCTGACACTTTTCCCCACTGCAGACATTAACAATACTATTCCAAATGTTTGTGGATTAGGCTGATGTAAACTTTCAGTTACCTGGAAATGTCTTGGACACAGTGGATTGTCTACATGTATTATTTGGGGGATAAAATGTTGTATGGCTACAAAAAGCTTATTGTGAGCCCCAGGATGAGGTCTCACATGCTTCTGAGATGCAGTCTAAATAGGAAGGTGGCGTCTAGGAATGTGTGGAGTTTCCATAAGAAATGTTCTAACCTATAGCAGAGCGCTAACCTCCAAAGAGCCACACCAACAAACACACACACAAAGTGTGCTTGTTCGTTTGTTTCCACCCCCACCACCTCCACCACCCCCCTGAAAGATGTATAGCTTGGGACAAAAATGTGTGCTGAAGAATACTGCTGTTAGAAGTGAACTACTTCTTTTTTATGGAGTATCAGGAGTTGGGGCTTGGTGTCATAAGCATGAAGAAAGTGGAGGAGAAAGCGATGAGGAGATGAGGGCAGTCTGCTCTGCTCCGGGCAGGTCGTGTGGAGGAGCGGCAGGAGCTCAGAGCTGGAGGCAGGAGTGATGAGGGAGACAGGCAGGCACTTCACCAGGAAGGGCGAGAGACCACTGCGGCAATGCCAACACAGAGGTCAGCCCGGGGTGCTGGTGCTCGCCTGGACACCAGGCTTTGCCTGCAGTGAATTGCAGTAGCTGTTTACTGCAGAGCCTGTGTCCCGTCCAGAAGTAGGGTGTCCTTGGCTGAGGGACATGGCAATTGATTGCTCTCACTAATGCAGATGAGGTTTAGAGAAACAAGTTTCATTCACTGATCAATATCAAGTTTTCCAAGCTGGCGGTCGAGAAGAGAAATCTCTTTTTTTTTTTTTTTTTTTTTTACTTGTGAACTGAATAATTTTAATACAGAAATCATTGATAAGATCCACACACGAAATGTTATATAATTTTAGCAGCTCCTTCAGTGGAATAACCATACCACAGGGTACCCTTGCTCTTACACAGCTCAGATTTCCGATACTTTCTATTATGAAAAAGTAAGTACCTTTGAAAAGATTTCGTTTTCTCAGGGTACTTTACTTCCATGCATCAGGATAGAAGCTGGTCCATATAAGCCAATTTCTTCAGTAACATAATAGATGAGCTGGAGTAATGAAAAAAAAGTGAATGCTTCCTTTATTGGTTGTCTATTTTACTACTGATCTGAAGGATTATAAGTAACTGTAGTAAACGGTTTATTGGCGATTGTTGTCTCTCTTGTTTTGGACACCTATATGAAATACAAAAAAGCCCTGATAGTGGAATACATTTACATTTGATTTTAGTAGCATTCTGTCACTTCCAGTTTAATCAGTCTTTGGAAACCTCTTCAAATGTGTTGGGCTTTTTTTAAAAAACTATTTAAAAAAATAATTTGCAAGTAAAAACCAGTCATAGTGAATAAGGCAGCATTTATGCAAACTTCCAAAATGAAACTATGTCTATTGCAATCTTTTATAAATATTTATGGTACTAATTACAGAACTTGTACTAGTTTGCCAAAGAGTGAGGTAACTAAAACTCATTAGAAAGAAAGTAAAAGTAGTAAGCAGTATCTTATTGTCATGGTTATTCGACACTTATAGCTATAAAATAACATTGTGGTAATATGCAAAAGACCTTACCTTAAACATTTTTATGTAAATTATCTGCTGAAGTGCTAAATGAAAGGAAAGCACAATACATAAAAGCAGATGTAAACCCTACATTCTAATATTTCACAAGGCTCAGTTAATAATTTCTACTACGCTTTGTGAATAGGCAGTCATACATCATACTTCTGCCTGCTCTGAGTTACAGTTGGACTATCCTAGCTTTGCATTAAAGCTTCCTTCTTCTGACAGCAGCTGTCATTAGTCACTAGGATTTAAAAAACAAAAAAACCAAACAACAAAACAAAACAAAAAAACCAGCAAGGCTTGCACTGTGAGATATTGGCATTGGACTGAGTGTATTGGCTTGTTTGTTTAACAACTCAAATGAATAACTTCCTCGACTCTGTCACTCCTTGACATAGGCTGCCATTGATTTTTCCATTATCCGCTTTTACTTTTAAGGAACTTTTGTTCCCTGCCTCACCAGATTTGATCCAGAACTTACTGGCATGAAAAGAAATTGCTCATTCAACTTCAATGGGCACTGGAAAAGACTCGGGTTGAGACTGCTTACATAATTTAAAATAGTTTGTTTCTCACTTTTCTACACTGCTATAATTCAGGAGTTTTTCCATTACTTTTAGTGGTGACTGAACCCTTTGTAAAAGATAATATGCCCATATAAAAGATAATGTGTCCACTGAAAATTTGACAAGGGTCCTACTGTAGGTGTTCGAATTCAGCAGGCATCAGCTGAAGTTAGGCATTAATCACACCAACACATATGTAAGGAGCACTTCCATAGGAATATGTAGAGGACCAAAATTAGTTTTACCTTCAATCCCTGGGCAGCTCCCTAAGACTCCAAGGAGACGGAAAGGAGGATTGTGGGATTTATAAAAAATCAGACAAATGAGGGGGTTGTATAACAGGATCTCCAGAAATGAGGAAGAAAAGAATCCTTTAAGAGAATATTAGCACAAAGAAAGGACATTTGCATACTTTAAAATTGGATTTAAAATCTTGGAAGTTTTTTCCAGGGAAAACCGTAGCAGGACATCCCTCTAATAGTTCTTTATCCTTAATTGTCTATCTGGATGTGTACTAGGCATGGCTCTATCTGTGTTATGTCAAATGTCCACTAAGGAAATGTCAGGCTATGCCCTTCCACGGTAAGAAAACTGTTGTTAACTAGTTTGCTGTTACTGTTTGCTGCAATGAAAAAGAAGTAGATTGTGCATTGTAATAAATCAATGACTGTTTACGTTCTTCACAGTTGTTGTTAAAGCTGTCTGTAATACCCACACATGATCCCATGGAAACAGTGAGATTAAATCTCAGCTACTCTGGCTCCATTACTATGTGGATAGTGAAGATATGTGACGCAGCCTTATATTCCTTCTATTTCAAGAGTGGTGCTATAGCAAGACAATTGCCGAGTCCCACCTGTAGATTTCCCTCCAATCAGATTTCCCTCTGTCTTAAATTCCCCCAGGAATCTCAAATATTTTTTCTTAGTCATTTTATGATATAGATCAAACTAAAAACTTCAGTAGATAGAGTAAAAAGAAAAGGGAAGTTTCTAATTAAACCCAAGCAACCCTCATTGTTCTTGAGGGAAGGTAAACGGGGTGCAGCAGTATAAAACATTTGGAAAAGCTCTTGTGCTGCCTGGGAGAATCAGTACGGCTTTTCTCAACAAGAACTGACACGGTGTTTTATCACTGAGCACAAATGAGTCTAGAGGTGCCTCAGCCCCCTGTGCCAGGCAGCAGGTCTGTGCAATACTGTCTGTAGGAGGGACCAGGACAATGCAGTAGGCTGTCCCCACCTCAGGGCTCCTTCCCCAAGTGACTGACAGGCACTGAACTGCCAGCCTGCAAGTCCCTGCCCCAGGACTGAAAACTGCAGGTACTTCTCCTCCACGCGTTTTCCTTCCAGGCCTGCTGCTCAGCTCTGCCCACAGCCAACATACCTCAGGCTGCCTGCTGGCCCCTCAGCCACGAGCCTCCTTAGATTGTGAATCCTGGTTTATATTTATGGGAAAATATCAGAATAAGGTAGCACATTCCTAGGAACTTCAATGCTCCTGTAAGCTGTAGTCCATCTCTTTGTATGCGAAAAAATTCTGTTTGATGTAATGGGCAGTTACTAGGATGTAAACTACACTTTAGAAATTCATCGTATCTCTTTAAGACGTTTGACCTCTGAGTACTTTAAGAATAACTAGAAATTATTTCACTCTCTTTATTACACCCGAGACATCTGAAAGTTACTTTCCTTCCCTACTGTTTCCCAGTTTTCAGCTTTTGATTCATTATGGCAATCTGCATTTGGGATTTCACATTACTTCCATACTGCTGTGTAAATCCACAGAGAAGTGCTAGCAATTTTATGGTGGTTTATACTGCAGTCAGCAATAGAGAGAGACAGCAGAGAAAAGTGTAGAATTAGCTATTATGGATGACTGAATGGTTAAAGCTTTCACCCAAACTGTGATGCTAGAAATCAATAGCTGACATGGTGATTTCAAATACAGTAGATAAAGACACAATAATTGTGGTATCAAGTGCATATACAAAGGAGACTCCAGAATAACCTCCAAACGCCACCCTGGGACTGAACAGTGGATGGTCATGCTAAGAGGAAATCTGAAGTTTAGAGGCAGAAAAAGAGGTGTAAAATGGTGTGCTCTGTAAGAAGAGTACATCCACAGGTTTTGCACAATTCACCTTTCTGCAGCCTGCCAGCTTTCTCATCTGTGAACAAAGAGCTGTTGTTTCTGCAGAGCAAAAGTGCCATGGTGTAACCTTGTGGGTAGGACAGTACCTGCTTGCCTCGTTGTATCAAAGAAAAACACGAAATGCCAATGCCTGAGCAGCAGACGTCACTTCACAGCTGCTGCTGAGCACTTGGCTCAGCTTGCTCCCTTGCCACACCAGGAGCATCATTGGATAGGAGATATCATCTGATATCTTTCTGTCTTTGGTTTTTGTCTTTAAATCTTAACAGAACCACTTATTACTATTCACAGATTCAGGACTTGGGAAGGCTTCCCATAGTTTTGTCAGAGAGGTAAAAAAATGAAGGCAAGGTGAATTCTAGTATTGAATCTGCCTAAGTCAGTGATTTTTAGCAAGTGGTCAGTGATTCTGTGGGCACCAATGGACAGCTTCTAAGGCTGTATGAAAACTGGTGGACAACTTTCATTGTTGTTTGAAACAAATGAAGAAAAACAAAGAAAAAAAAGAAAAAGTACCTATATACCATACAGATGTCTTACCCATAAAAATATCTAAATGACACTACAAACTTCTAGGGGTCCACAGGGGAAAAAAAAAAAAAAAAAAAACAAAACAAAAAACCACAAGGTTCAGAACAACTGGCTTTACGTGCTTTCTGTTCAAGAGCTGGTTGGTACACAGCAGCACAATTTCTGTTACATTGCAGCAATGACCTTTTTCCATATTAAAAGAATCATTTTCCCCTCAGGGGTGACTTGCTCATACCACTGCTCTCTACTTAAATTTTGTACAGGAAGTTTTAGAAACTGCTTACATGAAGTCTCTAGCAAGAAACTGAAGTGATCGGATAATTCCTCCTCTGTGCCCTTGCCTGAGAAGTGTCACTCCATCTCATTGTGCACTGCAGTCCTAAAGCACTTTTCTATTGACTAGAGGCTGCTGGTGGGAAGGAAGGATGCAAAGACCTTATGATATTGGGTTCAGGTGCCTCTGTCTTGAGTCTGCCGAAATCATCATGACTTTACAGGTATCCACACAACCAAGATGCAGCTTCCCAACAGCAATTGTACATGTTGTGTTACAGGAAGAACTCAAACTGCTCCATGTTTCTAGTGGCATAAAATCATCAAGAACAGGTAGTGTGGGATTTGTTTTTCAATTTCAAAGGAAATTAATGGCCACGTTCACTTGCAAATGTATTCCTTTTGACATAGTATCATTGTTGTCTAGGCAAGAACTGAATATTTTAAACCTTATTTTGTTTTGTCCGATCTTTTTTCCCCAGTAGCAAACATTATTTCTCAGTATGAATTTTTAAAGTTGATTATTACAATAAAAGTCTCAGATCTGCTTTTGGAGAAAATATTTTGTGCCAGTATGTTTGCTTGCATTAGGGAACATTACCAGCAAGGACTCAGCCAACCTGATTCAACAGAAGCTCTGCTGGTAAGATCAGATCACAAGACAAGCCAAAAAATTGCAAGCAGGCTTTACTTTCTCCCCTAAAGATAAGCTTTTTTGTGCTGTCACTCTTACCTTTCTGATAGCGAGTGATGGAATAATATCTCGAGCACAAATCTGCAGCCAGTTCAGCTGCACTCCTGCATTTAGTGACGTGGACTGAAAACTGACAGGCTTTTTTTTTTTCCTTTAAAAAGAAAAGAAGCTACTCTAGAGAGATGCATTTGCTGTTGATAAAAACAGAGTGATTAATTTACATGTACAGCTGCCTTCGAGGCTGACAGTCATCCACTTGACAGGATAGAGCAGCCGGATCTACCAGAAATGAATATTTCATAGCAAAACTTGGCTCTTTCTGATAAACAGGGGAGAGGTGTTGGTGGCAGCACTGCCATAAGCCAAATTCTGTCAGAGCAAAGGAATTGCCCCAGGTGGCAATGAGCTTTGTATCATGTAAATGGCCTTTGCTACACCACTTTTTGACTAAGGAATCTTGAGTCAGTGATTTTCTGATCTTCTTTTACATTTTAATGCTATTTTGCGTGTTCCATGATGTTAGCATGTATTTCCTTGGAGGAAACTAACATGATGTTGGTAGTAATGATCTATGTGGTAAAGAAAGTTTCAAAGTTACAGTGCTAGTTTCCTGTCCCAGAAGGATATGATAATCAAGGTCTTGTCTTTGTTTTAGTTAAGAAAGGTGTTGGGTGACTAAGGACAGTCACAAGAGATAACTTGTCTATTAAGTCTAAAACAGACAAGGTTTCTACCAACGATCTATCATTGTGTAAGCCCTATTATATCTATAGTTGTTTTTATTTGTTAGTATATTTTCTGTACTATTTGTGTACATATTGTTCTTACATTAGCTATATAATCTACTCAGCTATATGACTGAATTTTTAAGAATAGCTCCTTAATTCTTCTGAATCAGTAATTAGAAGTTGATTAAAGTATATACATAAGCACCTAATTAAGTTCTAAAAACACCTTAAATGAATATTTGAACTTCTGAATAGGGAATGAAGTCCCTAACTTGGAGATGCCCATCTTTTGAAGTCTGGTATTCCAGTGGATACCATACATTATCAAACTACTGCAGACCCAACCATTATCTTTTGCTTAGTATTGCCCAGACCAATTGCTTACTTCAAGTTTTTAGTATCAGAATCATTCAGGAAGTTATCACAAATCTGAGTGAAAATAAGTAATATTTAAATCTCCTGGATGGCTTGTTGAATGTGAATATTGCTGAAGGTGGAACCAGTAGGCTATTGTTTTCTGATCTATAAATCCAGAAATCAACCATTATTATTTATTTCTTTACCAGAACAATCAAGATGGTTTGCTATAAAGATGCTTATCCTAAGATGTTTTGTTAACAGAAAATCTAGGTCTAACACAGTCCATTTGAAACAATTAGGTCACAACATTTCTAGCTTGATTCATTGCCCATCTATTGTTTTCCAAAAGAATAAACCGTGCAGTCAGATTTATGTGCTTATTACATAAAACTTAAAGACTCACTGGTTTTCAGAGACACCTCTTACATTGTGCTATCGATGAACAGAAAAGTAAGAAATTTAGCAGAAATTTTAAGTGCTGCTAATCCCTCAAAGAGGGGGCAAAACTCAGCCTCTGTAATTTGTAGAAGTCAACTGCTGTCTAAAGGAAACAACAAATGTAATTCTCTGTTTCATCTATATTTTGCAGCTCAATTGATTAAGTCCAGATTCTACTAGCTTTCATTACGCAATTAAGTTCTTAGTCCATGAGTAGTCACATACAGCTGAATAAGAATATGGGGGAAGTATGGTATTAATCACTGCTAACAAGGATAGCAGAATCTGCTTTCATTGGTAGTACAAATCAAAAGCATTGTGTGTTTAACATTTTGCAGTCCAGCCATCAATAAATTTAAAATGTCACTGAGAAAAAAAATCTTTTCTCTCTCTCATTCTCTCTCAATAATTGTATTTGTCTGTCTTCTGGTGGACATTGGTTGAACTGGCATTCAGTGCAAAATGCAAAGAAAAGAAAAGGGAATTCATAAAGTTAAGTAATTGTATAGGAAGTTTCAACAATGTTAATGCTGCTGCTTTGAGGGCTAGAAAAAGCGAACAAATCTTGCAGAAATTTATTTTCTTATAGGTGGACCTATTGTTCCTTCACTTGTGCCTGAAGTACAACAAATTTTGCTGAAAAAGTGTCTTCTATATATCTCTTTGCAGTAATTATATACTCAGGCTCTAGGAACAGCAACATAAATATAGAAGTCTATATCATTTGTAGCAAATGCAGATGATGCAGCACATAATTTTTCTCATATAAAGCAAACCTTACCTGGTTTTCCTAGGTACTGTTCCTAGGTACATTGTGAGATTAATTGTTTGTAGCTTTTCTGAACAGTTTTAAAGAGAGAGAGGTAAAAGAAGCGGCATCAGGTATTGTGTTTTTTAAGACTCAGATGATAATGTGGATAAATGTCCCAGTATGCTTATTCAATATTATCTACTGCACCGCCATAAGCATCTAAACATATTTTCAGGGGAAAAATGAACAGACACACCTGAGATCCTTCCTTCTGAGTGTGTTTGGGTTTTGGCTGTCCCTGCCATCACTGCCTCCATCCCTTAAGGTGCAAGATGAGGTCAGTGCTGGCTTCTGCAGGAGCTCATGTAAAGGGAGAATGAGCTGCTCCATCTCTTTTCCCCTTCCCCAGTACTCTTCCATAGCTAAGAGTACATAGCTGTTCATAATATAGCAGTGTTCACTTATATTTTTAAAGAATGAATAAAAAATAAGAACTGAGAAGACATAGAAGATTGTCTCATTTTTTTCCTTCAGAGAAGTGTCATAGGCAGAAACTGGTTTTTGACTTGTTCCAGCACAGTTTCTGTGAGGAAAAGGTGCTTTCAGGTCAGAGCCAGCTATTTCAGGAAAAGTTGCTGGCAATGTCAGATCAGGACTTCCATCAGTGAAGTCACATGGGTTATTCTGAGGGAAAACACTCATTAATGGGGCAGGTGTTGGTCTCAGAACTCACCAAGGTTTGCATTTAACATGGAAAAAAGAAAAAATCTCAGAATTAAATTTAAAGAAATAGTATAAAGTTTTCAGAGTGAAATGTTAAACAAATGCATTCTCCTACCCTTGGAGTGCTATTAGCCAGAATATCATTGGTTTCTTTGACAGCAGAATTGTGAAAACTGTAGCAAGAGCCATAGTAATGATGGATGGCAAGACAAGTTATGATGGAAATGTAAATGACTAAATACTGATTAAAGGTTGAGAAGCAGCTGAAATGTTTTGCACCTCCAGAAAAAGACAAGAATAGGGTAATGACTGCAAATTGATCTCAGGAATGTATAAATTTGAAATTGTTCAGTGCTACTAGGAAAGGTAAACTGGACCCTGAAATAGTCTCTCAGGAAAAGTGACAGAAGCCTTAAATGTGTGACTATGTGTAGAATACTTAAAAATATGACATTGATGACAGGATGGACTGAAAAGGCATTCCGTACTGATTTCCCACATAAGATTTTTCTGTGGCTCCATGAACACATTCAAGAAATCTACAGTACATAAAAATCTGCTGTACACCCCTATCACATGTAGAGGGACCCTTAAAAACTTGTATGGCTGTAAAATCAACCATATGTGCTTATTGTCTAAAATAGCAGCAAAACTCACAGTAATGGAAGAGAGCTTCTGAGTCTGGTCCATTTTTAGTGCCAGAAAACACACCACATAATCTCATTCAGAAATGTGTGAAGCTCCATTTTAAATCTAATTAGATTTTGCCCCTCTGATTCGATCCAGTAACTGCTGTCCCAGAACCTCACTCCTCTCACACAAACCTACACCTAATTTCAACACATATATATTCATGACTGCTTACACTCATTTGTTCTTGTGCCAGCAGCATCCTTTGGTTTAAATAGCTCTTCTCTTCTCTGGTATTTTTTAGAGAGGGCAATTATACCCCCTTTTCTTTCCTCGTGTTGCTAGGCTAAACAAGCCAAGTGCCTTTACTCTGCTCATGTAAGATAGGCTTATCATTCCCCTGATCATTTTAGTAGCAGGCTTGGCACTTTCTGCAGCTTGAGTTCATCTTTCTTGCATGTGGGTGACCAAAGTGTGCACAGCATTCCTGATGAGCTCTTGCTGATGCTTTATGCAGAGGTATTTATAGGTTGCCTGTCTTTAGTGGGAATACTTTACCTGATACATTTGCTTTTTTCATGACCACAGCAACATTTGAGGCTCATAGTCATGCTGTGATTGATTAAAACACTAAATCTTTCTTTTTCTCTCTCACCTTCAATTGACGAGTTCCCTGTTTGTACTAGTAGATCTTGCTATTGGTCTTTAAATGCATGAGAAGGCACTTTGTATGATTAAATTTTATCCTTTCTAAGTTATCTCTTTTGACCAGGTCATTCAGTTCTTCCTGTATGATATTCTGACTCTCCTATGTATTAATGATGCCTCTCAAATTTGTACTGTAGGTAAATTTATTTATTACATTGCCATTTCTTGTTCCCAAGTCATTACTGCCTAAGATCAGCCTGTGCAAGTCTCTGAGGATTTCACCAGTAGCTTCTGCCCAGCCCTATCAGTAAAGTCTGTTATCGTTTCTCTTTTGTCTTCTTTTCTAATGATTCCTGTAGTAATGACAATTTCCATCATCTTAACCTGGTTATTTCCTATGAGATACCATTCTATGATACTTTTTATTGAAAGCAGGTAAGATAAGTCCATCACTCACCCCTTGTTCAAAAAAATGCATGTTATCAAATGGGATATTTAGCATGACTAAAACCACCCTTGGCAATCATTTTGTATGATTTTTGCCAACCTATTTAATTCGACTTATATTTCTAATACTCATGTCTCTTTCTTTTAAAATGTGTTCAAAAGCCTTGTACAAGGCTGACGCTGAACAGATTGTATCATGTTTTTTTGGAATAACTTTCCTTGGCATGGGTATATTTGCTGCTCTACGTTCAGACAGTATCACTTTAAGCTGGAAGAACAATTATAAAAGCTTTCTACTGGACCTAACATTTATGGATCAGAGCATACAAACTCCAGGGACTTCATTTACCACCTCAAGCTGTGTATGTTGGCTTTCTACATGTAGACATGGCAATTTTAAATTCTAAATATAATTCTGCTGGCAGTTTATCATCCTCCTCCTTACTGGAAAATGAAGCAAAGGACACATGTCATGTTTGTCTCACATTTGAATCCCTTCTACACTTCATCCTAGCCCCTGAATGTTTTCCCTGTCCTTTTTGTATTTCTGCAACAAGAAAATCTCCCACTCAGTTCTCTGCTGAGAGATTTCTGTGTGTACATTTTTTAATTTCCGTAGCAAGGCCTAACATGGTTTGATTATTTTGGCTATTCTGACTTTATCATATGCCCCCTGCTCTGCAGAAGATAGCTTACAGTCTTTTTGTAATGATCAACCATCTGTTCTATTTCTTGCAGCTTTTAGTTTGTTTTCAGCATCTTTGACTGAAAGGAAGAAAGGTATTCTTTGTTAGTAGAATATCAGATAATCTTTTTTTAAGCCTAAGAGAACTTTCCTAAGGCAACTTCTTTATAAACTGCAATACTACAAGCATAAAAAGGCTCTCAAGAATAGAAGAGGCCTGAGGCTTATATAAGACACGATCTGTTCACTCCAGAGAAAGGAGAGGTGACTAGGATGTTTTAAGCATCCTAAAGGAAGAAAATAACCCAGAGAAAGGGAAGGAAAGGTGGCAAATGGAAGATTTGGGTATTAGCTGGGATATTCTTCCGCAGATTACTTGTTGGGATGGAAAACATTTATCACAGTCATTATCAACATCTTCACATATCTCTAAAAAGAAGATTGTGTTTTCCACGGCTTTTTTCTTTGTCCGATCTTGCTTTTCTGCAATGTACAAGTATTCTTCCTAGATGTTTTTGCAGTATTGAATGAGATCTTCAAATGTAGTAATTACCTCTTGAAAGTAGAGCCTGGGACAAATAACAGGTAAAGCAAGAACAGCTGAGGCTTCTGGGGTGAGGGACAAGAGATGTGCTAGGGGAATGAAGCTTTTTATAAGGGCATGAGTGAAGGCTGGGGGGTGAAATGATGGATGGATGGATGGATAGGAGATAATGGCAGTGAGTCTCTGGAAAGAAAATACCTGGTATTCTTAATATTTTCTTCTGCTTA
This sequence comes from Aviceda cuculoides, assembly GCA_035590195.1. NCBI lineage: Eukaryota > Metazoa > Chordata > Aves > Accipitriformes > Accipitridae > Aviceda > Aviceda cuculoides. Next base: position 17,268,549 of record JAVJGG010000074.1, on the reverse strand, counting down.
TGAAGGAACTCTTATGAAACTGATTTAAATTAGGAAGAAAATGAAAGATAATTAATTAACTTTCTCCTGTGTTTCATCAGTTTACTGTCTGTCTTTTCTCTACTTTTTTCAGTTTTAGTAAGAGTGTGATGCCTAGAAAATTCACATCACTTTGTCCTTTGGAGAGAGCTGGATAAAGATGGGGTGTAGTGGAGCTTGGGCTGCTGCATGGCTCCATAACCCGAGCACCATCTCAGGCATCAGGCTGGGTGCTGCACCATGGGTCATGGCTCTACTGACACAGGTGGCAGTGCAGCATCTCTTGGCTGACTACAAACCTTTGAAACAACAAGTAGAAGTACAGCAGAAGTACGGCAGCATAATGGAATGAGTCTATAGCACCTGTAAATATAAACCATACTTTCATATTATGCATCTGTAATATAAATAAGGTGACGTCCTGATAGACTGCTGAATCAGTGGTAAAGTTCTATTCACTGATGAAGTCATTTTCACCAAGGACCTAACTTTGTAGTATTGCAACATATAGTTGTCTGTTTTTCTTATTTTGCTTCCTACTGTTACAGTTTCAAGGTTAGAGAAAACCACTGTGTGCAAGAAACTGGTTTTGTATTCTTTAACCTTGTTTGCAACTGAAAAGGGAGAAGCAAATAATACGCAATTTCAGTTACACAGCCAAGACCAATGTAAACTGTCTATAATTCTTAGTGTCATGTTCTATTGGCCCAAGAGAAGGAGATGATCCAAATCTTCTCATCCTGTTCTTATTTGCATTTTTTTGGTGTAGGGTTGGCAAAGGGCTCTTCTAAGCTCTGTTTCATCTTGTGATGGGTAATCTCAAACAAAATGTGATGCTTCTATGTAAAATATTATGGGGAAGGATGAGGATGTTTTCATAGGACAAATGTTTGAAAGAAACATTGCATCTGTCAGGGAGCTTGAAGCTAAATTAGGTGAAATGCAGGAACTTCTACTAATATGTGTGGCAGCTACAAAGTATTGATGAATATGCCAGTTTAAATGTACAGGGAAATTACATCCTTACAGAAACTAGACTTTAACCTTCAAATGCTAAAATAAATGTTCTGGAAAACATTTTAATCTGCTCATATTTTCTCTATGTCCAGACAATGGTGTGGGTATGTTTAATAGTTACACTCTTACAAGGGTTAGAAAACTAATAAATATTTAGATGCATGTCAATGGTTAATTAAAATTACATAAAGAGACAATGTGTTATATAAGCAACCTAGTTTATTGCCTTGTTTTAACTCTTGAAAGAATCCACTGAATATACACTTTTAAGAATAATTGCAGGGATCATTAATGCCCACCTGTAAAACATGGACAGAAATAGTTATGGTCATATAAGTGAATGACAGCTACGGTGTTTATAAGAAGCATGGATCCCATGAACTTATTATCTATTTCAGAGAAACATATAATAGAAATTACTGTCTTCCTGCATTTTATTGGCTTTGTTCTCACAGTAATTACAGCTGAGAAGTGATTTGTCAGGGATGCATGTCGCTGACCGGATTTTAGAGGCAAGGACACAGTTTATGCAATTAAATCAGGAGATTAGACTACCTATGAGTCAGTAAGAGTAGCTTTCTGGACAAGCCAATTTCTGTCATCTATTTTAGGCTCCTGCCTTGAAAAGTCCTGTTTGGGGCCCATCTATTTCCACTGCCTGCCAAGTGACACACCTGATCTGCTCTTCTCCTGGGGAAGTGGATGCCTGTCAACTGCTGTCTTCAAGTTAAGATGCAACCCAAGATGAGGTTCTCCAGATAATAGAGCTATCTTACATAGTCATAAGTGTCCTACTTAAACAATTTAAGTAACATTGTTTTATTTCAGGAAAGTTGTGGGTTTGTCTCATCTTACTAACAGGTCAGAGATGGACTGTACTGCCTTCTGTCCTCACCTTGGCTCCTAAAATTCTCCATGTCATTGTCTCCATCAGGTCGCTTAGCCTCCTGACAGACAAGTCAACTGCCACAGCAATCCAGATATAAGATTTCTGTATATATTTGGGGGTTTTATTGAGAGAGGACAGGGACAGCACAGCTTAATTCATAAAAAGCAGAAGAAAACTCCTTCAAACCAGGCAGTGAGACCCTTCTATCCTTCTCAAGAGAGATACCTCTTCCACCGAAGAAACTACTTTCTGCATGCACCTCCTGCCTCCTGAGCTAGAAGCCTCTTAAACTTGCTAGAAGCTTAAAGCACATATGAGGGCAGGGGTACATGCTGATTGTGGATCTTTCCTTGCTGAGTAACAACCTGGCCACCATGGCATGTGAGCCTGCAGACTACTGTGGCTATAAGGAATGATGCTAGAGGCCGCTTTTAGGTACAGATCCAGCAGTACGGTGGTCCTGTAAATTATAAAGAAATCAAGAAAAAGAACTGTTAGAAAGGGATGATAATGTCCTGCTGGAAGGAGTGTTAAATCAATGCAGAGAGCTATCCCTTTGGTAGATGCATAAAAACTGCAGGCTGGGTATTCAGTATCCAAATGAATTACTTGCAAAATGATTACTTGGAGCTGCACCAGCTTTTGCCTAGTTAGCATTCATAAACACGACTGCCATAGCTCTGTTTGCAGGCCTGCATACAAGCCCACATGCTTGCCAAGAAAGGGAAACATGAGAAGGGATAAAATGAGAGAAGTGAGAAAAGAGGAAAGCCTCAGCAGTGTAGCATGGCCATTCACTCCAACCAAAGCAGTCCTGCCCAGCTTTCCCAGAGCAAAGCCACAGAGGTATAATGAAGAGAGAGTACAACAGCTGTGCAAACCAGGCACACAAGGTTTCAATGAAATGGACTTATGCAGTGTAAAGAAAATGCAGGAAGGGCTGCACTATTACGGTGAGATATATAGAGGGTTCATGTGGTATCAGTATTCCTGAGTACATAGAAGCAGAGGATAAGGTAGACGAAACCGGTTAGCATTTCCGATGATGCAAACAAAACTCTTTGGAAGAAAATTTATGTATACTGTTATCTTCCATTTCTAAAGCAGGAAATGCTACTCCCTTCCTTCACCCACTGCCTCCTACAAACTCTCTCAGCCTTTTAAGAGAGCAATGACTTCCTCTGAGAAGTCTCCTCCTCCTGCGGGTGCTTATCAAATGTATCTTCTGAATGCTGGGTGCAGGAAATTCAAAGATTTTATACAGGCAATAAACTCTTATGGATACCCTTCACATCTCTCTGGAGCAAGGAGTGCATATTAACTACCCAAAGATAGTATGCTCCAGTCTGTATACAGTGAAAACTTCAGTAGCCATTAAAGGAACTGGAAAAAAACAAAGCTTGAAATCAACACAGCTTCCTATTAGCAAAAAGAGAACTGTCAGGCGTGCTTTGGTGGAGGTTTACGACAGAAGACTGCCAACTTGTGCTCAAATCTCTTATAGGTTTTATTGTACTTCTAAGACCATTTTTAAGTCTTGCTGAAGATTTCTGAAAGTCTTTCTTTTTAATTGTCAAAGGAAAAGAACGAAATAGGGGAAAAAAATTGGTTTGACTTCTTAAACTTTCTTTCTCTTCTCTGCAGTCTCAAACAGCTCTTCAAATTTGGATAAGATATTACAACAGTGTCATTTCCAACCAAAACTCCATGCTTGCATAGGAGTGGAAAGGATGGAAAGAGGAAGGTTGGTGAAATGACTAGCTGAAGAACACAATAAATTATCTTCAGGAATAGGAATACTCAGGGAAGATTTTACAGAGGGAACAAGGCAGGCAGTAGCACAGAAACTGAGGTATAGGATGTACTCTAGGTTACTTCCAGCACTTCCTTAGTCCTTGCCACATCCCACCCTAATGCCACCACCCAGCAGGAAAAGACTTAGAATTTAATCTTACTGATCATAGTTTCATTCCTTCCTCCATTACTAAAACTGCTCCCCATATTTATAGCACCAGATAATGGGACTGCATCAGAGAAAACATTCCCAGCCTCTCCTGCATGGAAGTCGTCAGTAAAGAAAGAAAAGTAGTCTCTGAAAGGGTAACACATAAGGGAGAGTCAGAAAATGCTTTAGGCTCTCAAGCCAATTGAAGGACTTGTGGCAAGGACCTGAGCAATTTTGCTGGGAAATGCTTCTGTTCTCAATTTCACTTTCTTTAAGCAAGAATGTGTGTTTTCATACAGTATTCTGTAAGGTGATACACTACTGGGATTTTAAATAACAGCAGAAAAGTATTTAATTCAACTTCAGTGTTGTTAAGCAAAGAAAATATTCTTTAAAACCAGTAGTCTAAAAAAAACCAAACAACAACTTGTAACTGGAAGAAAATGACGATTCAGTTTTATCAAAGAGAAATGCTAGGCTACACTTGGAGTACTATGTCCATTTTTGGGATCCCCACTTCAAGAAGGCTGTTGGGAAAGTAGAGAGGAGCTGTAAAATCCCTTTTTTCCTAATAGGAGATTGAGTAGGGGGCAAACACAAACAGTACTTTTGGAAATACCTTTTATTCATTAGTCTGTTGTTATTAATAGCAGATTACTATTCAGGCACCACATTAAGTTATTCCCTCATGCAGATGACTCACAGATTCACTCACAGTTGCACTGTTGGAGCAGCAGTGGGGAGGCCAACCTCAGCTGCAGACTCACAAACTGAGGGTTGTGCTGCCTTCCGCACAGCTGTTTGGAAAGTCCCCCAGGGACCCTTGTTTCATCAGGTGTACATATAGCCCCACAGTCATCGTCTGTGCATAGCAGTCACTGACCCCATGGCTGTGGTCCAAGTTACACACCCTGCCACTCCACCAGTGTGCCCTGTTGACATTCAGCAAGTTTTGACGGCTCTTGGTGTCCAAGTTTATCAGTTCTTTTGTTTTCAACACGACTTACAGCCCCCAGAACTTGTCAGTCCTTGGGAAATTTCTACATGCTTCCCTCTCAGAATGTAGGTTCCCTTGTCTTGGCCTGCTCTTCACCAGTAACTCTTTTTCCTTCCAAACCTGCAGGTACCTATAGACTCCATTCCCACCAGCTCGTGCAGAAGGATCCTTGATGGCAAAGCGTCCATCATTGGAACAAGTTATGCAGAATGACTGTGGACTTGCCACCATTGGAGGTTATCCACATACAGTGAGATCAAGCTACAGCTGATCTCATACAGTTTTGGCTACAATCCTGCTTCAAGCCAGAGGCTGGACTAGATGACCTGCAGAGGTCCAGTCAGCATTTCTATGATTCTGTGAAATGTCAAAGCATCTGTTCTTAAATATTTCTTTAAGAAGAGGACAGATTTTGTTGTCTGGTGTTTTCTGCATTGGATAAACTCCCTTTGGCCAAGGAAAGTGTTCCTCAAATAACATGATCAAAGCCTCTGCCCAAAGTGATACATTTTTGAAAAACTCTTTTTGGCAAAAGGTGATGTCTTCTGTTCTGAAGAAAAAAAGCAAACCAAAAATGGAAATAGTGTCTCCAGTTCTAATATAATCTATTTTGTGGTACTGTTACTCAAGTCAGCCACGAAACACTTCAGATAAGTCAATACACATATAAACGTGGGAACCTTCTGTGATTTTTTTGAAAAAAATTACAAAGCAAGTCTTCAAATACACATTATTTTATTTCTTCATTTGAGATTATAAAATAGATTGAAAATGAAATTCCTAACTTCAGCCATTTTTTAGCTATGATTACAAATCTGCTTTTTGAACTAAGAATTCAGATATGGCTGAAACAGTTTTACTCAAATTTTCCTTCTACTTAAAGCTAAATGACATTCTTAATGCAAGAATTCAGCTGAGAGAGAAACATGAAAATAACTCATCATTTGGGTTTCATTACGGAAAGTTTGTTCTTCCTTGTGTAACCTTCTGCCAGGTGCTGGCAGCAAAAAGGGTCGAATCAATCTGCCTGTCGGCCACTTCAAACACTTCAGTAATACTGTCTCAGTCCTCAAACAAATCAACTGAAACGATCCTGCTGGGGCAAATCTTTCCCAGTCACAGCTGAGTCCAAAGATAACTTTCTAAGGGGAGTAAAGAGGGTACCAATTAATTTGGGGAAGACAGCAATTAACAGATCAATGACAGTTCAATCGGTTATCTTGCAATACCCTTAGGGGTCACCTTCCTCTTTATTAACAACTTGTGAATGTAAGCAGTGCTGACATTAGCTGAAGAGCCCTGCTCCTTTTCAGGGCCACCGAAGCCTGGGATGTTGGGGTTTGTGAGTTTCCCATCAAATCCAGCCTGAAGCTTTGCAGTGAAATACAGTCCCACACTGCAGCTACTCTGCTCTGCTGTGAGCTTCACAACATCTCAGTGGCATCTCTATATATCCATCTGCTCTAGAGTATATCCCAGTAAAAGTATGGCAGCTCTGCACACAGAAAGAACCAGGCTTCAGTAACAATTTGGGCAAATTTGATGTAGGTTTTTCATCTGCCACATTTTAATAGGGGAGAGCAAGACAGTGTTAATGTCTATGCCGGTTTTGCTTTCAAAAGTCTGTGAAGGTCCCAAAGTCCAAGAGTGAGTTTGCCCAGGTGGAGGCTTTCTGGTCCTGACATGTTTGCAGGGCAAAGGTGCATGACCAGGGGTGACTGCCCCTCCATGGTGCTGGGTTTGGGGAGCAGTGCGTGATGTTTCCTCTGGCCAGGGGTTAACAGCACTGTGACAAAGCCCAAGTCCCACAGCAATGCATGCATTGTCTCTGCTCTTGGCTGCATGAAGACCTGCCTGGGTGGAGCATGTCCATTAACCTCCAAGATACTAGCCTTGAGTTCTTCCGTGTAATTGACAGCAATCTCTACAGCATACAGTTAAATTTCTTTACTTTTTATAACTGTTTCCTTGGTCAGAAATACCTTCTGAAAGCCTAGTGCAACTGACTCTGCAAGACCTGTCTACTTTAGGAAACTATATTCTTTTTAGCGAAAGGAAAGATTGAGTCCTGTGTCCCAGCCATCAGATTCTTCCAACAGCTTGTTCTGCAAGCAGCTGCAACAAGCTTTTCTGTATAGACACTGGGTAACAGATGTCAAGCTTTGTGAGGAAAATGTTTAGAAAAAACACCTACAGAATTATTGTATCTTCTTAGCTAAAGTGATGAATGGCCATGACTGAAATTTAAGATGCTGTAGTCTTGACAGAGGAGAATGTTTTCTAAAGGAATGATTTTGTGTCAGGTTTTAGTTATTAAAATGAAAATATTTAATTTTGCAGTCCGAGTAACATGCAGAACAAAAAAAAAAATCAATGTAATAAAGTTAATAATTTTGATTCTATGACTCTCTTATTGAACAGTAATTTAACTGAGAAGCAGATGTGCCCTGATTAGGTGTACAAATATAAAAATATATTGATTACAGGAGCGAAACTCCTTGAAGTATTGCCTAAAAGAGACCAATGCGTCTTTTAAGAGAAAAGGGTCTTACTAGCCTTTCCATTTTCACAAAGTTTTGTGAGTTAACATCTCAATAAATAACAGATGCTTACTGACTTCTTTATGAACTATCAGCAAACCTGGGTGATACTATGTTGAACAGCATTTACAGAAATGTATAGAATCATAATTTGATTCCAGTTTATAGGCATAAATCTTGTTAACTGCTGGAGACTAAAGCAGCAGAGTGAACTGTGAAATACCTGAATTTGCATAAAGGCTGACCTTTGGGAATCTTTGCAAGCTTGCAGTCTCCTACACTAGTATTTTGTTTTACCTCCTTTCCTCTGTTCTGAAACAATGAAATCAAAATTAATTTGTCTCTCAGGATCTCTTACAACTGCTAATTTAGTGTACATCAACCAGCCTCCCTTCACACCCTAAGTCATAAAATCCCATCCTATCTGACCTTCAACCTCTGTAATCCCCTGAAGAGTGTCTAAGAGTTCACCCTGTGCTAGTCTTTCCTTAGGTAAGTTCAATACAGGGAATCACTTTGGATAAGGCTTATGGCATCATTCTTTGTTTTCCTATCATGACTTCTTTTTTTTCCTTTCCTGTGAACACCGTGAGGAAATGCTTGCAATAAAATGCAGTATTAGCAAAATTCTTCCTTATAATGTTCATTCAGTATAGATACAGGGAATCAACATCACAGTTTGGCCCCAGGTTCTTTAGGAAATGTTGCAAGAAAAGTGTGTGTCTGATCCCACATTCCCATACTTTTGTACAGAAATTCTGGTTGAAGCAGTTCTTAAAACAAATAACCTAGTTAACAAAAAGATGCTTCACCTATTTGGCAACATCTCTGAAACTAAAAACTCATTCCATAACCAGCAGAAGGCAGAAGATGGATTTTTCTGGTTCACTGCAATAACTTCAAAAGCCATACAAAGAATATTCTTCTAAAGAGTGTGTATGGAAAGTTCTGATTCTCTGCAGGTACTGGGGATGGATGGAACATGACTGTGCCTGCACCCAGTTTTAGGTGTGAAGAATGTGGAAGTGAAAGTAGAGACTCATTACATCCATATGGAAGATGAATGCAAAATAGTCTGATGAAGTCATCTACACTCCCTCTTTAATCAGTGAGCATATTTTCATAGGGTGACTTGTTCTGTCTTAAGACAGGTGTATAAACCTACATCTAGTCTGTTTTTCCTTTAAGGGACTGAACTCGAGGTGTGATTTGTGATGGCTTGAAAAACACAAATTTGTATTCAAATCTTAAACCTGATCACACATTATGTCTACAGAGATGGCATGCAATAGTTCAGTATTAACAACCACTTTTTCTCTCCTCCTGATAACCACAATGAAGTGCTAACAAGGATCTTTCTAACAGTGTCGTGTAACTGCCTAGATCAAATTCTTTTACAACATAAGTCTAGTAACACAAGTTCAGGAGAAAATGCAGAATGACATCTATTATAGCAGCATTAAACTTGTTCTAATTTATCACAAGTAGCACAAGGGAGAGCTAGAGACAGCTCCTAATATTCCTGTACTGGAAATAAAACTTGGCTCCAGTTAAGAGTATAATACCAAATAATTCTACAACGCATTTGTGTGCTACTCCAAATAACAGTGGGCAAACTTTTACACTCTTTGGTGCCTTCTAAAGCAAGTAGCAGACCAGGACAAGTCCAGCAAGACTAGATGAGAGCAGTAAAAAATAATTAAACATTAGGATTTCCTTCTACTAATTATTTATTCATTTTCTTCTATTCATTTTCTGTTTTAATTTTCTACTTTTTATCTTATTTTTTTTCCTTCCTTTATCTTTGCAAAATATCATTGGAAATTATTATTATTATTATTATTATTATTGTTGTTGTTGTTGTTGTTTATTTTTGCTTTTCTTTCCAGACAAGGTTCAGATGTTCAGATCCTAGCTGAAGAAGAGCAGAGAACTTCTAAGAAGCATTAGTGGAGCCTTCTTCTCAAAAGAACCTAATCAATGTTTTTTAATCAATAGAAGAATCTGCAGTTGTATCAGACTCTTATTACACATTAACAGAAGCTAGAATACCTATGATGGTTTTGGGACAGGTATTGTATTTTGCCTACATTTACTGTTAATCACTGCAAATTATGTGAGCTGATTCTTAATATTTGAGAAATGTGTTTTTAAAAGCAGGGGGGGGCAGTCTTGTGGTCTGACTAAGGCATATTTGAATAGATTGAGGTTAGAATGCAGAACAGTTCAATACAAAACATTTCAGAATGCTCTTTCAGGAAACAGTGATTAAAAAAAAAAAAAGTGCTTCTACTTCATGCTGACCTACTTTAAAGAAAGCAATTTCAAGAAAGTAAAAGAGCCAAATACTTTCTAAAAATCAGGCCCCTTTTTAAGAATCTCAAGTTAAAGCTCAAAAACTATAGATTCCCAAAGTCACTGTCATTGATGTCTCCTGAAAATATAAAAAAGAAACCTTTGAATTCTATGTGTTTTGTGGGACTGAAAATGAAAATTAGTCCCTCCTTGTTGTTGGGAGTCCTACAATTCAAATAATCAGAAACACATACACCCTGTTCAACACACAAGTCTAAGTGATTTTACTTTTCACCATTATAGAAAAATTGAGGCCCCTTTGGTATTACATGGAAATTCATTTTTTATTAGAACTAATAGAATTCGTGGACTGCCTTAGCAGAACAACCAAACATATCAACTTAAGTTTAAAGACATGAGAAAGACCCTTGAAGCCAGAGACATCTTTATGCTTATAATCCTGGCTAAACTGTTGCACTGGGTTTTTTTAACCAAATTCTTTGAATTTTAAAGTAAGCATTATCTGGAACAAGAAACAGTAGTTCCAATTTATGTAAACTGTAATAACACAGATTCTTAATTGAATAATTTCCTTCATTTTAAGGAAAATTTTAGGGAAAAGCCTTCACATTTTAAAAATTAGTGTACTGTGTTTTATTTCTTGCTTTATTTTGAGTTTATTTTGTTTTTATTAATTTTCAGGTGACTTACCTTTTCTCATGTCCTCTGAGCTGACTATGCAAGCAATGCAAATAAAAATAAACCAGCATGGTATTGTTGGTGTTATCATAGAACATTTTATTCATTTGGAAAGTTTCAGAATACTTGGTATGACATACCAACAGAAAAAATCTGCTGTCAAATATTACTAGGCATGCTAATAATATATACATATGGAACCTCTGTGTGTCTTGATTTTTTCCAAGCTTTGTCTTTCCCAAACAGCTGCTGCCTTCCAGATATGTTACAAAACATTTGATTTTTATTAGTTTTTAGTTTGTCATGGAAATTTAGACAGTATTCATGCAGCAGGTATTTATTCTTAGGACTCATTTTTCTGATATGTATGCTACATTGAAGCCAAAGGTATTATTTTCACAAACCTAGTTCAGAATGTTTATGTTTGTTGGAATCAAAATCTTAAAGTTGCTTTAACATTTTTTGTAATGGAAATCCTTGGAAATACACCATGGTTTTGACATTCAGAAGAAATACTTTTAATATATTTTCATGTATAGCAGAGGATATGTAATACCATTTTTTCTGAGGGTTACTCAGCGTGCGTTGCAAACTATTGACAGCTCACCAAATTGTATGCTTTCTTTCTGTACATCACATATATTACCTAAGACTAAAATGTCTAGCATGACTAAAGTTAAAATTCCTGTTACTAGCACAATGTGGTTCTTTGGTTTTATAACACTTCTGGTAACCTCACATTCCTGTAAACCCTGGGTCTAGGGTTCTTCAAAGCGTTTGATATGGAAACCAGTAGGAGAAAGGAGGCAAGTGATCCACAAGAACCTCAGGACTCCAGAAGGGAAAATCCACTGACACCCAGTCCAAGCAAGCTAAAATAATTGTAAATATACTTTTAAGACCTGGTATGGCCTGGGGCAGCCCAGCCCCATGCCCACAAACTTAGGGCATGTGTCACCCCATGACATCTGTGCAGGCAGCACAGGTGGGAATAGCAGAGTGGCTCTGGCTTAGATCTCACAGCCATAAACAGCAAGTGGAGCACATTGCAGCAAAAGGACAGAGGAAGGAGGGAATTGATCCTAACATCTATTGCTTCATTGGTAACCCATGTCCTTAAAAGGTATTTAGGCTAAAACTACTGCAAAGAAACCTTAATACAAGGAGCCTTTCTTAATTAGTATTTTGGGTTCAAGGATTGCCAGCTTCCCCAAATTTATTCTGTTCCCTCTCCTGCCATAGAGTTCCCTCCATCTTTAAGTCTTTAAACTAATTATTTGTACACAGGTAGTTCTTCTATCTCAAAAGAAATCAGGCTACTTACTTGACCAAATTTTCTGGGAGTGGAGTCAAGTTTTTAATGAATGTGCTTGCCTCCTTTGCTGTTAAAAGCACCAAGTGTTTTATGGTATTATGCCATTTTATCCCACCACTCTCAATTTAATTCCCCATTCAGAGACTACACAAAATCTTTCTGAGATTTAAATCTTAAATGTTTTTGTTCGACTCGTTATCTTTGTAGAAGGTTTATTTTTTCCACTTAGCCTTTACTAGAATGACTTCTATGCAGATTTTCTGCTACAATAGCATCCAGGAGAAATCAAGCTCAAAGTAAGATGTACAAATGACCTTTGAAGCCATGCCAAATAGACGTCTTGGCCCTTGTACCTGGGTGGATTGTCTTTTGGTGCTAAAACATTTTTTTAAAAAACACCAGTTTCCAGTACTTTACTTGTCACTTACGCTATTGGGGATTGAGAAAAGAACAAGAATAAATCAGATATAAAATCTGATATGATGTTTCTGAGAGGAAGAAAAACCTTATTTCATGTGATTTATATTTTCCAGTTTACTTCCTGTGAAATTACCCTATACACAGCTCATGGAGCAAACATCTTGATACAGAGGGCCTCTGAAAGATGTCCTTCTATTGCCATTGTATTTCTACTGAAAATACAGTTGCCAGTTGTGGGAAAATGTGATATTAGTAAATTTTTTTCCTACTTCCTTTGGAGTGATAAGTTCATGACTTTAAGTTCAAAATATAGTGTTTACCTTCTGTTTAGCTACACCTTCTGTCTACCCTGTCTTCTATTCCTGTGTCAAATGGCTGTTACTAGGGCCTCTGCACTGCCCTCCACCAAGCAAGCTGTCCCTCTCCTTCTCCCAGAGGTCTCAACAGGTGATATTTACTTCTCTCCCTGCTCGGGACACATTGCTAATTCTGCTCACTCCAACATGTTGAATAAGGATGAGATCCATTGCGTCACACAGTCCTTGGTGTATGCTGCCCTTCCTCCTTGGATGTGTTGTTATTTGCATATTTCCAAACCCAATTAGAAGAGAAAGCATCAATCACTCTGGTCCTGCTGTTGCATTTAACATGAGTGTGTCTTCTTCCCTTTCTTACATACAGCAATTTCATATCATCAGTGTATAAGTTTAAAGCACTTATTTATGAGCTAGCACACAAAAGACAGCTGGTGGGTTCATCATTAGTATGCTTACCACCCCAGTAGGACACCAGAGGAGTATTTTGCTGGGTAGGCAGGATGGGATGGGCTGGCTTCAGTGCTGCTTTCTCACCAAATCTGTCAACACCCTAATTTTACACTTAGGATTTTGTAACTTTCGATTTTACTGATTTCCCCTTAGCACCTAAGCTAATGATCTCTTTCCTAACAATCACAGTTCTGTAATTTTACCTTTCTCATCATGTGTGTCTCCATCCTGCAGACTTGTCCAAAGCCCTACCTCACAACTCAGCAGTTTCCTCAGCAGCCTGAGCCAGGGCTTTGCCTGTACCAGTCCTATAGCAGAGCTGAGCCATGGACCCTGGAGCACCAGGAGGTCAGAGAGACAGGGACAGCTTCTGACTGTGGCAGAAAAAAAGGTTTGAAGGATGACAGCAGCTGAAGCCTGATTTCAGTCTCTTCCCCTCTCCCCTCCAAGCTTCTGCTCCTTAGCAATTGTTTTCTTCCTTAATGATTTCCAACTCAGTTGACTTCCTTGAACTTTGTTCCTCCATTTCATCAGTCCTCTTACTCCTAGTCATCTCTGCTAACTTCCTGTTTAGAGTCCTTTGCTGTTTCAGTGCACTACTTTGGACACAAACCCAGTATAGCCTTCCAAATAGAGAGAAAGTGAGGAAAATGGAGAGATGAAAATACAATCTGTCTACACAGAGAAGATAACCATAACTGAAATCATGAAGGAAATGGGAAGAGTGGATGAGCAAGAATGAAGCTGAACTAGAGCAGTACTTGAGATATTTTTTATGCCAACTAGCTACACAAAAACAAGCAAAGAAGTGGGATAGTAGCAAATAGAATGAGATGTTCCAAAATGCAGTAAGTGTAGTGACAGTAAGTAATGGGAAGATGTCACTCACTGAAAGATGTAATGCACCATTCAAATTAAGAAGGAGGAAGAGAGAGGATTAGAGTGATTATATTTTAAGGAGCAGCCAGGGAATATGATGCAATTAGTCCAAAGCTGAATTAGTCTTATGAAATTAGCTTTTTTTTTCTTTGTTTTTCTGGCTTCTTTACACTCCTGGTCTCACTTGGGTCTAGAGGGCAGAAGGATCAAAAGATTTCCCTGCTATTGGATTCCTGATCCTGCTAGGACTGAAAAGTGGATGAAATTATTATGAAGGCTGTGTTAATGAGGGCTGCAGCTATGTGGTTATTCTGATTCTGTTTAGATGCATCCAGAATACACTTCTGAAAGATCAGTTGTAACTTGTACCACTGCCGCTTCAGTTCTAGTGTACAAAATTGAATTATCTCTACTGTCTTTGCTCCATTTTCCCCGAGATTGTGTGAAAGTCTCAAGGCCAAGGAGAAGAATCTTCTCTCTTTATCAACATGATTCCAGAAGCAAAGTGATGACTGAAAGGAGGTAAAAAGTGCCTCTATGCCTTCCTTTCAATATATGCGCAGCACTAAAGCCTTTTATACAAGCTAAATCTCATAATAAAATATGACCTATATGGGTTGTATACAGTTTTAGTACTGTGCTTCTTAACAGACTTCTTTCTGACTCCTCAAAATCCATTTTTAGTAGTTTAAAAACAAAAGTTCAAACAAGCTTTTGACAAATTCAAATACCTTCACTGCATTTCAGTAAAAAGATTTTGGTGCACAAGTCTGTATTCATTACGTACATAACTGACCTTTTCAATAATAACATCAGAATTCAGACTGCTTTTTATATGCTCAAAAGACTACTAGAAATGCTAGAATAACAAGTCTGATATATTTGGATTTCTAAGGTACCTAAAAACTGATTTAAATATGCTGAGAACTACCACAACACACATTGGTGAAGGTTTTGTTTGCTGGTGGGGGTTTTTTTCTTCTTTTTTCAAGAAAACATTCTATAAATCATGGGTTCAAAGTAAATAAATAAATAAATAAATAGAAATAAATGGTAATCAGCAGCCATATTTTTGGCATGAAAGTGCTGGAATATAATATACCATAAGTTACCTGTGACCATTATGTAAGAGACAGGTGCATTACACCTGGCACTTGTCTGCACATTCCCTCCCTGTCACCAAGATCAATACTAGTTCACTGTTTTGAAAATCCTTCAAAACAGCCTTATATTTTGGCAGGCAGGGAGGCTTAGAGGCCTGAACTCCTGAGTGGGCATGGAAATCCCACTGAACATGTTCAGATGCTGTAGCCGATGACTGGGATCTTTGTTTATCTGGGGACCCCTACGATGTATTTCACTAAAGTTGTGTTTTGTCAGTTTTTTAATTTTAAGAGATCAGGGAGATTACTTTTATCTAAACTATGCTGAATTGTGTTCTTTCAAATGCTTCAATCCAAACTGGAAGGAAAGGACCCTTGATTCTCCTTGGTAAAGGCTGGCAGAGAAACAAGAATTCTGTTAGCTGAAAAGTTTGGTGGTTTTATTCTAGAATAAGCGATTGAAAGGAGAAGGTTCAAAGAGAAATTCCATGGGTACCAGCAACAGAGAATTTACCTGAAAATCTAGAAAACTACAGCCAAATTCCGGATTCAAACCAGACAATGCCTCTTTCCCTTGTTTTGAGCTGAAATTCTACCCTAGACACAAAGGACAGAGCTGGTCAGATTTCTTTTTCAGATGGAAAAAGTTTTTCTTTCTAAAATACAATCCTATAAAATGTTTATTCTTCATGTGCCTGGGATACTACCATTGAATTTTATTGTTATCTGTCTAAATCAGAGTACAAAAGTGGCAGGCGTAGATATCTCTTGGTAGTGTTATTCTTGGGAACTGGGATCTTGCTCCACTGTAGTGTCACTGTGATTATTTCTCCTGAATTTTTAATATTACACTTCATCATGAAATTTCTGTTATGTCTTAAGATTTTCAGCTATCTTAGACTACCTAGCTATCTCTTAGGAGATGAGCAGATACTGCAGCTGATCAAGGAGAAGAATATTATTATTCCAGGTGGTTTTTTCAGGCAAAATAGTAGTGTGTTTCTGTAACTGTTCCTTTAGAGGCTAAATATACATCTTAGAATCTGGGACAGAACCCTACTTGCGTTAAAGTCTGTGGAAATGGTGCCATAAACTTAAGCCATATCTTCCCCAGTTTTCCACTGTGAATACTTAGAAACAATAATTGGAAATAAATTTCCCATGAGTATTATGCAATAGTTGCTTAAAAACTCACTGTTCTAGCTAAAGATTTCCATCAAGCTCATTACTTTATTTACAGAAAGCAAAAATGATGGGGTGGGAACACAAAGAAATGAAACTCACTTTATAAGTCATCCTAACAAAAAAACTTCTTGCATGTTTTCTTTAATACTGCCAGCCCTAAACAATGCTTAAATTTGTTAGTCTTTCTATGGAGTTCAGTGTGGTTTGGATTCAGCAAAAAAATTAGGAGCTTTCACCTGAAGAAATTCTAATTTTAATCAATTAACATTGATAAAGATAATTTAAGGACTGTAATTGTGAACTATCCAGTTGTGATTATTCTTCCATCGGATACCTATACACACCAAATTTTAGCTCTAAAAAACTTAAAATTTGAAAATCTGCCTTAGTTCTCTACTGTTCTTGCAAGTAACTATCAGGACAAAAAGAGAGTGAACAGAAAGAGCAAAGACTGCTTTTTGCACACAGCTTCAACGCACTCCACAGAAGAAGTACCCAAGTACCTTGGATCTAAGTCCTCATCCTGGCCTAGTGCAGTCCAACGGCTCACAAGGCCAGAAAGTGCAGCAGTAGTTTTGCTTTAATGCTGTGTTCAAGGCAGAGGTACAGTGTAATCAGACAGAATTAACACTTCTGAAAAGCAAGCACCATTCTTGTTAAACCATTTGTTGATCCAATTCATACACAAGTTAGGGAAGAAGGGGGTCTTCACCAAAGTGGATGACATAAGGTTATTCTCCATAGTCTCCTTTTTGGCTCAGTGGGAGAAGAGATGCTTTTCAGGGGACGGTTCTGAGCCAGAGTCTACATCAGTTGTTGTGAGCTGGGCTAAAATTAGTCTTTGGGATTATTGCCCTTTCATTCACCATAACATATCATTAAGGAATATTAGATTATGTGCACAGCCACCAGTATTCCTTTCAAGGGATACATTTATCCAGTGAAGTTTAATATTCTTTCAGGAAAATGTTTCTGTGGAAAAGGTCAGAGAAAACTCTTTCTGAAGTACAGAGCAAGAGTTTTGCAACAGGCATTGAGAACTCTATGGGGCAAGAAAAGCATCTGCAATAGAAAACCAGGTCTCAGATGACATAATAAAAGAAGATTTAATGCCATTCTGGCTCTAGTCCCCTTATACATCATTAATATCTACGGCTTCAAGTCACTTCAAATCAAGCATCCTAGCACTTTAACTTAAGTTAAAAGTTTGCCTTGCTTCAAAGAACATATAAAATGGTAGAACAAAAAAAATATTAAAATGTTAAATTTTAAATAGTATTGAAACATAGGGCAGGCTAAATGGTGTAGAGAGAATAAAGTAAGAGATTAGACTGAAATTCATTGCTTTCATCTTACCATATCTCATATTTTTTATTCCCTCATGCAGCCACTGGTAATGGTCCTGCTTGTCTGAAACTGGCAACAAATGGGTGGGGGTTTAGACTCACATTTACATGCTGATCTACCCTCTTGTCCTTCAAGGGGATGTGGTTTATTCAGACATGCCATAGGTTTACTGCATGTTTCAGTCCTGAAATTGCTTAAACTCTATGATCAAGACCGCTTACACCCTTCATGCTGCTGATTACCATTTTTTAAGAACAGAGTTTAAATTAGGAAATGTACATTTTAGGAACTGTTTTTTTTCTGAAATAGAACTCACCTTGAAAGTTGTTATTCATGTTAACTGTAGCCCATTTGTACAGTTGTGTACCAATAAGGTTGGTTGATAACTTACAGACTGAAACACAGTTTACATAACATAAATAAATGCAGAGGTGTAGTACACAATAGGCAAATTCATTATTCCACTCAATAAATTAACAAAAACAAAAATAGAAAAAAAACCCCATATATTTACAACAAATAGCCATTTATAATGATTAAGTTCTGTAAAACTTGATTTTTATAATTTTTTTTTTAATTGAATTACTACTTTGGCAAAACAGAGGGCCAGAGCATAGATCTACATTTGAAAAAATGTTGATATAATGAACATTTCATCATAGGCTTTCAGTACAATTTTTTTTTACAAGAACATTAAATACAGCATAAAATAATCCATCCTAATTGCTATAAATAAGAATAAAGATTAAATAGCTATAGCTAGGAAGAAAAGCAGAGACATAGCTGGAAAGACATACCATATGCATCATGTACCACATACATCATACATCATGAACGTTTGTCCAAAAGGAGTCTTGGACAACCTTAAAAAGATCAGAGGAAGAAGATTTTGGCTTCACTCAATAAGCTGAAGTTGTGAGACTGTTCCTGATCAGGGGAGAGGGTGTGATTTAGGGGGGAAGTAGGAGAGGATAGGAATTTTTGTTCATTTGTCAAACAATCACGTAACTTGCGATCACATTGTCAAAGCAAGTTTACACAAATTTTGTATGTAAGGATTTTGCACACTCAGCTGATAACAAAAAGTAAAACCAGAGACAGTAATATGGGGGACTGGCAAAAACAGGGGAAAAGCAGTAAGAAGTGGACAGTAGAAGGAAGGGGGAAGGAAACAAATGGAAAGGATTTTCAGGCTGTGAAGTTTTAAAGAAATATTAATGCATTGTCCTTTAGGTAAGATTCTGAAAGGGCTTTAAAGATATAATATGGATGCTAAAGATCCAGTTTTCTTTGAATCTAAAAGCAGCAACTGCTGAAGAGCTTATTTCATGTGAGGAAAAGATTGGTTATTTTGCTTATTTATTTCTGATTACTACAATGCCATCTGTAAATGAATCAAATGAGAAACTTTCCCTTTCTGTCCTAAATTATACTATTAAAGTGTTGAGTATTCCGATTGTGGTGTCTTGACCCTGGCTGGGCACCAGGTGCTCACCAAAGCCGCTCTATCACTCCCCCTCCTCAGCTGGATGGGGGGAGAAAA
>JAVJGG010000074.1:17211879-17247356 GCA_035590195.1 Aviceda cuculoides | reverse complement strand
ACTGAACTCAAAACACAGCACTGTACCAGCTACTAGGAAGACAATTAACTCTATCCCAGCTGAAACCAGGACAATTTGCAATTACAGAGTTAATAAGAGACAGAACCTGCTTACCTTGTCACCCCACTGGATGCACTGTTAGATGAGCAGTCCAGAATTTTACTTTGAGGTGTAACCCAATACCGAGAGTTATGCACACGCATTCCTACAGAAGCAGCCTAAGCTGCTTAGTAGTAGGGCCCTCTAAACCTGGTTTCAATACAATGAAAATAAGATGTGAACAGCAGTATAATACTGACCTTCTAGTAACTTCTACCATTGGTAGAAAGCAAAGTTGTGAAAACCATATGGGAAAAAAAGCATCAGTAACTGTTGTGGGGACTTTCCGTAACTGAGAAGTTGTCACATTTTTCATGTCATCAGTGTTAATGGGGTGTCTCTACTCTAAAGCTGTTTAAGACTAAAGGCACATGAAGTTTCTTATTTAAAGTTCTGTACAGACTTCAAACACCATTTGCTGATTGAATGTTGCTTAGCTTTGGCCAACTGTGCTAATAATTCTTTTGAAGAAATTGCTTTTGCTCAGAAGAGCTCCTTTTTGGATAAAGCTCCCAGTTTTCCAATGTTTAGATTTTGGACCAGGCATTAAGTCATAGTGTTGGCCTGGAACTGTTCCCCTCGCACTCTTTCTTGCACATGCTGGCCTAGGAAAGGAATTTAGAGTAGGAACCATTTCAGACTTTCAGACCATCTGAAACTGCTCATTTGGAACCCCTTCATGAGTATTGTATTCCAGTGCAGGCTGTGCTATGTGCAGTATCTGGGATAGAAGCAAGAGAGTTATCACTTATTGCTAAAGAATTTCAGTATGATTTGTAGCATGAAATCATTATGGAGGTGCTTAAAAAGCAGACAGGGAAGATTTTTGTCTTACAGGCAAAAAAACTTCTAACAAAATATCCTCCACTTATTATCTTTTTAAAATTGTTGTCATAATGCAATTATGCAAATGAGTAACTGCAGTCACACTGAGTATTTGTTCCATTTTTGATGCATATACTTACTGGATTGGAGCAGTATTTAAAAAAATACCCCCACACACTCACACACAAAGCCGTACAGCTGAATTCAGGGAATGTGAAAGAGCATGAGAAATTCCCATTGGAACCATTCCCATTACATTGCATAAATAAAAGATAGAGAAGTTTTGGGGTGTGTTTCCCCTCCTCCATTTTTCAGAGAATGCTGAGTGTGGGGAATGAAGCATTGCTGAGGCAGTCAGCAGCACCTCTTCTTTCCCGATTTCAGCCTTGTTTCCCCTTTCATACCCACCAGTTTTCTCTCTCTTCCCTCACTCTTCCACAAAAGATTTCCAGCAGAGAGCAGCTGGTGCCTCGTTTTGGCTGCTTTCCCCAGACTCTGGGGGCTTTCACTAGAAATCAATGGCTGCTTATTTTCCCCAGTACTGTTTTTTATGTGTGGACTGACATGGCCTCAACCATACTGACCCATTCTGCTGAGCTATTTCCATTCAGATGTGCCTCTTTACAAATAGCGGAAATTAGTAGAGGGCCAATGTCAAACTGCTTGTCACATCTTGTTTTCAATCTGTTGAAATCAGGTTTATAGTGTCCTATTCAGAAGCCGAGACTGCTTTTGAATGCACACAATGCATTTGAGGCGTTCCATCAGGCGATAAATGAAGAACTTCACATTGCTATTAAAAAATAATCAAAATGATTAGTCTTTTGAATTTTCTGAAGTAACTTATTTGCTTGGAATTTGTTGTCTTACTTGCACTACGTCACTTGCTCATAGGTATTCATCTCCATAAGATGTAAAATCATTCCAAGTTGATCTGTCAGTGTAGCGATTGCACCATGTGAATAAGTTCTCCCATTGATTTAGCAGTAATGAATGAATGAGTAAGAGAATGAATGAATGAATAATCAGAGGATTGCTAGAATGGATGCAGTAAACCTGAGCTACTAATATTCTCTTAAGCTTCCAGGAACTTCTGTCTAGTATGATTTTGTTTTATATCTCCACCTAAAAAGCAACCATGCTAAAATCTCAATGAGGCACAATATGCCTGGAATTACACTTGGTATTATGCGTTACTTCAAAAGCGGGAAGGAACTTTTCTAAAGTGCTTATTACCTTAAAACTTTGTGGAAAGATATGTTTTTAATGACATTTCTCAGGACTATTATTCTGCAATTTAGCATAATATTATTGGTATATTACTAAGTTATCTAAGCATGAAAGAAAACCTTATCACATGTTAAGAAACGTTTAAAACAGACAATAATTTTAGCTCAACTCATTTGAAAGTCTTCACACTTGCCAAGGACTTTATCCTTGATGAGTGCAAATGCTTTGGGCATTTGATGGCATTTGGTCACCAAATAATAAAGCTATTGAAATAACATAAGCAAATGCACAGTATGCGATTTTCCACTAATTTTTACCAGTATGCAGAGGTGTAGAGCTCCAGATACAAGCATTACTCATTACATCCTCTAAAGCAGCTGCTGTCATGTACTTGTGAGAACTTTAAAAGGGTTACCCTAGGAATACTTATTTGAATGCCAGTATGTGTTTATTCAAATGAACAGTCAGCCACAAGTTTCCCTTTTCTTTGAAAAGAGGTAAAAATCAAATGGGGGTAACAGAACCCCACAGAAGTTCACTGCAGTAGTGGAAAGAAAGTCAGAAAAAAAATCAAATGTTCTGTGGTGCACAGCACCCAAAACTGCTGAAAATTATTCTGTGAGTTCTGATATATATTAACTGTCAGGTTATTAAGCCTGACTGTAAGGAATGGAGCTGTTTCTGTGTCAATGCCAATAAGGGGCTCCTTCTGCTAAGTGGGGTCCTGTAGTTAATACCAGGATCTGTGTGTGGCTTGGAAGCAGATCTTCAACTTCTTTGGCTATGGAGACATTAGCAAGGATAGAGATTTGCTGTAAACTGAATTCTTACACCCTGTACTTGAGCCTATTATCTTTGGTTTGGGTGTGTAGACACTGCAGGAATTGCATAATTCAGCAATCTGTTTTTGTTTCCCAAAATCAACTGCTTTTGTAGGTCTGAAAGTTATAAAGAGGTTGATGGGGAAAGATGCATTCTCCAGTCCTACTGACTGCAGGATAATCATTAAGTATGATTTGGACTATCTGGTGGGTTAACTATAAGTTAGAAAATAGAAAGAAATACCACACATCTTAGAGGAGGTAGTATATAGTTGTTTAAATATCTCCTGAGATCAGTTGTTATTTTATCTCTTAAGTCTCATGTAACAGTGCTATGGCCAACTCCATTAATCAGTGGTCTGACTTATGTTTAGCAAAGCTTTTCTCATGTTTCCCATGTATGACATTTTGAATTGTGGCCTGAATCCATCAAGATCAGTCAATCTTTTTCAAGTTAACTAGACATAAAGCCAAGTAGTAACATATCACATCTTTCACATGCAAGGGTATTTGAGTCTGGAGCTTAGCATGACCTCTCAATTTAAAGTAGTTTTCCTAAAATAATTTTCGTGGAGGCTCAAAAAGCTTGTTTTATCCTTTGCATCTTAAAAAAGTATTTTCCTTCTGAACTCTCCTTGTCTATAGTGTCAAGAAAGATACATCAAACTCACTGCAGGCTTGCAGTGGCCAAGCTTTTAGTGTACTATTTCTTCCCTGGCCTGTGGAACAGAATGTGGAATCCTGAGCTATCATTCTCACAGATTGACATCAGAGGTTGGAATTTTACAGACCAAAAAACCCAAACCTCTTTTTAAAAAGAAAATGCTTCCCTTTTTGAAAGTTTATGTTCTTTTATTTCTTTGTAAAGCCATAATTTCATTTTTGCCAAGTGTTGCCAAAGATTAAGAACATCTGGGGTTTTGTTCTAAAAAAACCATCAAGCAGAATATGGGTTTGTTCAGTGGTTTTTAACAAATCTCTTTTAAATATGATTTATTTATCATGCAAGTGGAAAAATAGACCAATTAGCCAAGACTTTATTTCCCTTCTAGGTCACTTCCTGTATAAGGCAGAAAGCATTGAGACTGTGAGGCGAGAAGAAAGAGGACAGGGATGAAAAAAAAAAAAAATTCAGGTAGGGTAGAAACAAGACCTGAAAAAGAGGACTGAGATGCCAGCTACATCATATCATCTCCCCATTTTGGCAGAGAGTTTATAGAGAAAAATTGTGGAAGAAATGGGCATAGCTTTCTAGTACTGCTGGAGATGACTTTTTGTTCTTTTTTTTATTAAGAAGGTGAAATCTTATCACAGATTCATGCAAGAATCTATGGAATGATTTAGTCTTCTGAAGTTATTTGTCATTTTAAAGAGAAAAAATAAAATATAAGCTTGGCTGAGACGAAATTAATGTTTTCGAAACTTTCAGTAGTTCATACGATTAAAATGGTTTTGGAGCTGTAATGATTATTTTTCAACACTGAGTTGTTTTGCCGACTGTTTAAAACACCTTTTTTTGGTGCTCTTTATAAATCAGAAAATACAATTTTGAAATGAATGTATGAAATCTCATTTTAAAGTACAGGAAATGCAAGAACCTTCCATCATTATGGCTATTCCAAACAGACAATTTTTTCTAATTTCAATTTCAAATTCTTCTAGTGTTGCCAAAAATGAATTTTCACTGCCAAAAATTTGGAAGTATTGCTGAGATTTAAAAGACGCATTCTCTCATTAGACATTTTTACCTTTCTTAGATTAAAAGTCACACCGGAACTTGATCAGTCTTAACAGAAGCCAGCTAAATGCACTGCCAGTATGTAGAGTGTCACATGCAGTGAAAGGAATGACATGTCTCTTTTTACAGCCAACACAGTCAATTCTGTAATTTCTTACACATGGTGAAGGACAAAATCTATCCTTAATGACTGGGGCCCATGGAATGAAATGTTCAGTATTCCTTTTTATGAGCTTTCTGATTCCGAGCTGGTGTGTACATAACTAATAAAATGACTGAAAGAATATTTCTCATATGCTTATGAGCAAAGATCTCAGGTGTGGGGTATTTTAATAAACAACAGGTATTAAGGACACCTATTAGGCATATAGAGCAGAGAATGGTTTGGATGACTGCATAGGAGCAGAGGAAGAACCAGTGTAAGGACCAAATTCGTGAGTATAGACTGTAAAGGAAATGTGAGCAGGTCTGTATGTTAGAATTTGGAGCAATAACTTGTTCCTAGAAAATACTGCTGTCTAGTATTTTTATACAGCATACCTATTTGATGTTTTTTAGCACAAAGTGGGTAATAAAACTATTTTGCTATATACAGAAACAATTCAACAATTCCAGAGGGCACTGGTACACATACTTTTACCCCGAACAATACATCAAGAAGGCACTTCAAACACAATAGCAAATTGAGTGATGAGAAGTTTATCCAGCCAGAATAATTGGCCCTGAAGATCACAATTTAAAAGAGGATGGTGAATGCCCTTGGGTAAGACCAGCATAGAGCTCTTTCTCTATGCAAAGAACCATCAGAGGCAATACAGATTTCCAGAAAATGGAAAAAAGAAAATAAAAAATTGCACGTTATTTCCTATCATTGTTTTCAATAACTAGGTTATGTGAATAATACAGAAAGTATAATGTTGTATTTATGGTCTCTTAGTAATGAAAGATGTTAAATTATCGATGTGCATAGAAGCACTGATTTATCTTCTTTCTAATAACCTCTTAAATCTGATCTTGGAGAAAGTTACGTAGCAGGAGGGACTTTCCTCAAAATATTACAGCTATAGGTTGCATTTTAAGGCAACCAGCTTCTTATATCCATGTTTATGTTAATAACAGCAACTACCTCTCGTACAGCACTTTGCTTTCCAGAAGCGCAGTCAGAATATCTGGACTAGAATTTTGTAGAACTTGTGTATACACTGCATTCTCATGTACATGAGCTGTAGACATGTACATGCTTGCTTTGCAGTTAGCTCTTTCTTCAAGCCTTAAGTCTGTATTGACATTATAATGGGATAGCATATGTGCTGCAGATCTAAATGCTAAAATGTCTGGTTATATTACAGGGAATGTATACATAACACGTCTCATGATTTCACTTTAGCATGCTTTCTTTCACAATAATAAAAACAGTTTTCCAGGAACAGAAACCATATTTTCTACCTCAGGGTCCATGGCTTTAGGAGGGACTCTTGTATAATTTCTGTAATCTTATAGTACAAGTGTAGAAGTGCATATTATTAGACATAAGACTTTGAGAGGCAATATGAAGATATGTGAGCCTGTCTTTGAGGCTTCCCAAATGTCTACAAACTGTACTGGGTTTTTTGATCACCCATATTCTGTCACTGACCTGAGAAAGCATCATTATTGAAGCAAAGATTTAAGTGGTCAAGAATCACTTAAATATTGTCTCAATGGGCATGAAAAGAAATGTGCTTAATGTTAGGGCCAATAGACATACAGAGTTCACCAAAGTTTTATTATATATAATATAAAGATTTAATTTATCCCACTGTCTTACTATAAGAAATCTGCTGATTTGTTCTTATGTTCAGTTTCTGCAGAAGTCTTAAAGGCTAAAGATACATATCCTGCTTCAACTAAATGCTCCCTAGTCTAAAAATCATTTGCTTGTATTCAGGCTGCTTGCTTTGTTTTAGGACAGATACACCTAATCCATTATGATAGTTGTTAACATGACTAGAGCCAAATACTCAATGAGCACTCGTGGGAAATTTTGGGAAAGTTTGCAGGACTCAGCAAGGGTCTGATTCTTGTTTAGTATTTCCTCACAGAACATAAATAATCTGTCTCTTTCCTATCATGCCACATACATAAAGGATTGAAGAAGCAGCAGCACGGGGGGATTCTAAAACATCAAATATCATGGGTTTTTGATATTTGTGAAGAGAGGTTATATTTCAAGGGAGAATGGATTTCCTGGGGGGGGGGGGGAAGGGAAGCATATATATACTTTCTTACAAGTGGCCTTGAAATGTCTAAATTTGGCTAATTGGATATTTTGTTCATTCAGAAGGGAAGCTTCCAATGATGTTCCATTCAAAACTTCTAACAGTAAATGGAATTTCTACGGGACTCTTAGAAGATGTTGACTAGTAAAGCATGAAGTTAGTGCCCAACTGTTTAGAGACTGACTCTAGACACACCCCTATAGTGAATGGCAGTAGGTTACTGAGATTAATGGGAGCCCTTACACCAGGACAGAAATCCATCTGACTAACAAAAGTGATAAATAAGCAGAGGTCAGCTGGTTTCCTTCAGTGCTTCTGTAAGTGGTGCATGTAAGAGGACATCTTTAAGACTCCTGCAATAGCTGCACTGTTGGGATTGTGTTGTTGAGCTAAGAAATCTTTCACCAGTAAAGATCGTCTGTGCTGTTACTCTTTCTGATAGTTCAGACTCTTACACCTGCCTCTGGGATAAAGGACAAAATACAGGATCCTAGAGTAGTGTACGGTATAATACCTAATATATAAATATTTCACTATCGTTACTGAGGTAGCGGGCATGTCCTTTCTAGTCAGTGGTGCTTTCCAGTTTCAAGACAAAGCCTACAGTACCACAAGCTTGGGCATGTAGCTGTTGTCTTACAGCAATGATCTGAAAGGTAAGTCCATTAACCGTATGTGAAATAGTCTGATTTTAGTACTGAAATCTACTCTTCTGACTGTCCCATGATGAAGGCTGGCTCTTGATTCAGTACCACTTAAAGCATGAAGCTATACCATTGATGAGCAATCCTTTAGGGGCTCTCAGCCTGTCGAGGATGGGATTTTAACACTGCGCTGTGCTCTGTATTGCACCTGGGCTCATACAGGCACATGTACATAGTATCCCACAGTGTCCTCATATTCCAGAGATATACATTGGTAAAGTATTAATTCTTTTACTTCTCTCTGTGGTTTTGGGGGGTTGTTCTAGGGGTTTGGGTTTTGGTTTTTTCCTCCCTTCTGGTCTGACAGTATCATGACATTGTGTACTGTTATCTGTTCGTCCTATACTTCCTGACTCCTTTTTTCTATAACTATGCATGCTTCTAGCACAACCACTTTAATTGGTCTTATGAATACACAGTAATTGACCCTTCAGATGTTAAATAAATAATAAACAATTCATCTATATGTGAAAGAATTTCAGATCACCAATACAGAAAAATCATTAATCTTAACAGGGAAGGAAAACCCCTGCAAAAGTCTTTGTTTGTTTGTGAAATGCTTACCACACAAGTCAAGCTTAATGTGTCATAGTTAGTAATCCACAGCCAGAGTCTTGGGGTGGGATTAGTGCTTGTTTACACTAATGGCAGCACTATGCAAGCTGAATAAACCCTTTCAGATACAACCCTTATTTCACATATATATATATTTCATACACAGCAGTATGCTGTGTTTGGTACCCTGCTGCTGAGTGCTCTGTTAAGCTGCAAAAACAATTTCAGTGAGTTATATTGTTTGGACAACAGAATTTATTGACCCGTCTTTTCAGGCACTGGTTACACTTTGAAAAAAGCTGGATGGTGCAGTTACTTTGCCATCTGTGGCAGCAATAAGAAAATGTGAGGGTGATGGTCATGATTCTTACTGACATCTTATATCCTGGTATCTAATAACAGCTGACAAAGAGACACCTGCATATGTTCCTTGAATTCTTTAAAAGTTACAGGCTCAAAGCTGGAAAAAAAAACAAAAGACCACCATGCAAGTGATTTTGATGTGCAAATTCTGTTTGCATTAACTAAGTATTGAAGAAACCATAATAAGACCTACATCTAAAAATGTTATCAGTAGCAACACTACCAGGGTTTCTATTCCTGATGGACCTAGTCATATCAAAGCTCTGGCAAAGATGAGAAATGAAATAGCATCATGTATTTTTCTTTGGTTGAATTCCTTTGGGTTCTATTCCTGCAGTATTTATCAAAACAGCACTTTTCAGCAGCTCCTCTGAGGATAACAGCATTCCATTTCAGTTCACAAAGTTAGTGTGATATTGTTGGACCAGACCTGGGGCAGAGGAGGGGGGAGGAGGGGAAACAACCAAGCAAAATCCATCAGCCAGACAAAAGAGAGGAACGACATCTTTCACATTTGGCAGTCCGTGAGTATTTTCTCTGAAATCAGATCAAAATTTTACATAATAACTTTCACAGAGTGGATAATGGCAAAAAGTTAGCACTTGTGTATCTATCAAAACAAGTTATCATAGATACAGCTACTGCTTTGAACAGTAATTTGAACACTGGGATAAAAATCCAGATGCCATCTATTCTGTCTCTTGCCTATTAACCTAACTCTGCTACTCTAGGTTTGGGGTTTTTTTAAAGGGTTCTCAATATTTTTGTGAAGTAGCAATTCTTGCATAGGGACTTAATATATTTATTTCCCAGCTTGCCTGTTAAAAAGAAAATTCTGGATTGCAGTGTCATATCCATGAAAATATCAGCTCTGCCTTGGGATTTCACCTAAGAAATTCCCCTCTACTTTACAAATACTATGGATACTACACAGGAATTTTGCAATAGCAAGCTGCAAATGAGAAAGGTGTCCATTGTACTAATCCCTGGTTCAGTACTTCGAACTATAAAATAGAAAAAGGAAGGAGGGGGTGTGTTCCTTTTTTTTCTCACTATGCAGTTTACCTTTCCAATATTAAACAAATTCACATTAGCTAGAAATATAGATAAAAATAGTATTAAAAATATTTTAATGAGACCTTCTATGGATGAGATCATCTCCATCAACTTTAGAAGTCCATATTTGAACTATTTGTTTAGACTCCTTTGACAGCAAATGGAGAGAAATAGACCTTTCTAAAGTATGATTCATCTTATCTATTTCAGATATCTACCTTAGGATGAGATAAATTGCATTCTAGATATACCAATTTTTCTCCATTGACTGTGAATAGTGTCTAGATTATTAACCTAGAGATAGGTGTCTGTAACATGTAAACTTCTAATGCAGAAAAAAATCATACATCTAAAGTTAGAGGAGATGAATCCCGCCCCATATTTCAGTTCTAGAAATATTCTTGCCAGCTCAGTTTAAGAAAAATACAACTGTTAGGTGCAATGTATCTCTTTTAAGGCAAACATAGCACCACCGATGCCTTTTTATTCTCCCTTTATCCATGTAGCTGTCAAACACATCTGACAAGTTTGCGCTTATGGATAATGTTTGTAATTCATATATATCACTGAATCTGTGCCAAGACTGAAAAGTAATTTAGGGTCATATCGGACATTTTAACATGTAACACTGTTAGACTGAGGTTTACATCCCAGATGTCAACACCCATGACAACGTGAATGTAATCCTCTCTTGTGATTTCTGCCTCATTAGTATATCCAAGCTGAACAACAATATCTAAAGTGGAGAAAATGTCACTGAGGAGATAAATTAAAATACCTTTTAGGAACAAACTACACCACAGAGCAAAAGTGTTAGGATCAGATGCATGGATTAAAATGTTAGCATGAGAATTCTAGAAGATTCAGGGCTGGAGATCTGCCCTTGATCATGTCGCTTAGTGGCATGAAAAGATTAGAATTGTATCAGACACTGCATGTGCCAAGTTGATTATGAGGGATTGAGAAGGAAGCACAGAAAAACACATCCTATCACAGTCTTAGCTTTGTATGTACTGTTTTGGAATAGTCAAATCTCCCTTCATAGTGAAAACGCTACATGTTTGGAAAAAGTGGCATCTCAACAGGCTACATCTGGGAAACAACTTAAGGTCGTAACAATAAAATACCAAACTGAGACACAGCACAGTCAATTAGTCACTGAGAAAAAAACCTTCTATGAGCAATGATTTAAGCTAGTAATTCTTGAAAATTTCAAATGCCTGCCCTGATATACAATAGGATATTGCTAACTGCAGTCTGTTCATAGTCTGTAGATAATTTCAGTAAAACGAGAGACAATAACTTCACGTTCTGTAAGCTGAAAATGAAAACCAGATACGCATGTTCAAGCCATTTGCTGAATGCTGTTTTTCAGAAGAGTTGCCGAACATATGGATTCTAGAGGTGAATATGCCACGGAAAGAAGTACATTGATGTAGTCTCCAGTTTATAATGCAGCTGACAGGAGCCACCATTACATTTTTCCTAAGCATGAAAATGTGCGTTGTGGTCAAAGAGCACTTCACTTAGACTGAGAAAAAATGGTAAATTTGCAGCCAAGATCCTTTTGTAGGCACCAGGATGACAGTGGAAGAGGCTGAGTGAGGAAGGGTTGCCTTGCTACCTGAGTGCCTTGAAAGATGGCTGTTCATACGGCAAGTGCTCAGAGCCTGCAGAGATTATGGGTAAGCATGCAAACAACCTTTTAGAAAAGGGAATGTACTTCCACTTTTGTGCTTTCTTAGATAGTCATGTAGCACCACTGCAATGAGGAGACAGGATTATGGCTTCACTCAGTGCTCCTTGCTACTTAAGGTGCTTTTGTTCCCTGGAGTTTTTAATCTCTCCTTTGCATTTGCTAGTTTACAATGGTGTTAGTTATCATAAATTTATTCTGGCAACACTCCAGAGAACAAACACAGAAATGCACGAAAGAAGAGGTATTTCATGTGCCAGTAGAATTTTGCTTCTGCTGAAGAAGTGCAGTGGCTGGGAGTCCTTCCTGTGTTGGAAACTTGCCACAGAAAAAAATTCTATAAACTCCTCTGTCAGGAAAGAATGCAGGCATTTTGTTCTCTGACATTCAGCATCTTAAATGAAATGCAAAATGACAGATACCTGTGCTGCAGAGCACTGGTAACAGGCACATGGGAAAAAAAATCAGTAAACAGTTGAAGGACAGACTCTCCTTCGTATGTAACTATCTGTACTACAATTATTTGTTATGGCTAATTCAATACAGTTAGCATAACATTTTGATGTCATTCTTAAAAATGTTAGTGAACAGAATTTCTGTGGCTTGCTTTTTAATAAAAGAAACTTTCTGTGAACTTGTTTCTTGGACATATTTTACTAGTGTTGAACCATGTTAGCAAAATAGTTACTTAGAAGCCTCATGCTTCTAATCGTTGTGTATATGTATGTGCAGTAATTGTACAGAGAAATGCAGCTGAGCTGTTAGGTATTCATAATACTGAGACCAAGTGAAAGACACCTTTTTCATTAAGGCTACAGTCGTCAGCCATCCAAGTATCCACAGAATGATACAGAGCCAAGGCTAATGGGGATGGTTTGTGGTTTTTACTTCCAAATGCACACGGTGCCTCCAAAGGAAGCAAAAGACCCAAAGGAATGGTCTAGATCTATAGAAGACAAAGAAGAGGTGGAAATGCTAAGACTAAAAGAGGCAGAAATGCTATGATTCAACTACAGAAAAGTTGGGAATTATTAAGATAACCTAGAGACCTCCTACCTTATCAAGAAACCTATGCGCCACATGTTGTGGCAGCACTCCATGGATATATTCTGTGTGCTATGGCCATAGATCCTTGGAGTGTTAGGGCAGGGGCACAACCAAAGTATGCACAGAGGTGTAGTGTAGAGATAGAGTCCCTCTGTTGTCCTGAGTATGTGTCCTGGCATCAGGGAGCACCTGATCTGTTGCTGCAGTATGGGATTTCTCTCTTGACTTCTTGTCAGGTTACATCATTCCAGAAGAATGATAGCGGTTAGCTGATGTGAGTGTTACTCATGTTGATGTGTTTTTCTAGGGTCAGTGTCAGACTGTATCATCACAGCAAGTTGAATTGGTGTTTGCAGAGCAAGCTGGATAGAGCTGAACAGTTCTTATTACCTAGATTTGTTGTTTAAGACTGGTGACATGTTCAGATAAGCATCTGAGGACTGGAGCTCTCAAGTAATATTTCATATTTTTCTTTTTTACTATAAGGCATACAATCATTGTTTAGAAAGGAAAGCTGAGGGTTTGATGCTGTCATGTATCTCCAGAATTGGAGGCAAGTAATCCATTTTTGCATGTATTGGGAACAGGTAAAAAGTGACCGAAGCCATGAAACAAAATGTAGAAGTGTCCTTTTTCTTGTCCAGTGATACAAGTGCATCCATTTTAGAATAGAATAGAATCATAGAATCATTTAGGTTGGAAAAGGCCTTCAAGATCATCAAGTTCAACCATCATCCATGCCCACAAAATCATGTCCTGAAGTGCCTTGTCTATGTGCTTTCTGAATACCTCCAGGTATGGTGACTCAACCACTTCCCTGGGCAGCCTATTCCAATGTCTTACAACCCTCTCAGTAAAGGAATTCTTCCTAATATCTAACCTAAATCTCCCTTGCCACAACTTGAGGCCATTTCCTCTCATCCTATCTCCAGCCACCCGACAGAAGAGACCAACACCCACCTTACTACAACCCCCCTTCAGACAGTTGTTATTAGCAAGCATACAAGCTTTATTATTAGCAAGTTGTTATTAGCAAGCATTAGCATACAAGCATACCTAGAGGAAAAAAACATGCAGAAACTACTTAACAAGTCATAAAGCTAAGTGTATCTGAAAACTGACCTTAGAAAATTGGCTACTCATCTCCATATGGAACTACAAAATATTTCTATGACATTAGTCACTTTTATTTAGGGATTGTAAAAATCATATTTTTTTCACCATCGTAAGAACAATTTATTTTACCTCTAAAAAAAGTCATCTTGATTAATGACTTTGTCTGAAGAGAAATACCTAAAATTCGTTAATATTTTTTCCCTTTACAGTTTCAGCAATCACTTCAAAGCTAGTCCTTACACTTAAAGAGCATTCATGTTCTCTAAACACAGAGTGTGTGCCTGTGGTTCTACATACACTGACTCACTTTCATAGCATTCACCAGCTGAAGGTGCTGTGTCATTCTTTTAGAAATTTCCTATTGATACATTATAACACTCCTAAAAATCTCGCTATTGCTGAATTTTGAAACACAGTCTCGTGGTATAGCACATTAGGCTTCCATGTTGACAAGCCAATTGTCAACAACCCAACACTTAAAAAAAAAGTCCCTAACAACCCAAACAGTGTATTTGTGATTTTGTGGTATTTAGATGGAACCAAAGATCTCACACAACTAATACAGTTATGGTTTAGAACAGTGAAAAGTTGTTATGCAGAGGAAGCTAAGTATTGTCATTGCCAAATGATGTATGGAAAGAGATTAAAGACATTATTTAGCATCAAGATTGAGGTTTAAATTTTTTTATTTCAACAGCAATTTTAATTATTCAGGAAAATCCTCATTAACAAATAAGACCAAATTCTGCTTTCAGACTGAATTAATACATAAAGTTCACAACAACAGAACCCAGGGACTTAATCACTTTATGCTGTAACTGCCAGATGAGTGGTAAATCCTATTGCATGCCACAGTATAATCTGAAGGGGTATGGAGCTGCTGTGTACAAAACCAAAACAAATTTATGCTCATAAAGAATTTCAAGAATCATCTCAAAATACATAATCAGGAGGACAATATTTATATTGTCTATATATGTATATTCATGATTTTCTTTTTATTATAGTTGAGTAGCTCTGATATTTCAGTGTGTTCCAGATTACATTGTACACTCTGAAAAGCCAGTGAATGGTATACATGACTGTGTGATCTCAGGTTTGCTGATACTGGCAAAGTAATGTCTAAACACAAGGAACCCAAAAAAACTTCACTACAGTTATTTACTCTTGTGAAGAGACCTCTTGTTCACATCTATAACTTGTTATAATAAGATACCTTTCTACTGAGTGACAAAACAAAACAAAACAAAACTTCTTGTTGAGTAGATAATGAGGAAATGCTGAAGTGAAAAGGTTAAGAAAGCAATTTTTTTATGGCAAAAAATGGAATGTTCCAATTAAAATTAGATTCTTTTTTCAAAATTTAAGATGACATGTGTCTGCCAAGAATGATTCCTTTGGAAATTACCTTTGGTTACAGGAAATCTATGAGATCATTTTATTAATAAAACTAAATCATGTTCTATTAGATGTATGTTTATCTGCTATTTAGAAAAAAAATGCTAGGTCATCTATTCTGAGTCCAGAGGCTGCCTCATTAGAATGAGATTATTATCAATTATTGGAAACATTTCCTTTCCATCTGACTATTAAATGGGAGCACACTTTGTTTGTTGACATTTGCTTCCC
This sequence comes from Aviceda cuculoides, assembly GCA_035590195.1. Taxonomy (NCBI): domain Eukaryota; kingdom Metazoa; phylum Chordata; class Aves; order Accipitriformes; family Accipitridae; genus Aviceda; species Aviceda cuculoides. The sequence goes on along the minus strand of JAVJGG010000074.1, from coordinate 17,232,219 downwards.
CCTTTACAGTTATTCTGGTCACCTGCACCCCTCACCTGGATGTTGTTATCCACCAGCTCTGTAAAAAAATAATTCCTTGTGTATCATAGACTTGAGGAGATAAATGGCATTGGCAATGCTATGCTTATATAAACTTCTGGGGTTTGGGGGAATCATTAATGATTTCTAATGTCTGCACAAATTATCTATGAGTGTTACATACACTTAGTAATGGTAATAGAAGTTGTATGCTTGCTAAGTACTGCAGAGCTGAACAGTTTCAGCTAGGTAGTTGATTGGGATTTGCTTCCAGAGTATGTTACAGAACCCCATTTGCACCAGATTATGCACATACATGCAGGACTTCACTTCAGTGACAAAAATACAAAGTAGTATTACACAGTAGGAGAAGTCATATTCAGAGAAGCAGGAGAAATAAAGTTAAACTTTATCAACGTCTGCCACTGACAAAATGAAAGGAGGATTTTTTAACGAGGCAATAAACAACTTAGATCTCAATATGATCTCTTTGTGGAGTCAATACTAATGTTTACTGATGTCTTACCCAGCACCCCAAGGGCAATCATTCTAAGTTTAAATCAAATTCAAGAGCACCTGCAAAGGCACAAAGTATGCAAAACCCATGGAATGAATTTTCCAGCCTTCTTCCTGGTACCTCTTCTGCTATCACATTATAACACAAACCTGCCAGGCTCTGTTAATTTTTTCATTAGTGCAAGGACATTTCTTTCAAAGGAAACATGACATTATAAAGCTCACTGCACCTTAAGACTCAGTCTGAGGACAACACCAATGAAGTTAAACAAAATATCTGGCACCTATATTTCCACATTGCACAGACGAAGAGGTTTATTATGCAAGACATCTTTGAAGGTACAACTTTACAGGCTGGAAAGAAGCCAAGAGAGGAAAGCATAGTAACATTTTGAACTTGGACGAGTTCAGGATGTTCCGTCACCTCAACCGAGAAGAGACTTCATTGAAATGGCAGCTCCTGGCTCTTGCAGTTTGGGTTGGCAAGGATGGTCAGCCCTACATGGTGGGGCAGATGTGTTTTTCAGTAGACTTTGCAGTCCTGTTTTCTGAATATCTTCACAGAAGGGCTTGTCTGAGCTTCTGGCTGTTTCCTGCTAGCTCATGTACCAAGACTTCCTTCCCCTAAGCAGGGAAAGGGACAGAAGAAGAGAAGTGGCATGTGGAGACCTTATTCCAGTGTTGAGTAGAATGAGAACACCCATAGCCAGAGCAGGAAACTCTCCCTCATACTGGTATAGGATTCTATAAAAGGATTATGTCACTGAACCACTAGGGTTTTCTCATTGTTTGGTTTGATTTCAGAGATTTCTAAATAGAAAAGTGATACCCTAGATCAGCAGACAGTTTATTTGAAGGATTGTTTCAATATATATTATACAAAACTTCACCAAGACTAAGCTAGAAAAATTTGTTTTCTTAGATAAGTCCTCGGAAATTTCTTTCTTTGTAGGCTTTCATTTTAAAAGCCACAGGCAGAATCTCTCTCTCTGTACCTCCCCCATATTAAGAACTTTTCTGGCATAAGACACTTGAGTTTCAGTCTTAAAGCTATCCCATTACCTCTCCTCTTAAAAGGAAACTTGCACTAGCTTTTGCATTAAGCACCAATGACTACAGTTCACCTTTATAGATCTGAATGACATCAGGTGTACTCCTTTATTTTGTTGCTTAAGCTTTTTCATGGGCAAGGTGCAAGTAATTGCTATTTGACTGTGTAACCTTTCCCTCAGGGACTGTGTTTCCCCCATCTGCCTATTAGCTGGAATATCTGTAACTTTTGGCAGCAAAAGGGCTTTCTTCTCTCTTCAAGGCTATTGTTGTTTAGGCTAGTCCAAAACTAGGTGGAGCATATTGCCTTCCCTGACTCTTCTAGGCAGTTGTACAATTTTCTTTCCTTGTTTTCTTCCAAACATCAGGTCTTGCTGTACTGGCTACAAACCCCTTACAACCTCTGTCCCATAGGCCCAGGTGAGCCTGTCTTTGAGACTTAGAAACCAACTGATCCCTGACTACAAGAGCTTCTTACCATGCACGTGGCAGCGACTATCTCCATTCCTGGTGCCGCTGCATTTTCTTTTTCTGAACGAGAAGGACTACATGGATATTTGTTAAGACTAAACATGATGGGTTCAGTGGAGTTTACTATACTGAAAAAGAAAGGAGCATGGTGGTATTTTTCAGGCAGCTTAAACACTCCCCTTTTGCATGTTGTTCCATATAACTTCTGGAAATGCACTCAAGTGCAACCAAAGTGGCTGCACTTCTCAAAAGTCAGTTAAAAAGTAGTTTATTGAAGAATGAATAAGCTGCCTCTTTCTTTTCACTTCTCAAGTGGTTTAGTAGTTTCTGTATTCACAGAAGCAAGCATGAACAGACACCTCTTGGGTTAACCAGGGAGTCAACATTGCCCCAGGTCTCTTCCCAAAGTGTAACACCACAAGTAGCAAATAACACAGAAAGTCAAAGACATTTGTGCACAGTGTAAGATACTATTCCCCTACTCCTTTCTTTTTTTTTTTTTTAATTAGTTGCACATAAATTTCTTTTTTTGTTGTTATTTAATATATAGTAGTTCACAACTGATGAATTTTGGCCCCATTATTTCCTCACTGAAAAGGGCTTTTGTTAGGTAAAATGTAAAAACCCTGAGATGGCAGCTTGTACAAGGGCACTTGATCACTGGGCAGGCCTGGCAGCTGGCACAATGGGTTGATGGGGGGATTTATGTTCCCCAACAGATGAAGGGAAATTAAATCAAACTCAATTTTTCTATTTACAATGCTTCCTTTCCACATCATTTGACACACATGCACACAGAAAGTAATTTATCATTCTCAGAAAAACACAGGGAAGTTAACACTGAGGTGGCATAGTTAATAAACGCTGCCGGTGGGAGATATGCTGGCTGCTCTAGTTTGGACTTTGTATCTCAAAAGTGAAGCTAGAAGTTTCCAGTGTTGTACAGTAAAGATATAAAAAAGAAGTGGAAAGTATGTTCAGAGCCTTGTAAGATACTGTCTAAAATACAGAAAAATACTTCCCTTTTAATAACTTTAACTCAGCAGCAGGCAATTAGCAAACAAAAGTCATAGGCTACTCCTAGTTTTAGAGTCCATGAAGAGCTTTGCATTGGTATGGCAGGGACAGTGGAGATACAACATGACCTATGCTAAGATAGTGCAGAGCTATGCTGCATAGGAACCAGCTGGAAAGCAAAGAAAACATGACAAATGAAGACCAAAAGGAAGGAGAGAACAATCTGCAAGAAATAAAGGAGAGGAACAATAATTCAAACGATTTTGGAATTAGCTACTGCAAAGCCTCAAAATATAGAAAAGTTCTCTCATTTCTGTGCATGAGGAATATTGAACCCAACCACTACAGTTTCAAAACAGTATTCTTTTCACAGTCTGGACCATGCTTGGGAGTAGTTTCCTCATAAAAGCATTAGGATTTCTAATACTGCTATAAATCAAAAAGGAGGAACATCCTTGTGTTGCTTGCATTCTATGGTAGTACACAGGCAGGTCCAAAAATACAGTGACCCTGAAATATTCACTACATTATTTTTTTCTTTTTTGTTGCTAAGCAGTGACAGGAAATGCATGTTTCAGCTTCCCAATGATTAGGTCACAAGCCTCTGCACACAGCGCTGTGCTATATTTTATTTACTGTTGATGATAGCTTCCTTTTCAGATGATCTCTTGTCCCCAATTCAGTCGAAAGTTCAGGGCAGTTTTGTTTCTAATCGCATCAATCTACAGACCCTGAAAATACTGAATTAATATAGTGTGCACAGCCTATGATAACCTTTACAATACAAAGGACAACTTTTAAGTGCTGAATGCAGTGTAGAGAACTTTTCTCACTAATGCATCTTGATACATCTGAGTATAGCTGTAGGTTTTCATGCTTTTCTTGCTTAATTATTTATTGTGAGGTTATAGCATAGAAGTCAGTTCAAGGTATAACAGAGAAAGGCCCACTCCAAATGAATTTTGTAGCGTAGAAGACTTGTGCAAGATTAGTAATTTCATTTTGGTTTCAGTTTAAACAACAGGAACTCTCAAATCAGTTTGCTTCACATCGGTTTATCTATCTCAATGAACAACAGCTACAAGCTAAATCGACATAAGCATGTACAAATGGATTTGAGTTTCTCTACCTGGGGATGCAGCTTTTGTGTGTTGACAAGGGTTTTTATTAATCTGACTCTAAGGAAGAAGACCCAGAGGAAGATGTACTGAATTAGGCATTGTCTATTTCTAATCTCCCTCATTTTTTTCCTTTCTTAACAAGTTGTAGTATTTCTAGGTTTAGATATTAGGCTTTTTGATTGAGAATGGGAGAGGGTCTGGCACGCTGATAACAGAATATCATTTTTATCCATAAAAAGCAGGATGGTGAGGGGAAGAAGGCAACATCACAAAGCAGTTAGGATCTGAGATGAACCAAATCACACCCTGCAGGAGCATAACTCAGACAGGTTGTATACAACATACTGGGCAAACAGGCATCTCACACAGGGGCTTTATGAATGTGCCTAAAGTTACTTGTATGAGTCCAGATCTCAGTATGAATATAAAGAGAGGGCTAAAAGTGGTTGTCAGCCCCAGGCGGTATAGAGGGATCAGGATTTGCAGTAGAAACAATGAAACCATAAATCTTTAATATCAGGTCATTAACCAAGAGACGGTGAGTAAGTAAGCTCATGAAAGCAAAGAAGATTTTTCAGGGGCAAAAAGCAGGGGAAGAAGTTAAGAAATTACTGACTCACAGAAAATGCAAATGCAAGGGAAGTCCATAATCTGAAAGCTGGACAATTTTTCCAATAATAATGCAAGAGTGAAAAACAAAAAAGGTTCAAGGAAAATTAACTATTCTCTGTACGGTTTACCACCAAATTTTAAAGCCAAGTGCCATGCTAAAAGGAACATAATTCAAGGTCATTTGTCTTTCAAAAAGAGGAACAGACAGTTCATGCTTCTTTATCCCCCACACAAATCATTTATGTCTGCAGTATCAACAAACAACCTGTACATTTTGAAACTAGTTCATGTTCTTCATTTGTCAATTTTCAAGATGAAAATCCACTATCTCTGAAATGATGTACCAACTGTGAAGTTAGAGAAAAACAGTAATATGCTATACAAGGCTTCTCTCTCATCTTTCCCATAGTTCACTACTGAATTAAAATGACTATTATTGGAATTTCTAACATGCCCATCATTTAAATATGTAGGCATCACTGCCCGATTCTAGGAAAGCATCTCTTCCTTTTGGTACAGAAGCCAAACCATGCTCCCACTGGGCTATAGCCCAAGTCACTAATGTATCAGGCCATATTCTTTAGATGCACTAGATATGCTGACACTAAAAGTGGAATATGATGCCATAGTTTCATCTTCTGTGAACCATTGTCCAAGCCAAAATAACTACTTAGTGTATGAAAAATTAAGAGATGAGAGGCAGTAGCAGGTTGTCATTATTTTCTAGAAGGAAAGTGACTGGCATTAACATGCTGAGAAGTTAGGAGGACTAATCATGAAGCTAATCTGAATTACTGTCTATAATAAATCAACAGAAGGCATTGTCAGAAATGGTCAAGTGGTAGATCATAAAAGTTTTTCTTTCTCTCAATTCAGACTTTGCTAGTAGATATACATTCTATGAAAAATCTGTGGCACAAAAGATCAGTTAGGAATATGGGTCCAAAATGCTTTATAAAATAGTTCTGTCTATGCATGTTTCTAAACACAGCTGCTGTAGCTGCTGACAAGTATGAGATGACCTTGCATTACCCTTTGTTTGTTTCACAATAAGTTACATATACTACAATTTCTTAATTTATTGCAATTCTTATTCATTGAAATAAAGTTGTCATACTGAGTGTCTGAGATGGACCACTCTGCACTGCAGTAACCATTTATAACTTTCTATTGTCTTCATAAACATGATTGATAAGACTCATAAAGATATAAAGCTACAGCAGCATGTTACTTATTCCTAATAACTAAATGCCAGTTAGTTCCTTTATCCCTCATGGTTGAGAGTCATTACTATGCCACTTAAACTTGCAATTCAGAACACAATAGCTTAGGCTACTTAGCAAAATTGATATTTTGGCAGAATTCTGCTTTTCTCTAGAACTGTGCCATCATGAACTCATACGATAAGCATACTGCCACTTTTTTAATGTAAAAACAGCAAAGCACCCTGCAGTAACTTTGCAATAATCTTGCTGGGTGGAAGTTAGTATTTGTTGATCCTTCTACTTTGTTATGGTTTTAGTAGAAAATTGCTTTCAAAAGTTGTAAACCTTAAGACTTCCAGGCTAACTCAATCTCCATTACAAGCACAGAAACAAATTTATTTTCTTAACCAAGCAAATGAAGACAAGCATTTGACCTTTGTTTTACTTTTCCTTTTTCATCCTTGTTTTTGTCTCTGTCCATTTTTCATTGCACATAAGTTTTCTTCAGTATGTACAGATACAGCACACCTCTCTCATTTATATTTCCTTCAAAAAATGCTGATATTTACATTGGGCAAGGAACCTCTTTTATTATTTTTGATCCATCTTTCACAACTTGCCATCTTTGAGAAGCTCCTCCCACTATCATCTGTCTCTCCATTTCCCACAGTTTCTGACTTTTTTGTTATTTTCCCCACTATTTAATTCATGAGTAGCAAGAATATATATTTCATTAAGTTATCAGGTCCCATGTTTCCTTCTTATGTTCTGGGCAAAACAAAAGTATGAGCAAACCCCCCCTTTTTTAACAGTCTCTTCAGAGGGAATTGGAACTGAGGTTTTCTGAGATCACAATCCTCACCTTTATTTCACTGCCTGTATGTGAGGCTCTGTGTCATGGAAGAATGTACCAGAAATATTCTCTCAGCTGTACTGCAGAACTCTTATGTCGACAGATGTAGCAAATCAACCTGCTGCCATTTACGTAAGTCCAGTAGATGATCAAGTATGTTTGAAAAGTTGGTCCTTAGTTTGATTTCAAGAAGTCTTACCTTTGCTAGAGCTCAATTCAGATGTGAATGCCGGTGCTAACTCACTGCGGGTGAGGTTCTGACATTTTGCTAGACGCCTCCACCTCGAACTTTCTATCATCTTGACAGCAGAATCTCATTTGCAGCAAAAGGATAAGAAAGACAAATCTGTGTCTTGACACCTTGTGACATCTTTCTATGGGTGATGAATTTCTGTTACATGACAGGTTCAAAGTTACTGAGCAATGGATGGATGAGTGGCATAGTAACTTCAGGCTTGCTGAGAATCACAAGAATACATCAAGTCATGAAAAACAAAACAGTGTGACACTTTTAGGGATGGGTTATTCTATGTATTTAAGTAGGTTTGAATATATTTTATTTTGTAGATACTTAAATTTTGTCAAAAGTAACACATCTACAAGAGACCAGAAGAATAAATAAATTAACTATTGCTTCCAGCCCTTTAATATTTTAATCCTGATGGCAAATATCTCAGTGTAGGTTATGTCTCATTTTTTTCTTGCACTAAGCATAGTCAAGGTTTTTTCCTAATTCTTCTTTGTCTTCTCTCTCTTTATCTTCACAGGTTTTGAGTCTTTTCCTGTCATTTGTTATTACTATAGCTTCCTTCTGCTTATAATGGTAGAACCCTATTACTTTTCTTACCTCTAGAATCATGCTGTTTGGAAGAGAGTTTCACAGGAAAGAGTTTCACAGGGAACATACATGTTGATATTTGTAATATACATACATAGACATCTAAATGTGCACACAGAGCCACAAAGCTCTGGTTTCAACTGAGAAAATGAAATGAATGACTTGATATGACCCTGTGTCTCAAGACCTTAGGGTAAGATCAGTTACCCAGACTATGGAAAACCCAGCTCTAATGTCCTTCTCTTCCTAATGGAATTTGAGCCTTTATTTCTAAGGTAAAAGCGTTGAAAGCAAAACTTGTTTGGGCACTGAGTTTGAGCACTTTGAACAGTTCTTGCTGAAGCTGCTCTGCTTTGTATGGGTTACTTAAATATCCACTCTACCAGAGTGAAGGAGAACGTGATCACAGTTTAGTGGCCAGGGCACTAAGTACAGTTTTACATTTGAAGGGAGGAAAAAATAAACTGTCTCTATTATAGTTTCCAATTCTTAGGACATGGTCTATTAGGCACCTAGCCTGTGATTAGCTTTTAAAAAAATTATATATATATATAAAATCTAATATATATATAATTTATATATAATCAATAAAAAATAGAAATATAAAAATTAAATAAATATAAAATATAAAATATATAAATATCAGGCAGATTCAGTGATAACAGTTTTAGTAGTGAAGGCAACAATGAACCTTGTGGGGCAAATATCCATCATTTTGTTTCTTTTCATCATCTCCTGGAGAAATATTGACACTTCAGAAAAATCAAACCTCAACAATTGTTATAAGAATAAGCCATTGATCTACCCGTGATTTTTCTGAATTGGGAGATATCTGCATTGATATTTCAAGGTGTGACAGCTCGTGGTTAATGAGGTTTTGGTAGCAGTGGTTAACTGAAGAACTGTTCATTTTTGACAAGACATTTTGGTAGTCCTAAACAAGTATCAAAAATATGAAATTAACATCTGTTAGTCTAGAAGTAATAATTATAAGCTACTAATTTTTTTTTTTTTTTAATCCTTTAAACTTTCTCTTGGCACTCCACTAGCTTTTAAAGGAGAAAAACGAGAAATTTAGTTTGCATGCCACTTTGTCAGGTATTGTCTTGTCTGACTACAGGCACTCTAAACACAAACCAGCAGTTTGGCATGATAGCTGTCTCCAGATAGCTTTGTTGGCAATGTAAGATCTGGTCCTTAAATCAAGCATTATCTTGATTTTATTTCCTCCCTACCTTAATGGAATTAAATTTCCCTAAAATGTCCATAGATTTTAAACCCTCTGTCTTTAGAAGCCAAATTTGTTATATGAGATACAGTTACTGTTACTCAAATTTTTCTTTCTTTTTCATTTGCTGGCAAATATACCCTCTCTGCAGCATGTGCTGCCCAGACTCACCTTCCCTCTGCTGTGAGAAGCAGAGGGAAGATTTCTTCTGGCATCCTGAAGTGATCTCTGACTTCTCCGGGACTGCGACAATGAGAGTGAGCACACACGTTGTGGTTTCTCTCTGGGCCTGGATTTGCTCTCAGAGTAATGGAGCTGCTGGCTGTGATGACTTCAAGTGTCTCAGTGCTTCCCTTGGGAGGGCTGCACCCACAGCTGACCACCCACCTCCAGGGGTTTCTGGGCACCCCCTTCATTGCTAGCATGGATTTGCTCTTTTGTCTCCTTGGGTCCCTTTTCTGTGCTCCTCCCAAGAGCCAGGCTTGGCCATCTCACTCAGCTGCTCATGTGAGTGCACAACCAGAGAATTCTTCTGAAAATGTCACCTGCAGTGGCAGAAAAGAAGGAGCAATGTTGACAGTTTGTGCATTTATTTCCTCTGTCGCACTAGAATGACAGGAGTGTTGCTGTATTGATTTGAACACTTGAATTCACCAGTGTAAATAAGGAGAAATCAAGACTCTAAATTTCCCAGTGTCTGCCTGCGTGTGCTGGTTTTGGCTGGCGTAGAGTTAATTTTCTTCATAGTAACTAGTATGGGGCTGTGTTTTGGATCTGTGCTGAAAACAGTGTTGATAACACAAGGATGTTTTTGTTACTGCTGAGCAGTGCTTACACAGAGTTGAGGCATTTTCTGCTTTTCACCCCACCCCATCAGCGAGTAGGCTGGGGGTGTACAAGAAGTTGGGAGGGGACACAGCCAGGACAGCTGATCCCAACTGACAAAAGCGGTATTCCAGACCGTATGATGTCATGCTCAGCAATAAAAGCTGGGAGAAGAAGGAAGGGAGGGACGTTCAGTGTGATGGTGTTTGTCTTCCCAAGTAAGTTATGTGGGGTGGAGCCCTGCCTTCCTGGAGATGGCTGAACACCTGCCTGCCGATGGGAAGTGGTAAATCAACTCCTTGTTTTGTTTTGCTTGTGTGCACATCTTTTGCTTTAGCTATTAAACTGTCTTTATCTCTACCCACGAGTTTTCTAACTTTTACTCTTCCACTTCTCTCTGCCATCCCACTGGGGGGGGGTAGTGAGAGAGTGGTTGTGTGGGGATTAGTTGCCAGCTGGGTTTAAACCATGACACTGTGCCATGGTAAGGACATACTTCTTCAGAAGCTGGAATTCTGAGTAAAATATCAAATTCCAAACCTCAGCCAAAGGGGCTGGATACCATGTGGCTCTTAGAATCAGTGGAGCTTATTGCAGTTTACGCTGTGTTTCCAGATATTTATACTTGGAACAGCTGTTTTATTCCTGTTGTCTACTGAAAATTATTGCTGTTAAGTACAATAGCCAAAGGTCATGGGTAGAATGTGAAAAAGAATGCAAACTTGTGATGGCATTTAGGCTTCTTTTAGGACTACAGGTAGTTCTTGTGCATAAATCACAGGTAGTATTGTATGAGCATAGTAAAGTTGATCTTGGCTCTGATACTTTCAATTGACAGAAGATGACCTGATTTAATATAGTCTTAGGTTATCTATCTTCTTTTCTCAGTAAATGAATTGTACATGTTTCTATTTTATGCAGTAATGCATTAACAAGATATTAGGTACTCTGAATTCCTGTCATACATGAGCAGTTGATGGCCGCAATGAGGCTGAAGTTGAAAAGACAAAAAGTTTTTAAGTTATGTAGGCAGCTTCCACCTCAGGTGTAGCAGACCAAGAATGCTTTAATAGCTTCTAAACTATCTATTTAGTTTAGGTAATGTAATAAAATAATTGCATCTTACTGTTCCATGTAAGAGTTGACTGTTGGATTTTTGTTAAATTTGACAGATAAGTCCAGTATCAATTTTTTCCATAGTTTTCAGTGCAATTTTTAGAAGAATTTGATAGATAATTCCAATTACAGTTTCTTCCATGGTGATGATACAATATTGAAAATCCTTAATTTTCTTGTACTATATCCTGTGATATTGTCTTAATCATTATAAGACAGAAAATCATAGGTTATATTTTTTTACAGACTCTGACATTAGCAGAGTTCTCTTCTTAATGCTCTTAGCAAGGTACAGTTATTTCTGGGTGCTCTGAATAATATGTGGAAATAGGGAATGTTCCCAACAACACACAACAATCACTTTTTGCATGATGGCTGGTACAGGCACTGGAAGGAGATCATATTAATGCTATCAATAGTATACTGTTGCTATTAAAAATGAGCTCCTTTGCCTGTGAAAAAAGGAAGATGAAGCAAGATGAATGAAAATTTTAAAAAAACATGAACATACTAAGACTCAAGATGTGCTAGACTGTAATTACCCTCTTTCCTCCATCTGTTTCTTTTTCTTCTCTTTACTTAGAAAACTATTAGCAATTTTCTAATAATACAAGGGCTAGTTATAGCTGTTGTACTAGGACTCTGCAGGATGAATGCACTACATAAAAACCTTCATCACACCCCTGAAATTCCTATTTTCACCTGCTCAAGTGGTATTCATCCACAGCTTGTAAACAATGGTTTTCTTTGCTGAGTGGAGGATACTCAGATTCAGCATGAGCTTGGCAAAATTACTTTTTCCCTTGCTCAATTTTAAAGCACTGTGCTTTACAAAGTGTGAAGGAGAGTCTGATAGGTAAGGTTTAACGGGTTGTGTTTAGAAAGGAAAGAAAGGAAGAGAAAGCTAACAAGGGCTTACAGATGAGAAGTTAGAGGAGTATAAATGAATAAGATGGAAGAAGAAAAACAACAGAACTTAAAAGCTGTAGAGAAACAATATATTGCACCTATCCATAACCTAGATGCTGTTCAATTTATTTTATAGTCTTGGATACTAATACTTATCTCCTCTTGTTGCACAGAATGACATGAAGGTCTGGGCAGTTAAATGGAGAAAATTCCAGTATATAGACCCCATTTTTTAAAACTCAGCATCTAGCGTGAATTCTGTCACAAATATTTATTTAAAATATACTTTTTGTTTATCAGACTCAAACTGTGCACTTTGGGAGGTATTTTGCTTGGAGTGGAGCTGGTAGACCACGTGCTAACAGGACAGTAAGTGTGTGTTAATATCTAGGAGCTACAACTAGCTGAAATACTTTTCCAGGTTTTCAGAGGAACTTCTTCTATCAACACTTCAGATTTTTTATTAGTAATTTTAAGACTATTATAATGCGGATTTCTAATGAACAGGGGAATGAAGGCTGCACCTAAGTCATAGGATACAAATTTCCCATGTAGAATGCTTGGAGACATACTTTCTTTGGATACTAGTATTAAAGTAGCCTGTTCCTGAGTTCCGTAACTATTAGTAAATAAAATGCTAAATTAACAAGAGATTTTATCTTATTGGCAACCAGTTGTAATAATGCTGAGCTTCCTGACTGAAAACTGAATAGACTGCACTACAAAATTTATTGCCATGTAGGATACTTGTGCTTTGATTACCTGCCTTTCTGTATAGATTTGATGTCTATTATTACATTTTAAACATCTGTATGTCACAGAGATTTATTTAGAAGCTGTTACTGCTTTAATTTGTGTCAAAACATTGGAAGTTTAAGGAACCACTAGAAAATCCAATGAAATACTGCAGCAAATGGTTTGCTTCTAAAAAGGTGTTTGAACTACCATATACTGTTGGTGAAAGTTCATAAAGAAACAAACAAATCTGTCTTAAATTTTATGAGAGAAGGAGAGAAGGGAATTCTGTTGCATTCCCATCATACATAACAAACATATAACTCTTCTATCTTCTATAAAGAATCTATTCCAGTGTGATTTAATCTTTATTTTAGCCTTCAATATACAGCATATGTAACAGGATAACTGCATTCTTAACTAGTTATGACAGTATTTATAAAATGGCATTTCGGCTCATATCAATTTGATACCTACAAGCAAATACTAAGAACATGCAACAGGAAGGATTTCTAAGTGAGATGTTCCTCTCAAACCCATATTTCTAGATTTATACACAGAAGAAGAATTATTGGATTTTCAGTGTGATATTCTGATCTGTCCATATGTCTTAGGGTTTTTCATTTGTTCAAAACTGTCACTTGACTCAGAAGCAGACACACCAGTCAAGCAAGATCCATGGTTTTACTGTTAAGGTCCCTGTGCTTTTCTGCATTGACTAGAGTGAATGCCTACTTAAACAGAATCTGAAACCAAGATAGAGAGGAAAATTTTAGAAATGAAGCTGATTAGCAAACTGAAGAAAGAACTTTCTATTCTTATTAGGTTGCAACATTTAAGTTTTAGTACCATGACCAAATCAGTCAGAAAAATGGAGGAAGTCTACCAAGAATATCGACAAGATGAAGCTTAAATGAGAGTATGAGAAGTGCAAACTGAAATTAGAGAACAAAAGATAATGTGAAGTGCCCAGTCCATGTGGACTCCCAATGAGTAAGGATTGCACTGACATGTTTTTCTTTTGCAATAAGGTGGGCTTTTTGAAGAAAACTCGCAATTAACATGAACAGGTCAGACAGAAAGTTTGGATGGATTTCTTAGTGTTCTTTTTGTCTTTTGTGTGAATAAAACAAATTCATCAGGGTTTATAAAAGGTTAAACATGTAAGAGACAGCAGTACCTTCTAGAATACCTTACTCGTCCATTTCTTGTCTTGGAGAAGACCAAGGCAAACAAGACTAGTAGTCATAGTCAGAAATTCTCCAAGACTAGTTCATTGTTCCAGCTATTTCTTAGTATTGCCTGCTTCATTGATTATTTTTTTTCTGCTCTGCCTGACTCAGTTGGGAGTGCCTACTTGTGACTCACTACTCAATGAAGCAGTGTGAGCCCAGGGATGAAGGACAAAAACTTTTGAGGATTTATCACACTGGTGAAGATGCTTACCCTGTTTATTGGAATGCACTGAGTCTATGTCCAAAAAACACTGGGAGAAAGAGAGAAAGACTTCAGGGAATAAGCTAAGGCCACGACAGTGGGCGCTTTTGGGGAGCCCTTGCCTGCCTTGTATTGTCCACATGATGGCACTGCACGGGTATCTGAGATACGTGATGGTGGCGACAGCATGTGTGGCTTTTCCACATTGTAGCGAGTTCTTGGAATTCTGCAAAGAGAAAGAACCGATCCAAAGTCACCCTCTACCAGATGCCCACCCTAGGCTTGCAGAATAGTTTGGGCTTGCATCCAGGCAGTCCATTCAAATATAGATATAGCCAAAATGGGAGACTTTATCAGTGCTGAATGATATTAAAGCGTCACTGTTACAGAATGTAATTTCAGTATGAATGCAATATTAATAGCAGCAAGTAGATTCTCTCTGCACGTCCATTACTTTGTATTACCTAAATCTATGCTTGTTGGGCCAAAAACCCCTTAAATTCAGAAATGGTTATAATGTCTTCACTGTAAGCCTCTCCCAGCTGCACCAAACTCCAGTTAATTAGTCAGAGCATTGGGTATGTATAGAAAAGAGTGAACAGTCTGACATAAAGCTTACCCTAAATTCTTTTTGTATCTAAGTGCAGTGGTAGTTTTTGTTTTCCTTTTGGTCAAAGTTGATAATTATAACAAATGACATTGAAATTTGTGGGAATGCTGATCCTGAACAGAAAAGTTCCTTATGTGATTGTCTCAGCAAGGACTTCACGGAAAATAAACTGGATAAATATGGTAAGTTCACCTCATGGATTCTCCAGCATTTTCCCAGCTGATGACTGGAGCTGGGCTTTCTGAGGTATTCTCCATCGCAGAACAATCTGACTTGTTATCATTATTACTTATTTGTCTTAAAGAAAGAAGTTGAAATAGTAAAACTCACATGAAACAAGTAAAATAAGAAGGATGCTTGAATGATAAAAAGTTTTTATTTATTTCCTTGGGGACTCACTCAATTCTACCAGTCTGATGATGACTAATGTAGCTGGAGAAGGAAGGTCATTACCAGATAATGGAGCCTGTTTATTATGCCTCCTGCTATTAGGATGAACTATTTTCTCCAGTAGATTGTTTAGGATTTCTTAGGGATAGCATTTCTATAGCACATCTTGGGTTTTTTTCTTTTTTTTCTTTTCTTTTTTTCATGATAAGAGAAAAAACAGCATCCAGAGGAGCAATTTAAAACTAGAAGGTTTTCCTAAAGTGCATATATTCTAATACATCCTGGAAGTTGGTCAGTTTTTGTAATCACTGGTAGTGAAGGACTTTATCAATTGCAGGCATGCTATGCCCATAACGATTCTATTCAGGGGTGGCAAGGAGCTTAAAAAATGTGTGTATTGCAGCCAAAAATGCACACAGGAGGCACTCTGCATTATGTGTCATGTGCTCTATAGATATTGCTCCAAACTGCATTTTTGGGGTCTGTCCCACCTGGAGGGGAGCAGCTGCAACCTGCTCCATATTGCACCTTGTAGTCCTAATGCACTGCCAGGATTAGCGGCACAGAGCCAGGGTGTATAGAGATGTGCCTCAGGCTTGTCTCTATCTGTGCCTTTGGGAAGTGACGGGGAGATGTGAAGGAACCATGAACCCTCCCTGTCAGGAAGGTTGAAGGCAGCTGCCATACCTCAGCATGGGGGGAGGAAGGTGTGCAGCACTGCATCTGGTCTGGACACTTCCACCCTGCAGAGCACTGAACCCAGCAGTAGGTGCTTTAGCATCATGAAAAAAAGCCAGATCCTGGAATACAATGAAGAAAGGAAGGAAAAATCAGGAAAAAGAGGCAGAGCAGAAGGCCTGTGAGCCTGTGGTGGGGTGCCTCCGGTCTTCAAAAGCTGCAAGGGTGAAGAGAAGCAACTTTCATTTAGCAGTCTTGAACGGTGCAATAATAGGATTTAGAATGGGTTTGAGGTACCATCTGCAGATGGCCATCACATGAACTGTCCGCTTCCTCTCCCAATGCAGTAAGATGTTTTTTCCATCCCTGTTGCCACCCTTGGCCCTGCTTCAGTCTTCATGAGCATGTGGCAAAAAATATTTTATTTCAGCCATATTATTTTAAGTATAATATGAGGTGCAGCTGCCAACATTAGAATGTCTAAACAGAATATTTCAATAGTTTCCCAAAATAAATGTTAGCAAATTAAATGTTATATTCATGTAACAGGTTTTTAAATTTATCAGTTCTGGCTTTTCTGATAGAAAACATTCCACTGAAAACCATATCGTGTCAATAATGTTTGGACATTGTCATGACAGAAACTTCTTAACCTTTATATTCCTAACACTTTTAGGCAGCTGTTCCTTGATGCTATTTAGTGTGTGCTGGAAAAATGCATAAGAACTCACAAGAAGCAAATACTTCTACAGCTGAATTTTTTTAGTTCCTCCATATATCATGCACTTGTTTATATATGAGTTTCTTATGATCCCAGAGGAATTGTATCACTAATCCTTTTCACATTTGTGAGTCTCATCTTATGCATATTTTGTCTCACTGTGGTGAACAGGGATTAATTATGCCTTAGTAACAATTAATTCTACCATTCATTGTGCAGCAATGTTGAAGTTTGCTCAGGAGCAGCACTTATGAGAATAGTCAGCACAGGTAAATGGAAGAAGTGATAGGCATAACAGCAAAAACTGAAAGGAAATAGCAGGAAGCCATTAGGGTGAAGGCAGTTAAACTCCATAGGATGAAAAAAGGAAAGTGTTATGTTTTAAAAGGCTCACTTTACACTAGGAATAAAACCAGATCCTTTATTTTGGGAGAGAAAATGAGGGATGACAATTAGAAAATTACATTTAGTATATTGCAGCCCATTGCTCTTCTGAGATCTTTGCTGCAATATTGCTAGCCTGACCTACTCACCTGAAGTTTATGCTCAGTTTTGAGCCTTTCCACCAAAAAAAAAAAAGAAACTGCATCTTTCTTCCTGTAGCAAGCATGTTTCTTCCCAGATTTTCTCTGTTACCACAAGAATGAAACACAATATCACAGGAGTACAAACACCTAGCTTGTGTGCAACTTTAGGTTAAGTTGCTAGCTCTATTCTTTTTTTACTGCTTTTGGCACTGTTTTATAGTTGAGTTATGTGCTTTGTGTGTTAGGCAGTTACAGAGCTAATGCTTTTTCACTAAAGGAAAAGATAAATCATATAGAATGAATAAACAGAGTAGAGTTTTTAATGATAGTGAGAATATAATTCTGTTTAAATTCTGTGAAGTGTTGACAACCAGCTAATAGAAGCACAGGAATACTGTTTCTTTTTTTTTTTATTTCTACTATTTCTTATGCTTTTAAAATCACTGAGTAAATCTGGTTATTTGTATGTAGAAGGTCCTATCTTTACATTTTTGCCCCAGAATCATAGACCAAATAAGTACTGGTTGTGGCATTGTGAGAGAGGAGAAATGCCAACTGCTAGTCATGATTATTCATCACTGAGGGTTGAAACCTTCAGAAAAAGCAATATTTAAATTAAGTGAATGTTGTCTTGTTGAAAGTATTTATAGAAATTTCTATAAGTACCATATTCTAGTGCTTTATACATTTAGAATGGTTTAAACAAAGCATAGGTTGAAAGGAATAGAAAAATCAATTCAGCAAGAGGTGGTTTCCTGTTCTTAGTGCTGCCTAAAATGGAAGGTTACAAAGCTTGAAGGAGTTGTATTATCTATCATTAAGCAGATATAATTCATCTCATGGAGTACATAGTAGGGAGATACTGTCAATACCTAGCTCTGTTAAATAGAAATAAGGAATAATCTGACTATGTAAGGTCTTTCATCCACACAGTAGTAATCAAAACCAAAAGCATATAGAAAAGAGAACAGCTACTGCTCTCCACTGCTCTCCACTGATAAAAAAAAAATAGAAAATATATTGTCTACTTAGAAGCATTTAAGGAAATAAATTCAGGTGACAGTCATGTTTTTCAGTCTAGTTGTGTCAGAATCTACCCTCAGCTTTCTATTCATGCTTACTTCTCACAGTAAATTGTCACTATATAAGGAAACATTTCCTTTGATTTCTGTCAACCAGAGAATCTATGCATAAATTCATATTATATTTTCCTTCTTGAACCCTTGAAGATAGAATCTGTCCTTCATGGTTCGGCAAACTAGTGTCTCACAGCTGTTTCCATAAATACTTCAGTACTTGCTATGCTAGCAAAAATGATCATTTCAAAGGAGAGTTTTAAAAAATTCTGTACTACATATCTTCCTTACTCTAATAGTACTGACTGATTTAAGACTTTGCTGAATAAATCTTCAATTTGGTAACACAAATTGTTATTACAAACTCCTCATCCCCTCAGTTCAGTTTACTAGAGAGCTTTGTGGATTTGAAATAACAGTGTGAATATGGAAGGCAATGGAGAGAAGACAGAAACGCTATTGCATTGAGATAGCTGTGTTAAGTCAGTGGTGCAGGAAAAGAATTTCAGGTGGAAAGGATTTTTTGTTGTTGTTAAGGAAATGGAATAATTTAAAATATTTTAAAACTCAATGATACTTTTTCTGACTCGATGTATACAATTCATTAAGAATTATTTTATGTTTGCAATAAAAAACTAAATTTGAAGAAAATATAAACAATTAAAAATAATATCATTGAGCAATAAAATGGTTTTGAATTTTCTATGCATTCTTTGAATTATTTTAACAAAGAAGTTTAATAAAAGCAACATATATTCTTAAAAAGTTTTAGTGTCACTGAATGAGTAACTTTTCCCTGGGAAGTTCACCTAATTCTGACTTATCTCAGTTTAATGCATGGAAAATCAATAGGTACACTGAATCACCATGGGTGTAGCATGCCTACATCCCCTTTGCTAACAACTGGCAATTTCTGGCAGACTTTTGGGACTATTTTTCACATGCCTAAGTAGTTTGAGCTTAGTACTACTTATAACATCACAGTTATTATACACTATAATGTTATACTGTAATTACTTAAATGTCACAGTTACTAAAAGTCTCATATAAGGAATAGACTGTCACAGTAAAATGCAAGCATAGAACAAACAAAAAAAAAGGAGTTAATGACATCAGGTCACTACATTAAAAGTTATAAACAGAGCAATGCACAGAATAGAAAAATGTGGAGCTATACATAGACAGTCTTGGCACAAAAATGCCATTCAGAGCAACCTCAACAAGCTAGAGAAATAGGCCATATTCTTCAATCAGTTTCTTTGTTGCTTTTGTCAGAGATATGTGTGGCAGAACAAGGGTCAACAGACTTAAGTGAGATAAGGACAGGGTTGACTGGGCATGAGGGGAAGACTTCCCCAACCAAGTAGTGAAACACTGAGCATCCCGGTCTAAATTCAAGACCGTTTTGAGCATGAGGCTGGACTAGATGACCTCAGGGTTATGCTATGATTCAGTAAGCCTCTCAACTCCCTGCAAACTTTTGCTTCTATCACAGCAAAAAGTCTGATGAGGATTTGAAGAAAAAGAAGGCTGCTACTTAAATTGTGGGAAAGCGCCTACCAAACCTGTGGGGTGTAAAGAGAAAGGGAAGGTGTATTTGAGGGGACTGCTACACATCCACAAAGATGTTAGGAAGATATGTCACCATTCTAATATGACTAGAAGGACCTGAAATGAAAGAGCTGTGTGATAAAACAGACAGCATTTAATCTGTAGTTGCAGGTGACATTATCTAAGAGATAAGGGCTGAACAGGAGAGATGAGAGTGCAGACACCTACAGAATCACCATGGAAGGTGGGAATATGTGATGAAAGAGAATGTTACAGGGAAAGGTTAATGGAGGCATTACAAAGTAGGTGTAGGGGAGCCAGGACTGGATTTTGAGAGAACTTGATCACAGAGATTAAAGACAGCTGACCAGATGAGAAGATGATAAATTTCTGGTTCTGTAGGAAGAGAAAATGAAGGAGCTGGAGATCACTAAAGCGGTCATTAAAGGAACTGATGAAATGCTGGAGGGAGCTTTGGATGTTTTCAAGGTTGTTTTAAAACAAGGAAAGAGAGATTGCCTGAACAGAAATTGGAAATTGAAGTTGAAACAGAAAAGAATATGTACTGATGGTTACAGAGATGATTAAGGCTGAAAGTCTGAGTTTGGTTCTGGAAAAGAGGAAACTAGAATCTGTGAGATGAGGAGCAGAAAACAGGAAAAGGTTGGAGGTAAGAAGTGGCTCAAACCGAAGTTGATGTCACCACGTTGAAGACTAAAGAAAATAGTAGTAGTAGCAATGTAGCAGCATGCAATACTCCAGGCTTGGGGAAGAGTGGCTGGAAAGCTGCCCGGCAGAGAAGGACCTGGGGGTGCTGGTTGACAGCCGGCTGAATA
>JAVJGG010000074.1:17171505-17201912 GCA_035590195.1 Aviceda cuculoides | reverse complement strand
TGTCCCCCTAGCAACCCGTATGGGGAAAAATTCCTTTAACAGAAAAAAGCCAGAAGAGTTTCTGAAACTCCAACACCTGTGTACATGAAATATCTTTTAAAGAAAAGATGAATACGTCTCAAGCAGTTTTACAGCCAAAGGAGGATCAGGGATTCTAAAAGGTAGAACACACTTAATGTAGGGCACATCAGCTGAATAAACTGTGTAGGACATGGAGAAGTCCATAGGCTTGATGGTTTGGGCTTTTTTATTTTTAAATAAAAATAGTAGGTTGTATAGCACAGCAAAGTATTAAATTGGTGATGGTTTGGCAGGTGAGGTAGAAGTCCCTTTTGGGCCTTGATAAAGAAAAAAAAAAAAAAAAAAAAGATTCAGTCATCCATGAAATGTATACATAAGTTCAATTCCTGTAAGAAATCATCCCTTTTTCCAAAGTCTGCCCTTTTCAAAAACAAGATTTTGGTTACCATCAGACACAGATAAATAAAAAATCCCTAAATCTAAAGGTAATTGTGTGATTAATATCTGTATTATTGGCTGATAGACAGTGTGTTCAGTAACAAAAGAGGGGCACAATGGACGTGAAACTGGCAAGAATCAAAGGGGTTTGAACTGATTGTTTTGATTTACAGTACTGTTAAATATGATTTTTTGGAAAGTTTACGGCAACAGCCTGCTATCAGAGTTTCTGAAAAGTGTTGTTCTACTAGGTCCCATACCGTAAGTAGCTGTAGGGACTCTGTAATTACTTTAATTATTAATGAAGTGGATATGTAAGAATGTGCTTTTCTTAAGCATTGGTTTATCAGTGATTTGTGACAACTGGTAAGGTATGGTTCATTGGCAGGGAATTGACAGTCCAATTTTTCTGTATTACCTGACCACTTGTGTCACAAAAATCCTAGATCTTTTGACAGGGTTATACAAGCAGCAAAGATTTACTTTGCAAAGCTATCAGAAAATCCTTGCAGTACAGATATTCATATACCACCAGAAACCTTAAGTTAGAGAATCCCACAGTGCTTCTCTTATGACTAGATTGAAATATGACCTGAAATGCAACAGTGCTCAGCCTCGCAAGCTCTTGTCTGGTTGGTTACTCGGTCACCCAGTGGAAGCCACCATCCCTCTATTATGCACATTCATGTTTTATACTACCTGTGAAGAGACTTTTACAGCTAAGAAACAGATCAAAAGGAGACAGCATACAGGGTAGCAAAGCATATGAATTTAGCTGATTAAGAAACACCACAGAGGTGGTTATGATCAAGTCCTGTCTTTCCGGATTTGCTGCCATTCTGGGGACATCCCCATTTGGGGGTTTTACCTTCTTCAAATAGATGTGCAGAGATAGCATGATTTAGAGAAAGCAAGCTATCCAAGCAGTCTTTCAAAAAATAAAAATACATGAGGTAGTGTCAGCTGTTTCCCTTACAAGGCAGTCACCATTAAGTGGTGGAGCATTCCTTCCCTCTGATTACTTCTACTCACTCTGTTAGTTTGTCATTTGTAAGCTCACCATGCATGAGAGCCAAGGGGTTCTTCCAGGACAGACAGTGTCTGTGGAGTATGTGTTTTCTGGTATCTGGCCTGCTTAGAGAACCTTCTGTGTCACCAGCCTACACCTTTGACATCCAAGCTTAAGTGTTCCCCACTGAGATCTGTTCCATTATGTCCATAGTAACTTTGCAATCAACTGTCAGAGCTTTCAGGTGAAAAATTTGCAGTATAATTTCACTCATCTTGCTATGGAGAGTATGTTCATCAGTAGTGACAGTATTTGATCCAGCAATAAACTGGAAAAAAGATAATGAAAGTTTCAAATATATTTCCTATTGAAACCATTGCGTGATTGAATTAAGGAAAAGGGAAAGCTCAAGGTATATGGCTTCATGTTTGTACTAAAGGTGCCAGTGTGAGAATCAACTCTTCAGTTTATGTTCATTTTTAAACTCAACACTGAATTTCTTTTTTTGCAACTTGAGCATTTCTTTCTGAAGGACTTTCAAGCACATGGACTTCACAATAATGGAAACATTTGGTAAGTTAAATTATATGATCAAATACTCTTGCTGAGGACTGCTTCAAAGGCTCATGAAAATCTCCAAAGATACTAGGTGACTTCCACGGACTTTGGAGTTTATATTCACTGAAATCAATTATGACATGTCTAGTTGATTAGTGAAAGTGATAATTAACACAGTCCTAGTTAATTAAATCAATAGTATCATGCAATTAGAATAATAGGATATGCAAATATTCTCAGTAGCAATTTCATGCATAATCTGCAGACTTTGAATTATTTGACAGAACCTATATTTACCAGTTGAATACAAAATAAAATGAAGAATGTAGTAGTTTTATTCTCAAATGCTGATGTGCAGGAAAACATGTATTGACATGATGTGTTATTTTATGAACTCTTACTCTACAAACTGCTCTTGACATTTAAGACCTTTGAATGTACTTTGCAGTAGCTTTATTAACAGTATATTATCATGATAATCACCAGTAAGAGCACAGAGGGGAGTGGAACATTATTCCCAGTACCAGCGGTTCACGAATTTTATGAAGGCACCAGATATTTTAAATTCCACATTATAAACCAGTAATTACAGTAAAACATTTGAATATCTTTAAAATAATCTGGTTTGTCTGGGGAAGGAGTCCCTCACACATAGATCTCTTCGTTCTGTTGCCTAGGCTGTAATAGGCATGATCTTGTGGCTGTGTCAGAGTAATGTTATTAAATTGAAAATGGCCTAGACTGTAGTCAGTGGTAGACAGGTGACTGTTTTGTATCACTGTACTAAGCAGAAATGAAGGTTATTGGAGAACATCCAATAAAACCCCTCCTTAATAGTAAACAGAGCTGGGCCTTCTGAATAATCTTGTTATGTATAGTAAGTAACAGTTCTAGAAAAGAAAATAGATTATTAAAATTCCTGAGTTAGGACATCCATTTCCTCAACTTGGGAACATGAGAATTTTTATTTTTTACTGAAGTACTGTAAGATTGAGAACTGCATAGCAAAGTTTAAATTTTAAGATCATGTGCTGCTGTCACATCAAGAGGTGTGGTGATTTTATGTGATAGAATTTAATGAATATTATAATGAAACTCTCTTCAAGGATGGCCGCTTTCAAAACCATCAGTATTTGTGGACTGTGGCCAGATCTGCAGTCAGTACACACCACAGACATAAAATTATTAATAAAGAATAACTCAGGAGGAAAAAAATATACTTCTAATCATCTCACAAAAGGCACTATATTTACTATGATATTTTTCCTTGTAATGTTCTCTTCAGACCATCTTATTGCTTTTTAAAAGTACAAGTAGCATCTGTTTTATGTAGTGTAATAAGGATATTTTTATAGGTTTCAGCAGCTTGTTTGTTATACTTGTCATGATTTAATTTAATGTTGTGATCACCCTTTCTTCCTATATTCTGTGATGTCACCCTGCATGCTGCACATTTCCGCTGTATTTACATAACACCATTAGGAACCAGAGATGAGTCTTTTCAGTTTCAAAGTACAGTGCGAGCAGTCCCACAGGATATGGGGTTTTTTGCTGTCTGCAGTGTAACTTATTATGTCAAGCCTGAATTGATTTGTCAGAGTGGTCATCAGTGGTGTAAGGTGGTTTTAATTTCACTCTAAAGTTTAGCACTATTTTCCAAGGTTAATTAAGTAAAACCTGTAATTTCAACAAGCCACTTAAACTGGCTGATTTAGGTATTGGTTGTGTTGTAATACACAAACTAACTTGGCCATTATTATCGTTACAACTACTCATGACATGAAAAGCAAAGAGGAAAAGTGTACTCCCACTTATTCATTAATGTATACAATTTAAAAAGCTTTTTCCCTTCATATTTCCCTTCAATCTGCAGACAATATGGTCATACACAATTTTGCTTAGAAAAGTGGACCTAAAATGCGGTCAGTTTATTAGACTATATTCATATTATGCCTGCTTGCAATTTAAAGCTATCTTACGTTTTGACACTATCTCAGTTGCAGCTGAGAGCTTTGCCAGTTCAATACAATCACATTAGTAAAGAGATGAACTTCCAGCCTTCCATGCTTTTTTAACATTAATTTCATGTAGCTTAGCAGAAGGACTCCAAATTTGAGTAACTGCCTTGATTTTCTTACTTTTCTTTTTTTCCCCAGCTGGCTAAATTAGCATAACAATAGTGACCATAATCGACTTGATTACTGCGGTGCTAGCAAAGAAAGGTGCCATGTCACATTTCTTCACTGGGGGATTACAGAAAAAGGATGCTTTAGACCAGAATCTGAGCTAACACTGTTAACGACAGCTATCTTGCTCTCAAGGGTTACTTCTTGCGTGATGGGTGGTAAGCAGAGACAGCCTTCTTGTTATGTTGTCTTATTCTCTCATTGTTTCAAAAAGTCATCTATTTTTACCCGTTTCTGATAAAGAAGATAATGCAGTTCATAGCAAGATTATCAAAAGCTTGTTGTACAGTCTTGTGTATTTGTGATGTGAAAGAGGGCATTCCACAGAAAGGGTGACTGGTGATAATTTCAAGTTGGGAGTTCTGTGTGCTTAAACAGCAAATGACAGGACTCCACTGTACTTGAAAGTAAAGTTGGTTGTGGGGGTTTTTTTAATCACTTCCTGTTTCTAATGGAGCACTTTTAACTATAGAGTTGCAGAGCTAAACAGTTGCTCTCAGGGTATCTGAATATCAGTAGTTGCAGCCAGATGTATCTCTGTTCTCCTTCCAGCTGTGTGCATCATAGGATCCCATATGGAATATGAAATGTGCTTCCTCATGTTTAACCACAGATACAAACATAATTGTCACCCTTTCCAACGGTGGTCAAGACATAAGGGCACACACACAATTTATAACATGGATCTGTATTATTTATTGTAAAGATTGTGAATGCCAGGAAGTTGTGGTTACCTTTGAAGATTCTAATAAGCTTTGAGAGGGGAAAAAACAAATAGAGACTGAATTGAGCTGGGAAGCAATGGTAAGCATGAAGCTATCTGAGAACGTGCAATGTAGTATCTGAGGTTTTGCATGATCCAATATGTGCTATATAAATAGCTATCCTGCATCTTCTGTGGTGGATCAGTGGAAAACAAACTGCAGCTTACTAGTTTGCAATAAGTCATTGCAATATGCTGGTGGCATAATTTCTCAAGTTCACAGTAGAGGCTGACTTGAATCATGATCCATGAATATGCTTCCAGTGGGATCTTCCAGCAGCTTGCAAGTCCCATTTCACTGCCCTTTGGAGTCAGAAAGAGCATTAAATAAGGGCAACAGCAGATAGCGTCTGCTTATCTCTTATAAGAGATAGAAGGAGCTTATATCCAGAGTCACTAAACTGAATTAAAACATTGGGATGATATCATTTTAAATGTGATTTGTTTGGTGATATAACATTCATTAGAACAGTGACTGGACAAGGTACTGGGCTTTTAATAGGGCAGCTCAGGTACAAGTTATGGGTAGAAAATTTAAGCAGATGTCTATGTTACTGTACTGAGAGAGTTATTACACATTAGAACAGGCTGCCTAGAGAAGTGGTGGAGTCATCATCCCTGGAGGTATTCAAAAAGTGCATAGACAGGGTACTCTATAACATGGTTTAGTGGGCATGGATGATGGTTGACTTGATGATCTTGAAGGTCTTTTCCAACCTAAATGATTCTATGATTCTATGTTTGGCAACAGAAACAAAGTCCTTTCTAGACATTTAGTTTAAAACTTAATTATGTAAATGAAATAAATTTCTATTTCTAATGCAGCTGATAAAAAATAATTGGGTTCCTGTTGAAGATTTTCCTTGAAGAAGGTGTCAGAAAACCAAACTATGAACCTTTTTTGTGTTTATTTTTAATGTTTCTTTAAGAAACATCTGAATATCCACAGAAAGTAATGCTTTTGGCAAAATGCCTTTGACACAGTTGTAGGTGAAATCTCACAGTTAAATCGCAAGTAGAGACCTTAAGTGCCTGAGCAGCATAGGTATATCCAGATGGTTAAAAATTCAACATCCTTTGTTTTACTTTAGGATAAGACTTCACAATCTTTTTGTACCAGAGAAGAGGATAGAACTGGGTCTTCTGAATCTCATATTTTCAAATACGTTAAATGTCTTTAGCTCCTCTAAAACCCCTCATGATTTAAAGCTATTCAGCATTTACAGAGGATCACATTACTAAGTAGGATTCATGTTTTCACGAAAAAAACCCACTCTGAGCAGGAAGGCCTCTCAGACTTGGTACATTTGAAAACTCCTTGAATGTACTTGACTGGAATATAGATTATTTTATTACTGAAAACTGATAAAATATTTACTGATAAATTGCTTTGGAGCCCTTTTGGAAGACAGTCCAAAGTCCAACTGGTTCAAACCCTATTTGGAGGAAACACATGTAACGCATGAGTAGAGCACCACACTGCCACTCAGGAGCTGGGGCTCTTTTCCCAGCTCTTTTACTCACTTCTGTGGCAGTCTGGAACAGTCATTTCTCCTCTTTTCTGTGTTAAAAAGCAGGGTTGGAGGCTAGTAGTATTTTGATGCTTTTGGCATTTGTATTGAGGATGGCAGGAAAAACAAAATTTGTATTAGAAATTTTTTTCCTTCATTAAATGATTTCTTGCTTTGATTTGAAAAATGGATTAGAGTCTCTTTGCTTCTTTTATTTCAGAAAAAATTTTGCTTAGATTGTTCATTTTTAGGTTGAAAATAAATTTTGGCTGCTTTATCACCCACCTTAAAGCAAAAGACTGCAAAAAGGCATATATGTATTGCAAAGTTTGCTCAAGATATACCGCTTCATGTCTGCATCAGTAGGCAATGGAAATAGCAGTAAGTATGGGTGTGTAGGGTATTGAGGACCCACCATTCTTCCTATATGCTCTTGGAGACTAGGACTTCAGACCAGCTCAAGTCAGGCTCCATGGACTGCATCTTTAGGTTAAATTCCTCTGAAGACAGTCCAGCTTGTACACTCTGAGACCACTCTGTGATGGGACCCCAAGTATTGTAAGGGGAGAGGATCTGTATGCTTGCTTTAATAGCTCTCTTCTGATTCAATGCAGAGGCATCTTCATTCCTCTGTTAAACTGCAAGTGGCAGAGGGGTATAGCTAAAATTTGACTCCTGGATAACACTCTTATATGAAGTTTTTATCTTGAAGTTGTATTTATTTTCAGATATCAATGTGTCTGTTTATCAATGACATTTGTCATACTACCTGTTACTTACATATTTAATGAATCATTTATAATGTGCCCTTTGCTCTGGCATATGGGTTTATGACCAAAAAAGTCAAGAATTAATATTTAATTGTCCATATTGGGGAGTAGAACTAATTCTTTCCCCTGTTATCTAGAGGAAATGACTTAGGAAAATACAGCCAATGAAGCATGACAAAAAAAGGAAATGTGCGGCATTATCCAAGTGCATTTGGTTCTGGGAGAACCTGTGTTCAAATGAGTATTTTTTTCTGCTGTTACTTTTTGCATATTGCATGAATATATATTAGCTGCATGCTAAAAGAAACTCTTTGGATGAATGGAAGAAAGTCTCAGAAGCCAGCAGTTTC
This sequence comes from Aviceda cuculoides, assembly GCA_035590195.1. NCBI lineage: Eukaryota > Metazoa > Chordata > Aves > Accipitriformes > Accipitridae > Aviceda > Aviceda cuculoides. The sequence continues at coordinate 17,194,306 of JAVJGG010000074.1, read as the reverse complement.
TACTGCACTTCATTCTGCTGAGAAATTATTCTTTTACAAGTAGTTCTATTGACAAAATAAAGACTGTGTTCTGAATTCGTTGTGGAACAAGGTGCCACTCATCAAAGGGCCAGGTTGGCTGGCTGTTGTCCTGTCTTCTTTCCATGTCTGGTTATTTGCCTCCAGTCTGTGTTTCTCAAAGACTGACCCACTGAGCAGAAACAGTAGCTCTTACATTTCTAATCCATGAGCTGTAAGGAAAACATCTAAGAAAGTATTAGAGCCAGAAAAGACTGGAGTTGTTACTGTCTGTTGTATCAACAACCCAGGTTTTAAAATCATCTTGCTTCCCCTGATGGTTCTGAGATCCTTTACATGAAAGTTAGTCATCTCTCACTGTTTTGTAAGCTTTCCCTTCCCTTTTGAAATAGGCACAAGGAGGTATGAATCTGAAATAAAACCTCATTTGTAAATCTGCCTGATTTCATATGTTTAAATTAGATAATTCATTTTAGCGTAAATGCATGGGTGGTTTTGAACTTCGTGTATGAAATAAACTTGATATGGAAACATTTCAGCTTCTGCAGCTATTTGGTACAAGAAAGGTTAGCACATACGGTATGTAAAATCTGAATCCCTCTCAGGAAATCCTTATTTGAATTGTAGATGAGAAATTTCTAAAAGTATAATTAGCTTTGCTTGATACCTTTTTCTCCTCGTTCTGTGAAGAAATATCACCCACAAACAAGGAAAGAAAAGAGGATGCTTTCTCTTGCCTGTTAAGCAGTCAGGAAGCATTGCACTGTCATGTTCTCTAATTCATATCTCACCTCTTATTCAGCAAATCCCAAGTGGGTTCTGAGTTTGGAGCATCTTAACAAACTGAGCAATAAAAAGAAGAAATAATATAGTAATGCCCTTCTAAATGGTAGCTGATGATAGTGCTCCAGGAAAGCATTCTAGCAAAGTAAAGTGATTTCTAAAAGTGTACTAGTTTTCTCTGATTTGAAAGGTGAACAGAATGCATCTTTTAGTTCTTGGACAGGCTACTAATTGTCCCTAATTCTAGTCATTCATGATTCTTGTTTGCCTTGAAATAGCATGGCTGATGGCAAGCACCCAGCTGTCATTTCCAATGCATTGTCTGCCCATGTGTTAACAGAGTAAAGTGACTATGTTTGTTTATTTCTTTATTTTTTTAATTCTAAAAACATTTTCTAATTTGGGGGACAAAGAGCTCCCTGAAGCTTATCTACTTCTGGACCTCATGTTCTCATCTATAAAGATGAGGAGCACCATTTCACTTGCACTTGTACTTAACAACTGTGTGAGGAAGGGCAGGAGAATTCCTCATGTTCTTAAGAGGTATACTGATAAAAACCATTACCCATTAAAGAAAGTAGAGAAGAATGTATGTCCCAAAACTAAGGTTCACATCCAAAATTCCCTGGAATTTGAGCAGAGGTTCAGAACTGAGAATTTTGAAGTATACTTCCCTCTTAAAGGAAAAAATAAAAGACTTGAGGCTTATACTTTCATCTCAAGGTGAAAGGAAGGAAGTTGTGCATCTTGGCAAGGAGAAATGGAAGATTAATTATGTGGCTGAGAGATGGATACTTTACCCAACAATGGAGTGAGCAGACTCAGGAGATGACAGTGATTTGAACTACATGGAAGAAACATATGCATCACGTATTGTTGCCAGAACTTTCTTTAAAGGGAGGCTTAATTAATAGTTATATTAATAGTTATTTCTTTTTTCTTTTCTCTTCTGAATTGTCAAGCAACATTTAAATTGCATGTCAAAGGTATTAAAACAGCTAGAAATTTGGTGCGTTTTTTGCTTTTGATATTTTTTACTTCCCCCCCTCCCTCCCCTTAATGCCGAAATTCTCACTTCTTAATGTGATCTCAGGGACTCAGGACTTGAGGTAAAATCTCCAACCCTTTGAGGGTCATTGATTGAGACTATGTAAATGTGGAAAGAATTGAGGTAGCCTTGTAGAATCCTAAAATTAGGAGGAAATGTCTGAATAGTGCAGGATTCACAAAAGCTAAAATTTTGTAATAAATCTCAGCTCTGGGATATTTAGTAAGACAATAAAAAGAAATTGCATGGAAAATTTAGAAAACTTCTAAATGATTGTCTGCACCAGAATGAAATAAAATGCAGAATTTATGTAAGACAGAAATGTGGATTCTTACTGCTGATGGCAAGGATTCACTTTTATGTTTAAAACAGCATTGTTTTAATCATTAAAAGAACATTAACATTGTTTTTTTAATGTTAAATCATAAAAGTTTGATTTGATTTCCACATAACCCTCCTTTTCAAGTACTGATGTCGAAAGCAATATATGTTAGCCTTCAATAGGCTTAACATTCACTTGGTGTCAGCTGTGAAAAGCTGGGATCAATAAGCACAATCTCACCTACCAGATGAAAGTAAAAGAAATAGAAACCTATCACCTCATATTCCCTTTGCAGACGGTTTTTATTTATTTATTTTTATTTGACAGATATTCTACCTTTATTCCACAGTGTGTGTTACTCCTCACTTGCTAAAAGAAGGAGAGAGAGAGAGAGAGAGAGAGAGAGAGAGAAATCCTTATCATCCATCCTACTTCTCCATTTACATTGTTTGTCTGTGAGGAGCTATACTTTGAAATAAACGCTCACAACTGTTCGTGTTTGCCACAGGTTCAAGACAATTTTGGCACATTCAGGCTCTTGCTAATGACCTGTAATTTTGTTTTCATCCACTTAACTTCACAGGTTGGACACCTTTGAAGTGATCCTTGAACCTGTGTTTAAACTATGAACTTTAACTGCTGTAAATCTGCATTCAAATCTAAAGCAGTCTTAAAGACGGCAGCTGGCAAGAAGATAAATTCAGGTGGCTTGCCAAGTAATTCGGGCAGCAGCATGCTCCAAGGGGTGGAATTGCTTCTGCTGTAACAACAGAGGCACGTTGGCTCTTGTCTTACTGCCAATCGGTTTAGTTGGCTGAGTTCATGTTTCTTTGTCTGTATCTTTCAGTATTTATTTGACAGACTCTTTCACAGTGTGTTTTCCCTGGACGACAAGTAAAAAATGTAACACTTCGTAGGTCTGAGCAAACAGTCTTTTCCCTACTAACATATAAAAACTATATTTGATTGTTGTTGATACATTATTGTGAAAAGTCAGGGTGAAAGTGAGAACTCTAACTTGACCCTTTTGTGCAGGTACTTTAGTCGTTTTCTTCCCTTTTTCTTCTCTCTTAATCCCCCATTCCCACTCCCCTCCCTTGAGTTTATGTGACTTTTTCAGAATACCTTATAGCTTTTGCAGCAGAAGTCTTTTCAGAAAACCATTAAAATTCACATCTTTAAGTTCCTTTAGCATTTTGAAAAGCTCTCTGAAGATGAGAAGTGAGATTGGGCTTTTCTCCTAAAGCTGCTTTTTTAATTCTGGCTTTTTTTTTTTTTTTTTTTTTCCTGTTCCCTTCTCTTCTTCCTTTTCTCCTTCCAAATACACTGACAAAACCCTTTAGTCCAACCTTTCCCTCCCATTTCCCATTATTAAAGTGTAAAATATGTTTGGAGTTTTTTTTGGTTGGTTTCTGGTGTTGAACTCTTGGACCTTACCATACTGAAATTAAATTTCCTGTGAAAATTTAACAGAGCATGAGGAAACTCGGGGTTTGCACCAGGCAGACAAACACATTGTGGGTCTAAGGCAGAAATAAGGAGGTGGAGGGCTTTTGCAGGATGGCTGAGTGCTGACAGCTGGAAGCCAGAATGTGCATGTGGAAAGAGTGTAGTTTGCTCCACAAAAGTGCTAAGCCAAGGCAGCGGTTGGTACAACCCAGCATTAGTTGTGCTTGCTGCAGAGCATTTTCATCGGATCCATTCCAGTCAGCCTTACTGAATTCCCTTAAACTCTCCAGAGGTAGTAAAGTACTGAGGTACTTATCCATTCAAGAAGGTCTAGTTATAAGCTATGCCAGTGTGGTTTTGTTGCTCATTCAGTATCATCTATTTTAAACATATTGAGCAATCAATTTAAACTTGTTATTGTCACTGGGGTTTGAAAATTTAATAAGCAATTACCAGAGTCCATTCTTTTGTTTTTAATTTTTACTAAGATGTTGTTCCATTTCAGACCTTAAAGCAATCATGCTCTCTGGAATACTGAATTGAACAAGTCCACAAGTCAGACCAGCTCAGACCAGCTTCTGACTGTATTTTTATTCACTGATTTATTTGGCTGAATGATACAGTGAATTCTCCTTGTGAAACGAGCAAAAAGGAAATGTAAATGCAAGTTAGACCATAAATATAAGGCTCTGTAATGCTTATCAAATCAATGGGCAGCAGACCATGTGACTCTATTCCTATTTTTTGTTATTGTATTGCTCTGCTTTTTGTCGGTACCTAGAGGAAAAAAACATGTCCTCTTACGATTTGTAAATTCATAAAATGCAATTGTCTGTATAGTTCCATATGTCCCTCGTTGATCTTACAAGAGAATATCCAGAGAATCTAGGACTGCATAACTCAATTTTTTTGGTTTCCTTTTCCATTTCCTTTTCCCATTTTTTGACAAAGAACTTTCTTTCTTCACTGTTTTTCTAATTTAGTTCTGACTGAAGAAAAAAAAAATACTTAATTTGTTTTCTGTTTCTATTATTCATCAAGAAGACCAGCAAAATGTTCCAAAATGTGGATGCATTCTATTTTAAATTACTACAATGTTACTCAGACACATTTAGGCTAATACTTTTAAAAACTAATCACATTCTCATTCTTGTTATGCCTATTTCCATATTGCTGTTAAAGGCAATGATTTTTATGGGATTTTCTTCAATACCCATCACACTGGAAACACAAAAGATTGAAGTAAAGCCTCAATGGATAGTAGGTAAGGTTGCAGAAAAATCAGAATTACTTCTCTGGAAATCTAGCCTCTGAGAAGAGAGGGCTTGAAGGACAGAATTCTGAAAATATCAAAAGCTTTTTATTTTTTGTGTCAATACTTTGCAAAAACTGATGCTTAGATTTCAGCAGATAGAGAACAAATTCTTCATGTGTTTTCTTGAAAATTGCATCTTAATATTTAAGTGAACATAAATAGTTTTTAAGGGTTGTGTAACCTGAAATTAAATTGAAGCTTTTCAATATGTCTTAGAAAGTGTCCAGTGGACTAAAAGTATTTTATTTTTAAATGGGATGCTGTTGCATTCAGATGGAATTGATTTCTTTTTCCCTCTATATTTCCACTTTACCATAGAAATAAAACTGTATAAACTGTGACTCTTGCAACAATTTAAGTGTACACCATCTTGGGGAATAGTGTTTTTCCTTAGTAACTAAAAGTACCAGTAAAATGCTAGGAACAGTTTCACCATCCTGTACATTCCTAATTTTCTTCTAAGAAAATCCTTTTTGATACAGTCAGCTTTTGTCTAATTCTTGTGTTTCTCCTTAGAGAAAATCCCATCTATTCTCAGCTGTAAGAAAAGCTCCTGGACAAAATCTGTGTAGTTATTGCCAAGTTACTTTTTTTTTCAGGTTCCTGGGCACAGATAGGACCACTTCAAATCAGAATAATAAAACTTTGCATAGTTCTGACCAAAATCCTGCTTTTGGAGGTATTTTAAAGCTAGGTTACTCTCTACTTGACTTCCTTTGCTTAGACTGTTCTTTCCTAACTCTTCCTGGTGGAAAAAGTGGTGATCCAAGTGCAACTCAAAACAGTGTGCGATACTACAACAAAATTATCATGCAGAACAGTAGTAGAAATGTTGTGAATTTGCTATGGCTAGAATAATAGCTATCTCACCTTTAATGTGTATTTATTTCTACTCTCCTTAGAACTGCCCTGAAAACAAAGCCATTCTGAAAAAATAAATGAGTAAACCAGAGAAGTCATCACTGGAGGATGCATTCTTAATATAAGCAGGTATCCATTTATGAGTGGAAAATAAATGAGAGTTTGTTCCGTTATCTGTACTTATTTTCAGGCAATTTCCTTTTGTTTACAGAAATGCATTTGTCTACAGTCCAGGGCCGGGTTACTGTAGATTAGATGAGAAGTTTTTGTTCTCAGTGAAATGTCCAATATCCACTTGAAAAATTCATTTTCAGTCCAGGAAAACAGATCCCAACACACTCTTCAGAGCGGTGGCCTTTGTTACAACAGGCAGAGTTCTCACCTATCAAACACACTGCCTTGCTTTGCATGTGGGTTGAAACTGTGGGAATGTATCTGATTATTTTCAATGTTTAACTGTCAAATTCTGTGTTTTCTAACTGCAGAAATATGGTGAAAATTAAAGTCATGATAATTTAGGCTATTGAATATCAAGCCCTTCTAAAGATTTGGCTTATAATGTAAATGGTTTGGGAAGGGGGGGTGTTAATTTAAAAAACCTTATAAAATACCATCTTTTTAACAGATTAAATTTAATCAATTAAAAAAGTAGAAAGGGAAATGTGTTAATAGAAGAGAAAATATATAAATATCAAACGTTGTTTCAAAGTAGACTTAGAAGTAACTACAACACTATTTATATTTTTCTTGCATTTTTTTCTAGGTCATGTCTGAAAAGCTTTCTGAATGGAAGCTTTTGTTTGCAACATTTGGCTTCATATCTTGTTCATTTCCATTGTGTCTTTAATGAAGGAGACTAGAAGACAAACATAATGCAGACATATGAGGAACATGTTTTCACATTTTCCATTGTTTGTTTTATTTTGTGTGTTTTTTCCCGTAGTGTGGGCAGATTTAGGAGAAAGTATGAGACAACATTTACAGAAAACTCTAGGGAAAGAAAAACTTCTGATGTGCAAGTATTACACTCCCTTGAAAGACTAACCTGTCATTTTCATTTAAAGTTTATTTATTTTTCTTTAATTTCTGATTTGTAATTTCTAGTAAATGAAATACAGTGCTGCTTTGTTGACCTTTCTCATTTCCATGTAGGCTATTGCTTAAGTTACTGACTCATATGTTACACAGCTGAGAGTGTGAGCAATTAGATGAATGGGTTTCATTACCTTATGATTAATAAAAGGTTGAATTTTCTAAGTCCTACAAAAATTAAGTCAACTATGAAACAGCATTTATGATGTAGAAAGGACATAGAAATTGTTTATCCAGTGCTCGCACATGCACGTGTTTGTTCATGCTTGCACACGCACATACACACACACATTTGTTAATAAATAATAATTTAAAAAAAAAAACAAAACAGCTTTCATGGTCTTAGCAATGTTGGTTCATTTTTTTCCTTCCTTCTGTGAAAGATAGGACCTCCCTGTACTGTAGATGATGTGAGTTAATCTACTTCTCTACTATCTTCCTACTAAAATGGGATTCTACAGATGTCTCCTTCAGATGTATTTTAGGGACAAAGCTTCTGTATTTGTAATTTATTCAGAAGATTTGACTTCAAATCCAAATCAAGACTCTTTCCCATCAAGTTTCATTTAATTTTAAAAAGATAGTATGAATACATTTTAAATTCGTTTCCCCAGCTCCACGCTTAAGTAACTTGTACCCACTACCTAACTGCTGGAAGCAAATTGATCTTTTGGACATATTGCAGTATTTGCTACCCAGGAGCCTCATTTTTGGAAGTACAGGAACACATTTACTCTTCCACATTCCCACCTGAAATAATAGCTTACTGAATGTAAACCTTGTTATTGATGCTCATTTTGCATGTTGCAAAGCTAGATTGAGTACTGATTTACGAGGTAGCCTTTGTTTACTTTCAGTATCTGCTTTTGCATAATAATGTCACTAACTTTAGCTCTTTTAGATGCAGTTAGTAAATGTAACATTTCTGGAAAGAAACTAATCATTATTTTGGAAAACGTCATAGGTAAGAGTATGTTCATTGGTGGGAGAAGGACATAAAACGTGAGAAGTGTTTCTTCCTTTTCTCTGTGCTGGAATGTGACCAAAACATAAAAATATAAAATGTTTCCATTAAAAATAGATTTTTCTCTGTAAATATCAAAATATGAAAATAATCCCCCTGCAACGCCTTTGCTCACTATGAGTCCATCCATGTCTCTTATTTCAGTCTTCCATATTCTACTTACTGTTGTGAGTCCACCTTCATGCTTTCTGTTGTTCATTCACTTATTCTTCAGCCATCATGATCCATTTATTGTTTTCCAAATTCTTGTCTTTCTCTTTTATATCTAAAACTTCACTCTGATTTTCCCTACCATTTTTTCCTACTTGCTGTCTTTCCTGGTTTTTTTATTCTCTGTGATTTCTCTTCCTTTTAACTACCTGACTTTCACACCTTTGTACTGAATAGGGTATATAAGACTTTTTTTTTCCTAATGCTTTTTGTTCTAATGGCAAAATTCTCATTCGTCCCCTTCTGTCTGTATCTTTTTCCCTCACTCCACTGAGCTCAGGGCATTGTGTTTCTCAGCCAGCTAATCAGTGACTTGCTGGGAGATAAGGTGCTAAATAGTTCCGTGTCAAACACAAATATCATTTCTCCTTTTTCCTAGCTTTCTTTTCCTTCCCCACCTCACTCTTCAGCAGTTTGCAGTCACAGGATGGATGTCCTCCTGAAAGCTGCAGTGTGCCCAACTTTGCCTTTCTCATCCTTCTGTCCCTTTGTGGCATTTGTGCAGATAGCATACCTTTTCCCCTCTGCCTGACCTCCATATCTCTTCTAGTTTTGCTCCTGCTTTTATCTTGTATTTAAATCTTTTGAAATAGACATTTTTTGAAGGGTTGCAAAGGTTTAGCACAATATATTTTTTTCACAGAACAGCAGAGAAATTCAATTCTTCCTTTTCCTAAGGCTCATGTAGTATGTGGGGTTTGTTTCAACTCTTATAGCTTGTCATTCAGAGTATAAACAAGAGCAGTGTAAACAGGTGTTTCCAAAGAGATGTCTTCTACACCCAGGTCTTCTAAAAAGGCAATAAGAGATAACCCTTTTTCTTCACTGTCCATGGACCTGAAAACGCTATTGTTATCTATAGTATAGGACTAGTTGATAATATTAGAACTTAATGGGATAAGATGTGATCGATTGTACCACCTCAGTGAACAGACTTATTACACAATAACTTTAAACAGAAAGTCAGTGCTCTTTCAAAATAACATTAAAGACAACATCAGGACATGCACAGTATATCACAGAGACGATCAGTTCATTCCCTTAATAGAGTTACGGAAATATGGTAACAGCCATTAACAGCATTGTTGATTGTGTGGATTGCAGCTTAGAGACCCCTGCTATTTCCCATTCAAATAAATTGGAAAGCTGTAGGAAAATTTATTGCTATCCAGTGAGTATGACCGTGTACAACATGTTGGAGATTGTCACTGCCCTGTGCTTCTTCTATTGCATTTGAGAAAGGATGCTTTTATCTTAGTTTCTTTCACAACACAGAAGAAAAACATTAAGTCTTGTGTCTAGAAAAAGACAGTCTAACTTGTTGATACTCAAGAAAAAAGATTTGTTGTGTTTTAATGCTACAGATGGAATGAAATGAGTGATTTTTCCAAATACAGACTGGATTTCTCCTCAATCACGAAGTTACGAAACACTTTATTTAACCTCACTCCATCCAGTTCTTGAAAACAACACAGAAAGAGAACCTGTTTGGGTATATATGAACAAAGGCATATTGGTTAACGATGAGTCTCCTGAACTCTACCACAGCGTGAACACTACCTGTTACAAACCATTGCATATATGCCCCAGCATGTAATGCTGGCATAGGCATTAACATTTTACTTTCTTGTTGTTGGACAGATACTCTATTAAGGGATAAATGTATCTTATATGATTTAGTTTCTGATAACAATATGAAAAGGAAAAAGGAAAAGCACTTATTGACTCTGATCTTAGTTCTTCTTCTCAGTTGTTTTACTGTTGTAAGATTTTTGTATTATTATTATTTGATTGGTCTGTGGATTTCTTTGTAGATGAGCAATTGGAAGAGTTATACTCTAAGCTCATGTATTTTGTGGTAAAGATGGTACCCGATATAATGAGGTTTTAATAAATGAGTATGAACGTAGTGTGTATTTGTACTGCATTGTGCTCTCTATTTAATCAAAAACTTATGCATCTAGCAAAAATTCCAGGAAGTGAATAGGTGTTCAGTTTGAATTATATTAAATAGTTTTGGATAAGTTACTTCTGTCAGTAGTTGCTTATTATTTCAAATTATAATGGATTCAAAATCTGTCTGAGAAAATTGAAATAAAGAGAGGGGAAAAAATTGGCTGTTTTGCCTACAGTCTTCTGAAAATAAGAATTTCCTCTTTTTTAAAGTTCTTATTATATTTAAAGCCATTACCCCTAACTTCTGGTTGGGTTGATCATACTGTAATGAAAGCCTTTCATTCCACAATTTTGATCCGTAAAACGGTACCAGTAAAAAGCATAGACACAAATCAAAGCAATAGCTGGTATTGCAGCAAACCTAATTAAGCAATTATAGAAAGGAAAAATTTGGCTCAACGTTCAGGCAAACACTTGACAGCTAAGTATCATAAAGATTGAGATACCAGTTTCTCCATATAGGCATATCTGCTTATAGTGATAAAAAACCTTACAAATTTGTGAGTTTTGTGCATGTGATACAAGGGCCTAGAATAATTATTTTTGTTTGACTTTAATTTCAGAAACAAGTAAAATACTCCAGACAGTGTTTGTATATACTGTCATTGTAATGGAAATTAATTAATAATTCTGTCAGCATTGAGTTTGTATGCATTGTTGAACCATTAAGTGCAATGCTTTTCAAATGTCCTGTCTGGGCTATACGTCACATTCATGAGTGCAACAGACCCTTGACTAATGTGTGCTTTTATCGTTAAAACACTGGTCTGGCTAAATTTCAACATACTAAGCAAAAACAACTGTGGCTTAAGTCTTTCTGAAGGAGACAGGGAAATTTGACTTTTATTAGGTGCGGTTAAGCATTTAGACTCTTCTGTTCTTTTCAAGAACCTTATAAAGTTAACAAAATGTTAGAGATTTCAGAGTTTTAAACCTGTAAACTGCCTTCAAAGTCCAATACATCTTATGCAAAATTGCTTCAGTAGCCCGGTGTGCTGTACACACAGCACATCTACAGTAACTGCAGATACATTAAATTATGTTAACGTAATATGACTGACATGGTTTTTGTATGTGTCTGTTCATTTGTTTTTGTCAACCCATACTGAGGTAGAGATCTCAAAGCTAACACATATCAAGTTTCACATCAAATATCGGAGCATGCACAGCAAAGACCATAGCAAAAATATTCCCAAGCACTCAGTTCTACCTGACATTGAAGAATTTGCACCACTCACTACATGGGGTTTTTTTTTCTATTTAGATACTCTGGTGTGTACTAGTAGGTGAGTTTGTAAAATCAGCTACAGGAAAAGAATCTAGAAGGCAGCACTGCCAAGTGTTTCCCTGATGCACCATCAAGACAGGGAATGCAAAATCCAATGGGAGTTGAGATCCTTCCAGGGAACTGCAATTCCAGATCAACCTGAGCAGTGCCTCATATGGTGCAGCACAGACAAACACAGCTTAGGCCAGTCTGTCCTAAATGAGATGTTTATATCTTGTTCAAACCCCTGAAATTCCACAGGACTTTTTCAAGCAAAATTCAATGTATTTTTTTCTTTCTTTGGGAAAAAAAGTCTGGAAAATGCTAAAAGCAGGAGTAATATGGAATCCAGTGACTAGCTGGTTTTGCCAGGTAACCTAGGGGATGCTCTGCCTGCCTGACTGCTTCCCAATTGCTGTGAGTTCAGTATGTGGCTTCTTTGGCAAGCCTGTGACCCCATACTAAAAGTTATCTATTCTTAGCTGACTAATGTGGTTATGTGACAAGGCCCAGACACTGTGAGCAACCACAACGTGATGGGTTCTGCAGATCTGTGGAAAAGAAATTAGCAGAAAGAACAAACAAATCAGGAGTTTATGTTACATCCATTGTAATAAATAGATAATGTCCTAATCACAACAGAAGGTATAAGCACTATGCAGGATAAGAAACTCCATGGTAATTTTTCTTCCACTGAAGGAATTAAAATTACAGAATCAGAGAAATATTTATGTTAGAAGGGACACCTAGATGTCACCAAGTTCAACTCTCCACTGAAACTGAGGCTGAGCTCAAAGTTTTGGATTATTTGGGGTTATTTAAAAGTTTAAATTACTGTAGCTTGATAAAAAATGTGACAACAGTGAGGCTGGTAGGAATGGAAATCTTTCTGGTGTTCTTGCACCAGAAGAAAATAACAGTAGAGATAGGTATAAAAACAGCCTGCTCAGATAGTGATGCTGACATGCAGCTGTCAGACTGGTGTCTACTTCACTACTAAGCTCTTTCTCAGGTCTTCTCAACACCACAGATACTTGTGGCTTTTGTTCCTTCTCTTTCCTTTCACAGATGATGACTTTGTTATTGCTTGAATGTAGCTTTCTGACATACTAACAGTAAAATACATTGTCAAGACTAATGTCTCACTAATGTAACCCGTCTTCCTCAGTTCTGTGACTTTTTGTTACAGAAGGCTGGTGATGAAACCCAATAATCAACATTCAGAAAAAAATATGAATTCCATTAAGAATATAGACTGCTTAATACAATTCAGTTAGTATATCTTTTGAGCCAGGGCTTATTTCAAGGAGCCAAATTGCTCACCAGTCTCTCATTTCTCTGTTGAGCCCTGAGTCTATGTGTTCCTTCCCAATGGCTAAGGCACTAGTACTGACATAGAGTCCATTATATATGATGACTTTGCATGAATAACTCAAATTCAAGAATAAAACAATTGTAAAATACTAAATTTCATAAGGAGGACTGAAATCATACATTTACTTCACCAAATCAGCATAGCTAAGGATAATCTTTAGGAAAAACATAGCATAAAGCAGTATCATTCCAATTGTAATTGGAAGCTTTAGACTGGAATATGATGGGAAGCATATATTATTAATAACAAACCTATTTTTAAATACAGTAAAAGAGGAGAGGGTGCTTATAACTACTTCCAGTCAAAGAATATGAAAAAGTCTACTCTGTAAGGTAGTACATATGCTCTCTGGTTTTCCTGTCAAATAGCTTCATAGGTGGGAATGTTGTAATGTAGCTGGGTAGGATTAGGTCCTGTGAGTTTGTGTGACTTTTTTACTTCAGTGCATTTGGTTATATTTCTGGAAAACAGAATATAAATCAAAGACACTCAATGTGTGTTTCTCTTAAGATTGGCATGACATTAACAACTATTGCCAAGTTATCACTTTAGAATCTCAGAAATACTCTTAGGCTTAGGCCAAATGTGTTTTAAGATGCTTTCAGTAGGCAGCTTTGTGCCATCTATGACTTGCGGTTCTCATCCTGCTCTTCTGAAATCTGAATTGTAACTTGAAATTCCATTCAAGTTACCCAGTTCAGAAGAAAACTGCTATATTCTGTTCTTCACTCTCCTTACTAACTTCAGCGTCATATAGATTTTAAAATGCCATTTCACTCTGAGAAGTAGCTGTGTCAAAATAACTTTGTTGCTTAGCAGATTTTCTTATCCATATTCCAATTCACACTGCTTTACTTAAGTGACAAAAAAAAACTTTTTACTCCTCTGAAGAGGTGCCCTCACCCTGACAGTTATCATTTATTTATTTATTTATTTATCTTTTTATATTTTATTATTTATGTTATATTTTATTTATTTATCTCTTTTATTTGGTCTTAGTTATCATCAGCAAAATTGGTAGTATCTAACTGGAAACAGAAAGGCATACCAATCACCTCTGTAACATTTCCCACCTTGCTTTCATCCCCTTGACCAAACACCAAGGGTTCATGAATAAGGGAAGACAGAAGAGGAGCAGTGCCTAGGAGGCTAGAGACCCTGGCAGCCGTCCTAGTGAGCTGGGGACAAGAAGCAATATTCATTGTGCGTATGGAGGCTACCCTGTGCACACACGAACCCAGTTACTAACTGCCATCTATGTATACCTGTAAGTATGTATGGGTCTTGTTATTTTTGCCAAAGAAATGTCAATATTTACCATGTATGACAAATTAACTTCAATCTTATAACAGTATGAGTGGAGGAATGACTTTATGGCACTGCGATTACTTAAATTTTTCTTTAAAAATCATTTTTAGTGAGCTTCTGAACTATATTATAACTGGAGTGACACACTATGATGCTTTTAACAGTGCCAGGTTATGACTCTCCAGGTTTAGGGTTATATTTTCAAATTCTGAGTTGTTTCAGCTTAGGACACTAAAAAACCTTGTTCCCTGAGCAGTGCTAATGAGGCTTTCTGCTTTATGGATTTGCTTCCTTTGTTCAGGAAGTCCCATGGCTGTTCTCCATCCTTTCTATTGCAGGGACTCATAGGAGTTCTTGTGCCTACTGGGCAACCTACATACTGGTTCTCCAGTCAGTGCATTTGTGATGTAGAACAAGTTACGTGGTCAGCCGGCTGCTCCCAAACATTCTGTACAGTGGTGGTGCGTGTTGTCTAAGTGTCTTCTGGGACACTAATTCAAGACTCTCTCTTCTGCCTTTTTCTTGATATTTCATAAACTTGTAGGAACTTATCACTGAGAATTCTTTCAACTTTGGCTAAAACTGGCCAACAAGCTTACAGGTTTTGGTAGAAATGATAGACAGTGTGATCCCACAGGACATGTTCTCTCGAGATATCAAACCGTCATTTTATTAGTTCACTTCCTGTATTAAGCACAAGTCACCTTACAGTTGGACTGCCTCAATCACCTAAAATACATATCAGGGATATTGTAAAACCATACTAGTTGCTTATGAATGAAAAGGACAAGTTTACTGATGTTTCTTTAATTTGTATTTTCATATTTCTAGCTGTGATGTTCATTTTATTGTTTGGAGATTTCTTAAAATATATTCTGAAACACATACAGTCAGATTTGGTTCACATTCACCTGAAATGTTATTGGAAAGTTCATCTATGTTGCTGGATTCTTTGACACAAACGCACCTCTTCATCTGCCCTCTTACTAGCTGTTTCCTCTGTTTCATGAAATGTAAATGGTATCTTTTATTTTAACAACCTTTCTCAGTCCTTTCTATCCTGACAATCTTCTCATTCACCACAAACTCCAGGTCTGAACAATCATGATGTCAACATCTTGTTATTAAAAGAGGTGTTTATGTCTTTTATACTCCATTCTGCTTGGGAGGAGCTCCCCTCAAACCTTCACAAAGCTGCACTATTATCAACCTCAGAATTACTTTTTCCTTCTCCATGTTGTTTATGCAAAATTTGACAGCAGGGTGCTACTACAAGGGCAGTCAGGCTGACCAGCTTTACTTTCCTTGTTTCCTTGTGCTCTCCCATCTATTCTATGTCCATATGCTTTCTTTATCTTTTACTTAACCTGTAAGGTACTTGTGTCAGAGAGCATCTTTTCTCTTTCTGTGTAACATCTGTCCTGGTGATTTCACAGTCTCTGCCAAGGGAACTTGGGTATTGGAGCAAGGTTAATATTTCTGTAAATAAGTGACTATTGGGAAGCTCAAAATACATATAAACCTACAATGCATAGCAACAAAGCTTCATTAATAAAAGTGCTTTCCATCCTGTTTAATTAAAAGTTTCTAGAAATTTCCAGTTCACATATTATCTGGTATTCATTTGTTTTGGCCTCTGCTCTGCTGCTTTCACTAGGCCATATCTTCAAATGGAGCCATTGTTGTGGGATCAGAAATGTTGCATTCATTATAACAGAGTGGCAAAACTGGCCTCGGGCTCCACATGTGTACCGCAAAATAACACCTATAAAAGGGTATTTTTTTAAAAAAGTTGCTTAGTTGTGGGGGGTTTTTTTAATGATTGACTTCAGCACTTTGACACAGTCCCTTGACTAGCTAGGTGTTATGTAAGATGGTTCCTTAAAACTGCTCTGTTGACAGCTGCCAACCATCATGTCAGTAGAGCTGGGGAGTATAAGGGGCAACACAAGAAAACCCAAGCCCAAGTTTCCTCTATCCCGGAGGGATATTCCTCTATTCCTTATGCTGACCTGCTCTGCTAGCCTCCCAACAACTGTTATCAGCACAGTGCAAAAGAGCTACACCAAACTCAAGGGTCTTCGCTACTTTTTTGTCAGAAAAAGATTTTTTGTCGGAAACTAATAAGGCTTGCAAGTAAGCGGATTCTTTTTAGGAAACAGGTGACTCTAATTTCTTCTTCTTGGTATTTTGAGTGTCTAAGGAGAGCTTTGGTAATAAGATACATTTGAAATGTCTATTTCTTTACAAGGCATAGTTGCAAGAGATGAGATTTGATTGCTTGCTTGTCTAAGTTTTTCTTATTCTAAAAATCTGAAGGGTACTGTGTGCTGTAGTCACAAAATTAATCTACAGACTACTAATGTACCCCCAGCTGCATAAGTTCCTCATGAAGATCCAGTACTACAAAGGGATTTGAGTGCAACCATAAATTATGAAAGCAAAGCTACAAAGAGATTGCTCGTGTCTCTAGACACAATAATATCTTAGTCTTTCATATATACTTTGCAGAATTATATTTCATATTATACTCCGAAAAATATTGTAAGCTAAGCGATAGTATAAAAAGATTAGTTTTACTTAAGTTTTCTGAAATTGCTGAAGGACTGCACTACTACTGAAAACAGCAGTAGCAGGCTTTGACATTAAAAATTAAGGTCTTGCAAGTATTTGTTTAATATGAGTAGCAATCTTGAACAGGGATGAATGAGAGTAGTGTTATTGACATAAGTCAGTAGACCCAGTAGGCACAGAATAGAGATGCTGATGTTATAACATAGTTTTGTGAAAATACCAGACCACAAACAGTGAAAGAAGCAAAAAGAGCTTCAGAAATTATTCAAAAAGGAATACAGTAGGGAAAGCATTATTATCCTACTGCATAAATTCATCATTCAACTACATTTTGAGTTACATTTCCATTTCTGTTATATTATTTTTGAGATGTGAGAACAAGAATTGAAGAAAATGCAGAGAAGGGTATCAGGGATGATCAAAGTTAAAGAATAATATCTATATAAGGAATAACTAAATAGACTTGGACTCTTCAGCCTGGGAAAGAGATGAGTGAGGAGGGATAGAATAAAAATCTATAAAATCATAAGCAGAATGAAAAGAGAATAAGGAATGATTATTTCCTCTCTTTTCCAGCAGAAGGGCTGGGGGCATGAAAAGAAATAAGCTGAAAAATATAAAAGGTGATACTGCTTCATACAGCTCCTCGGGAAGTTGTATATGCTCAAACTTTATGTAGGCTCAAAAAGAATCTGGACAAATTAAGAAAAGTCTTAAGAGCTAGTCAAAAGCGAGAGTTGTAACTCAGAAAACCCTGAGTCATAGTTGCTAGCTGTGGAGATATACACAGAGCATCTGCTGTATCAACTGCATTCTGAGATCACATTCTGGCAAAGGCTAAATTTTTGTCTCACTCAATAGGGTTACCTAAGCATATATTTACACTCTGTGTATGTATATGTACATGCAAAAGATGGACTTTAAGTGTACAAATGCATTTTGCCACTTTTTTTAATGTATCTTGGAATGTTCCCCAGTTTAGTAGATCTTTATTAAAAAAAAAAAATAGAAATGCATTTTTATATTGCACTTTACCATATCCTTTACAATATTGAAATCAATAAATCATTTATGTTAAATAGCATATTTCTAAGAGAAGTGGTTTTATTTGAATTAGATCTTTTAGACTCTGAAATAGTTGAATTCTCTCTCTCTGAAAAAAAGAAAATAGGCAATAAGACATAGTAATAGAAAAATATTTTACAGATTTTAACAGCTTATCTCTCAAGTTGTCTGTCCCTAAAGTAGTTAAAGATCCTCACGGGATTGTAGACTTGTATTTGCCATCTTTGTCTAAAAACACTACCCTCACACACACACACACATGCTCCACCAAGATCACTGCAAGACATACAGCATTTCTCAATTTAACCAGACATAACTCTCAACAATTATTTCATCTAAAATGCATTCATTCTATGTGTATTCTTTAGATTTTCCCTTTAACTTTGGGCCAGATGGTGCCAGCGGGAGCTCGTAATGTGAACCTGTTCTCACAAATAAGGAACTTTTGAAGACATTGCCCTTCAGTGAACTGCTGTAATATCAAAGGGTACTGACGCTTTTTTTTTTACAGAGGCAAGGGTTGGTTTGCTGGTATTGAATAGGGTGAGAACACAGATCCCTTCTTTTTTCCAGGTCTGAACATAAAGATGGTACTGATTATCACCAGCCTCTGCATAGAACGTCAGAGCAGCACAAGGCTTATTGTGTATGACACAGACCCCCATGAGTATTGACACCATTTCATTTAACTTCTATCTGTTTAAGCTGGTTTTTACCCATTGGAAGCCTCAATGTGTAAAATAGGTAGTACAAAAGCATGTAATTTTAGCAGATAAATGGAATTCAACTTTTTTGTCTGCTTTCTTCTAGCCATTCTGACTTGCATAGTTACACTGGCAAAGGAAGCTGGTATTTGAAACTGGGGAAATTAATAATTGTTTTCAATAGGTGCAATAGTTACTGCTTCAGACAAGTATCATGATTGAAGCTGTGTTCTAGCACCATTACACAGTGAACAAAAGTAGCTTCACACACTCTGTGGTACACAGTGGGGAAAATAGAACTATGGCAGTTATCCCAAAGAAAGTCTTCTCAGTGATCAAATACAACAAACTTAGTAAGTTTCATTTTATCTTAAGTCAAGGATACCCTATCTGGTAGAACTGAAAATGAGATTTTAGCTCTGTGAGACATCTGATATTTTGATGTTTTATTTTCTTTCACAAGGAAAATGTAAGTTGCAAAACTTTCCAGAGAAAAAGCATTTTCAAGAAAGGTCGATTCAGTAGTGAAGGCATTTTTCATTTTGAATAGGCCCAGACTTACTTTGCATGCACCTAAGCCAGTATTGTGGCTTACAGGAAAAGCAACACAGCTGTCTCATACTTTAAAAATTGGACTTCTCAATTGCCAAGGAAATGTACTTTAGCTGGGAGTATTCCTCTGTGGATAAACTTGCTGTGATATATCATGAGAAATACAGTCTAGCCAAGCTGAAGCAGTGTGAAGTACCCACACTATACTACTTTAATGAGTCTCTAAAGCTGCTTAGGAAAAAGCAAAATGCATTCAAAGCATCCAGACTGAAATCTGTTGAGGTGGATAGACTTAATTGGAGAAAACAAGTTTCACAACAGAAAGAAATTAGACAACATACTTTCTCACAGACTTCTTGGTTTGCAAAACCTGCGTTCTGTTTAAAAAATGTCTTTGATAAATATAGGGAGCTTAATCAAGGTCATATTTTAAATAGCAATAAGTATGAGCCAGGGCCACTCACGGACCAATTTTCCAACATTTACTTATGTTCAGTAACTCCTAATTTGCATGCAGTCCTGTTGATCTCACTTGTTTTATGATATAAAGCTACACTTTCCACACAAATGAGCATTGAAGAATTGGGTCCCAATTTATTCTGCAGTGCAGTTAACATTGAACACAATACTTAGATACCTAAGACATCCTGTGAG
Organism: Aviceda cuculoides; assembly: GCA_035590195.1. Lineage (NCBI taxonomy): Eukaryota > Metazoa > Chordata > Aves > Accipitriformes > Accipitridae > Aviceda > Aviceda cuculoides. The sequence continues at coordinate 17,174,729 of JAVJGG010000074.1, read as the reverse complement.
ATGATACAAACATTAGCTAAATATTTTACTTAGTTTTGAATGTTTTCAGCTTTATCTACTGGCAGAAAATATTTTCCTTGGAGCACAGACATTTTTTTTCTGTGCATGTTGCCTCTGTTTCTTTATTCTTAAGGCTGGTGTTTATAGAGAAGTAACCTACAGTTACTATTAAAATTTCCTCTGTCCTAAATTTCAGGTTCTTTGGAGGCTTCCCACGTTTTATTTTCAATATTTCGAAAGCACAGATTTTTGAGGAAGCTAGGTAGCAAATAAAATAAAAAAAGAGCAGTATTTATGTGCTCTTTTTGGCGTTCCATATGTATGTGTCATCAGTCTTTTATTAACACCTTTATTGATTCCTGTGTTTAAAATTATTTATCTTTTCCATGAGCTGACAGAATCATTTCCAAAATTCTTTCAAATTTTATGCTTTTGGCTGAATTAAAGAATGAGTAAGGCTTAGACAGTCCAGGAAAATATCTGTTTGAAAATACTATACACCTTCATCTACACAATAAGCCAAAACCTTTTTGAAATTACAGTGTTGGAAATCAGATTTGTGGTGGGGTTTTATGCATGTGTAGCTCACAGTGCTATTTGATCTTATCAAAACCCTGACTGAATTTTGATTCAAGCTCCTAGAGAGGTAAGAAAATATTATCCTTATTGAAAAAACACTGGTAACTTTTAGAAGAGGAACTGATGGTCCAGTGGTCTACCTAGCAAACCATCCTTTCTCCACATGGTTTTCTTACTCTTTAAATGTTCAAAATCACTGAGCATTAGGCCCTGTTTCTAATAACGGTAAACAGATCACAAAATCTAGCTGTATCAGGGCTTGCATTCTTTGTTCACTACGGTCTATTGCTGTAGGAAATTGTCTTCTTTCCATTAAAACTATAACGGAAGCTGTATTTAGAGACTGGACAGCATATTAGAAAATATTTCAATTTTAATGTGGGATATATAAAATTTATTTAGTCTCTTAAGTTCCCACTCAAATCTAGAGACTTTCCCATATAGTCTTCCCATAACTCTTTCTTCAGTTAAGCATTTCTTTTGCGTTCTACTTGAGAAACAGCATTATTATAAACATTAGTATTTGTTTCCCAGTTAATATGCATGAGTTTAATTCTACTCTGGCTAATAACAAAAAATGCCTGAATATTAGCATGACCCATACTTAATGAAATAAATTTTTTCTCTTTAGAACCCTGAAAATCTCTCTGGTCCTTAGCTTACCAAATTTCTTCTCCACACCTATGTCTCTTAACAAGCCAAAAACAAAAGAAGGAAGGGGTAGGTGGTTTGTGATGTCTATAGCATATTTCTATTTCATGACATGTATTCTCTTTGTCTCAGACTTTCAGTATATTTTCTCTCATAGTTCTTAATTCTTTCCTGAGGAGCCACATAAGAAACTCCTTTAGTGCTGGACCAACAGCAGTCTCACACTGTGACAGACACTTCATTCAATCATTGCTGGGTCATTTTGGCCAGACGGGTACAGCTGTGGAATTAAAACCTTCCACTTAGTGAGTAATTACATCGGAGAAGAATTTGTGGTGGCTGGGTGCAGACAAAATGATTAATATATTCCATATATTTTTGCAATATCATCACCATCTAAAAACTGATTGATTGGTAAAGAATGCCTTATTGATGAAGTCATTTGTTTTCCTTAAACCGGGAAAGAATTAAACAAGAACAGTTCCGTAAGATATTTGGAAGGAAAATTATTTCTCCTTTTTATGCTCGCCTTAGATACTACTAATTTATGTATTTTTGTGCATAATCATTTGAACTGAGTAGTAATTGCCTCAAAGTATACCCTGTTTTCTCTGCATTGCATTTTGTTGAATGATGTAACAGGTCACAACTATTTTCCAAATAACCTCAAATGATAAAAACAAATTCCCTACAGCAACACATCAATTATTCTGAAAGAATGATAATATTCTTCCTGCCTGGTTTTAAGTTCTGAGATATGCAAAAGTTGACTATCAAGGTTAAGACCAGTAACTTCAGCTGTAACAGAAACAAAACTGAACAAAACAAAACACACAAAAAAATCCCAACAAAAAACAGCAAACAACAAAAAACCACAATTTATTACAAATTGCAGGTTCAGTAGAATGTGTGTATAATTTTGAATGCATTAAGATTATGCCACACAACAAAGTGCTAGCAGTACTGGAAAAACATTTTACATTATTTTAGTTTATTAAGGTGATGGTCATTTTCACCATATCTAAATAGCTGGCTTCTACAATTAAAGATTGCCTGTTGTTTTCTAATTCTGACTGTTTCACACCTGTGTGTGCACGATCATTCCCTTTCACAGTATGTACACTTCGGCAAAGTTGTTACAAAGGAGAGCCAGACTGAATCAAGTTGTTGGATTTTTAAACATTCTTTTATTCCTAGCTGCTGTTCCCCTTATCCTAGCTCCAAGCTGCTCATTAACTTTTCATCTTTTTTGGTGTTAATGCCATGTCCAATAAATAGTTTGGGGAAGAGTCGGATGATGTATCTCATTGTGGAATAAGGATGTGGTGGGTTGACCCTGGCTGGATGTCAGGTGCCCACCAAAGCCACTCTCTCTCTCCCCTCCTCAGCCAGACAGGAAAGAGAAAATATAACGAAAGGATCATGGGTCAAGATAAGGACAGGGAGAGATCACTTGCCAATGGCATGGGCAAAACAGACTCAACTTGGGGAAAATTAACTTAATTTAATTTATAACCAATCAAATCGGAGTAGGATAATAAGAAATAAAAACTAAATCTTAAAACCTTCCCCCCACCCCTCCCTTCTTCCTGGTCACAGCTTCACTCCTAAATTCTCTACCTCCTCCCTCTGCTTGGTGCAGGGTGACAGGGAATGGGAGTTGCAGTCAGTTCATCACACGTTGTCTCTGCTGCTCCTTCCTTCTCAGGGGCAGGACTCCTCACACTCTTCCTCTGCTTCATTGTGGGGTCTCTCCCATGGGAGACAGTCCTCCTTGAACTTCTCCAGCGTGAGTCCTTCCCAAAGGCTGCAGTTCTTCACGAACTGCTCCAGCATGGGTCCCTTCCATGGCATGCAGTCCTTCGGGCACAGACTGCTCCAGCGTTCGTCCCTCCCATGAGCTGCAGTCCTTCAGGAGCACACACTGCTCCAGCGTGGGTCCCCCACGGGGTCACAAGTCCTGCCAGAAAACCTGCTCCAGCCTGGGCTCCTCT
>JAVJGG010000074.1:17147942-17161286 GCA_035590195.1 Aviceda cuculoides | reverse complement strand
TCTTTTCTTTTCTTTTCTTTTCTTTTCTTTTCTTTTCTTTTCTTTTCTTTTCTTTTCTTTTCTTTTTTCTTTTCTTTGTCTTCTCTTCCCTTCCCTTATTATTATTGTTATTTATTAAAATTGTTATTGAGACAAATCATTCTAACAGCTACCCCTGCTGACTTCAAAAATGTCTGTGGAGGGAGTGTACAGTCTTCACACACACTGCGTATATGCCAAAGTGTATCCAAATCTCCTGGACCAGTGCTAACACTGTGAGAGAGGAGAGGATGTAGAAGATGCAAAGATCAAGTGAAGCAATTTCCCACCTTATATTCAGGTATGTTTTCATCAGCTAAAAACTCATTTTAGACCCAAAGTCTTTTGTAATTAATAAAAAGGCTCTCTGGTTGCTTCTAGTAAATCTAGGAGGGAATAATTTACTTAACTGACCTAAAATATTCACTAGATTTAATGATAATAATGGAACTCTTATGACCCTCAGTTCATGTCCTCCTCATGTGCCAAGGCTTACAACTGTAGTACTCCAATGAATTAGTGCTATCTATTCTTAAGTTGAATGAATATTGCCCACCTGATCTTCTTTCAATTTTTCAGTTAACTTACCACGTAGTTCTTTGGCTTTTAATTCAACAAAAATATATGTGGCTGAGTACTATTTCTGATACGAAAGTCTTTTGAAAATTAGATTATAGAATCATAGAGTCATAGAATAATAGAATAACAGAACAGAATCATAGAATCACTTAGTCTGGAAAAGACTCTTAAGGACATCACGTCCAACCATTAACCTAACACTACCATTATAGTGCAGTATTTTCAGTCCTACAAATATGTTTGGAGTGAGCCAACTGATGAGTTGTTACTTCACTTCTATGGGCTTGGACAAGTATTTTACACTACTTCCTATCATGCCGATTAAATGTCTTTTATTTTAAAATATTAATTTATTTATTTTCTTGGACTTGCAAAAAAAAGGTTTTTATACTGATGTATTTTTTGCATAATAAACTTTTAATAATATGTTTACCAAGCCTATGTCTTTAAAGATACTGAATTTAAAGCTTTCTCACCTTACATCTGAGTCAGATTTTAATTACACACTCGACGTAGGTTTTCCCAAGTTGTCATAGCTGCGGTGATGGCTTTCATCTGTCTGTAAGACAAATCAATACTAGCTTTCTGTAGCATCTGGGGAAACAGAACATTTAGATAAAAGTTCATTCACAGTTTGACTAAATCAAAGTGATCATATTCCCATTATAAATATACAGTATTGCCTGTATAAGTATTAAGTTCAATTCATGACCTTGCCCCTGCTTTCTTTGCTGGTAATACTAGTACTCCCGAATAGGCTATTTTACCCCCACAGAAAAAAATCTGTCAGGATTAATTTTAATTATGTACATTATAAAGAATATTTGATCAACCTCCACATGTATTTACATTTGGATAAGTAACTGGAATACTGAATTCACTTCTGCTGAACAAAATTAATTAACAAGTTCTTTCTTTTTAATGTTTTAGATCTAGTGTGTGTGTATCAAAATATTAATAAAGAATGTCATCCTTTTCTACTACTGACTTTCAAACCGTTATTAGTTTTGAAGCAATGGAAATTAAACGCAAATGTAGACTGATATAACAGAAACTGAACTTTTCCCATATAAGACTGGAAGACCCCTCTTCTATTCCCTTTTTCAGGAGTGCAGTGGACTACTTTCATGTGTCATACTGATTTTATACATCCTTCTTCTGGTATTTTGCATCATACTGCCCATGTAGGATCTCTCTTAGAAAGCTCAGAAGACTTGCTCCAAGGCTCACTCCTTATACTGGTTCTACTTACTACAGCAATGAACTGCACTACAGCTGTCAAGAGCCACATTGACTAATATGATACTGACCATGACACTATTCAGGGTTGCTGACAATAATTTGGATTCATCAATGTGTCAGTTAGCATAAGCACATGCGGTTTTAGCACAATTTGCTCTCACAGTAGGGTATGTGATTTGTCCTTGTCTGCAGTCCCACATCTGATTCATCTCTTCACAGCTATGCTGCAGCTGCATTGTACGTAGTACACTGTAATTCATATAAAAGGAAAAGCAACAGAGACTGATTATCTTCCTTGTCTGAGTATCACAGTTTCTAAACTCAGAAACAAATGTCGAGTCCTCAGAAAATCCTTAGCAGGAGTTAAGCATGTTCTCAAGGATTAAATAGCAGTCACAGTATTGTTAGACCTGATTTTTATAATTTAAAACTCTTTGACAGTTATTAGATGTGCAGAATGAAGCTGAGAGGCTGGTTTTATTTTCTGGGTCTGAAGAGAGAGGATTACTTGAGCAACTGCCTTCTAGAATACTTATGCACCATCTGGATGTCCTAGGTTGCAACCCCCCAAATTTGCTAGTTAAACTTGCAAAAATAGCTCTCCAGATAAGGAAAGTATAGGCAGCTCCTCTAGGCCTTAGGGAAGCCACCTATATCATGAAGCAGAACCCAAATACTCAAATAGTTCTTAAGGGATACTCAAGAACTAGCTTGTTGACCAGCTCTCAATTATTTGTCATTGCACAGAATAAGCAATTAATGATGCAGGAACTTTACTAAAATCTCAGCAGAATTATTTCTACTCCCAGTTTCCCTGAGAAGATTCCTAGCAGTCAATTAGGAAGCTGGCTGATAGCATTTCCTGGTTACCCAAACTTAGTATTTCATCCACAGCCCCTGTCTACAAAAGCTGGATCATGTTGCCAGCCAAAGGAAGAGCACAGGACTGCCTGATAAAACAAGAATGTTTGCTCTATATGATTTCTATAACCAAACTGCTAAAACAAAACGTCTGCTTCTGTGTTTGTTTGTAAGACCAGAAACAGTATCAGCTTTCTGCTTCTGCTGCAGCCTTAATTTCTCCACCCCATAATTAACAATTTTAGTACTTCCTGTAAATTCAGATTCCAACATGAACTATTATCAATTACATGTTTACAGAGCCAAATGGATTTGAATCAATTCCCAACAGATGGAAAAACAAATCCTGATAGCATAAAAGCTGTTCCCAAACCAGTTGTTCTTTCCCATACTGCATGCATATATACTACTTCGTCAATTTGGTTATAGCAAGCTTGGACAAGCTTGGCTTTTGAAGTATCGAAACAAACATTTTTGTGATAAACTGAATTTGGTGCTGTTTGATTATGCTGGTACATTGGTATAAAGTTGCTAAATTTCACTTCCAGATTTTGAATGAATTAAGTGTTTTTTCTAGGAATTTATTTTGAATTATGTAGTTATACTCAGAGTAACACCTCCTCCCTCTTTCCTTGGAAAAACTACAACTACAGTTTCTCCATCACATATTTAATTTAGGGTCTTCAATTTTTCCTCATTTTGGCTAGCCAGTGAATATCTGGCCTTCCAAGCTACTACCTACTATAAATGGAGCATACATTTAATCTCCCATTTTGTATTACAGATGTGCAATATGCAGTGATATACAGTAAGCCATTACACCAAAAACTTGAAACAGATGAAATATTTACTGCTTTCTTTAAAACTATATGTTTGCTTTCAATAACAAATTAAGTTTGGGTTTGTCTAATTAGAGATCTAATCTATCTGAAGACTTTCAGAACTGTGGGAGTTTCAGGTTACGTAGGATTTGACTGCAAATATGAAACCCATTGTAGGTTTCATAATAACACACCCTACACACCTCTTATATTTTCAAAGACCCATTCATTAATATCAAAATAGAAATAAGAATTTGGATTCAAGCCCTTCTATGTGAAAAGATCAGTACTAGAACTTCTAGAGAAACATCTGGAGCCTCTACACTGCTTATTTTAACTATAATTAGTTATAATCTTGGATATGTTAAGCACCATAAAATAAGAAACCTCTGGTCTGATCAGCTAATACTTAAGTCATGTTAATTCTAGTTCATGAATTTTGGTAGGTGTTTATGAAGTAATTCTGGATGTACCTGGTGATACCACTTTATCAGCTCACAAGTCCCTCAGGCAGAGCAAGACTGACCACTTTAAATCTCTTTGACTGTTTCTTGTAGACTCTAGAAAAGAGAATGAAGCTTCTTCCAACTTTCCATTCTGTGTTGGAGTCTGACTAGATTTTTCCTTCAACAAATAAAGTCACTTCGTGAATGGTAAGAAACAATGACCAATAAAGCCATTCTGCTCCAATTACTATGGCAGAATCATCTGTGGTCATTTTCAGATAGTTATGGCATATGTATATACTTATGCATATGTGTATATAGAAACATTTACACAGATATATATCTGTGTGAACTTTTAATGAAAGGAATAGCAAACTGAATTGCAAGGTTTTGCTTTTGTTTCTGGTAATTATCTCTGGACTTACCTGACAAAGTACTTTAAGATGGGATCCAGTTGCCTAAACATAGGAGCCTATAGTCATTTGAGAAGCCCTAAATTATCCTGTCTGCCCTACAGCAGCAGCTCTAGCACAATGCAGGTCTCCTAGAAGTCCTGTGTCATATGTGCCAGCTTTGCAGATCTGTCTGAATACAGCCTCTGAAAGGCCACTGGGATACCTGTTCCAGACAACCAAATTCAGCTCCTGGAGTCTCATATTTTCCACAAAGCAATAGGTTCAATAGTGTATCTACACTAAGAAGGTTTTTGCCATTCAAATGGAAAGAAGCGAATTTGGCTGCTTGATATATTTATTTATGTTGATTTCTAGGATTTCTCTCTTAATTTCCATTGTTCTATGAAAAAGCTATTTGTAAGAAAATAATGTCAGATGAGAAAAACATTTCCTATAGCCCTTTGTTGACACACTTAACTTGCTTGTCAATCTGTGATGTGAGTTCAAGTGCATCCAACCATGCCATTTTGTTTCTGTTCCTTCAAGCAGCTCCCAGGCCTCTGTCTTAGCATCTTTCATTTCATTGCTGACCAAGACAGGAACAACAGGGAAACTAGCTCAGGTGCTTTCGCAGGATCACACTGTGACCCACGCATGTCTGTGCACAGGACAACAAACTTCTCCCTTCCCATCCTGTGACAAATGCCCGGGTTGCCAAGAGGAGTGGCTGAAGGATGCGGCTCCTGACCTGACATGGAGGGGGAGATGGGCCACCTATATGAATGCGCACGAGAATTGGCTCCCTTCCACATTCGTGTTGGCAGCTAGCTGGTCCCAGTGAAAGCGGCGGCACGCCTTGTGTCACTCACACATAGCAATGAAGGAAGCAGAAGGCACAGCGTGACTGAATTCGCTCCTTGACGACGGCTGGTGTGTTACCCTACACACAGTGCGCGCGACAACATACACCACCACTGAGACCCTGCTCCCTGGTGAGCTGCGTCAGACCCTGCTGATCAGCACTAAGCCAGTTGTGCTTTATTTGCAACTTCTGTTCCTTTGGCTGCCTATGTTTTATTTTTGTAAGACCCTTGGTGCCTCTTTGTTTTGTTCCACTAAGCAGATAAAGTAAAGTAAGAAGCTGTATCTACTTCCGTTTTATGCTGCTTTGAACACCAGCTCCTTGCAGATGCTGCGCCTTGTGCTGGGATTTTGGCAGGGTGCAGATGAAGACAGTGGGCTTTCATTTGCCATCTCTTGGAGGGTGCCTTGGAGGTCTTCAGCTGCAGCCAGAGATCTGGCCCAGGGTGTTTTATAGCCAGTGATGCGCCCCCTTACTGAGTTGCATTTGCTGACACAGCTCACAAATTCCCCCGAAAGAGAGGCCTTGTTACTGGATGAGACAGTAAAACAGTATTTATTGTGACCACCTCCTGGATGGGCTTGATCATAGCTTGAGGGCCTAGCTTTGGACTAAAATAAATAGTCTGTGCAGTAAGTTTCCATGGTCTGCCGGACCGTTATGCAGAAAAAGCAGAATTGCTTTGACGAGAGCTGGTGAATAGCGTGTGTTTAGACAGACTTAGCCTGTTTTTAGCAATTTAAAAATACTACTAACACTGCCAAGTTGTCTTTAGAAGGTACTTACAGGGGCTTCAGGACAATGCCAGTGGGAATAAATTGGCTTTCTGCATCCTGAAGCTGAGCCTGGAGCTGAGTCTTGTTTGACAGCACTGGTTCACCACACAGAGGTGTGCTCTGGCCTCAGGTGCTGGGTGACAGGTGACCCCAAACCCAGAACAGTGTATTTTCATGTTAAAAGGAATAATTCAAACCCTTATGCACAAATCAGTAAGTTGGGCAATGTAATAAAGCTTGTTACGCAGGAGAAAAGAGGGTTGGACTTGAGGCTTCTGGTGCCAGTATAGATGTGTTATATGCAGTTATTACGTACAGTTATTACAGCGTGGAGGCACTGTTCAAAGTGCATTTTTAACAGATAAGACAAAGAAAGCTCACTGCTATTCTCAGAACTATTAATAGGAATTTCTATTAATAAACATGAGGAAATAATTTACAAAATAGTACTTTCATAATAACAAGATAATGAAAGATAATAGTATCTGTTTGTAGTAAGTCTTCTTTTACTCAATAAGTTCAGTCCACAGAATAAAATTGAGGGCAGTGAAATTCCACACCCCAGTATCAGCTGTTCAAATTGTGCCTGGAAGCTGTGCTGTTGCTGTTCAGCTTCAGGAAATTATAACCAAAGTCACTGGAAGGAAACAGATGAACTCCCTCTTGGGATAGAAGCCAAGCTGAATGTTATTCTAAAAAAGTCCTTATGTTGTGTCAAGGTATCAGGGGAAAATTTTCACCCACCCTTCCTTTTTGGTGCATAAAATTACAAACATACATGATTTCATCATATTTCTTTCTTCTCCCTTTCTGGCTGAAAATCTGAGAAGTTTTGCAAGGATATCTTAGAAAGTAACATAGGGGAAGGCATCCATTAATGGAGGTGGAAGTATGTGAAGTTATTTAAAGCAAAAGTAGTGGAAAAAGAAAGTCTATGCTCACTGAAATGTCCCACTAGTGTGAAAGGCAGTACCTCCAGAACAAGCTTCCTAAAATTACAAAGGAACATAGTTATAAACTCAGACAAAGTTTGTCCTGTAGTTTTGAAGGTCTAAAATTTTGATGACATGGCTGTGAAAAACTACAGCCACCAATGGGTGTAGTGCTTAAAGAAATTCTTGTGTGGACATATGTACCATCCAAAAAAAGCACTCTGTAAATATACTTAAATAAGTGTGCTTAATGGAATAAGTTATAACTGCAAAGTGTATAAGTGACTACAAGATCAGCTAAAATAACTCCTAAAAGCTGCTTCTCCAGTAGATTTTTTTTTAATGCAACTATCAGCCTATGTGTATCAGCAAATTGTTTTAAGTACACACTTTTACACTTTTTCTCTGGAAAAGTGTTGTACTGCACGGCACCCAGGCAACAGTTGGCATGGTTCCCTGTACTGTTGAAGTAGGGGTGCAGAGTATCTGTGCTATTTTCTGTATGCCTCCCATCTAAGTGTTGACTGGAATAAATACTAGGCAAAAATCCTCACTCTTCTTTGTGTTTATATGGTCAACATGAAAAATATACAGGACAACAAAGATTTTACAGTTCTTGAAGAATGCTGTAAGATGAGACAACATAAAACTTTATAGCCTAGATAAGTCTCATGACAAGGGGAGGGGGGATGATGGATGGCACGATGATAGCTTATAAAATGTCTTCAAAGTAATAGTACAAATAAAAGAAGAAAATTTCTTAGGCCCAAACAAAGAAGAGCAAGCAATGCAAGTTTGGACTCCAAGTGTTCAAGCAAGACAACTAAGCAACAAAGAGGGCTGGCAGAGGGGAGGACGGGGAACTAGAAATTCTGAGGAAAAATATAAGCCTGTTGGGACCTGCTGGTGGCATTGTTGTGGAAAATCTAGTGCGACCAAATGGGTGTTTTCTGTCTCTGTTTCCTGTGAAGCATATCCTTCTACTTCCTCCGCAGCTACAGAAAAAGCTTGTCTGCTGTGGGACTGCTGTGATGGTATCACTGTGGGAAGAGTGTAGGAGTTCTTTTTATCTATTTATACTTATTTTACGCATGCAGCATTAGTAGAGGTGGTTGGGTAAAACTCAGTACTTCTGGCTATAAGGAAGTCAAGCATTTAGCTGCATCTTTAGGTACCTTAAAAAATGAGGGAAAGAGAAGTATTTTTGAAGAAGCCTAAATCTCTGCTTTTCTAAAACTAACTTGTGAAATGGAGAATGTACATTTAATGATTTATCAGCATGGTATGAAAACAGGCAGTGTAAGAGGAAAAAGAAAGAACATATTTAATTGCACAATTAGCTCACATATTTTCGTGAAGTGTTGCAGTAGTTTGCAAGCTGTATTTGTTACTCTCTAGATTGACTCTGTTCTTTCAGTGGAGTTGAAATAGTTGTAGGTATGATCTGATACTATGTCCAAAATCACCTTATCAGTATCAGTGTCTTGGCAGAGAACAATTTACAGTAGAGTAAGTGATTCTTCACTGACTCTAAGTGTTTATCCTAGCCTAGAAACCTAGCAAAGCCTGCCCGTTTTTGAAAATTGGTGGATGTTCCTGGGACATGAGAAAGTGTGATGACAGAATTGGGCTGGGCCTCCTGAAGTAGTTTACCTAGAACAAATGTATAACCGGTGTGTGCTCTTCAGGCAGTGGTAGTTTCCAACAGTGGAAACTGTAATGGGAAATATCTGTCTCCTGTTTCAAAATAATAAAGCCACACCTCCTCCAGACTTCTTCCAACAACCCTTCCAGGAGCAACCTAAAGTTAGTACAGTGGGTGGTTCTGTTCAAGAGAACTATTTACTGTATTGCAGCTTGTTTTCAACACAGTGAATCACATTTGCATAATGGTTGACTAACTTACTATCAAAATATTAACTTGATATGACTCCATACTGTATAAGCAGCTTACTCCTGTATCTGTCTAGTGTAGGAGTATAATGAAAGTATTGATGGGAAGTGTCCTGCCTCACACAGCATTGTGCTAAGCTAATACAATGGCACAGAAACTTGCTAAGACACTGTAAGCTATTAAAATATGAATATTTAATATTGATATACAGAATATATTAATGTTAATCTTGCCCATTGCAGTTCCTAGATACTGCCTTGGGGCATTCGGAAATAGTGTGTTTCTGATTAATCCAAGACTTGTACCACGTGAGCACATATGCATTGTCCTGATAAAGTTAAAAATAATGTTTTGCCATGTAAACATGTTAGGAGTCAACTATTTCGAATTACTGCCAGCTTTGAGGCTTTGATATTAACTCATTGACTTTTCTAATTGTGTGAAGAATAATTCTCTCCTTATTGACTCCACTGGAATTTATTAGCAATTTCTAGAACACTTTAGAAGTCTGTAAATCTGAGTTATTACTTGTGGCTTCGCTATATTTGTAGACAGAACAGCCTGTGCTTTGTCCTTTACATTAACACAACCAAAGAATACTTTTGGGGTATGGGGCTCCCCATATCATAGGGCTGTTCTGACCTGTGATCCTGGTGCTTACTTAGTCATACGAGAACTAGCAAGAAGTCTGTTAAGATCTGAGGGAGGAAGTGAGTTCTGGATATCTAGTCTTTGTCATGCAGGTACTACATATCTGCAACTTAACTTTTCTTCATGGAATATTCTAACTTTTTCTGAAAGGCTTAAAAGAATTCATTGAATATTTAATGAATTTCTGAATGTGGCACTCAATGGTTTTTTTTCTGCACACTAGCCAGCTGCTCAGAATTTCTAGTTATTTTGGTGGAGCAGCATTCTGTGTCAGCTGAGAAATGTTTAAGATTAAGTTAGCCAAATAGTTTGGGCTGGGAAATTGCAGAAACCATATGGAAATTATATTCATATCACCATAGAATACATAGTATTAATAATGAAATGCAGATATATCATGGAATTGGCACATGATTAGATATACAAAACAGGCATATATATGCAGATCTGTTTAATATAAAATTACTTGTGTATGCATATAATTAACAAGAATGCAAAAGAACTTGTGTTGCAATCAATATAGATACTAACTACAGAAGATGTTGCATATATGAAGCTCTTTGTTTAATACTGTGCCAGTTCAAAAATGATGCAGTCTGATTGACTTCTGGGTACCAATATGGGAAAAACAGTTAAATAGTAATAATAATTTACAGACACCTAAAGAACATACTTGCCTTGATGTAGAGCATAGAGAACATTGAAGTTAAATCAGCAAAAATAAGATCATCAATGGGAGTATTCTGTAGCCAAAAAAGCAAACTAAATTCAACCAAGTTCAGAAGACCAAAGGTGACCAAATATGCAAAAGCAGATGCTGAAACTGACAGCAGAAGAAAAATCTTTATCAGTAAAGGACACCATGCCATAGCTTTAAAAGTTAAAAGGAGTAAATAATGAAGAATATTTGGTAAGCAATAATGGCCATTACACTCCATTTTTAAAGAATATGTGGGAAATAGCACTGTGATACTGTGTTGGTAAAGAGGATTGAACACTAGTAGGGAAATTTGATTGACTTGAAAGCAAATTAATGCATATATAAACAAATTTGGCAGGTGACACTAAAAAGAGAGAACCAGCATAAATAATTGCAGAAAGGAACCATCCTTTGGAAAGCGTTACAACTACTGATGACATTTTGTTAAATACTAAAGGCATTTAAAATAAAAGAAAAAAAAACATGTTACGTATAATCTTGATTTTTTTTTTTTTTAAAGATTTGTAACTTAAAAACATTTGATTTCTGTATAACAAAGTTCGTGCAGAGACGTGCTCCATCAAAGACATATCTCTGTAACAGTCTTTTAGGAAGCCTGGAAAAGAAATCAAGCAGGCTATTCTTCAGTTATGTGTCCCATTTATTGCCAAAATTGTGAAGAGAAACAGGTAAACTCTACCTCTTAGCCTGATGAGTCACAAGTCATACTCAGTCCCTGTGGAAATACCAATGGGGCCTGAGACAGTGTTAGTAGAATCATCTGATGAAGACAGAAATAAATTTAGGATGTACCATTGGATGCATCTGCTGGAAAAAGTGATGATGAAGTTGAGGAAGGCATATCCTCCCTCAGACTCAAAGGATGCAAGGATGAGATGAAGATCCAGGCTGGCAGAAACCATCACAGATGTCATTTTAAAGAACTGGAAGACAAACAAGAAATTTTTGGAGAGTGTGAATACATAAAATCCCAAAATTGTGGGGAAGAAAGGGACATGGGAGAAAAGAAAGTCGTGGGACTGAAGTTTTCTTAATAGTCTACTCTGAGCATATATGCCTGTGAGGTTGGGATGTTGGACCGACTATAAACAATAGACAGCTGGTCTTATATCTTAAGTAAGACATCAGAAACTCTCCAATCAGCTTGGATTGCAACCTGTTTTTTAAATGTGATTTAAAATGTGATATAGGCATGAAAATTAGAGAACTTTGTAAAGTTTTCTATTGAATCTGTGCTGAATTCATTAAAAACAAGAAAAGATAGAGTTTAAAGTACCTTGTTTTGAAATAAAAGATTTAAACTTTTTATTGCAAAATTCCTACTTTGTTTAAAAAATATATAAAAGTCTAGAGGTAAAAGGAAAAGACCAAGCAAACTTAAGGGTGTGTTAGTATCATCAAAACATTGTGGGTTATTGCCTATCAGCTAAGTGACTGGGACTCGTTCCTAACTATCTAACTGGGAGGCAGTGTAGTCTCAGTTAAATTTCAGTGGAAAATATTTTAAGCTAAGTTGCATTTCATTGCAACTGAGAAAGGCTAAGAATGTATTGGTATATTTTGATAATTAACTGAAAAAATCAATGTTTTGCCCAATGTTAATTACCATGTAATCTTAATTACAAAAGGGTGGGAAATTTTGCATAGCTCTGAATTTTTTTATGATTTCTGCTTACTGTACAATTATATGAGGCCTCAGAAGAGATGAACCACTTTTCAGCCATTTACTAGAGCAACAGATGTGTTTATAATTGTTTGGATATATTCAAATGAATGGGGTTTTATACTCATCCAAGTATAATTCAGTAGTTAGGAGTGGCTGTAGGTCATATAAGCCTTTCTGAATTATTTTTTTTTACTCCTTAACAAAAAGAAAACCTGTGTCCCAGAAAAGAAACAGGTTCTCAGAAGGCTGCCTGCTGATGTGGGACAGTTGGGAAGTTTTCCACACCAGAGTGAGTTATTCAGTAGCATTGCTGTAACAATCCCACAGCTTCCTCCCCAGGTAAAAATGTGGCCATTGTAGAGACTTGCCATTTCAAAACTGTGAAATCTACCCTTCTCTCAGGACTATTCAGAATAACACTTTTTAGTATTCTGCTAAAATGCTAGTCACTGAGATCTTAGTCTGTTGTAAAGCACTCTGGAGCTGGTCAAGCAGGTGAAGACTTGGATGGGAGGAAAAAATTTCCTGACATTTTAGTCTCTCGAAAGGAGATAACCAAATTCATATGCAACCTAACATCTAGTTCAAAATGTCTAGAAATACTACCACTTTAGGTGGCCAGCTATAATTCAGAACTCATTAGTTTCTTGGAACTCAGCCTCTAACTTTTTTTCAGTAAACTTAGTAATTATTCTAGTCTGCCCTCTGGCTGGTAATCAAATTCACCATCTTATGGCAGTTGTTAAAAAACTCTGTAAAATTCAACAGGTAGATGCTGAGGGTTTTTGATATGTATCTATATATATCATAAATATTCCATATATCTTTTCACAGGGTTTTTTGAGATAGAGAAGGGAAGGTAGTCTTTGTAATAATATTCAGACAAACTCTAAAATTATTAATTAAACAGAGTGACACAACTGTGTAAAAATACACTGAAGTGGCAGTCAATCCTGGCTGAGCTTAACTGAGAGACAGTGCAAGCAAGTGGCTTTCTGCAGCCTGCCATTGCTCCAAATCAGAGTAGTTTGGTTTGGAAGGGACCTTTAAAGGTCATCTAGTCCAACCCCCCTGAAATTAGCAGAGACATCTTTAACTAGGTCAGGTTGCTCAGACTCCCTTCCAGCCTGACTTCGAATGCTAGGCTGGCTCTGCAATCTTAGTCTATTATTTCCTTGCCAGGTCTGATTTCTTGCATCATCCATTTTTACACTAAGATAAAGCTGTTGGCACAAATATAGCTGGATTTTTTTGTTACTTACCTGATGTATGTTTCATTATAAGTAGATCTTATGTGTAGAAAAAAGGCCACTTCTGTCAGCTGACTGCTGAATGTTACGAAGGGTGCAATCCAAAATTTCTTCCCATATACCTAAAAAGTTATCATTATACGTTCTACCTAAAAGCATTCTCATTGCCTTTTACTATTCACCTCACATGAATACCTGAGTGATGTTATTTCTCCTTCTATAAGGAAGTA
>JAVJGG010000074.1:17136032-17147675 GCA_035590195.1 Aviceda cuculoides | reverse complement strand
ATTTTTTTAGTCTGGTTTTGGGGTTTTTTTTCATTTTTATTTGCTTTGGGGGGGGTGGGGGGTGTCAGATGACTTTATCAAGCAGATATTCCCATGTGTGTGGCAGCTACTACATCCTGTCTTCCCCGTCCACTTTACTGAATCTTTCCACATAGAAATAAAGACATTGCATTGCTATTGTAGTGACAATCTAAAGGACAAAAAAAATCCACACTACTGGTGCTAATTTTCATCTGGAGATGAGTGGTGTTGAGGTATGTGCATTTGTTCCCTGCTTCATTCCTTTCAGTCCTTAGCACTGACACAGCTTGCTGCAGATGTTCCCTCTAGGTCTCACTTCTGGGGTAGTTGCTCCATAGTTGAAATTTACCCTCACACATCTACAGCTATAAAGCTTATTTTGGACTGAGAGATTTTATAGTTATGTTTGTTAGTGATATTTTCTTTAACGTCATAAGGCAACTGTTCAACTGTTATCAATTAATACAGTGTCTCTGACTTCAATAGAACTATATTGAGTTGCCACAGCCACAGATTTGGCCTAAAATTTCTTTGGCTGTGGGACATGTTTCTCTGAGAATTCTTTAATTAACACCAAATTTTCATCAGTCCTTTCTCCCCTTCTCCTATTAATTGCATGCAGAAAAGGAACATGTCTGTGAATTGAGTCTTGCTCTGGATGACCACTAATGTATATTTGCCTTTTCCCTGGGGACAAGACATTACAGGTGAATAAAGATGCTCAGTCTTTCCAAATGTGTTTAATTTCTCATTGAAACTTGACTTTCCATGTGTTTTTTATTTTTATTCTCACTTTCCAACAGTCAGATTCACCACCCCAAGTTAAACGTTATAGAATTGTTAAATGAAGACAATAGAAATGTTGGACAATAGGAAAGCAATTAACAGTAATGGAGAAGAAGACTGATCCATTTATTCTACCTCATTACATCTTCATGCTTTAATGTTTTTAACATTTTGAAATCTGCCAGAAAAGTCATTTTAACCATTCTCTTCTTGGCTATTGCATGTGAAAACACTTAAATAATAGCTGCTCAGTCACTAAGATTTTCTTTGGACATCCAGTTCTGTAGTTTGCAATTTAAGTTTTCTAAGTTTATTAAATAACCATTTAATCATTTCTGTGAGCAAATATTACTTCTGCTTCTAGTGATAAAATGTGTACCACTGAAGAGCTAACATCTTGCACATTCACTATGTATGGCATGAACAAATGTCTGGCTAAATTGCACTAATATGTTTTTTAGCATTGGTCTTGGTTCATATGAGCTATTCAGTCATAAACAACAGTTTGTTCTCCATGTGTCATGTATAAGTCACTTTCTTGTATAAGTCAGTTTTTTGTTTCTATTAACAAGATGCATGCAGTGCATTGATATGTATGCGTGTTCTTTAAAGATGGATGATCATCAGCCATGCTAATTAAATTTACTGAAGTCTTACTAGTACCTCTGCTTTAATTGTGTTACTTCAAAAGTCCTTGATTGTACACCAAAAAAGATAACCATAAGAGGTAAACTGTTTTGGAGTTTAAGAGATCGAAGTTATTGTGACATATAAAACTTGGAAAATCCTAATTAAGTAACCTGATGGGTTTTTTTTAGAAATGACTTGACATTTATGTGGAAATAGCAATTTCTTAGGTGCAGTTCAATGTGGTTTTGATCTTTCCTTGTTGATTTGGATTTATTCATTTGATCTGGCTTTACCTGGGGGACGACCAGGTATGCTGCATTTTAGGAAATACCGCTTCCTGTGGAGACAGACCCCTTTGCTGTTAGATTCTTTTATCACAGCTACTTCGAGTACAATTTACTTTCATCTTCAGGCAGGAAGCAAGCAACAGAAATTAAAGATAGAAAAGCTCATTGGGTCATTCCCTTCTTTCCATTTGCCGGAATGGGATCGTTTTTTGCAGTACATAGAAGAGTCTACTTTGCCTTGTGGTGAAACAACCACTATGTCCTGGTACTTCTTGCTGATACAGGAAGGGCAGCATGTATAAAAAGCCTATGGGCTTTGTGGAACTGCAGGCCAGAATTGCAGGTAAACAGCAAGGTCTGCGCTGTAAGAGCAGCCAGAAAACTGCCAGATACTGACAGAGAGAAAGCTCAGTGTAAGATGTCAGTGAGAAAAAACATGTTCTCCAATGGATCAAAAAACTCTTTTGTTTTCTTTTTATAAGCCCCAATATTTTTTGGCTAAAACTACCTTTACAGAAAAATGTAGATTCTAATTCATTGAAAAATTAAATGCATGCTGGTTTTGCCAAGCTGTATCAGCAAGGGAAGGAAGCCTAAAAAAACCTCTCAATGCCTCATTTCAATCTTTTCAAAACAAAATGGCATCATCTCAGTTGAAAAATAAATCTTTTTACAATTCACCTGTTTTAAGTAAATTTGAAATAGAAGTTTATATAAAAAAAATTTGCAACGAAGCAAAGTTTTCAGTTTAACCCAAAACACATTTTCAGCTGCTGTTTGTGAAACTGTGATAAAGCAGGATGACCATCTGTTCACATAACTCTGGCAAAATCCTAGGGAGTCAGATTGCAGAGACCATGATGCAAGGTCTCTCTGCTGCTACCCCAACCCCAACACAGCTGATTTATTCCACAGTTTCAATCCACTTATAGATTGTACATGCTTCACCATAGTAACCAACTTCATCTGTCCTCTAGTAAAACTGTGCATGATACTGACAGAACCACATAAAATGACTAAGCTTTAATGAAAAAATCTAATACCTTGCCCAAATACGCTCTTCATATTTATCTGATAAATTCTATTTATTCCCTCTGTTCCCCCAAATCTCTACTATTTCTCTGCTTGTAAAACTTTCCAAATATTTGTACATGAGTACTATGGTCTCTCTTACTAATCATTAGGCAAGGTAGCCATTTTAATTTTATCAACCTTTTCTCCCAGAGTAATTCTTCTGTCTTGATCACTTTTTGTTTGTTTGTTTGTTTTTTCACTTTATTCTTTGTTTGCATCAGTCTCACAGATACTGTAATTGATTTTAGGTTCATCTGTACCTAGTAAGCTTATGTAAGCTTACCATGGCAGTGATTATCATGTAAGATCATTATGGCAGTGGACACCTCTCTCTGGTGAACCTCAGACTCGGGCATAAAAATTGCAGATGAATAGTGTTACCCTTTTTCTCCATCTGCTGAAAGCAGAGGGTTGCTGCTAGTCTTTCTGTGGCCGGTAAGTAAAGCCTCTTGTCAGCTTATATTTTTAAGACTGATTCAGTGAGCTCTTGCACTGAGCTTTGAAATACCTTCTCTCCATTTCCCAAATTCATTATCTGCTCTCCTTTGAAGAGAATCTGGAAATTCTTCACATCTTTTTCTAGCACAATAGGATATTCCTCTTTGAGATGAACTGGCCATGTTTATCTCAGTGGTTGTCTGTGAGGCTTGCACACCCTCCTGCAGTATGTATCTATAAACATCTCTGAGGACATACATCTAAAGGAGGAAAGAGAGTGTAAAACCAAAATCTGCCAAACTACCAATTTTGAAAGAAGTAAAATCTAAGTGGAATTTTGAAGCTCTGGTTTTGGTATAATTAACTATAGATACTTGTTTTCTTTCCCCGGCTCTAACATTTTTCCTTATTTCTTGAAAAACTTAAAACCACCTGTAATAATTGCTAAAAACTCTGAAGAATGCAACAAAAATTTTTTTGAAGATGTGGTGTTTTTAACCTTGGTCTAAGTCAGAATAGTCCTTTACTTTTTTAAAAAAAGAGAGAGAGAGAGACACAAAGGGAGATTTTAAAAGAGTTTTTGTCATGACTGAGCACGAGAAACTTCTGTGGGTCTTATCACACCTTCAATGTATATATTGAAACAGGAGCATATTACAGCTCAATGTTTACTACACTTAGCACACAGAACAGAACCAGTTTTGTTCCTGATGCCAGTCAGTGACCCAGACACAAAGGTGTGAATGTTATTTTTCCACTCTGCAAATCCTTTGTTTAAGCAGGTGCAGAGGCCCATGCCTCATACGCTACCAAAAGGTAGATGTTGCATTACAAAAAAGACCATCTCTGTTTCAAGAAGCAAAAACTGCAAAAGCAAAGTTAAGCTGGAAAGAGTACCAGAGTTGAGGCATTTGATGAAGAAACCAATGACTGATTAAATCAGGGACATTAATATCTCACTCTTAACAGTGTTAGGCAATTTGGCATGTTCAGTGGCTCCTGGAGGGGAATGCTTGGTGGTTACAAGGACCATACTAACATTGATCACAACATATGCCAGATTGTCTGGCTGTGACCTATTTCATTTGAAACTGTTGTGTGTGCTATGCCAATACTTTGAAGTAAGAAAAAAACCCATGACGAGTTGTTGACTATTATCTTGAAGCTCTATCCAAGTCTAACTAATCTGTGATCATGATGTATATTGATGGCTGACAAGAATTTGCAATAACCTACCTGCTGAGGGTTGTCATCTTCCCTTCAGTTGTCCAATCTCATGACACACTGCAGCTGATCCAGCACTGGTCTGTTTCTCTCCCATGCAACCTTGTCAACAAGAAGGGGAAAAAGAGAGCGCAGACAATGAAATATATCTTAAGCAGTTGTCAGAAACCTCCCAGCAGTGAGACTGGGAACCCAGCCTCTTTCCAGTGACTATAGCCCCAGCACTATAAGTTTGTGGTGATAACCCAATTAATGCTTACCAATTAGTGCCATACCTCTGGATAGGACTTTTGGGAAAAAGATTTCAAAACCATTCCAGTGGAGGAGATAACAGAATTCAGATCTTCTAACTAAATGATCTTAGCAGTGAGTGACACTTGTATGGAAAGGATAGGGGAAATCAGCAGAAAGACTGGCTGCAGGAAAAGGATCAGATAAGCAGCTTTGCCTCCATCTATTTATAGCAGCTTCTGAGAAATGCTCTTCAGTTTTTGAAAAAAAAGAAAGTTGTCTTTCGATTTAAGGCACAACACCCCTATAGAAGCGGTATTTAAGGACTCCTGGTGGCAATTCCTAGTGGATCGTTCCAAAAGCTCACTGCTCAGCACTCTGGCTTGGAGGCAGGCTCTCTTCTCAAGTGTATAACACTATCTACACATTGTAAAGGAATCATAGGCATCTGAATGCACATCTGCTTCTGAAATGGGTGCAAAGTGCCTAAAAGCTAAACACTCCTGTGTTCTAAGACGTGACCCTCTTGTGGGTTCAACTTCTTGGAACCCTGAATATGAAAAAGGAAAAAAAAAGTAATGTGAGGGAACTACTGTTGTTTTATTAATATTTCATGAACTGTCTACAATACATTGAACCATGAATGGGTGTCACCCTGTGATCTCCATGTTGCAGGAACATGTGCTTTTAGCTGTCATTCTGCCTTGGTTTAAAAATATAGGCACATGTGTCACCTAGCACACGCATGGTGAATCTCATGGCAGGGACAGGTTACAACTACTTTGTCAATGTTGATAGTCAGTCTACATGTGATTAATTGAGTCATTGCACATGCATGAGATTCAACAGGCCTCAGATACCTTGATTCCTAGAAACCTTGCTATTTCTCTGTAACTTTTTAATACTGCCACTTGTCTTTTTCTGAGAGTCTTCAAAATCTATAGCAGTTCTTCACAAATGCACAGCACCAACAAAAGGGATATGGGATGATAAAAGAAGCTTCACCATTGTCGTGTATCAAAACACAGTGGGTTTGTGAGTTTAAACAATTGCATTTGTAGCATTTTGCAATGCAAATATGCTAAGGACTGTATTTGGGATCTCATTGAGTCATTGTGTAGTTCTTTATTTTTGCATATGGAACACAGAAGATGATGTATTCTCAACTATGAATAACGTTTCTAGGATAAATAGTTTCCAGAGACAGCCCATTCCAACATTGTAGACTTCTATGACTGCTAACATCAGAAACATCTTCAGAAGTAATCAACCAGCCTCAGATCTAATTGCCATAGCTGAAAATAAATGTAATTTAAAATGTGTCACAGATGTATCCAGACCATAGACGCTAGAACATATTTCCATAATCTTCTGGCAATTTAGCAGTCATGCACTAACATCACTGTTGGAATTAGTGAGATAAACTCTTTTCAGCAGGGCAGGATATATGTAGGTTTCCTAAATTTCAGTCACAATTTCTGCAAACTAGAGTGCAGGAAAGGAAAACATTTTAGTTCATTCCCTGCTATGCAGAAACATAGATCCAAGGGAAAACAAGTGTACAAAACGTATTGTAAACAGCAATCCTCTGCTGGCCTATGAATGTTTCGTGTTTTTCAGCGACAGTAAGATACTGAAATGTAAGACAGAAGAGAACTTCAAGAGGTCATATAGCCTGCCTCTGTACTTTGAGGTAGGATTAGATACACCGTGCACAGGTTCTTGCCTAATTCATTTTTTAAAACATTAAATGTGTGTTTTTACACAGCTGTCTTAGGTAGTCTTTTGTGGCATTAATTATCCTTACAGTTATATATCTTTTTCTAGTATCTAGCCTCAATCTTCTTTGCTACCAATTAAGCTGATTACTAGTTGTCCCACCCACATAATAATACCACTCTAAATATAGCATTAAACATAACCCACTTTAAAATTTCACATGAAGCAAGTGTCACAGACAGAACCATTTTCCTAATGCACTCCCCAAGCTAGTGATTCAGATAAAAATGATTCAGATGTAGCATGTTGTGTGACACAAGAAAATAATGCAGGAAATAAGGCTTTGTAATACATTATCTGGGGTTTTTTCCTCCCACCAAACAAAAATTTCTCTTAGCTCCCTTCTTATGGAGGAAATATAATGAACTGCCTTGATGAATACCAGATTTTTGTTCCGCTGTATTTAATTTTTGGAAGAAAATAATTTAAAGATCCTGGACTGCATCTTCATACAACCTTCAGCATTCATGGGTAGATTGTATTAAAAATCACCCCAAGAACAAACTAAAAGAAAAACGTCATGTCCTCAACATGAAAGCAGAATATAGATATCACTGTAACCTATGTTAGACCAAAACTGATATTAAAACAATGTAATATTAAACAACATTGCAACACTGGAGTGGCTGTTGACTAAGTACAGCCTATTACACAGGCAGCCAAGTTCACCTTCTTATAGTATTCTATGATGTCTGAAGATTAATCCTTCCACATAGGAGTTCCTGTCTTGAAACATATATGTATGTAAGGATATAGCCCTTCCAAATGAGAAAGGTAGGTATGGTTCAGCACACTGTTTATTTTAGACAAACTTGAGGTGACACAGCAGCTATTCTGCAGGACACAATGTTTTTATGCATATAACTGTGGCTTTTAGAGTAATATGCTAGTAATGTCTTCTTGGTGGGATTTACTGGTGACATGACAGATTTATAGCCAGGAACAGATGTTCCTTGTTTTGTAATAGCTGTAGAAGAGTTATGTTTACCAGTGAAATTGCAAAATTATCTACACGTAGTGTGGAATTAGATCCATTATTATTAGAAATGTACATTGTTTGTGTCATGTTTGTGCTTTTTAAAAGCTGGGGCGATTGAAAATCAGTATCAGTTTGAAAAATTTGACTTGAAAATGTTTTCAGGAAAAACAAACAAACAAACAAAAAAACCCCACACAACCAAAGCTCAACTTAATTTCTTTTTTTTTTTTTCTTGCTCTCTATTTGTGAGCTATTAGTCTTTAATCCATCCTGAAAAAGACAGAGGTGAAGTAATTCCTGCACCAAAACCCTAATTATTAGTTTCTCTGCTTCATCATGAAAATATAATGGCATGTAAAATATAAAATATTTTTATTTTGTGGAGGGGAGAAATGCTTCTCTTAAGCTAAACTTTTCACAAAACAAACTGAAAGAAACTAAAATATTTACCGATAAGCTTAGGAAAAAAACTTAACAGTAAAACATAGCAAATATAGTGAACTTTACTGCCTGTATAATAGGCTGCACTTAGTCAACAGCCACTCCAGTATTCTGAAGCTGTTTAATATTCCATTGGTTTAATATCAGGTTTTGGTCTAACACGGATTACATTGATATCTGTATTCTGCTTCCATGTTGAGAACATTATTTTTTTCCTTTTTAGTTTGTTTTCTAGGTGATTTTTAATGCAAACTATCCATAAATGCTTAAGGTTGTATGAAGATGCAGTACAGGATTTTTAAATTATTTTCTTCCAAAAATTAAATACAATGTTTAATACTTTCTTTTCTCAAGGAGGAACTTCGCAGCAGAGGCGAAAGAGATATTTCCTTATGATTCCTTTTTTGAGATGGACCCTCCATTTTGTTTTGTTTAGTCTAAGTGCTCTCTTTATTACAGAGAAGAGAAAAAAAACCCTAAAATCTTTTCTGTAACTGTACATGAATTTTTCCTCTGCACTGTCTTGTGGTGATAAATTCTGCACTCCAAGATAAAGTAATTGCCTAAGTAAAAAAAACCCCACAAACAAGCCTTATTAATATCATCTCTGTGCTCTCCAAAAAAAGTGATGAAGTTTAGTGCTACATATAATTGTTTTCTCAAGCTGGTAGGTTTACAAATTGCTGATGAGATCAAAACCTCTAAAATCCACTCAGTTCACCTAAACCAGTCCAACATCAGTGCTGACTTAAACTTACATTATGAAGCTGAAGCAATAATTAGTTTCTGACTTTGGTGAAAATTCATTTCACTTCAAGGAAGAAAGTATGGGGCAGATTTCTCTACTGTAAAACTGCCCATCAGACGTGGTATCTTGGCACATGACATGAGTGACCAGCACCCATGGGCACTGGAAGCAGGAGCCAGATTTGGCTCAGTCAACATATATTGTGCAGTGCTGTGCAGAAGCTGGGGTAGGTGCTACTCACCTATCCCTTTAATATTTTGCTTGCAGTCTGCAGACTGTACTTGCTTGTAACATCAGTGAACCATCTGTGATAAACATTATCTTCAGTTCAAGATTCAGGCTACCTAGGGTTAGCTTTAATGGCTCAGCCCTGTGTGAAGGAGGATGGAGTGAAGAACAAGCTTAGTGACAGTATTGGCAAGAAACACTTTTAGCAAAGGCAGAAGAGCAGGTAGATGGGAGCAGTAGGGAATAGTAGGCGTTGGGCATAGAAACCTTTGTTACAGTAGAATTATACCTTCAAAAAATGCATAATGTGGTATTACCTCTGCACAAAAGTAGGAGAATGATTTGGTCTGTCACCTTAGTCCTACCTCTAGCTAGTCTGTCCCTGCCCTTTCAGGGTATATACACAACAGAGGCTATGCTAGTCTGCTCCTCTATGTTAGCACAGCAAAGTTCAACCCTGAACAGTTAGTTATCTGAGGAAGTATCATAGGCTTTATTTCCAGCTCTGTATGGAGATGAATTTTAACTCAGCTGCACTTAGCATGTAGCTATCTTCTGAATAAGTGTCCCAGAGAGGTGGTGACTGTGAACCCTTTCCCCTCTATCACTTACAGAATCAAGATTTGGTACTTAAAGTTTAAATCTTGTCTAAGATTTAAATGGTAAAACAAACATATCATTCTGCATGGCTAGACAATTTTCAAGATGTTTCAGGAAAACAACTGAGCTTGTCTAGGACATGAACATTATAGCACTATTGGTATATTGATTTCTTTTTACCCTTAATGTGCATTTGGAAAGAGACTATGTGCATGAAAGAGAAACTTGTAGGTTTTTATTACTTTATATTCCAGAGTCCTTACAAGTGGAAAGTGTTTTGAGGTTTTTAGATGCTGCTAGCTTATCTTTATATTTATTTATTTACTGGCATATTTACCTGCTCTGTAGGAAGTTTCTCAGAACTCAGTCTTTTATTTTGAGAGTCAGGTTTTGTCCTTTTAGCCCTGGATTGTTAATGAGTCCAGCTGACAAACTGTTTTGAACAACCCTCTTCCCCTTCCTCCCAGCCTGCAGAAGAGAAAAGTATTTTCCATTTTAATAATCATGTTTATTAGACTTCTTGGTGGAAGACAATCTGAAGCCAGTTTGTACTATGAGCCTCAGATTGAGTGACAGGCTCGTTCTGGGCTAATTCTGCAGAATTTGCCTAAGCTCAAATCCAAATCTTTAAAGGAATTGAACACAAACTGCCTTCTACTCTCTACTAGCTACAAATGCATGCACACATGCATACACATATACACCTGCTCATATATGTGTATACACACACACTTGCCATTCACAGAGATGTAAATCTGATTTAAGCTCTTTAATAGATACTTCTTTCTCTCCACACTTTCATTCTTACCATCTCAGTTACTATTTATACTGAATTTCTTCATTTTATATCTTCATTTATACCAATTCTCAGAAATACCATCAGGATTATGGAGTTAATATATACCTTCATGATTAGTTTACATTGTTTATACAAATATCCATGTGGCTCTCTTTATGAGATGATTATCCACAGTCTATTAGACTAAGCACATTACTAGGTACTGCAGGTGTGATTTTATTCAACCTTTTCTGAGAATTTGGGGTAAGGAAGGGGTTGGGTGTTTTTCTTGTTTGTTTGGACTGGGGGTTTTTATGTAGTCTTTGTTAGTATATTACATTTTTCTTTAAAAACCCCTCTATATACACCAATGCCATAATCTTGTCTAAAGAAAAAATTCCGTTCCTCTTACCTGGAAAGAGCAATTTCACCATTTCCAAACAGTGTTTCAACAAGACTACCCTGGAAGTGGAGTAAAGCTCACCTAAGAAAGGGACTTACAATCTGAATGAATGAATGAATGAATGAATGAATGAATGAATTAGATCATTGATACAAAATGGGAACTTCACAAGACTGCATAGAGAAGACTGTTCCAATTTGTGGTGTTTGAAGTCCACTGCTAGTGTGGTCAGCAACGTCTCTTCCTTACCAAGAGCAGTAGATGGTTTTAAAAAAGTGTGGACAGCAAAATATCTTGTGTGAATGAAAGGGAGCAGGAGGGGTAGGGCTGGCATCCCTGCCAGTTCAGTCTGTACTTCACAGAGCAGAATGTTCTGAGACCTTTTTTTAAACCCATGACTGTCATTTAATCATCAAACCTAGCTCCCATGCACCCTTTCCCACTGAAATGACCATAAGCTATTAGAAATGTAGCTGCAGGGTACTCACTGGACAAGTTCCCAGTTGCCTCTGCCATCTGTCTGAAATTCAACCCAACAGAAACAGGAGGCTAGCTAGAAAAGACATTAGTGAGTATTTTAAGTTGTTTGTCATCTGATGAACCAACAGTTCTCTAAATGGCAGATATGGTCCAAAGGAGAAAAATCCACAGCCAGATCATGCTTTAGATCTAACCTTTTCCAAATTTAGCAATGTTTCAATCTGTAGTTTTGATTTGGATCCAGATGAAATTAAAATACATTTAATAATAATCACAAAGGTTAACTAAAGATCTGTTTGTCCTGGTAACAGCAACACTTTTACTAGAGCTGTTCAAGAAATCAGGTGTCTACAGATTTTCCTGCTTTTGTGCTCAGGTTAGCATTAAGTAGTTATTGACTGATCAAAATTCAAACCACAAATGAGATGTTGCTTCTTAGAATATCATAGAATCATAGAATCATTTAGGTTGGAAAGGACCTACAAGATCATCGAGTCCAACCATCATCCCTGCCCA
>JAVJGG010000074.1:17119583-17135932 GCA_035590195.1 Aviceda cuculoides | reverse complement strand
CTTTTGCCCCTTTGAGACAGCTGGGTACCATTTGTTGCCAGCAATCCCGGTGTCGTGTAAACCTCCCCATGATCGAATTTGAGAGAATAAAATGTAACATGTGACTTCCTTGTATTCAGAAATAGAGCATAATGAGAAGTTATTTTCTCAAAAATTTGCTGAATATTCCCAAATGAATACAATTATAAGATCATAATGATTGGCTAGGATGTGAGTCACTAACTGTAAATTGGGCATCCCATCTAGCAAAACTAAATTTTGCGAAAGATGTTAATGCATTGCTTTTCTGTATTGTTGCCAGATTATCC
Source organism: Aviceda cuculoides (assembly GCA_035590195.1). NCBI lineage: Eukaryota > Metazoa > Chordata > Aves > Accipitriformes > Accipitridae > Aviceda > Aviceda cuculoides. The sequence continues at coordinate 17,135,624 of JAVJGG010000074.1, read as the reverse complement.
TACAACCACTGACATTTTTTTTTCCTTTCTAACATGCTTTAAAGCAATATTTATGAGAAATGTTAGAAATTAAGGATAATCTGTTCATAAAACAAGTTTTAAAGTCAAAGAAAAGGAAGCAATATGGTATCAGTAGAAGAGACGCAGATGTGACATCTTTGAATCTCTCCATCAGAAGAAAAGGAGGAAGCTATATTGCAAAGTACTGACTAGCACCACCCCTACGTAGAATATTTTCCTGCAACAAGAGGAGGACAGTAGGTAAAACTTACTGTTTCTCTTGAATTTTCAGCATAGCTGCCAACTAAAGAAAGGGTAATATTTTACATGATTTACGTATAACATCCGTAGAATGAATGTATATTTGTATATATATATGTGTATACAAATGAAAGCAGGTACAAGCTTTCACTACCAATTGAAAGGCTTCAAATCCACTTACATATTTCTTATAAAAAATGAAAGTGGTACAGCACTCAATTAGAAATGTTTTAAAGAGGAAAGATATCTTCAGTCTTACTGCAAAAGAGTTGAATAGCATTATTTTTCAGGTTAGAGAGACCTATCTTTATTATTCATGCCTTTGTATCTGTCACTTAAACGTCTCTCTAGTATTTCTTCTCATGGTCATTGATTACCATATTTTAGATACAAAACTACTATAGATAGGCTGAACAATTTTCTTGTTCATGTGGTTTTGCTGATTCAATATATGCTGCCTCTATGTACTCCTTTAGGCTGATGTTTTTCTTTTTTTGTCTCTGAAAATGGTGTTCCAGTGGTATAACCCTGAAAATAATTTTGGCTATATGGATGCCCTTCTCAAAGTGTTCCATTTGCTTGGCCTCATATTTCTTGAAACTGTTGTGTTTTTTTTTTTAACTGTGCAGTACACATTACCACATATTGCACCAGAGAAGTACACTATTTTGACTGTGAACTCTCACAGCTGCAGAGATGCAAACATAATGCAGTCATCTTTTTCCATAGTACTTCTCAAAGAGCTGATAAATTTATATTTGTGTAGAAAGCTGTGTGAGGATTAATTTTTTTTATGCACGAGTCCTTGTTTTTTATTAATCTGGCAGCTGCAAGAACCAACCTGGTGTTGTGTAGGTTGCCGTTGTATATGAGAAGCATTACCTAACTTGTCACCTAGCTGAACTTGAGAAAACTTAATTGAAAAATATAGATATTTTAAGAAATATCATTGAATAAATAGCTACCTGCTTTGGGCACAAATCAGAACAACTTTTCTGAATGAAATAAAAGAAAAGCTTTGCTTTGTAATTTGTATGAAAGTCAAATTTAGAGAGGAAATTCTGTCTTCTCGTTGCTTGAAGTGTATTGATCGTGGGGTAGACTATTTTGTTTAAATGGTACACTATTTAATTCTTGGTTGTATCTCATTTTAAACAATGTTTCTCATCTGAGCTACCCTCATCTTTCTGGGGATAAGGGGAACACCATTACTGGGGGCCTGATGTCCCTCTGATTCACTGCCAAAAATTACATTTATTGGGGAACATGGCTGTAGAAGAAGAGAGATATTTAATTCCATTTTAATTTCTGTGGAAATTTCACAGACATTGCCTCTGTGCTTCTGCTTCCCACATTACACCCCACATCTGCGCTTTTGCAAGTTAGTTAGTATATTGAGGTAAGATAACTCCAAAGACAATGATAAACCAGACAAAACATTGAAAAGCTAAAAAAGTCCCATAATAATTAGAGACATAATCTAGTAATAGCAGTTAGAGATTGGCATTTAAATCATAGATCTTTCAACCAAAGAGGAAGTCAATTAATGAAAGCTCCAGCTTCTGTGGATATGATGGTCATAACCAATATTCTGGTGTGTCAGGACCCTTCAGAGGGTCATCACAAATATTATGCTGTGATGCTGAGAGCAAGCTGCCTTCAAACTCAGATCATGTATCTTAAGAGTTTATTTCTGTGAAAGGACCACTAAGGATGTTTTATGCAGGATGATATCTCAATATGTAGCCATAGAGATACCTGGTGTTAGGAGTATAGACTTGTTTCACAAAACAGTTAGAAGCTTCTGAAATTATGTGATATCTGTCACCTGTCAGGAGAAATCAGCTCCCACAGAACACCAACAGTATTCCAGCTGCATATGCTGTCTCAGGACAGTGGTTTTGTAGACCACCAATAGAAGGTGTCCAGGTTGGATATGATTTGGAAATGGAGTTCCCCATATTTGGTACCAGTAATTCTAAAATATATTGCTTCCCATTTTTTAACATACTGGGATGAATAATGAGGTAGTTAAACACAATTCAAATATACAAAAAGTAAAAGAATCTGTGCTAATATTGACTCTTACTGATCCAATTAGCAACTTCATTAAAGCACATGAAATAATGCAGTAATTGCATGCTAAATGCTAAAGTCTAGGAAAGCAGAGTAGCTATAAGAGGCAGAAGTAAAAAAATATGAAATACACAGATGTGAATATGAAGGTGTTTTATGTATGTGAAGGACTTCTCCATCCTCAGTGGCAGACTGTTGTAGTTGTGACAGTCTAGGGATAGAAATCAAAACAATTTGTATAAGATAATAGCTTTTGTTAACATACACTGAAACAACCTATCAAAAATCTAGATGACTGAAAAAAAACTATGTTCTGTGTGTATCTTTCCAGCATCTTGAGACAATAAAAAGATAAAAATACCTTCCTTTGTTTTATTCAATGCATTGTGTGCATTCTAACCATGTCAACCCTCTTGGGTTTGAATGTAGCCATACATTTTTGCTAGACATGCATTGAACTAGAAAAAATAAGTGCTAAATTGATTAGTTAGAATCAAGCAACTGCTAATAAAAAAGGAAAAAAAAAGACAAAAATAAGAAGGCTGTAGGGTAAATGGAAATTTCAGTGATGCAGCATTCCATTACATGCAGGGTAAAGCATGTATCAGTTTCAGGAGGATGGAAGTCATGATATCACGCAGCTCAGGGAGATATTACGTGATTGACAAGATCTTCCACATTTTGTCGATTAAAATATCTTCATGTGACTGGAATTGCAAGCTAACTAGGCATTTCATACTTGTGTTTTTGAATTATGAATTGTATACCATGGTTCTCATACTCTTCAGGGCCCAGTCTGGACAATGGAGGAAGCAAACATCTTTTTGTTGATCTGGGTCATTGGTAGGTAAACACTGTGAACAAGTAAGAAGCAAATACGTTTCCTTTTTTCAGCTGGAAATAGCCTGGCTGGTTCACCTACCTTGCAACTCCTACCCTTGGGTAAATCATAATTTCTCAAGTAACTGTTAAATAGTTGGAACTTCAGCTGAGTGGAAAAATGCACTCATAACATACCTTGTTCTCCCTCTCTGAAACATTTCTTACTCTTCAGAAAGATTCTTAAAATTAACTTTTTATGTCTTGGTATTAATAGATTTTGAACACCATATTTTAATACTTATGTATTAACAGACTTAATAATTTTATTTCTCCTAAAATTACCCTATGGATGCTCAGATTTTAAATGTAGACCTGTCTCACTCAGCACTTAGGTTGTTCCTCCATATGGTCTATCAGTCATATAGGTATATCTGTGTAAATATGTTTCCCTAGACTGTAACACATTTTCTATGATTTTTCTTTATTATATATTTAATCCAGTTATCTTTTAAACTGACAACTGTGTAATAATGCTCCAGCTTTCTCTGGGTATTTTAATGGAGTATATTGGTATTTCCCATCTTCCGATGCCTTGATAGTCATGAAAGGGTCACTTGAGTTTTTACACTGACAAGCAGAACATGAGAACATGCTCAAATAGCACTTTATGAAATTGATGGTGATAGCAGACAAACTAACGGGTCTGATTTTAGCTGAAACAACTATGATGTATTCATATAATCTGTGTGTTATTATTTGGCTGATCTCTGATTAAGTATACACTAGTTGTACCTTGGGAGCCCACCGAGAAATTACAGTTGCCTGTGGATTAAATGTGAAGAAGAAAACTTTATTTTGAAACTATTTTCTAATAGCAGTTTGGAAAGGAGATGAATATCTGAATTTAACTTGCTAGAAGAGCTATTTTGTATGGACTGAGCTGGAGTCTCAAAAGTCTTATTCTAATCAAAAGAGTATCTTCATTTTTGAAAGGTTGCTCTTCAGTAGAGAGGCTTGAGAATGGATTTGCATCAGAAGCTATGTACACATTGCAGAGCATCAATATGGTTTCATTGTCTGATTTTGTGAGAAAAAACAAACTTAGCAACAGTGCCAGGATGTCATAATGAAAGAGTGAGGGAAATATAAGGTCATCTTTAGAATAAGCAGTATATGCATTATTGGACCATTTTGTTCAAAGTGGCAGTTATGGTAGCTAAATATTTCTCTTAAACAGTCCCTCCAGCAACGGCTTCAGTGATTGACATACAAAATACCTTTAATTCACTGACATACTGGAAACTGCTTCTGCCTGTCTTTATTTATAGTGTGTTCACTTAGTTAAATGTCCTTTCATTTCATTGAAGTTATGCATTACCCTTTATCAAAACTAATTCAACACTTCCAGAAAGAGACTTTTTTCTTGAAATTTAGCTGGCATGACTTTATAGGTTATAAAATAAACAGGAAAATGTCAGAATTTGGCAAAACAGTGTCTCCTGTTAACTTTCATATTGCACTGTCATCTTTGTTGAATGAGGTCAAAATATTTACTGCTGATTTCAGTAAGGAGGAGTGGATGACCACAACTGATTGCCTTGTGTTTAGTCTAAAATTGAATGAAGTGATGTTGGCCAGCAAGTGGATGAGATTACATGGATATTAGCTTTCCTTTTGTATGAAGGCATATTTGCTTCTTTCTGAAATAGGAGAGCAATTCAAAGCATTCTGGATTTCTTTTGACTCCTTTGGTCTTCCTGTATCGCCAGGTAATTCTAAGACTTGATTCTTTCTTCCAGATCTAACCAGTGAGGATTGTGATTTAATTCCTTCCAGAGCAGACAAAAAAAACCATCCACCTATTACTGCTGTAGAGTTGCCTAGAAACTCTTAAGGCTTCAAAGCCAGGGCAGACCAAAGAGAATTTTTTTGTTGTGCTCAACTCTCTAGTTGCTGCTAAGTCAGTTTGGGATTTAATTCAATTTTCTGATCCGCATCCCTATAGCTCTTTCTGGTAATACCTCTCTCCTTCCAGTGAAAAGAGGCTTTGGCTTTCAGTTCAGTGGGCAGAATTAGCGGGGACAAGATGCATTCCATTGAGAGAGCCCTTGAATGTGGGATTCACTGCAGCTGGAGATCCGTCTGAGCCAGTCTTACTCCTGTAAGGTAGGATAAAAGCCTCATCTCTTTGTTCTGCCCTTTTCCACCTTGGATTGTAGACTGCTCCTAGCAACACTTTTCTGGACACTGCCTTGCTTTGTTCCATTTTTAAAATGAGCTGCTACACTGTAGGGACGCATACTGAACTTTACTTCTGTGTATAATATGAAACTGGTGACAGCTATCATAGAAAGGAACAGGAAGAGAATAAATACTTTGCAAGACTTTGTTTAGTTACGCTGCATGTGGAGACTTATTTGTAACACTGGTAAACGCATGATGCATTCATATACCAGCAATCGTTAAGCATTTGTCACATATGGTTTGTGAACAGTCAATACTTAAGACCAGAATAAATTCTTCAGGTGTAAATAAAACTCAGAGCTCTCTCTTACAGCTGTCCTATTGATTACAGTTGTTAAAAGTGTATCTGTAACTCCACCAAGTACAGAGATTACAAGGAGATTCAACTGATCTTTGCAAGATAGTTATGGCAGTATTTTTCTAGTCTATTTGCATATCAGAGAATGATGAAGGTTAGGGTGGAAGCATGATGGAAAGAGAATGATGTGGAAAAGGACGATTGAAAACAATCAAAGAGAGGATGCAATCAAGGAGAGGAGCATTTAGAAGGAAAGTTAAGGAGTGTTACAGAAAGACATAGATGGAAAGCAGGGAAAAGGAAAACTTATTAGATGAAAAGGGAAGATGACATAGATTATGCAAAGGGCCCTGGCTTTGTCTTTTGTTCATCAGCCCAAAATTCTCTTGCTAGATTTGATTGTCATCAATAAAACTGCTTCCTCACAATTACCATATGTATCTGGAAGCTAGCCACACTCCTTGTTTAACCACAGTACATGCTTTGGAAATTTCATTTAAATGTCAAAACTGTCTGTTTGAATTGAATTGGATTCTATTTAACTGTTTGCTTTTATCTAAGTCAACTGCAGCACCAGAATATCTGCTGATTTTTCCAACTTTTAACCTCTTCCTCTCTATTTCTGACTTTCCGTGTGTCGAAACGCATTTTGGTTTTTTTATGTGACTGTCTCACATGTTCATACAAACACACTAACAAAAGAAAGGGGAAGGGAGTCTAGAGTTTTTCAGAGTGCTCCAAATTGGCCTGAACTCCATATTTAAAGTCCACTAGTAGCATAGCATTGAACTATCACATGTAGCATGACAGTGACCCATAAAATGCTCTTTCCAGTCCTCCTTTTAGATCATCTAACTCTGTTGTTCATGATTATCAAGATTTCCCAATACACAGTTAGAACTGCTTCTCTTAGCCTTTTGTCTTGTACCCTTTTTAGGTTTTCTTAGAGCTTCATGGAGGGTAGGCACAAGGGGGTTGCTTACATTTTTGCAGTTCTAACAATAATATTAATCAGTTTTCTATAAACACTCCTTTAAAATATCTTTTCATACTCATCCAAATATTTTAGAACTACTTGAAATTTTGAATGAGTTTGTTAGCCCTTCTTCAGCAGCCATTAAATCATCTGTATGCATCTTACTGGAAGACTTCAGATCCTTATCTATTAATAACTGGAAAAACAGCTGGTGCCAAAGCTAACCCATATGGCAGATCCTCGTAGTGATACAAGTGCTTATGGTGATACAATAATGAATGAAAAATGAAAATATTAATTGATGATATATAGTGTAGCAGAGAGGTGTTAAGGGATCGCCATTTGTATGGATCACACAAACAGTTCTGACCTGGCTGTTCAATACAAGGGCAATGTCTTTCATTTATTCTTATCGTTATGGATGACTGTAGTTCGGAGTAGTCCCAGTTGAGCAGGCAGCTTTAACTAACTTCTTGTCTCCAGAATAACTGGAATCCCATTGTTCCTCTTTGGTTTTGCATACCACATGGGTTTGAATAACTTAGGAATGTAGAGCAGTATAACATATAGCCTTTACTGTGCTTCTTCCATTTTCACCACTTTCCTGCTAAAGATTTCTTGCATCAAACCCTCCTTCCTGCTGATTCCATTATCTTTCATCAGCTATGCTTTTACTGTTTCATCTCTCCCTTGGTGTTCTCTTCAGCTTTTTGCTCTTTCTTTCAACTCACAGTATAAAATGGACTACATATGCTTCAATTTTAAGCATCTTTAAAGCACCTAGAAAATATGGGTGCTTTATCTTATTTTCCTTCTCTCCTTGTCTCTAAACCCTTACCATCTGTAGTTCCTCCCTTACCTGCTATGCATTCTTTTTCACCATTTTTCTCAACTTAAATCCCAGAGGCAATGTTTTTATCATCTTTCCTTGACATGACAAGTATCTGCCAGTCCTGTGCTTCCCTCCTTCTGCCCTTTCCATGTTTGTATACCTCTGTAGCATGAATTCAATGAGTCTTTTACTGCACTTCATCATTACTTGCTGCTTCTTCCACAAAAGTCTTCACTGCTACCCTTTAGTTTTCCTTCCTTATCTTACCTGATGCACAAACATAGTCACCATCTCTGTACCAAGTGACCTCTCTCTTCACTCACAGTCTGCCTCTTTGCCTTCAAACCAAAAGCTCAGTCAATCCTTCTGATGTTTCCACAATGGTAACTTGCATTCACCTCAGCTTCAGCATGACATAAACAGATCTCACATTCACTCCTATTGTCTAGTCTGTCTTTCTTGCTGTTTCTGTAAAGCAATTTATCACTCAGGCACATTATTCCAAACAATTATTTTTTTCTTAGAAATATCACTAAGTTCTCACTTCCATGGTGTATGTGAATGTGAAAATTTCAGGCTCTTTGCAGCCCTGGATCAATTATTCTGGCTTCCTTTTCATTACTCTTGACAAATGCTGTTTTTACCGGTTAAGTGGCCATCTTGAATGCAGCTACAGGGGATGTTTTCCTGCCCATTATTCTCTGCTTTCCTTTGTCCAACAGGAGGAGTTTCACCTTTGGTTTCAAAGCTTTTCATGGGAAGTCACCAGTTATCCTTCAATCATTCCTTTTCATACTTTCACCAGCAGTTGGCAATTACATAGAAGCAAGCACCTTTGTGCATTTTTCGTGTGACAGTTTTCTTAATTTTCCTCTGTAAAACTGTCTTTTGATGTACTGTTTGCACATCACTTGCTGTTACCCGTGCCAGTCATCTCCACATCCTGAAATGATGTTATCATGATTTTTTGTCATTATCTGTCTCATATTATTTAGGTGGTATGTACCTGTGAGGTCTCTTCTTTTCATATGTCAGCATTATGATTATTTCCTTGCCAAACCTCCATGCAAAATTTTGAAACCACTGAGGTCAGGACCTTCCCCCATAATGTAAGAGTAGCAGTATTTCATTTATACAGATTTAACCTTCTGCTAATGGAACTTCAGAAGACAGAAAATGGTTCTAAGCAGTTGGGAAGGAGCCAAGATTACATGACACTGTAATGCTGACACAAACTGACACATCTTCAATAAAAATTACTAGTGCTGTTTGATGGTACAGCCTTTGGGACAGGAATAGACAAGTCATTATTTTCTTCCAAACTCTCTTTCCTGGCATTTTTAGTCATTCTTTTTACTTTGTAAAATATTTAATTTTTATTAATATAAATTTATTTATATTGATTTATATAAATAATTTTATAATATATGTAATATATTATATATTATATAATTTATATAATTTATATAATATAAAATTAAAAACTAATTTTAATTAATATTTAACTTAAATATCTTTACTTTTTGCATAAAGTTGCTTCTGTTTCTTTTGGTACTTCTCATAAATTTGTTTCTTTTGGTTTTCCTTTTCATTCAAGTTAACGTGCAATCCTATGGTATTCTGCAATTCTATCATCTAACTATTCAGTATAGCTCAGGATAAAACATTTTGCATGTGTTGAGCTTATCTTGTAATTGTTGTGCTACTCATTTTAATGTTTTTGTCTAGCTGCCTATAGTCACATAACCTTTTGTGTAAAGATTTTGTCTTACAGACACATGCTTCTGTAACAAGTCTGTAGTAGTAGCTTTTGTGTTGTTCTCTAAAGCGAACTGTCCCTTAAAATCATCAATATATGTGGCTTCTCTATTTTTAAGTGTCAGAGCTCTATTATTTGCCTTGTTTTGCTAAAAATACATTAAAAATAGACCTACTGAAATCTATACCTTTCTGATATGACTGCATGTTTAAATATTTTATATCAAGTGTTCTTCAGACTAAAACCCAGGAGTCTTCTTATCAACACCCAAGCAGTCTCTCAGTGACCTCTGCTTTAGGTAGCAGAGATAACTCCATCTGCCTAATTTTTTTCTGTTGAACTTATTTCTCCACCTTTTATCTTTTTACCTTTCTAAAATAAACAGCACTGAACAGACCACACTCAGGAGGTGTGATGGCGAATTCTCTCAACTACATGCAGCAGCTCCCCAGGGTGCAGCAGGGTATCCTTATATCTTTCCATGTCCATCCAACATTCTTTGACAGCTCCCCATAAATGAGGAAGAATGCTCGGCTACTAGCTTCCTGGTGTTAAAAATTATGTGGAAGATGTCCATTTAATCCCCTAGTATTACTATGAGACATGAGTGTCCAGACTTACTTTTTACCCTAAGTGATGGTCTGAAGCTAGCATCCTCAGTGGTTGTACAATCTGGTTTATTTCCTTTATGTTTTCATGAGAGCACCTAGCACTTTTTTTTGTTGCTTTTCCTCCTTTTCAACTGTGCAGTAAAATGCAGTTGAAATTCAGATATATATTTTAGTACAAGATACTTCCTGAATTCGGTTTGCATAATTCCAGATGGTTTTTGTACAGCAACTCTACAGACTTTTTGCAGAGCTCCACTAAGACCTCATTAAGAGAACTTAAAGCAGCAGAGCTCCTGTTTCCTTGCACTGTGTTTGTGTATGGTTTTGTATCTTTACTTTGTCATAGCAATAACTTCCTCCATGATTTACTTGTTTTTTCCATTTTCAAAGTTTTTAGAATTCGAAGGGGAAAGAGATGAAGTTACACCAGGAATGAGGCTGACTGTTTTTCTTTGCCAGGGGCACTGCATTTCAAAATGGAAAAAGCTTTTTGGAAACTTTCTGCTTTCCAGTTACTTACAGAGTCGTTCACATGCCTCAACAACACATAGGCATTTAGTGCCAATTTAGATGCCTTCAGGTACCTAAGACATCTGCAGGGTAATACAGTATGACACCGGACTAGCAGGAGCCCCCCCTTCTGTCTGGAGCAGCAGCACAAGTCCAAATGGAGTACACTGGCAATTTTAAAATGGTACTATAAACCATGTGTAGGCAGCTGAATTGCTCCCTTAGGATATACACTGGTTTCAACACAAGAAGCCTATACACAGTGCTTTCCATGTCCATTTTACAGAGCTGCACAGTTTAGCAGGAATAGATTTTTCATGGCAAACGCTGAGAATAGAGATTGATTGGAAGCATCCTGTTTCCTGTGGATCAGATAGAAGTTGCATGCAGAGCACCAAACAGGGACTTTTCCTTCTCCTGGGAGTAAGTAGGACTTTTGTAGGTCTGTTGCCTCAACTGTGAAATGTGCAAGTATTCATTGATTCAAACACAATCTTCTTTTAAGGCATTTCACCACTGTTTTGTCTCTAAGGCTGTGAACATATTTTCCATTGTTTATATTTCACTGTCATGAATCTTTACAGTCCACCAAATTCTGGGAGCTGCCATAACATCTAAAGTAAATTATACATTCATTTATGGTTTGATACTGTGAAATAAATTAACTGTGACAAATCCACATATATGTGTGTTGTGCAGAATTACCACAGACTAAGTGACCATGCATGTGTTTGTGAGTTGATACAGGATCACTGATGATCACTAAAACCACATTCATAAGAATCACAAGACTGTTTACATCTAGAATAAAACTGGAGAATGCTGATAGGATGCCTGATATATCTCTGATGAAAACCTGGTGATGTACAGAATATTTTGTTGGCTGCTCCTTTTGTTATCGGACTAGTCTACTGTTTCGGAAAAGCATCCAAAAATATTACCATTTCTAGCAGAGATTTAAAAAAAATTACCCTCCTATTTTGAGCTAGGAAATATCTCATGTAGTCAAAAATAGTTGTCCACACTTTCTACTTTGGCGGGGGGACTTTTTGTTACATGCCTGGATGGCCAGTTGTCACTGAACTTTTTTTCATATGTCCTTTCATTTCACATTAAGCTTCTCTATCTGCATTAAAACAACAGTTAAAATTAAAAAAAATTAATCAGCCATCTCACTCCTTTAATGTAATTATTTTTATCAGACCCTAACACTAGACTTAAGACAACAGTCATAATATTTTTCTGTGTCAAGATGTAGCACAGTAGGAAGCTCTTATTCCAACATGTTGACAAGGTACAACTTAGTGCTTTTCAGTGCTGTATGCAGGTGTAAGTGGAGGATTAAGCTGCTAATGTTAGAAGTAAACATAAACGGAATTAATGCAGAGACTAAGCAAGGTCAAAAAAATAAACCTTCCAACAAGATTAGATGACTTGAAAGTTCTCCTGTGGTAATTACATATTAGGTCTCTCCAACTGTATACATCAACCTCCTTCTTTTCCCTCCTCCCATTTCTTACCAACTGCAAGTGATACAATGTTTTTTCTTCTGATAAGAAACTAGAAGGATCTTAGGAGTAAGATAAATACTAAAATGTTTCATATCTCTTGTATTTGAAAATGCCAGTCCACAATTTCTTAAGACCTCTGAGTCAGTCCCGGCTCTTAGATCAAAAACTTTAATTATCGAAAGGCAGTATCACTTACTATTCCACCTTAATATTAATTCTAATTTTCTTCAAGTTACATAGATTTGAGAAACATGGCATTAAAGATACATAACCTGCAAACTTCTTATGCTATGACAGAATTAGCAAATGGAAAAAGTGCTGAGCAGTCCTGTATACATTTTTGTGTTATATAGGGAGCTGTGCTGCAATTTTCTGTGCAGGGATACTTGTTTGATCTCTGTTCAGGGTGTGGAAAATTAAAGGTAGCAGAATGAATGTTAGGAAAACTAATTATTAGTTATTGTGGGGTATTTCCTACTTTATTACTGAAATCTAGAGTTCTCGAAAGGTACTTTCAGTCATTCAAGACTAATTGCAGTATGCTTGCATAGTGGTAGTGTGAGAGTCCAGGCAGAGTGAAAACCTGTTCTGCAAGTACATGTTGTATAAACTTAATGCCCTACTGTGTGCAAATTAGAGGGAATTAAAGTCTTTACAGCCATATAGCCTACATGAATAGCTTATCGTCATAAAAAATAATATATTATATATGGATAACACATCCCTGGTCAACCCACCCTGCTCCCAGCTCTTGGATGCTTACCAAGTTGCCATGCTGAACTTGTATGCCTTCATGCTTTCTGGAGGCCAGATGAAACCCGTGCCTCTGGCTTTCCAGGATTCCTTTCATTACATGGATTTCTCTTTTTAGCACTTAAAGAACTGTGAACAGTTGTCAGGTCTTGCAACTGGCACCAGTTTTTCATAGGCTGTTCTCTTACTTAAGCACAACTTTTTCCACACTGCCAGCCTTGAAAGTACTTTGGTTCAAATTTCATTCTTTAAAGACTGTGGCAGTTGATGCATGTGAATCCAAGCTCTATGGAGCTCATGCCTATGCAAACATACCATCCAGTTTTGGAACTCACTTTCATTTTTCAACTGGGCTAAATCTGTGTTCTTATTGTACAGTTTATCATGGCAGTTGCTTTTGTATTATTCCAGCTACAGCAATAATTCTGGGTCATGCCTGTTAACACAAAGTGTGGTGTGTATGCTAAGCCTGAATGATCACTTCCACTACCATGAACAAATACATAAAAATATATCCAGTTGTCTTATACTCCATCAATAATAGTAATCATTTCAAGCAGTTCATCTGCAAAATGTAAGAAATATTAATCTTTTCCTTTTAGCCCTGCTATTCTTCATACTGTATTTTCAAAGTGTGTTGGGGACATACAAGTATTGAAGAACATCTCTTTGCCTCCATCCATGGGTGCAGTGAACCTCCTGTTTTTATACAGTCTTGTTCATTAGACTTCTCTGCTGGAGCTATAAGCTGCTGTTCCTCACCTGAACCCTGGCTGTTCTGTTATGGAAAGGTTTGAAAACAGATGAAGTCTGCAGGTTTTGTTCCTCTTTTTTGATTATGTGACAGAAGTAGCCTTCAGCAAATGTGGAAATGAAAGATGGGTATAAGAAAGAGCTTGAAAAAGGGATGGAGAAAATCTGAAAGTGAAGTTGGAAGCTTCATTTGGACAAGTTGAGAAGCAGAAAGCGAGGAAGAGGGACAAATTTGCGTTCATTTTGAGGGTGTGTCACTTTCCAGAGAACATAGTGATCAGGAAGAAGATCCAGCTCACAATGCAACTCCTGGCTATGTTGCATGACTTTCCAGAAAAAAAGTAGAGTCTACAATGGAAAAAAACACCTTTTTTTCAATTTGGTCACATATTTTCAAAAGGCAGATGTCATGGATAATTTTCATCTATATTACTGTAACATATCAAAAATATTTTTTAAATATTTGTGGGAGTTTTGATAAGTTAGAGAGTTAGCTAAAAAATGGCAGATAGACATGTTGACTGAAGTAATTTCAGAATAATTTTATCTATTGTCTAGCTGTTTTTACATATAACATATAACTTAACAAAAATGCATCTGAAGATGAAAAATTTGTCTTTTGAAAACATTACTAGTTGACCAGGACCTAGCCTGAGCTGGAGAAATGGGTGAGTATCAGCAAGAAATTTTTTAGGACTAACATGCATTTAATAAATGATGATATAATAATTTTATAGATTATGTCATGTCATCTTCATGCTATCTCATTTTGGTAGAGAGACTATTCCCAAGGTTCAGTCAACAGCACACGTGAAATGATTGTAAACATTTTCACATATATGTCTGCAAATTAATCAAGCCGGGGAAAATCCTACAGTAAATTTCATGTGACAGAGACTCCTTATAGCTAAACTTCTTGAGATTGAAATGCATAAGAAAGATGTTAAATAAGGGGTATAGAAAAATATATGCAAAAACATAAAATGCTTTTTAACTGTCTCCATTGGTATGCCCCACATCGTACTCTCTACTAATGAACTACACTTATCAGGACTTCCTTTCTTGTGCATTTCTTCTGTGCTAAGATGAAGTCAGAACATATATGCAGTTGGAAGCAGTAGCTGGAAAGCACTTTCAATTTATTGAAATCTCATAATTTGGCAGATACAAATATTAAGAACTCTATGATGCCAATGAGATTGCAATGATATTAAAAAAATAATAGTTTTACCATTTTTCTTTCAATTCTTTTCCAAAACCAGGTGGTTATCTTACAGCCAAATAACTAATGTACATTAACAGTCTCAATTTAAGATCCTAATAGATACAACTCATGAGTAATTTTTTTGCTACTACTGTGTAACTAGGTGAGGTTAACATTGGAGCCTGACCTCACCTACCTACATCATGGTCAAAAATTTCATTTCCATTGGGATTTCACAGGAAGCTAACTAATGCATACAGTTATCTCATTGTTAAAAAACATGTTTTTTTGATAGTGAAGACATAGCCTAAGTCTACGTAGTAAGACAGATGGAGCTCGCTGTGTGAACGAACAGGATTTGGTTCCGTATGGCTCTCAACCAGAGAAGCCATAAGCAGAATGGAGCAAAATAGCAGGAGGTAGCTGAAAAATTTGAGAGGGACATTTGGAATGGAAAGAATGAGTATCAGTAAAAAAGCAGGTTTATATGCTAATATTAATTTTGGAAAATTGTCTGCCAGCAGATGCATCTTGCTAAAGAACTGTTTTCTTTATTGCAATAACAGATGTATATAATTGTACCCTGAGTAAATGGCATTGGCTAACATCAGTCCCATATGCTATTTGTTTTAAGGTTAAAAAAAAGGTAGTTATGCTCCAACCATTCTGCCAATGTTAGTTCATTTACAATGCGGAGCTGTTTCTTTTTAATCTAAAAGTTATAACCTGAAATGTTACCTGATTTAAATTTCAAACTCATAGGTCACTATAAACTTTTATAGTGGTGAACAGATGTTCATGTGAGCTTTACTTAGCTGTAGAGCACCTTAAAAGAAAAACATGTCAATGGAATGTCAAAATTAAATCTTCATAGGAAATGCCATGGAGCTAAGTCTTTCAAAAATATTGAAGTTTGCTATTAGTTTTGCTGTAACCCCTTGGTTTTTGTCCCCCTGGCTTTACATGAACCACAGACTACTACTGATTGCTTTAGAAATTTATATTCACTCAGAAGGGTAGTTTCAAGACTCAGAGGTAAAGTAGAATTGCAACACGTATGTGGCTTTACTTATGCTATGTGTTTCTCCACATCTGTGTAGACAGTGTCTTGCTCAAATGTAAAAAAACTTGTATCTGCTACTGTATTTGTACTTAAATGCTTCATGACAGTTAGCATTGATCATAACAATTCAAAAAAAGAAAGCAGCAAATTGTCAGTACTGCACTTTTCAGAGACTGTCATGGTTTAACCCTAGCCAACAACTAAGCACCACACAGCCACTCACTCACTTCCCCCGCCCCCCGCCTCCCCCACCCCCCAGTGGGATGGGGAAAAGAAGTAAAACTCATGGTCTGAGATAAGAATAGTTTAATAGAACAGAAAAGAAGAAACTAATAATGATAATGATAACACTAATAAAATGACAACAG
>JAVJGG010000074.1:17083762-17104833 GCA_035590195.1 Aviceda cuculoides | reverse complement strand
TACTGAACTCAAAACACAGCACTGTACCAGCTACTAGGAAGACAATTAACTCTATCCCAGCTGAAACCAGGACATTAACCTACTCCTCAGATGAGACAGTGAGCTACTGCACATACAGCAATTTAAAGACAATTTGAAGTCAGGCACCTGGAGATTTTACAGGGCAATTCCATCCTTCCCTTGTTTCCTCACTTTCAGTGTGCAGTTGCGCACTGAACTCATTAGGCTGAAAAGGTAACATTTGAAGTTTTCTTTGCCACTGTATCATTTTCCTGGATTAGCTGTGCTGTTGCAAGGGGGATGGTGGGACTATGCAACCAGGGCATCAGGGAGGAAAGGGGTGACCTCAGGAGCTTAGATTTAGGTCAGCAGAAGAGGCTGTAGAACCCCTCGCAAGGTCTCTTTTGCTAGGTGACCAGAAAGAGGATGGTGAAAAGAACTGCAACACAATGAAACAGCAGTGAGTGAGACACTGAGTTTGGAGGGTAGAAAAACTCCTGCCCTGGTGCTGCAGGTCATTGCTCTCGCAGTTGTGCTCTTTTGGAGAGCTGCACTGTAAACTGTATGGCTGAGCTGATGTGCACTAACCAGGGCCCTCCACATATTACATGGTTTTTTGGTTTTCAAAACTGAGGCTGTTTTCTCCCAGGGGTGCGGGGTTTTGCTGCAGAAGCAGTTATCCCAGCACTGCTGAGGGGCAGGTGGGTGTGGGGAGTGGCTGGAGCAGGAGGACGATTCTTCTTCATCTGATTTCATTTGCAAACAGAGCATTCACTGAAATGCTGCCTTTTCAATGTGTTCTCTCCTTGATGCACTTTGGCTGTAATATCAGCAAAAAAAAAATAAAGAAGGAGGAAAAAAAAAACCAAACAAAACCAAACAACAATAAAAATCACAAAACATTTTTGAGGTATTTGAGGCATTTATTTTAATCCCTAAATGGAAAGTTCTGTTTTGCAAGGATAGTTTCTTGGTAGCTGTTGAGATCTGGCTCTCATCTATCCCTATTTGCTACTGGCCTTTCCATCTCATCTGCAGCACTGATGTGGTGTGGAGCAGGGAGGTAAGGCTTCAGCAGCCCTTCTCGAACAGAGAAAGGTATTTGTGGTGTTATATGCTACAGCAGACGTAACTGAAAGAATATATTAGTATAGATACGTATGTGACCCTGCATGTCTGTCTCTAGAGGGCTGCAGATGCAGAAATGTGGGTGCAGAGCACGGTACTCAGTGCAGGACTGCTCATGGAAATCCTGCACACTTCACTTGTTAAAGATTCTCTCAAAACAGTTTTTTTCTCCTATCAGAGATAACCTGTAATGCCTGCTTCACTACTTGAAAAAGAACTAGACAACAGCACCGTTCTTCAGCGCTTTTCAATTTATGACTCGAGGCTGCTTCTTTGCATATCACTTACCCATCATGCAACAGTGTCTGTTTTGTTTAAAGGAAAAGGTCCATACAAAATATATTACACATTGGGTTTTAAGAGAGATACAGCTGCATTATTTTTAAAAGAGAAA
The DNA here is from genome assembly GCA_035590195.1 of Aviceda cuculoides. Classification (NCBI taxonomy): domain Eukaryota; kingdom Metazoa; phylum Chordata; class Aves; order Accipitriformes; family Accipitridae; genus Aviceda; species Aviceda cuculoides. The sequence continues at coordinate 17,103,311 of JAVJGG010000074.1, read as the reverse complement.
ACCACAACAATTTGAGTCTGCAAAACCAGGGTGCTAGCAAATACCATCATAACAAAAATGGTGTGCCATTCTCAGAGCTATAAATAGTTTTCTAAGAGACCTCACCAGTTGGCTGGTCCGATGGCAGTGGTATTTATAATTAATTGATCACAGTCAGTTACAGATTTCTTTGTTGTTTCTCCACTCCCACTGCTGCACTAGACTAGTCTTTTGCTGCTGAAGTTGCACATTATTTTAACATCACTTGCAATCAAACATTATAGAAATAATGTTTGTATAGAGCTCCAACAGGCAGGAAAAAGCAGCTGCCTGGGTTCAGGAAAATTTCCAACACTACACACATGTAATTCAACCTTCCTCATGCCATTTCTGCTTTTTCAAGTGCTTTAGTGACTTTAACATTTTTTGTAGGTCCTGCTCCCTTTAATTTGTAAGCTGACAGTCTTTTTTTTTAGCCTCTGATTTTCTGGAATAAATGAGCATTGAGTCAAGAATACATTTTTTAATCTTAATCCCTCATGGAATATGCTTTCTTCTCCAGCCTCTTTGAGAAGCCAGTGCCTGCTACTCACTTGATTTTTACCATTGTTAACAACGCAGGCACTGTGCTTCAAAGGCATTTGTGCAATGGCAGTTGAAAGTGTTGGGGCAGAGGAGGAAAGAGGAGTCACCTGAGATTCTGCTTTAATTATATGGTTTTCATTTCTAATACATCATGCTTACAACTTCAACCATGCTTTTCATGGATTAATGAAACAGAACAGTCAAAAGGATAAACACCAAAAATTAAGTGGTGGCTGCCTAAACCTTTCACATACAAGACACAAGAATTTCTGCTCTAGGTGCTTCAAGCAAATGTGCCATTTGATTATCAGAGAATACAGCAACTGAGCAAGGTGGAGGCCCTCATTTTATACAGAAATTATTTAATTTCTGGTCATCATAAGCCTCAAATTTTTCTTTGATGATTGGTTCCCACAGGTGGTGGCTTGAAGCTCATAGCCTGAAGCCATCTCAGCCCCCTCTTTCTAGACTGGAGGGTTATGTGTTGGGGTGTTTTTTAAGTCAGCTGTGAGATGTTAATTGTGCTGAGAGGAATATATCCTCAGCCCCTACAGATTAATTTTGCTGTAGATTCTTTATATCAGCATTTCCCATCTATTTGAAATCTGCATTTATGGTTCAATTATTGAAGCCTGCTGGGTAAAATGCTATTGTTCCTGTTTACCTTTCTTTTCCATACCCCTTTGGTTTTTTTCCACTGCCTTCCTTTCAGCTATGTCTACCTTATAAATGCCTTACAGCCTCACAAATACATAGCATATGAACAGAAGGTTCTTTCTGGGGACTGAGCTGCAGAGGCAAAGTTGCACTATATAGTCACCATCTCCACAACCTTCTTCTCCCTCTGTCCACAGGCTGAACACGCAAAGGCGATGAGAGCTCACTTGTGCTCACACAATGTAACTGCGCCACGAGCTCTGCAGACACAGCTCTGGAAATTAAGAAACACTTACCTCTCCATAAACACAAATGACATGAATATACCAGTAGAAACCTGCATGCTGTCATAGATTTAAATACAATATGTATATTTTTTTCCCCCTTCAGGATTTTCTTTACCAGTTCACGATGTCCCCCCCTACAGGTATTTCACTACATCCTTTCTCCCAGGGCGTGGAAGCTTTTTCTTAATGAAGGCCAAAGATAGCCTTCCAGTAACACTCCTTTGCCACACATTAATATTTAACTTAGCACTGTTAATCAATGCGATAATAATTGTGCTCCCTTTCCCGGCCCGGCAGTGGGTGTGGTGGTTGCAAACACTCAGCTCTGTCTCCATCACAGGGCCTCAAAAATTTCCCCACCTGTGAGCCCTCCCCTCCCTGCTGCAGGGACATGGCCCTTCAAAATCCCAAGGGATATGCACTTCAGGGCTAATGCTGGGAGCCTGGTGTCAATTATCAGAGTTAATATGCGAGGCATACCTCTGCTGAGCAGCTGACCAGGCACCTGCTGCCCATCCAGCCATGCCTACCAGGATCCCAGTGGAGAGCCTGTCTGTTTGCTCAATGCTGCAACATCCACCTTTGTATAACAGGCGTCCCGGCAGCCATTTTGCCAAGCTGGCACAAATTACAAAGCTGGTTCCAAATTCAACATCATGCCTTTTCAGGGGGGGAAGGGGTTGCAAACGCCTTGGGGAAGCCCCCTCCTCACCCTCAAGCCAGGCCCCCATGCTGCTTTAGCCTGATCAGCTGATGTTGCAGGCAGCCATGTCTCAGTGTGCCAGGCCCGTGTGTGGTGCTGCAAGGGGCAGGGTGGCAGCTGGGAGCCAACAGGAAGTGGGGTGCCTCTGTGAGGTGCAGGAAGCATCTCCTGCTTCTTTGACGTTGGCTTTTTTTGCCATCACGCCTCCTTGCTCCTGTCAGCAGCCCACCTGTCCTGCCAATGGCCCCCAGTTGCTCTTTGGCAGCCAGGCCTTGCCACCATTTTCTCTTCCCTGCCTCATCCCAGCTTTCAGCCACCTCCTTGGACCCAGCTGGTGTCTGCCTCATCCCTGGGGCACCGCCTGCCTCCCCACAGTCCTCCGGCCAGTGCGCTGCCCGATGGCCTTTCTGCGGGGCTAGTGGGACTGGGCTTTGGCTTTGGCCCAGCATCATTGCTGCCATGCCTTGAGTGAGACGGTCTGACGCGTCCCACTCTTCTGCAAAGCCCTGTGTAAAATCTGTGTTACCGCAGAGATATTTAATAAAACCTGGGCAGTAGACAATGATGAGGAAAGAAACCTGCATTATTCATCACTGCATTCAGAGGAACTAATATTTTTCAAATTATTTTACAGTATATGATTCTAGTCTGCTCTGCTTTCACAAGGAGTTTTCTCTTCCTTTTCCCACTTTCACAGGCAATCACGTGCTCTTAGTTTGATCACCCAAGTAGAAATTTCATTAGGAATTTTTAATCACTTCTCCCAGACTCATAGGTCTTTTTAGGATCAGAGTAGCTTATTTACGGAGCCGCTGGTTTTCTCCATCTCAGACCCACAGAGTCCAGCAGACCAAGAAAAAAAGGTTAAGGTGACTTAATTGAGACCACCGAAATTTCCACCAGGAAGACAAAATCCAGTCATCATCCATTAGTCCCAGCCCCAAAGGTAGATGCTAGAGAGCAACTTCGCCCTGTAGAGAGGGAAATATCCTCCCTCCTGCAGTGCTCGGAGTCACACCACATGCGGCAGAGCCCATGCTGCCTGCTGGGACAGTAACGCGCTGGGGAAGCCCTTGCGTAGCAGTGGGTGTCCTCCTCAGGCTCACAGCTGAGCCTTCCCCACATCCCTGCCCCTCCACACAGGTGTGGTGCCTGCTCTGCCAGGCACAATGCCTTTACTTTCTGCAGGACAGCCTGTCTTTGTGCCACAGAAACACTGCTATTTTTCTGCCAAAGGGTTATCTACACCTGTGCAGGAGGGAAGGGGATTATCGCCAAAATAAGCTGCAAAAGAAAAACTGTTGCCTTCCTAGCCTCCACATCAGTCTTTAGACACTAATCACAATCGCTTTGGCCACAACATCTACACCATAAACCTGCAAGAGTCAAATGTGGTAAACAAAAATACGTAATAATCTTCCTCATGATATGACCAAGTCACTTGTGAAATTTACTCAGTTTCTTTTAGCTGAGTTTTACAGAAGTAGTGTAAGGCTAACAGATTACAACTTTCTCTCATTAAAGCAGAACAAACATTTTGAACAGAACATAGCTCAAAGTACAGTTAGACATAGCACTTTCTGTCTAGGCAAAGTTATCCTTTCACTAGAAGTTTGTTTTCTTGTTTAAACTGAATTCAGGAAGTATTAACTTAGATGCTTAGTGTAAGAAATAATAATTGCAAACATGCAACATCATTACCTCCACTGAAAAAGCTGAGCTATTTCTTCAGCAAGCATTCCCTAGAGAAAGGTGTTAGAAGACTCTCAATATACAAATACCTATAGTCCACAGGGCATAGGTAAAGTCATTTTAATTAATTCCCAATGGGAAGACAGTCTTCCCAAACTGTAAATTGTATGAAAGCTATGCAAGAAAAAAAAAAAGACAAGTTGTGGAATTCCAGATACTTCAGTTTTTTTCCACCCCAGAAAACACAAAATGTTTTCACAGTGATACAGGTTATCTCTCTTAGGACTGAAACCCTGGGTAGGGGAAAACCAAATCTTACTTGGCCTCAGAAGGAAGTGCTGCTAACAGTGTCACATGAAATAATTTTCTTTGTTGTCTTGAAAACACAGGTCTATAATTTAAGAAGTCGTTCCCTACCAATTTAAAACAATGGCAGGTTGCACATCTAAAGTACATACACTTAAAGAATGTAATGCAATAAGCCTGTATCATTCCCTGTCACTGTCCTAGCCCCAGGAATACTCCAAGGACTGTAGCTGATGTAAATCAGAACACATTAAATCTCTGCCTTAAGGAGCTTTCAGGCACGTGTCTCTTGCCTGTTTTTTGTACTACTGTTTGTCAGAGGGGGTGCTGGTTTTGTTGAGACATGTGGGTGTGGGTGCTTTTTCGATGTGAATAATAGCTAACAGTAATTGATGTTAATAAAGCAACATTGGTTTACACTTATTGAAGGTATGGACTTAATTATCAGCAAGTATAAAAATAAAATGAAATGGAAACCTATTGTGCATGCTAGCTGGAATAAAACAGCTACAGTACAGTGAAACATTCCCTTTAAAAAAAACAAGTCTCAGAGAAGCCGAACAGTATGGACAAAACAAACCATTTTGCAAACAATTCTTTCTTTATGAAAATTTCTGTAGCCACAATGAATGGCACCATGGACTCCAAATAGTTTCCAATACTTTCTGCTGTTGTAGAGTTGTCATTGTAAGCAGGAGGACTAGGCAACAAGTTGGACCTGACTTGTGTTCCTGTAATTGGTTCCAGAAGAGAAAGCTGGTCAGATAAAGATCTGAGTCCGTGATAAGCAAGTAAAAACAAACCCAGACTAAATAAAAAATACCAGAACTTACTCAATTTGTAGTTATGACATATAATAAAACTTTCAGAGAACAAGAGAAGAATTAATAAATTGATAACAAAGCGCAGGAGCTTAGCTTCTCAGTGATTATCTGTGACAATTAAATTAACTGCAGCCTATGCTCTGAAAATGCAAGATAAAGATCAGATATGAAGGGTTTAGTTTTGGATAGCTAATAATGCTGCAGTTCCTGCTCCAAACTAAAAAGTCAAAACATTGCTACCAGTAATCACGGAATCATAGAGTGGTTTGGGTTGGAAGGGACCTTAAAGATCATCTAGTTCCAACCCTCCTGCCATGGGCAGGGACACCTCATGATCCACCAAAACCACCACCACCACCAAAACCACCCCGTAATCTACCCAAATATTTAAGCACCTATTGTTTGCTAGTCCTCACCCTTTTACTACCTTTCTTCGGATGGGTATCTTCAGCATTACAAAACCCAAATAATCTGGGGAAAATGCAGAGAACATTTATCATATGATTCCAAACCAAGTACAGCAAGTGTAGCTCTTGAATGATTTCTCTCTGTTTTACCATCTTCTGTCTTTCAGGTTTTACTGCTGCTGAGAGAGTTTATCTAGCTGATTTCTTTATGTAACACAAAGCCCTCCTGAAAGCTGTCTTTTTGACAGTATGATGCATTTCCTTTCCTGTTACAGTCAGTTTTACCTTTCTCATGTTTCTGTCCATAATCACGGATCACTCCAAATCCAAGGGAGCCATTATTTTTTTAACAATCTACTTCATCAGACTTTCATACTCTCATTGGGGCTCCTCTTGATGGGTCATGCAATAGCAATTGCAGTGGCAGTTTGCAAGGCCACAGGAGGAAAAGAGCACCTATTGCTGTGGCTCTGTGAAGGGATAAGGAGGACACATTATGAACACATAGCAATGGGTGAGAGCCAGGTAGTCTCCTCCTGTGGATGTATAGGGAACTTAAAGAATCAAATATTTGTGTCTTTTCTGCAGTGAACACTAAAATCACATGCAGCTTGGGCATATTACATCTTACTATACACTCACCAGTGTAGGACCACAGGGATAAAGCTATATGTTCTCCTGCCCATCCTTTAACCAGGACAGATTTTCCCCAGAAGGTATGCTGACACCCAAGGAAAATTTCAAGAGTTTGAAGAGAAACCGATCTGGGAAGCATTTGGCAAAGTCAATTATGGAAACACTTCTGAAGAAGAATGACACCAGACCTAATGGCCAATGGAGGCAAGTACCCACAGGACTATAGAGAAAAATCTGAGAGAAACCCCCCAAGCCCAGGAAAACACCTCTTCCTTCAATAATCACAGGCCTTTGGGAAAGGGAAAAGGTAGTGATTAGAGACATTAACTACCAGTTGCTTCCATTTACGTAGCTGTGTCTGGCCCAGGGTTCCCCCAGGCAGAAGAGATGGGCTGTACTCCCACAGCCAAAGCAACCCTCTTGAGAAAAGAGAGAGAAGCCCAGGGGAAAATAAATTACATGAATCAGCACTTATCGATATCTGTGTTCGTTATGTGCAGAAGCAGCTGAAAAATACAGTGAAGGGAGGCTCTCAGACATGAAGTTCCTTTCTGTGGCCGAGCACATCTAACAGCTTGCTTCTGGCAGGTGGGGGTGGTCCCATACCCAACTTGTCCTAACTGTGTGCTCCTGCTGCTCACCTTGGGCTACCTCTGGAGCTCGTCAAGTTTCTCACTGAGCTAATACAGATTTTCGATATGGGACAGTGGTGAAGGGAGCTTTTCCCGTAATTGAAGCGTATACACAGGCCTTTTTCTGAAACACCTTTTTTGAAAACTATGGAGCTTCCCTCCATCAGGGTGCCCAGGAGCTCCTTTCTTCCAGTCGGACATTTCAGTTAGCAGGTAGGAATGGAATTATTTTTGCAGCCGCATGTGTCAAAGCCGTTAAAACCAGCTAATGGAAGGACACGCAAACAAGCGGCCATTGTGTACATAGACAAGTACGATACTTAATTTTCTTAAGAAAACAAAACCGCCAGCTCGCAAAAAAAACCCAACCCAAAATCAAAATTGCCAGACTTAACGGGGGTGGGGGGAACCCACACCAAAAAAAACCCCCAAAACTCGGAAAGAAATAAAAAGGAGGAGACCCGCAGACCGCTTTGGTACGAAGGCAGGGAAGCTACAGAATGAGCAGTCGGAGACAGAAGGAATATGCGACTTGAATAAAGCCATCCCCGACCGCCACCGCGCACAGGCACCAGTAGCCTCCCGCGGCGCTGCACACGGCCCTCTTGATTTGCATACTGCCTTCCAAGAATGCAGCGGGGCTTCCCAGACGGAGGGGGGCAGGGAGTTTTGCTGCCGTAGTTAAAGGCATTTCTTCGTAATTGTGGCTCTCGTCGCGCTGTCGGAATTAGAAACGTGAAAGCGTTGCCAGGGAAAAACCAAGGAGCCGCTTTACTCTTAGCCACAACTGTAGAGGCATTTCAGTGAGCGAGGTATAAATAGCTTTGGGGTAGACCAATAACTTTGGCTGGTCCGAAGGTAGTGGGTTATTTCAATTGATTGTTCACAGTCAGTTACAGATTGATCTCCTTGTTCTCTCTTTCCCCCCTTCCCACTACTGCACTTGACTGGTCTTTTGCCTCTGAAGCAGACCCCCACAGCATTTATTCACCCACCACTACGAGCCTCATCATTTTGGTTTAGTGCAAGGGAAAGCACCCAGAAAAGTAAAATTTCTAAGAATCCAGTACCTGTCAATATATAGAACCATAGAACGATTTGCATTTGAAGGGACGTTAAAAGATAATCTCATTCCAACCCCCCTGCCATGGGCAGGGACACCTTCCACCAGACCAGGTTGCTCAAAGCAAACCATGCTTCGATCCAAATATCCACACTTCCAGCCAAATTCTCAGTGGTTCAGCGTGCCTGGTGCTGCCTGCAGCCTCCAAAGCACAGAACACATTCTGCTAATTTAAATTAGTTTGGTGACATGTCAAAAGCACAGCAGGGTGCTCCTGACAGAGACGACCCTTTGAGACAACTCGCTACATAAAGCATAACTGCACCTCGTGGCTCCTAATTGCGTTGGGATAGCTGAGCGCAATGCACGGTGGTCAGCATTGCCCCTGCCTATCTGGGGACCATGGTAACATAGAGGATGGAGAGGTGCCCAGCTACAAAGGTGAGATGGGGAACCAAAGGAACCTTACTAGATATATGAATGTAGATATGATCTGTTTAATAATTATCTAGCTTATAAGGAAGTTAAAGAAGTTTCAATAGAGGTAGACATGGCCCAAGGGGATGAGAAGTGATGTTTAACGTTTGCATTGTTGAGGCTGGCTGGGACAGGAGATAGTCCCTGATAAGAAGCAACAGTCAACTCCAAGAACCAACTAAGACTGGCCTTGGGATTTGGACAAATGAGTCTGTGCAAGGACAGAAGATTAAGAGTTCACCGTGAAGAAGACATAAAGCCTTCATCTTCATGACCACCAGATGACCACCATAAGGAGGCACTGCAGTTGAGAGGAGACTATGGAAATGACTTCCTAGAGCTAATTTTAATATGAAGCGGGGATAGGTAATGCCTATGCATAGGCGTATTGTGAAACTCTATGTATATGTAACACTTGACTGTATAAATTTAAAGTGAACTGCCAAGTCAGGCGTGCACGACTTTGGTAGGACTACCCCCTCTGCTGCCCAGCGCTGAATGAACATATCTACTTTACAATCTTACTGATTGTGGAGTCTGTTTTCCGCACATGAGTAGGATCTAGCCACAACCAGTGCTGCCCATCATTTGGTTGACATACCAAGGAGGAGGAAGGAAGGGCCATGTGAAAGGAGCTCTGTGTGCTACCATGGGCATGAAGGATGCCCAGATTACTGCAGTGGTCATCTTAGGCGAGCGATGGAAAAGCTGAGGGGGAGTGAGTATAAGGTGTACAGGGACATCGTGCTCTCTCCCCTGCAAACACTTCTTCATCCTTTCTTTTTTTAATACAATATCAATTTTGCTCTGCCACGTTTTTCCTTTGTAAACTCAAACCATGGAGAAAGAGGAGGTATTTCCATGTGTGGCAAAATCCATTGAATTCATGGGTTAAGAAGATGCAGAATGGGAAAACACAGGATGGTATAAGAAATGGCTTCACAGGTGTTGCAGGCAGAAAACTGTAAGTGTGTGGCCACGGCCTGGTGGGAGAGAAGGAGGAAAGGTGAAGCATCTTGGCACAGCAGTCCAGAAGATTAAGCAGCTCCCTTGCCAGTGCCAGAATAATGGAAAAGAGGCACATGAGGGCAGGGTAGGTGAGAAGGCAAAGGCAGCAGCTTGTGCAAGTCAGCAGGAAAAAACTCTGGATACTGTTGAATAGAAGCTGCAGTGGAGACTTCCATCTCTAGAGCAGGTCTCAGACCTCTTGCACTGGAGCACAATGGAGCTATCCACCTCCAAGAACTGTTGTAGGAAATCTGATAATCTTACTGCAGTTAAGCCTCAACTGCTGTTACTGCTATTTCCACTCACACTTGGGAACCGTCCAGCAAAATGACACATGCTGAAAAAAAAGTTTAGCAGCAGTTGTTTGCCAGCCTAAGAAACCAAAGAAAATCTTGAGCATTACAAAGGGATTGGTTTGCCTTTCTTTGTCATCTCCTGAAGAATCAATGATTTGAAAAGACCAAGACTTGCTTCAGTACCCTGAAGAGCTAAGGTGCTGTCGGTGACTGCAGTGCAGCAGCTGCATGTTTCACCTACACAAGACTGGTGTGCAAACAGCACGGGTGATTTAAGCAGAAACCTCACATGAGCAACAAGGGAAATATACTAAGTGGCAACTTGGTCCATCCAAGTACAAACGCGTGAGCTTAACTTCAGACACTCAGTTTCAGCATTGCTTAACTCACTGGAATGATTCACCTCCTTAAAGATAAGCATATGCCTGTGTGTTTTGCTGCATGAGGTGTTTTAAGCAATGCGTTGCATTCTCAGTTACCCTGTTTACACTGATTAAAATGATACATCATTTGAGTGAGACAGAGCTTTAGCAAATGGGAAAATAAACTGGACCATAGTGAGAGTAAAAGCTTGTGAGAAGTAGATTTATGCAGCAGTCAGCCAGTTTGCTTAGTATGTCTTGGAACAACCCATGGCAAACTATAACAAAACTCAAATCATTGCAGGATATCTGGTTGCTGAAGTATTTTATCTGTCAAATGTTTCTGCAATACAGCTCCTCATGTCCCAGGTGTTGCTTTGTTTCAGGGACATGTTAAAGAAAAGCTAATGAAGAGTTAAGAAATGCTTGTCTTCTATTCAGTCTGTTTTCCTTTCTGTTTTATTTCTTTCCAGTGTTTCTAGGGAGTTTTTTGTCTGCTGTGGCGGGAGCCCTGAATGCTAGCTGGTTTCAGCCACTTGGTTCAACTCCAGGAAGTCATGCTGAGTGAATTACTGTAACATGCAAAAATGGTGCGACAAGTATATTTTACACTCCCCTTGAATCGGATGGATGAGTGAGAATTAAATTTTGCACTAACTTGCTCAGAACAGTTAGCACACAATTAGTATCAATGTTTAGGCTGATTACAATATGAAAAATACAGAAATTTCGCCTATTTGAACAATGCACAAATACAACAAAAGTATTTTTCTCCATTATCAAAAATCAGGGACTTTCAGTCACTCTGCTAGAATGATGTGAATTTGAGCCTTTGAAGAATGCTACATAATACATATCGCATTATACAGGTTTCAAAACTAGTCAGGGCCTATTACCAGATGGGCAGGAAGCAGAGATCTCCAAGGCATTTATTACCTGAAAGGATACAAGGCACTGTGACATAGCAGTCTGAATATAAGAATGGGGAATTTAGTTCTAATCTATCACTGGTGAGCTATCTGCACTGAAATAACTTTTATGGGTTTTTTCTTTGCCTCAGTTTCCCCTATGGTGTCGAGCAATCATCACCTCTTGTCAATCTGTCAGTTGATAAAAACTAGAGGCTGCTGTTGGTTTTTTTCCCATCCTGTGTTAAGATTGGTTATTAGTGGTCCATCTGGTCTCAGAATCTTGCAATATGGTTTTTTGGCAGTCTGAAAACTATTGTTTCTGAAGGTAACCACCCAAATGATATTGTTGATAATCTACATGGAAACATTCATCCAGGTGTGGCCTTCCCAGTAAGAAAGATGTTTCATCTACCGGCAGTCCTCACCACTACATGGGAGAAATGGCCATGGAAAAGCTAGCATGGAGAAGCTGGCAACAGCGTCACCACCTCCTTCCCCTAGGATCTGTTAAGTGACCTTCAAGTACACCTAGAGATTCCTATGTGCAGAAACAGTGTTTCATCCTGCTTTGTGGACTCCTCTTTAACTAGCTGGTTGTACCTGAATCCAGTCTTCCCTCTTTCTGGTACCCCCATGCATTGAGGGGTGGCATGAATGCAGAACATCCCTGACTAGTCACACGAGCACCTGGGGCTTCTGGATTTCAGTGGAGCAGGCATTGCAGGCTGTAGGAATCTGCAGTATCAGACAGTTTCTCTCCAGGACAAACATGTTAGGCAACATTTGTTCTTTATCTGCATGCAACAGGGAACAGCTTCAGGGCTCAAACATGCCCTTGGACACTGTGGAAGAGTGTTTTAGCTGGCACTGTGGCATCATATGTGGGAGAAGGGAGACATTTGTAAAAATGTTAGGTAAAATTCCCCTCTCAAAAATGCAGGAAAACTCATGCTATATAGAGCAACTTCTAAATTTCACCCTCTTTCACAAAACAGCAATAGTGAAAAAGTAGCTGTGAAAAACAATTGGTTGCAACAGCAACTTCTAAACTTACCTTTGTACCTTTATATTGCAGGAGACAACTGAAGCACGCTACAGGGTTCATACACATCAGTGCACCCTCTATTTCAATCTGATGTTTGAATGCCTCAGGCCTAATTGTTGGTTCAGTTGTCATAAACCATGGGGAATGTTGACTGAAGGTCTCATGGCAAAGGAGGATAGGAGCATTGTGTTTTGAGTTGCCTAGGGCGTACGGGACAAAGGCTTCCTTGTTTCAAACACAGTAAACTCATCAAGTCCACATTGTTTCAAGTTGGGTTTTACCCAGGGATCAGAAATGGTTAGAATGTGTGAGAGCACAGAAAGGCAAGTGATTTACAACCCAGTGGGGAAAAATTACATTAAATGCAATAATAAACCGAGAAACAAAACATCTTTCTTCGATTATTTTTCTTCCATACTCATCTATGTGTGGTGATTGTTGTTATCGCTGCTTTATAAAGACAGACTGAATTTTATCACTACCTAGTTAGGGCTTAGGTTTTGGGTTTTGAGTGGAAGGACTTGTTCTCTGGTTTTCTGGATTTTTTTGCTTTGAGAAAAGAAGAAAACAAAGCTGAAGGAATAGCATAACATGGCTGCTTGCTTATTTCTTTTTTTAATCAAGAAATAAAAAGACTCAAACTCTGAATCCTGCAATGGAAAATAGAAAGTGTTTCACATTGTTCATTCATGACTCTTTCTGCTGTAATTAAGCAGATAATGCTCCAGATGGCTTAGTTTTCAAAATTAATAAATTTCAGCTCTGCTGAGTGCTTTATTTCAAAATGTGCAAAATACTAACCGGAAGCTTTTAGTAACTTCAGTTGCAAATGTCCCAAAAGACTGGAGGCTTTGTGATATTTGCCACGTGGGGCAGGGATGTAGTGACCCAAACTTTGTGCTCTGTGTAGCACTGTGCCACTCAGCTCATGCAGTTACAAGGATCCATTCCACACCCAGCAGCCCCTCTGGAGCAGATTCAGTATTTCTTCCAGTTAGGTATTGTCTGTCCTCCTTGTATCAGTTTTCAGGATGGACTGAGACTTTGGCAAGTGATATTTGAACAGACACATCTGGCCCTAACACTCCAGTCAAAATGAGAGTCCTGCTTGTTGCTTGGGACAAATATGTGCAATACCACCACCATCAGCATTAAAGTGATTTGCCACAGTTGCTCGTGGAGGTCAACTGAACTGAGTTCCCATTTGTTCTCCGTCTGTGGCAACCATCTGCTTGCTTTGGGAGGGAGTCTGCAGATACATGGCATGGTCTTACCCTGCATGCTCAGGCCTGAGGTGCAGCTAGCCTATGCTGGGACTCACCAGAGCATTTGTTCTGCCTTGTATGCTTCTCTATACCAAGTCCAATCCAGCCTTGAAGTTCAAATTTCTTTATCAGCAACTTAATGTGACTTTGGAAGAGAAAATATTCCTCTGACTTTTCCGTGCAGCCTTTTCTTATAATGGCATGCACGTGTGAAAGTACTGCTTAATGGACGATATGTTATTTCATGTTTTCTTGCTGCTTGTTCCTGAGGATGAACTACTTTTACAAAAAACACTGCATTAAACTTGTAGAAGTCTTCAGGCATTATGGAGACTTTTTTCATCTTCTGCACTGCTTCTTTTTGCTGGATCATTTGTTGGCAACCCCTGTCACGTAACTCCAAACTTTAAACATCTCAGAAGTCTGAGCCTACTAAAAGGCATATTGCTTACATGTTCTAACATCTTTGCTAAAGGCAGGGCAGTGGTACTAAGGCCAGTGCAAACATTAGCATTGCTTCTTCTGCAGATCTTAGAGTGTGAAAAGCAAGACCTTTCAGTGGAGTGCACGGAAAATTTGGAAAGCAAGGGCTAGCCCATAATATGGCTTTGGGAAGGTTTCATGGGTGAGGTTAATTTTTAAGGCTATTAAAGATGTGACTGAAGTCATCAGTAACCTGATTGATCTGGCATCTCATATAGATACTTGGCACTGAACAGGATGTTCTCCTTTTTCTGGGTCACAGAAGATACAGAGCATTATTGTTGCTAGTTTGTTAGAGGTAACTCTCCTACAGTGCTGGGACACAGCCAGTTGTTTGTATTCTCTTATTCCTGAGTTGGTAGTACTGAATGATTGCAAATACCTTGTATCAAAGAAAAAAATTCACTTTGTGGAATTGATTCTGGGCAGAGTCCAGCCTGTGCTCACCTTCCCTCAGTAGTGTCGCTGTCTGCATGCTCACTCACATCCCCGATCAGAGTGGAGAAGACACACAGCATCTTTGCTTTGTGTCACTGCTCAGAGGCCTCCAAAACAATCCAGATTTGTCTTTTCCTCGGCTCTCCCAGCAGCTGGAAGAAAGATGTTCTATGAAGTAGTGTGTGAGGCCAGTATCACCTGAGGATTTGATTTTGCAGACAGAGCTCTCTGGGTTTGGATTTATGGTTCCCACACGCTGGTCTGTCAGCATGAAGCTGCTGCAGCATAGCCAATATTATGGGTTACTGTTTGTGGCTTTTTATACCTTTTTGCACCTTTTCAAATTAAGACTGTTCTCACTATCAGACTGACCTGATCACAAGCCACCTTGGGTTGCACCTTCTGGTTTTATCTCATATTTTCACCTGCAGGTCAGTCATAGCCCTTTTACCTTCTTTCCTCTGAAGCTGCATTCATAAAACAGCTTTGAGTTTTATCCACCACCCCAACCACCTGTTTCTGCCTCTGAAAACAAGCTTATTGTAAGTGATTCAAAGCACAAATGAGAGCACAGGGAAAGCGACCATTTCGTTTATGGTAAGGCCACTGTGAGATTTCTTTCAAGCTCTGATAAACAGGCTACTCAAAGATCTTAAAAAGCATCTCCAGGGCCAGGACCTCTGTTTACCCATTAGAGACTCTTAACCCACTTATGAAAGGCTGTACTTAAACAAAAACGATTCCTTTCTAAGGTCGTGGCCCTTCGTGGTAGGCTTTGCATCCTGCACAAGGAATGATCTGTGTGGTCAGTGCTCAGAGCTGTGGGGCATTGAGCAGTCATAAAAACTGTGAGACTATGGGAGTAGTGTAGGAGTAACTTGCAGATTTATGGAAGAAATAATAACTTCTGGTTGACGTTGGAAGCACTGAGAGCTGAGAATGAGAGCAGAGAATGAAAAAAGCAGTTGTCTAAAGGATTCCCTTTTAAAGATGTCATCAGCAAGGGCTGCCAGAAGAAGAATGTCAGGGGTGTAGTGACTTCGTAAGTAACATCAGCAAGCTACAAGAAGAGGCCCGGATTGTAGGCTGGGAGTTTCAGTTAGGTGGTTCCTTCCAGTCGCTGTGGAAGACATAGGAACTGAAACACAGAGGCAACACTGTGTGCACATGCTGGCAAGCCTGTACCACAGCATTAAGGCATCTCAGGAGGCTTCGGCTCCCAGACCCACATCTCACTCACGGTCCTGTTCTGTCTCATCATATTTGTAGCCAGCACTTGTGAGATCAGGAGCAGGCCCTGCCAGATGGAGCAGCTGGTGGGAGGGGAGGCCCAGGAGCTCTTCTGCACCCAGCCCACCCCTCTGGGTGTGTGTTGTGGTACGGTACGTGCAGTGAATGCAGTGATCACCTTCACATACTGCACCCTGTCTGTTTCACAGCATTTTCATCCTCACTTGCCCTTGTGTTGATAGGAGGACTGCTTCTAAAATCTTACACCTCCTAGGTGGCTTCGAACGGTCCTGTTTGTGCCAATTAAAAACAAACAAAGTAACAAAAACCAACCAACCAAAAAAAAAAGAAAACAACAGAGCAATTTCCTCCTTCAACCCAAATTAGGAACAGTCAGTCAACCCTAGACATAGTGAACTGTCAAACTGTTGTGACATAATGTAAAACGTTCTAGTTAGAAACATCCATTTAATTATTCCATTGGGGACCTGTGGCTCCAAGTTTGGGAAAATTAGTTTCTAATACAGGTCAAGCATACAATAGTTGATTTTAAAGTACATCACTCTTATCGCTAGCTTTTTTATTCGAGAATATTCCTAGAATAATCTTCTATGGCTTTTTCTGTATTCTACAGTTCTCTTATACCATTGAATTACCAATGAAGGACTAAAATCTCATATATTTACTGAAACTAAATTCAAAACAACCAAAGTGTGATAATATTTAATGGAATTAAGCAATAATGCATAAGGATTTACTTTTAGGGCTCTTTCACAGTGTCACTTTTTGTGAGCAATTCCACCACATTGAATTTGCCCTGTTGAATGCTTCTTTACATATCTTGCAGTCAACAAAGTTGCTCAGAAAGCACCTTAACCATTTCAGGTCTCTAAATCTATCACAGTTCACCCACCACTAATTAAAAGATAGCCTAACGAACCCTGAGGTAGCTTAACAAACTTCAATATAGCAAATATTAGCAAAAGTGTATTCCAACATTTCAGTATAGCTCAGGACTTAGAAAAATCTGGAGACCTGCTGCCTGGAATGGACAATTAAGTGTTTGTTCCAGGCTGAATGACTGAAAGATTCAGTGATTTGTGTATTATTCTCTAGTTTGGTGGTTCTTAAAACAATAATTACACTTAAAAAAAAAAAAAATCATACCACAATCCTGTGTGTGAACACCCACTTTTTTCCCAGCTTTAATCTAGTGTGTGTTCAAAGGTATATTGTAAAAATATTCTCGTTTCCAAGCTATAGAAGTGAAACCCACAGGTGCTGTGCTGGATGATTTTTATTACTTTTTTAAAAATCTATTCTACATTTCACCACACTTAAGGCTTTGACTTGTCATCCATCTATTTCAATGTTATATACTGTTCATTATAACATGGGGTTAAGAAGAAATGGTTAATATTCACAGAAATGACAGGTTTGGGACAAGTTACTCAGGCAAGCCTAGTGTTAATTTTTTAGTGTTTCACCTTCATGGGCAATGCATAGCCCTCTGGTAGGTCTGGTGATCACTTGGCTCATCTCAGGTGAGCCTTGAGAAGGATGCTGTCTGAAGGAGAGGCAGAATTCTCCTTTGATCTAAGCTGCCAATGCTTAACTCTAGTCAATGCTCACCTCGCTGTGTGCTTTCAGTTGAGTGTTTTGCTGACTTAGCCCCAGTTCAAGGTCACCTAAGACCTGGAGGAGCATGACTAAGCCTTGCTGCTGATCTGGGCACTTTTTCTGTGCCCTGTTTCTATCTGGGTAATTGATGTGCAGGAGGGTACAGTCTGGATGTACTTACAAAATACAACAGAGTATGTGTTTAAGACCAGCAACTAAATCACACAGAAGGACTTGTTAGAACATGAATTGCACCCAACCTTTTTGTTTTGTTTTGTTTTGTTTTCCTTTTTAATACAGAGTGGGAAGAAAAAGTCTACATTCAGAAATGATCCATGAGGTTCACTGGGGAGGGAAAACTGTTTTGGTAAAAAAGCTGTGGTCACATTCCAATCTTCAAAATATTTGTATAAACATTGCAATATTTTAACATTACTGAAAGTCTTTTCAAAGTAAAAATAAATAAAATGGTGCAATATGCCATTTTTATATTTTTAAAGCAATTCTGTTTCTAAAACAAATGCTGATCTATGAAATGCTGTTTGAAAGATGTCAACTTGACTGAAATGCCTGTTTCTGGGGCAACCCTGTTTGATTTACCACTTTCTGACCAGATTTTCTCTGCAGAACTTTCATGCTATTACCCTCTATTGCACTCTGCAGTCACAGCCTCTTCAGTACCTATTAGTCTCTTACCCTTCCTAAAGTGCTTTGTAGTAAGTCAAAGTAAATGGGTAGGGAGAAACGGCCTTTAATATTTTACTGAGCAAACCTGATTATAACCAGCCTCCTGTCACGGAGCCTTGGTTCTTGAAGTGTGTTTCATTAATTCTTCAGTATGTCCTGTGATATCCTTTCTGATCATCATAGGATAAAGTTCATTTCCTTCACACTTTTTCTGGAGCTCTTTGAGGTGGTCTTCATTTTTGTTTCCAGATGTACCAACAGTTTTGTGCTTCTAAGCTAAATGTGGTTTAAATTTCCCTTCCGTTCAGGAAATGAACAAAATAATCCATGGCTATGTCCATGTAAAGAACATCATTTGTCTCCCAAGT
Organism: Aviceda cuculoides; assembly: GCA_035590195.1. Classification (NCBI taxonomy): domain Eukaryota; kingdom Metazoa; phylum Chordata; class Aves; order Accipitriformes; family Accipitridae; genus Aviceda; species Aviceda cuculoides. The sequence continues at coordinate 17,085,350 of JAVJGG010000074.1, read as the reverse complement.
GCTTGCAACAGTTAGGAAAAGCAACTGAGTGCTGGCTGTCCTTAACAATAAAACTTTCGCATTTCCAGCCTAGGACCCATTAAGGGGCTGGAGTCCATTCTCCAAAGCAACTCCAAAACATTTTGTGTGTCATTGTGTCAGCCACATCAGTTTATTAAGTTAAAAGACAACAGGGATATCTGAGGGAGGTGGAAACTGCTTTAGTGCTTCCTGCCCCTTGCAAACATTTGGTCCTGAAGCACAAAAGCAAATTGGATTTCATCTTAAAGTTTGAAGATGTGTCTGGCCCCAAACCGTGCCAGCATAGTTCTGCCCTTTCCAGACCACTGGTGGGGCACCCAGCTCCTGCCAAGTCTGTGTCAAGGAAGTGCCAGGAGAAACATCCTTTGGCTGGTCTGGAAGGGAAAAGTCTGGGGAGCAGCAGGACGTGAGAGCCCAGCCGCCCCCAGGCTTTCAGCATGAATCATTCTGCAGCTGCTGTGGGCTCTCTAGCAGCAGACGTTTGATGGGTTGCTTTCTAACCCAGTAACCCAGCAAACACTGTGTAACCTTTGTGAAACCTAGACAGTCTGGATCAGACCTGAACATCAGGCAAATCTTTCTAATCTTTTTTTTTTTTTTTTTTTTTTTAAATTTCACACATGTATATGAGCACCTCATTCATAACTGGTTATTGTTTAGCTGGGTGGAGGGAACATTAATGTTTCTAAAGCATGAACAAGCTGGTACCTTAGAGGAATATGTTCAAAGCTAGGTTTGAAGTTATCCCCTGTGTGAGTCAATAAGCACTGTAGAAAATGCAGATGATGATATATGCTGTCAAGTAAATTTACTTATTTTTCCTGTCATCCCATGCAGGCACACGTATAATCGTCAGTCCAGCATAGTTATCTCTTGCTGTTTTGGGTTCATATGCTGGAAAAAGGTAGGAGATTTTTGTTTAAACAAAGAAACAATAAATCCTTGGCTTTTGGTCCAGTGGTCTGAAGCCAAAACCACTACAAATGTATTACTCCACATGTTTCAGATTAACATGAGAGCCCGCACATGAGGAAAAAAAAAAGTCCCTTCAGAGTCACCTGCTTTTTGTAACATTAAAATCTAAACTACTGTGATTGGCAGGGCCAGGGCTGGCAATTTTTATTTTCATGCTTTGTACCATGACTTAGCGTAACCCATTATCTTTGGACGTATGAGTGTCTTGAACAAGTGGACAAACTATTCTGAATTACCTCCAGACCTGGCACGTATCCCTTCCAGCATGCATGAGTTACACCTGGCACACACATTTGACACATTGTTAACATGAGGGTCTGACTTCGCAAACTGGTGAGCACTTCACTTCTTATTGAGGAAGAGCATCAAGACCTTAAAAAGCAACAAACGGAGAGGCCAGTAGCAAAAATAAAACACTGCAGAATACAGCATCTGGGGTAGAAGTTGCTGCTGCATTTTGAAAGGCCCTTCTCTTCATGGCTGCTTGAGGGTAGGGAGGCTCTGCAGAGGGATCTGGACAGGCTGGATCGATGGGCAGAGGCCAATTGTATGAAGTTCAACAAGGCCAAGTGCCGGGTCCTGCACTTGGGTC
>JAVJGG010000074.1:17050733-17083662 GCA_035590195.1 Aviceda cuculoides | reverse complement strand
ACTGAGAGGGTTGTAAGACATTGGAATAGGCTGCCCAGGGAGGTGGTTGAGTCACCATCCCTGGAGGTGTTCAAAAAATGCATAGACGAGGTACTCTGTAACATGGTCTAGTGGGCAAGGATGATGGTTGGACTCGATGATCTTGTAGGTCCTTTCCAACCTAAATGATTCTATGATTCTATGATTCTATGGCTGCCTGGGATGGTGTGGCTAGAGAAGTTCTCCAAGGCAGCTGAGGTCTCCACTACTCAAAACAGTTTAAAATACCTCTGTTCCTAATGTAATTCTGGAAATAGTGGAGAATGGGTAGGAGTTCAGGATGTAATCTCTAACGGCCAAAATTACTTTAAAAACAAGCAGAAATTCAAACAGGTGGGATGTTCTTGTCCTGACTTTAGTACGCATCAGATAAACAGCCAAAATTAAACTTCTTGTAAGAGTAAAATTTTATGATCCAAGAAATAGAGATAATTAACTAATAAAAATTTCAAGAGTCATATGGTATGCAAATTACTACATTGTATGTGGTTAGAATAGAAGAGCCTTTCATGTAAATCATTCTATGACCTGTTGGCAATGCCCTGTTCCTCTAGCCTATACCTGTTCCTGGTCCTCACCTTGAAGACAAAGTGGAGTGGGCAAGGACTTGTGCTCATACACTGATCAGATGGTCACCATGCACCTGGTGCCTCCTCCACATGCAAGAGCTACTGAGAATTTGCTAGACCTCTTCACTACACTTTTTCAGGAGGTCAGGTCTCATCCTGCTCCCTTATTCTGGAGCATGCCATGTAACCAGCTTGTCTTAAAATGTACAGGCACAGTCAATTTAAATTATTATAGCTCTCAAACCTAAGTAATGGATACACCTTCACAATGCATAGCTATACCTTGCTACAGCATATTTCAGTGCATGTGGCTCTGGACTATAAACGGTAAATTCAGATTATTCCATATTATTAAAACGCCTTGTATCTTAATGCATGACTTAGCCAGCCAGGTCAGAGAAAACAAACCTCAGCTTCCCTCTGAAAATTTTCATTAGGGTAATAATATAGAAAGAAACAAGACTATGACTAATTCCTTCTAAATTATCACAAAATATTTAGTGATTACAATATTTTAGTTTTGGACCTAATTTTATAATGTGTGAAAGAGGAACTGGCATTAAGCATCTAAAGTAAAAAAATCTTTCACGCAGTTGCAAGATATATACACCACTAAAATAAAGTACTGTGTTCAAGCTGATAAGATAAATATAAAATGTAAGACCTGGCTGCTTCTTAAAGAAGATATATTTTAGAACACCACTATTTCCAAAACTTAAAAAACAATCAAGTGGTTTAAAAACATACCAGTTTACGTAGCACATAGATTACAATAAAAGTATTTCATAATCCAACGTACTCACAGGTAGTGGTTTAATTAATTTTGAGTCTCATAAAACCGCTTTAAAAAAAAATCAACAAAATGGCCTTGACCTTCAGAAATGTAGGGAATTGGCCATGCAAACCCTGTCTAAGTCTCCTCAAAACTGCAGTTGCATCCTGTGGGCTTTAGATCAATCAATGTCTTAAGTTTCTTATTTGAAACTTCGCATATTTGATTTCATCATTTAACCAGCCACCCTTTTAAAGAAAGCTCATTAGATGGCCAAATTGATTGACTGATCATTTCAATCTTTTTTGCACATGATAAGTTCGGGGTCAGATTGTTTTCTTTTAATTAGAGAAGTGGTGGGTATACTAGACAGACTGTCTGAATGTTAACGTAGGTTAATTGTACTCTGTATCAGTCCTCATTCTCTCAATGAAGTGGGTAATATTCATTTGCTTCACCTCCAGTCTGCATAGAGACACATCATTTTCCTGTGCAGTCACAAATATATTGCATCTTTATCATTTTTGACAGGCTGCTTTCTCCACTGAGAGCATGTCTCAGACCACAGAAAACATCTGTCTGTCGACAAATACTCTGCAAGGGGGTATGTGTGCACCTTGTAATTTCTGGTCTTTGTTGATACAGAGCATACTATTCTGTGGAAAATTTCTTTCTCTATATCTTTACTTGTAAAATGAAGTCTATTCCCTTAGCCCATAGAAATGAATCTGTGAAAGCTAGTAGTTTTTGTTTATTTCCACAAGTAATTACTTCCTCTGTCCACCCATACTACTAAAATAATACACAGGTAGGAAATACATTAAGCTGCACTACTTTTTGTCCTGTATACCATTCCTTCAGTCAAGAGCAAGCAAATAGCTTGTAAAGTTGACCTGAATTTTGTGTATCCCTGACAAGATACATAGAAGTTGCACATACCTGAAGGTCTATGTTTGGCAGCCCTCTTACTTGTCACTATTATCCCTACAGGAACAAGTTAACCATGGGACCAAATCCACTGTTTGTCTGCTGTCACCTGCCTCAGACCTAGCCCTTTCCAAAGACTGTAAGATGCAAAGTACCAGGTATCCACCTCTGACCAAATGCAGTGATTTTTCCAGTGTCCCATAAAACACAAGTCATTTGAAACTGCTCTCAAAGATGTTATATACTAGAAATTCCCTATTACTCTGCCTACTAGTGATGGTGCTCTGAGCAATTCCAATCTTCAGTATCACAGGGCTCACAGGTAGATATGAATTAATTATTTCTTTGCATATCGTGTTCCTTTCAGCATTCCTGGCCTGTAGATGCTTTAAACCAGTAAAGGGAAGCAGAAATACAGAGCCCATGTTAAGACTCTTCTTTTCCAATAAATACACAGTTTAGGAACAGGAAGTTGCCCAGGTTTTTTTGAACAGTTGTGTGGTTTTGTACTTAGATAAAGACATGTCTATGCTAACTGCTCCTGATCTTTTTCTGTTCTGTGTTATGAACAAAGGAATGGACTTCATCTAGCTGTAAGTGTATATAGCCATTTTTTTAACTATGGTTGACTTTTATATGTCATAGCTTGTGGAGAAGCAAATAGAAAGTTTAATTAAAACAGAGCTCAGTCAGGTTGAACCTGCAACCTTTGAAATAAGTAGGGCTGTTATCCACTTGGCTAGCTGGTCACCATGGGAGTATATATATATATGGGAGTTTACTAGCTGCACTTTTGTTCTCTGAGAAGAATAGAAATCTGGAGAGAATACAACATTAAAAATCATTTTTCAAATCAAATATAAGTAGTATTCAGTTCAAACAAAACCTATTCCCCAATTCATACAAAGATCTAAGTGCATAGAAAATTTAATGAAGGTTAGATTTGCAGTAATAGTCTGTTATTTTGCTTAAACCAAAGATATTTGAATAGTTTTAAGGGCCAAATATTAGCACTATTCAGTACATTAGCTACTGATTTCAATGGGATCAAGGTTTGGCCCGTGATGCCCCATTTTGGCATTCTAATGAATTTATTGTTTGACTGCCTTGAAAAGTCTCTTGGCAGACAGCTGCTGCCAATATAATGATTAGGTAATGTAGGGCCGTTTTTTTCCCTCTATGCTGTACTGGCTGTACTTTCAGCTATCATGGAATAGAAATATTATTCAGCAAAAGAACTATATTAAAAATTTTGGAGGGAAGTTAATTAAAAATCAACTGTAAATGCTGACTGCAAACAAAACCGACTCCTTAGTTCATAACTCTATATGTAAACAAGATGTAAGAAAAAGTTAAGCTAATCTACTGTTTTATCAGAAAAAAACTGACCTGAAAATGAGTTACATACTTCTTTAATACTTAATCCATAAAAATATGCAGAAAGATGGCACTAATGAAGTGACTTTGGAATATAGGAGTGATTGGGTCTGTGCAAGCCCACTAAGGGAATAATATTTGAGAGTTCGGTATTAAAGTTCACATCTGAATATGAACTATCCCTGGGACGTCAGACAATATTTAGAGCCTAGAAAAGGGTACACATCCATGTATATTCTGGCTTGTTAATGTGAGTTCTGTAAGACCAACACACTTTTCCTCTGTGAGTGGTTTTGTTGCAGGGTTGGGTTTTTTCTTATGTGGATAATGTGTTATTTCACTTTCATAATTTTTCTTTTGAAGATGTAAGGATCTCTGTTCTTGACAGACTGTGTTGATATATGTCTCTATTCTATGTGGGTAAATGACCCACATTCCATTTGTACATACATCTTCAACATGTGTGTTTGGGAATCTGGATTGCTTACTTCAACTATTCCGTTCTCTAGATGTGAGATTCCTAGCTCAGGTAACCGAAGACACCCAGTGGTTTGAGGTGAACTTATGCTAACAAAAAAATGCCATGGGCTTTCTTAATATCCAGCTTTTTAATGGTTATCTGTGATGCACACTCCAGCCACAAAAAAAAAAAAAAAAAAAAAATGTTTCTTACCAAATGAAATCTGCCTAGGAAAAATTAAAGTGCTATGGATGGCCATGGCAATGCTGGTTTGGACTACAAAGCCATGCCCTCTAGGCAGCAGAATACTAGATACTCCATCAAGTATCATCTTGCCTACACCGTATTTATGAAACTGCCTATTTAGCTGAGATCAATCATACCATGATGAGACAGATATATGTTAAAGTTCAGCATATGCCGGTGACTACTAATCTCAAGCAGCCTCTCTGACATTGCATTGTATAGCCACATGTTTAACCAGACAATTTGACTTTCACAGCAGGACCATCTACAGCAGCAATGTGTGAATGGTTAAGCACTTCACTTTGTGCAAACTGGGAGCCAATCAGTAATACACACTCCCTGACTCACTCTGCTAACTCCTTGAAGGAGAGTGTGATAAGATGCTACCATTGCTATGCAAGTTTGTTCCAGCTGTTCTAGGAGAACATCTGTCTTAAGTCATCCATGTTGGCTGACTGACTGAGCAAGCTTAATGAAATGCTTTGTGTGTATGGTAGCACTCTGTAATGACAAATAGAAAAAGGGAAGAGAGACTCAGTGGAAGAGCCAAACAAAGCCAAAATATTTGCTGTGTTTTGCAGTGCCTTGGGGATAGCTGCTGGTGCTTCTCATTTACATATACCATGAAGAAATTAGGCCAGAGTGGATGAGTCTTGAAACATAAGGAAAGGACCCACAGAACTGACATTAATATGGTTTCAGGGTTTTAATAGCCCATGTCTCTGCAACAGCTCCATTGGAGCAGTCGGGCTGTTCTCACTATCCTTTTCTAACAGGTGGGTTTTATCTGCCCCAGTCTTCTCCCTTCAATGACTTGAAATCTAGCTAACTTGTCAGGACACTGATGAAATAAGTTTCAGGCAGGCTGACAATGACATCACTTGTAGCTGGAGTATTGGTACTCTTTTAACTTATGCTTTGGTAATAGTAGCATTGCTGCTGGCAGCACTAGAACAGTTAGCAACAGAATTCCTGCTCTCTCTACAGCTCTTCTGCAGAGCACTCAGTGGCAGCGGGCAGCAAAGTATAGACACACTTTGTGTATTTTAAGTATATAAACAAGTAAGTACGTTCTTGACACATAGCATTGTCACCATTACAGTTCAAATAGGCAATGTAAATCACAGAAAAAGAGCTCTTTTTTAGTATTTCTTGAATGGCAACATTCAGAGAACAGACTTGAAGTTATATGTTCAACATTTGCTGTCTCTAAGTAGGAGCATACTGCAAAAAAGTGGTGGATTGCTTTTGGACATAAATGTTTCACAGCCCCAGAACTGCAAAAGCAGGCCTGTGAGCAGTTAGACCATTTACAGTTAGTCTCTCTGTTTTCTGCTATTAGTCTTCTTCTGTACCTCTGTCTGTCATTGAAATGGTCATGGAGAATTTGTGGGAGCTTACAGCTTATAAGTAAGGAAAAATATATCAAGAGAAAAATGCTGAGATTTTTGATTCCTGAAAGGCTGTGCTACTACTACTAAACCTTAGCATGTGAGCCACTTACAAACACATATCTGGGGGGGCGGGGGGCGGGAGGAGGGTCAGGGGAAGAAAAAGCACATGATCTTAGGCAGAAGGAGTTAAAATTATCAGAGTGTGACTTGCTATAAGATACTGTGTTGACCTTTTCAAGGAATGTTTGTACAATGGATCACCAATGTACTACAAATTCCTGCTACCATTGGGTGGCAATGAGAGAGAAAGCACCTTAGTAAGTATAGACCTTAATGGTGCTTACAAAGAGTCCTTAAACATTTATGCAAGGTTCCCCCATAATTTTTAATACAGACAAAATGACTAAGAAAAATATTATGGGAAAAAAAGAAGCAGCATGCAGAAGCCTCCTCATTAGCTGTAATCCTGAGGTAAATTACACATGTTTATGCAGGAGGTCAGTCACTTCTGTACCAGAGAGAATTTAAATATCTAGCTAGTCAAGCGTAGCAATTGTACCCTGAACACTTGGCAATAGACGGAATTCACCATTTGATAAAACTGTTTACTCTAATTCACTCAGTAGGAATAGCCAATGGTTAAGTGAGGCTACATCTCACAAGAGTATAATCTATGGAAATGTATGTAGCATTCCATGAATACTAAACAAATTCATTATGATCAGCAGTATATCCAATGAATCTGTAATGATGGAACCTTTAAATTAAATTGTCTCTCTTGATTTTTCAGTGTAATCAAATTCATCAGCCCATTCTTTTTTTTTTCCTTATTTAAGTCACCAAACCCATGAGGTCGTCAACATATGAAAGCACATTTGAGCAGCTCAGCTCAAGAACAAAACAGCAGGAAAGAGACAAAGGAGTCATTCTTCACATCATGGAGCACCAAATTCTTTGTTGTAAAAAGCACAGTGAAAAAAAAGACAAGCATTAAGAAATACAGAACAAAACATCCATGCTAGAGAAACTGCAAGGGCTCAATTTCATAATCCCTTCTACAAAGGTATCGTAATGCCTAAGGGGGATAAGGTACCCCCTGACATTCAGATCAGTCAGAAGCATTTCTGAAAGACAATTGTTATGAAGCTTAAGCCAGTTTCTTCCTGATGAGACAAACTCCCAAACCATATGGTGACAGGAAAAACACATTTTTTCTACCTGTCCCTCAAACTTTTACCAGTAGCACCTCAGTGGTGCCTTCAGTAGACTGCTTGCACCTGCACTGGTCAGAGAAGCATTTCCCTAGGCTGACAGCAAAATGGTTTTTTACTTTGGGTGAACTACCTGCCAGGACAACAGGTATCCAAATGGGACACAACTTCTTTCATTTCTTCAGTATTACCATCAAGTCATCAGAGAAACAGCAAATAATTGTTTTAACTGCTGTCCTAGCATTGTAGGAAATCTTGGCTTCCTTCATCTATTAGTCACAGTCTCCTAGTGACATCATCTTCCAAACAGTGCAGTTCTCCAGCTGCATTATTTGCTTTTATAGTGCACAAAATCTGTATACAGTCACCAAAAGGCAAAGGCTACAGATTCTGCATGTCTAACAGTTCTGAGTTTATACCTTCACATTTCTGTGTTGCTCCCGGTAGACTAGTAGAACAGGTCACTATCAACACTATTGCATTTATCTGATACAGGGAATACGTATATGAACACCTCAAGCTTTAGTATCTTATGCCTTTTTTAAACAATACAGCTGGTTGGAATGTATATTTTCAAGCTGAAAGTTCTACTGTAGCTAGTAGAATTGTTGAAAAAGGGCCTTTACTGGCAGTAAATGGCAGCATTTAATTGTTTTTGAAAATCTATATAATTTCAATATTTACCCCATTGAATACCTTCTCAGCTTCTTTATTGGAAATTAGTTTGATTAAAAAGTGTGGGTTTATTCTATACAGTGCATAAGCATCATTTAAAATACAGCATCTCACTTCAGTGTATGTGAATTAGAATTAGCTGGAATTAGAATTAGTCAAGGAATCAGAGAAACTTGATGCCATTCTTGATGACAGGTGGTCTTGATAATTTTTAATCAGTCACAAATGAATTGCAGCATTCTTATTTATCCAGTAGGTCAAAGTGCATGCACTTTGCTGCGTCAGCATTTGAAACAGCTTTGTGAGCAGTCTTCCTGCATCAGATTTTTCACCTATGAAGAGACAGAAATGATACTTAACTTGCTGTATATTTTCTCTGGGGAGACCTTATAGCAGCCTTCCAGCAGTTAAAGGGGGCCTACAGGAAAGATGGAGTGGGACTCTTTATCAGGGAGTGTAGTGGTAGGACAAGGGGTAACAGTTTTAAACTGGAAGAGGGTAGACTTAGATTAGATATTAGGAAGAAATTCTTCATTGTGAGGGTGGTGAGGCACTGGAACAGGTTGCCCTGAGAAGCTCTGGATGCCCCATCCCTGGAAGTGTTCAAGGCCAGGTTGGATGGGGTTTTGAACAACCTGGTGTAGTGGAAGGTGTCCCTGCCCATGGCAGGGGGGTTGGAACTAGATTGTCTTTAAGGTCCTTTCCAACCCAAGCAATTCCATTCTATGATTTATTGCAGTTTCAAAGAAGCTGAATCTTTAAAATATGTATATATACAAACCAGTCACAACAAGAAAAGTACTTGCAAAGTTTTACTTGACAGAAGATGGAAAAGGTTAGTGTGTTTGACCACTGGCAACTAATCAACACCTTCAAAAGAGTAAGCATCAAATGTCCATTCAGATAGTGATGGCACAAAAATATAGTATGAACAAAAATATTAAAAATTAACTGAAAGCCAGTTATATCATCTCTTTAGAAAATTTTGTGTTTCAGACTTCCCTTGGGTTTGCCTCCTTGAAAAGATCTGCTGCTGGAATATAAGAACCTTTCACAGGTACTTCTTTCAGACTAGAAGTAGCTTCTTTTTTTAATCAAAAATTCAGTGAATGCTTAAGGAGGACATCTTTGGAAAAAAGATTAGTTGTAAAAACCCCTCAAAGTATTTGAAGTGTTCTCAGGATGTGGTTGGTGAGCCCATGACAGCCTCAATACTTTGAAGGGGTCCACAAAAGCTAGACAGTAAGGCAAGTATCCCCAGGTGAGGTATCCCATAATCAGAGAAAAAGTCTCCTGAGTCTTGCCTTTCTCCTGGCCTTCTGAAATGCCATAAGAACTCCCCCATTTTTAAAGAAACCTACAAACACCAAGTATTAATGTGCCCACAACTATCTTCTAAAAGCTGAATATTTCTGGAGACAAAGTACTTCTCTGTTGTTGTAGTTCTTATTACTGTTATCCTTTTTTTTTTCTTTGACTGTCATGTCATCTTGAAATTTAACTAGAAATTAACCATAAGTTTGCCAGATTGCTGGCCTCTGATATTTTCTTGTCATTTAATAACCACAATTTCAGAAGACAAGAAAAGAACATACCTATTGCACAACTGAGGCATTCACCAAGAAGCTTCTGTGTTTATTAAGTATGAGGAAATATCTTTGACATACTTAGAACTTGTGACAATTTCTTAGCTGAAAGCAAGTTGACACTTGATTATATAAAAAGCAAAATAAAAGGATGTTGTTACAGCCCAATGTCTGTTCCTGTAGTGCTTCCCTGAAATGAGTAAGAACAATGAATGCAAAATCTATTTACAGAAAATTACAGCTATCTCACCAGTGTAACAGCTAAGGTAGCACCATGGCAGATTAGCCAGTGATAGTGGACTGATGTTTGAATTGAACTCACAACATCTTGTCCAGTTCAGCTAAAAACAAAAAAGGAGTAGTGTGACATAGCAGCTACTATCAAGATCATCTTGAATCTTCTCATGATCACATCCTTACATGGATATTTATGTTCGGCCTTAGCAATAATGAAGGTGAAATCTCAAGATAAAATAGTTGGAGGACAAGTATTGCTACTGAAACAGTGAAATGGCCATCGTTTGCACACCTTGTACCATAAACCCATCTCAGTAGAAAAAAATTCCTGGAACAAAATTGCAATTAAACATAATGTTGCCTTGAGTTACTTTGTGCACAGTGCTTTTTAACTGGTTTTATTGTCAGCATGCTTAAAAGTCCTACACAGCAATACATGCACACAAAATTTCAAAAGGGTCTTAAATGCCTCTATTGAAAATATCAACCATTCTCAAAGACTACCAAGTGCTGCCACTTACATTAAGTATTGCCCAATCAAAAATATCCAGCTGTTTTACACAGGAAGCCACAAAGATTAACAGTCACTGAACTGATTTTCCTTTGAGCAAACACAACTGTAGGAAGAGCATAAAAGAGGCAGGAATTGCATTCTGTAATACTGTATTCTAAAGAATTTTCAATCAAACAAACACTTGAACAAAACACTTGAACAAACATTTGAACGAAGTCTGTACCCTACAATTATGAGAAGTTCCAAACATTTCATGAAAACAACTGAAGCACAGAGCAACCTAATGTAACTTTAAAGGTGGTCCTACTTTGAGGAGGAACTGGATCTCCAGAGGTGCCTCACAACCCAAGCTGGCCTGTTGCTTTTAGCAATGGATCTCGGCTATGAAACCAGACATCTCATTTCTAAACTCTTGAAGAGTCATAGTTTACTGAACAGGTTTGTTATCTATGCAGATAACAAATAGAAGAGCTGATGACCATATATCAAAGCTCTGTTCTCTTAACCAAAGATAATAGGAGTCTGAAAAACTTTAGTCAAGATTACCTTGACTCTACCTAGTTTAGAATGTCCCAGTATTTTCAGGAGATGCCAAATGCAAAAGAAGCCTCCAACCGACAGTCCACCTACAGTTAACTTTGTAAACAAACCACCTAAATGAAACAGCTTCCCTGGATTAAGTCATTTATGACTAGAGACGCTTAACCTGAAGCTCCACACTTTTCTCCAAATGCCTGTCTTACAAGTATGTGAATAGTCCCATTTACTACAATAAGAGACTGCTGGCTGTAAGAGGTTAAGCAAATGAGTAAATATTTATAGAACTAAATTATTGCCAAAACGCTAGATACAAATAACTATGCACCACTTTTTAATTGTAAACATTCAATATTTAGAAAATAAAATCTATTAAAATACTGTTCTTAGCTTTTCTATTTTTCTTTAAAAAAAAAAAGGAAGAAGGGAAGAGAAGACAGAGGAGGAATTTCATTTCAACTGCATGATTTAGGATGCAATGTTGGAAGAATTTTTTATAACCTGATCTATAGCAGAATAGAAGGCCCTTTTTCTCATTTTCAGCACATACTTTTAATGCTGATTGGAATGACTACAGTGTAATAAAGCCCAATAATATAGCAGGTTATTAAATACTGGTTACGAACTGCCTTAATCTGTGGCCTCCACAGATCCCTAGCACTGCAAAAACTCCCACCCCTTTTCTCTTTCTGGCTGCTGTAGCTTTTTCCAAATTATCCTGTGCTGGTCAGTTTTTCTGTATAATTTGATATATTTTATGGCAACCTTCAAAATATTATTTTTGTAACTTTTGTTTTGGCCTGTAAAACTCTAAGGAAACACAGCTGATGTCTCTCTCCAGATATACTTTCACTGTCATGTTGTAGTTTGGTATAGCTGCAGTTAATGTAAATATGTATGATCTCGAGCTTTTAGCTAATTACTCATTAAATTAAAGTGGTCTTAGTCAATTTCCAGTGCATACATCAAATACTACAGCATTTCTAAGCATCTTTTATTTAGTGGTCTCTGCTACTGTCCCCTGGGTAAAATTCATCCTTTTTCCTAAGTTTTATGGCTGGTGAGAGAAATGGCAAGAGAGGAACAGCCAGAGCCAGTGTTAGCCTAGGGGGTGTTGCTCAGGGTAGCAGATTGCTCAAGGAAGAGGCATTTAATCCCTGCACAGCCACTTATTCTGTGTTTCCCCCACTAGTCTGGGGACAAGAGGTGGGAGGGCAGCTTGACAGGAGCAAATGACCCTGCAGGGAGCAGGGCACTGCTGGAATGGCTCCCTACGAGCCAGGAGAAGAGGGCTTCTGACTTTGCAGGTGCTACAGGCTGCAGCTTTCCAGGGCTAATGCTCCCAGAAGAGAAAGACTTACACTGGTGAGGGGCAGGAGATTTGCTTTGTCCCTGCAGGGCACTAATGGTGGTAGACAGTCCAGGTCAAAACAGATAAGAAGGGAACAAAGTGACATCTGGACCAGGAAATCTATTTTGTCCTTCAGAATATAACTTTTGCCCACACTGCTGAGAAGGCCTTAACCAGCACTTCTTCTCTGTGCTAGAATAAGTATTCTCTGCACTGGTTTAAGTAGTACCAGACAGCAGCAGCTGAAACACGAATTATATAGACTTATGCTCCATAAAAGTTTTTGAGGATATACTTGCTCTTCCAGTTCTTACTATATTCTCAGAACTCTCTGATCATTTTCTGTGTGAGCAAAAATGAGCATCACTACCTGTGCACAAAAAAACAAGCTTGATAACAAAAGGAAAATCTTCACTTTAAATGCCACTTGTGGGAATGGATGTGGGTAGCTGAGGTCAACATTTGGTTATATTCTATCCTTCTGCACTGGGAATGTGCACAGAGCAACTACCGAAATGCTGCTTACCTCTGCAGCCATGATTATTGTTCATACTCTCAGGACAGTGGGTGGCCTAACATTTCTGATATGTCAGATTATTCCATTCAATGAGATTTCTTGCATCCAGAAAAAGTGCATAGTGTCTTATATAGGAAGATGCTAATAGATTTTAAATTTTAACTCTGTAGGGACATTTTAAAGTCTATTTTCTTTCTTCCAACTGTTGGATTGGGTTTGGGTTTTTTTTTCATTATTATTGTGTCTCATATGTTTACTACACACTTGTCATCTTCTGAAAACTCTGGTTGACTTCAACTGTTCGTTATTATTTGGTTTTCTGTATCCCTTTAGTATCCCTTCAGGACTTCTCCCTCTTCCTCTTTCTTCTCTCTCTGAGATAGGTTTGAATTTCCTCTCTGCATTTTCTTCTCTCTTAAATGCTCCTCTCTTTTTCGCTCTGTTTCCTTTCATCATATATTCTTCCCCCATGGTACGTCTGTTTTACTGACACAGAGGAAAGTAATGACGGTCATTTACAGTTGCCACATGTTCCAGAGTTGGGGTGAGAGGGTCTATGGTAGATTCAGGAGTTACTACTGTCATACGAGCTGCTGCCCCGGCTCCGTCCTGCACATAGCTTAGGTACAGGATCTTTTCTCTGTTCCCTAGGGTCACCACTGAGAATCTCCTCAGCAAGTGCTTGCACAGAAGACAAATGCCACACATATATGGCATTTTGGCCATATATCTCTTGGAACTCCCTCGCTTGATTCAAGGGTATTTGGAGTAATATGTGATATAACTTTTGCATCCTCTTTTCATAATATAAAAAAACCTGTGCAATCGACAAGCATAAAGAGATGGCATAGAAATCAGCAACAGCTCAAATGCCGAAAGTCCTGGCTTCAATCAGGCCCTTCCTGCTACTTATTTAAAGTATTCTGCAGAGGTGACTTGGAGGGGGAAGGCTGTGTGACTGTTGATCCAGCCAGCAGGAGCTCAGTTGTTAACAACTGTGGGCTTTTAAGTATTTCTGGTACTTTAATTCATTTTCTTCTTCCTATCAGCAACTAACATGTATGACAAACATTCAGCTCCAGCGCTGTATTTCTGCCATCATTTTTATGCATTTCATTCAGCCTTTTTTGCAGATTGTTGCTAGAATGAAAAGACAGTAGAAGGCCATGCTTCCAGAGATCAAACTTCCTATTGTTCTTTGAATAAGAGATTGTATTTGAGTACAGAGATTTGCATAAGAATTAGTCCCCTTTCTTGTATCAAGTCAGCTATTTTCAGCTCAGTGTAGCAATCTTTGATTTCTTGGTTGTAACTATGGCAATAAGATTAGATGGTATTCAGTAAAATTCATTTTATAAATTAGCATGGGAGGGTGCCCACGACTGTGATAGAAGGAGATATGTAAAAATATTGTGGAATGAGATTGAAATTAAATCAGAACTCAGAATATTCTTCAAAATAATGATTCTCAAACTCATCCAGCACCATCTGTTAGCTTGTGAACGATTTACAGTTAGCCACAATAAACATGATGGGATCAATGGGCCTGGTGGTGGTTATAGTTCTCACTCAAAGTCGTTTTGAAAAGTCATTTTAACCCCATTTTGGGTGGATGCTGAATTCTTTGATCTGGAACTTTTATAACAGTAGCGCTCAGATCAATTTCAAACACTTTTATTACAGAACAAATCTACAAAGCTCATTATGGTTGGGGAAGAAAAAAAAAAGTCATGCTCCAGGCCTCAGGCCATGTTATAATGAGGGTAAGAATGAGCAGTGGTAGGTACTATTTGGAGTTCTGCTTCTGCCTTTCTGCTGCATGGTACAGTCCTGTCAGTTCATCAGAACAGCAGACCTTAATTTGCACACACTAAAGATGGCTTCCTGAAGTTTTGCGTAATTTGCAATAAATCTTAGTTTTGATCATATTTCATTAATAATGAGTCTCCTGTCCATACCTATCCTTTGCTGTTCTTAATGATATATGGAAACAGGGTTAGAAGGAAGGCAGGTTTAGATACATTTCTTTTCAGATGTTTAATGAACACCTTTTTTTTCTATTATTTGCATTTTCCCAAAGAAACTGTTACCTTAATAAGAAAAGTATTGCAAAAAATGTATTTTGAAAAGGTATTTGACTAACCGGTTCTTTCATTGGTATACTATGACATGATACTTAATTTAATATGATATGATATATGATATGATACTGAATTGATATTGATAGCTTTCATCAGCTATTTATTCACAGCTCTTGTTGGATGTGAGTTGGTATATTAGAAGGGTGACAGAGATCAGCCCTGCAGCTTTTTACAGGAAGACAGCGGTATTACATGAAATTCCACCTCCCAATAGAGGTTAAGCACAAATTATGTCCTTCAGTACTGCATTAGGCCTGTACTAGCCCTCCGCAAAGTGAGTTGTTCTCATGGAACAAATGCATGTTCAAATAGCATAAATAGGTAAAATAGAATTTTGTCTTTATAAATGATGTCCAGCAGCCTGCTTCATAGTCTGACCTGGTCATTCTCGTGAACTGCATGCACAGCTTCCAAGATCCTGAGTAGCCAAACTTGGCCCTTCAGGAGGAAGGGGGAGTAACAGATTATCTAGACCTATGTGGGACTAATATTTCTGTCTGAAAAGGTCATCTTCAGGTATTTTCTCAGTGCTCAGTCCTGAGGTAGCAAAGGTCTTAGGAAGAGCACTCAGAGCCTATCAGGATAAAGCCATTATTTCCTGTGTGACCATTCTGGGTGTTCCCAAAGTAAATGAATGTGAAACTTTGGGGGGCTACTTCCCCGCCCGCCCCCCACCACTACCTTCCTCTGAAGTTATTTACTTGCAAATCCTCACTGAAAGCCAGGAACAGGGACATTACTTCAGTAGACACATCCTGCATTATCAAAATTGCTTTGTGTTTCTTCTCAGGTAAAAACGACAGCTATTGGTGTGGAAATTTACTTGCTCTTGTTGTTCTAAATGAAAAAAAAAAGAATGTTTGCATATAAATAATCATAAACCATTTTCTTGCCAGCAATACATATTCCAATTGGTGGTATATAAACCATCAGTTACTCAGTGGCTCAAAAATTATTGTGCCTTTTTTAAATGGTCTATTCTGCAGGATAAAACATTTTCTAGCAGCATAGGCAAGAGCTTGCAGTTACAGTTTTAAACCCTCCATACTTTTGCAGGACAGGATTCGACAATATGCTTGGTTTGCCGTGAATCTCTGAAATAGATCACACCATGGCACAAATTCATATTGTACAGGGTTTGCATTACAACCAGGGGTTATAATGCAATACGACAGCAGAAAGACAGTGCACATACCAGATTACTAAAATCTGTGTAATATGTAGTTCTCAGTGCAAAGAGTTTAAATGAAGCAAAACAGTGGGAAACCTGAAATCAGATACTGTAATTCAGGAGGCAACATGACATCCGTCCTGATTTCAAAAGCAAAAGGTTGAAAGATCAGGTAGGTCTGTGAGAGCTGTTCTGTTCCCAGGTAGGAGGAGTATCAGTCAAGGACACAGTTTGCCAGACAGTTTGCTACTTGAGAAGGAGTGGAACCAGACCATCTAACGCATGTCAAAGTATTGTTTAAACTCTTGGCATTTACAAGAAAATACCAGATAGTCCTCATAGGTTTAGCTCATGCCATTTAGAAGATCATAGGATAGGTAAGAACCTGGTAAGGACAGCTTTTCAAGAATCCCCACAAGGAATATCTACTGCTTCATTCTTATGCAATGGAGAGATTTGCTTTGGATTTCAGCCCTCAATCTAATCTCCTATTCAGGTGCCAGAAGTGCTGCATGAAGGCATTTTATGGGTAGCACAGCTCCATTAGTAACTTCTTTCATAGCAATTGCCCAATAAATCTCTTTTCTTGACTTTTCCAAGCATCAAAGTGAACCGTAGTGGCAGGTCCTCCAGTTGTCCCTGTTCCCAGACAGACAATACACCCTGAGTTTTTTCTTTCTCTGCATTGAATGAGTATGAGCTGGGATGCATGTGTGCACTAGCAGTGGGAAATAGCTGACAGTTCAGTCGAGAGCAGGTGAGGCACAGGTTAACAAAAGGTTCTGAAAAAGCCTATCCTGCCTATCTTGGGAAAACTTGCAAATTATGTGTATAAATAAAGGGAAAAGAAGCCACTTTAAAAGAAGAACTGGTTTTCAGGCACTGAACTGCCCTGCAGACCTACTTATTACATCTCTCTCCCATTTTAGCCAATCATACAGCCTTGAAATGCTATGGAACAGTCAGTTAGGTGTATCAACAGCCTTTGTAATTGCTGACTGTGTTTCTGCTTTTAATTTGTGAATGCACTAACTGTTTCATAATGCCTGCCTCTGATTGAAGGAAATGCCTGAGTGTAACAGGAGCCTGTGGGTAAGGTTTGCTCTTCTCTTGTCCTTCACATACTGAGAACAATGCAGAAAATGAGTCATTACTTAGCTGACAATGTAGCAGATCAGAAGTAGCTGATATTTATCTCTGATTAGGAAAGCATCACTATAGTTCTTTTTACCTGAGCAACTTAAAACCTTTTCTTTAATCTGAGAGAAAGGAAGCTCTGCTGTTGTACTGAGTGGAGGATATTTTCAGAGTTACTGAATACTGTAGGATCAGAATTTCCACCTGTCTTTGAAACGTGTTGCAGCTTTCCTGTTCTTGTGGACTAGATTTCTGTCTCATTATAGCCTGTCCATCCTACTCTTTATACAGTTCTCATGCAATGAAAGAAATACATGGGGGCATACTGGTATATAGGGCACAAACAATGCCCAACTCTTTGTGTAGGTAGCTAACCCGCCAACTTTCAGCTCCTCCAGGAGGATATTTGGAGGGCTATAAGGCCCTATGTGCTCATGCCTTTAGTGCAGTTGTGAGTGAAATGAAATACCAAAACCATCAACTCCAAAAAAGATCTATATAACATTACATTTTGGATTTGTGGGGAACTGAGTTGTCAAAGGTGCAAAGCACAGTAAAAATGTATAGATTAAAAGGAAAAAAAAGAAAGTAATTGTGCAAAGTGCTTTAGGGTAAGTGAGGTATAGAAATATTTTTAGCAGTTTTAATCAAGCTACAAGGAAAATTATGCAGCATATTCATTCTTGTAGGGTTTATACTGTCAGCATTCATCATCAATATGGGGTTGTTGGTGCACAATGGAACATTCAGCTGAAACAGTGAGATCCACTGTCTTTTTTTGATACAGCTGATATGAAGAAGATTTCCTTTATCAGAAAAATACAGGCTGATCACATATGTAATTTTTTTCTGCAAAGTCGTGTGCTGGTTCAGCAGACTCAGTAGGACATCAGAGTTTAGCTTAGCTTAGTTTCACTCTACAACTGCTTTGGAATATTAAGGCAATGGTGTTTAATTCACAGGCAGGAAGAGGACACTTTTATGGTCAACTCCAGAGCAAGAACAGGAAGCTCTCCTTGGAGTCTACCTGGCTTCTTCCCTAAAAATCAGAACAAACCCTCCACTGAGGATGGAAAAAACTGGGGGGAAAAGAGAGGATCTTCTGATTAAGGACCATGATGAGTGAAAACTCACAAGCAAGCATTATGGTGAATTCACTGCTTATTCTTTACAGTTGAGAATGCAGAGCAAAAACTGCATCATCACCAGAATGCCCTTCAACTGTTTTCTGATGGCAACACTGTTGCTGCTGTGACTCATTCTCCACTTCTCATTGTCTTGTGGTTGTTAAGCCTATGGGGACAGTGGCTGGCAGCAGCCCAGCACTGGAAATCTTTGCCCTGGATGCCCGTAGGTCAGCATGCTCAGAGAGGGGTAGAAAGTAGGATCCATCCTGAGGCCAATACCATAACTCTGCTGCCACAGATCACTACTTTTATTACAGCAGATCCTGTAGAAGTGCCCCAAATCCCCACACAATAACAAGAACCTGCTTTCTGAATACATATTACAGTGCAGTCAATTCCTGTAGGAGATGCAGGAGTTTAATGTGAAAATTTCCTCATTCAATCTTTGCTTGTTCTTTCTGAACCACTGGAGCTGCTCTTCACTGCAGAGTGGTCCTACTGTGCCCTTTCCTGATGTGAGTCACATTTCACATTACACCCAGCTAGAACTCTCCTGCCTGTTTGCTCGCCAAATCGACAGGAAGGCTCACACTTAATTTACAGGTATCTGCATTTGCTGACTTGTCCTATTAAGCATGTTGACTGGCTGTTTTGCTAATTGTGAGTGGAAAACATAATGAGGAAGAGGCAGAAAGAAGAGTAAGCAAGCAAGCATAAACTGAGAAAACCCAGTCACTGACTTTTTGGAAACTTGTGGTAATTTACATGTGGTAACTCTGAAATGCCTGACTGTTTGACAGAAATTGGCTAGTGGGTTCAGAGCTGCCAGTGCGGAGGGAGAGGATGCCAGGCAAGCAAAAAGCCAGTGTGGTTATATACGTCTTGTTTCCTTGGTGAAAGCAGTAGGGAACAAAACAGCATTAAAATAAAAACAACAACAAAAAAAAAGTAGTCATGGAGATTTTTCCTCAGAAAGCTCTAGCCCTTGCCAGCTACTTTAGCAGTACAGTCCATAACTGGTCACAAGGCCCATGTGCCATCTGTATCCCACATAATTTTATTTGAGGAGTAAGTAGAACTCAAGAGGGATGGATTTTTATTGTTTATGCTCTCTGCTCAGGGCAAGCATTTCATTCTAGTTGAGCAACAATTGGTAACAGGTTGAACACACAGGACACCCCTCACTTGTCACTAGAAGTAAGAACAAATTGCAGATACAGAAGTCAGTTTTCATAGAGCTTGATGATGTTGGGAGGACAGCTGCTGCTTTGGTCTATTACTAATTGTCACAGAAAGGATGGGGGTTGTCCGAGCAATGTATCTTACCAGGGTGCACTAGATCCCCCTAGCAATCATCATTAGACAATTACCTAGAGAAGCAGATCATTTTCTCAAAGACAGAATCAGCTCAAAAATGACAACAAGCCAGAAAATTAATTCTTGCACTACTTTATGTTAGCAAATATGTAATGCTGAAGATCAGTAACATATTTTATTATAGGAGTTCTGATAAAGAAGTATTGTACTGGTTTATATATTACTGCTTAGACATTGTCCAATGGAATGTATTTTGGGTTAGATTAATAAAATGTAGTGTCATCTGAAGTGAAAGACAAAAATTTAAGCTCCTTAATCTCATCAAAAGCAAAGCCATTTCTGAGCCAAAATATTCCCATTTGAAACATTTTGTTATTCTGTTTTATTGAATGACTTCTCCTATCTGGAATCTTTAACAACATTAAAAATTCACTGATGTGTTCATAAATCAGCTGAATTTTGCAGAAAATACTTAGCTTTCATTTGTTTGGGACACATTGTGGATGCATTTGTCTAGGTAGCTCTCCAGGGAAGCAAGACTGAAATTCTTCAAAATGCATCCCATTTTTACCAGTGAAAGTCTTGACCAGGGCTTGTGACCCACTGTCTCTTATAACAATGAGATACTTGAAGAAGATACAACAGATGGGCATTGCTTTTTTTTTTCCCCTCATGAAAATGCCAGCTAAACATCAGCCTCAAACACAGCAAAGATGATGAAAGAGAATTGGTTATAGAGGACACGGACATACTGAGGTACGTAGCACGCTGGTTTAGACAATTAGTGCATATCAGCAGCTGACTCCATAATTAAATATTTTCATTACCAGCCAAAAAAATATTATTTGTGGAGCTGGTCAAAGTGTATACTAACACAGATGCACTATCTGACTATGAATTAAGCAAAATATTTATTTTCTACAGCTGTCTTCTTTACTACCTGTAAATACTACTTCATTGTTTCTTTGTTTCACCCAATGCAGCATATGAAGACATTCAGACGTCACCTGGACAAGGCTCTGAGGAACCTTATCTAAGTAGATGACTCCGATTTCAGTGGGCAGTTGGACCTCCAAAGTCCCTTCTGATCTATATTATAATTCAGTTCTATTATTATTATTATTATTATTATTATTTTTAAATAAATACCAACAAGCTGCATATGTAGGAATAGAAAAGGAATAACAATAGCTTCTCTGTCCCGTTACAGAGCTAATGATGGGTGACAGTACTAGGCCCATACTCCTAAAGCATGACAGCTGACTTTAGGGAAGGCACCTCTTTGCAGGTACAAGTTCTGAAGAGGGAGTGGGGTGCAAGACACACTACTGAGAAGTAATGCTTTTGCAGATGCTCCCTCAGCTTGGGAGACAGTGTCTCTACCAGCACTCTAATGGGGAGGTGTTGATATTAACACCTTTTTGCTGGTTGTGCCAAAGCTTGCTTTCCACTGAGTCTCCATTTAACTCACCAAGTGTGAACAGAAAGCTTCAGCCAGAAACAAACATTTAAGTTCTTTCATTTTCGTGACAGCTGACATGTGGTGGGGTTTTGGGGGGGAGGAGGGATAAAAAAACAGTGATCTTTTATATATTGAGGCATATGTCACTTTCTGGAAAGAGTTCTTGTGGGGCTGGAACTAGTTCCAGCCAGTGAGACCTTTCAAAGTTAAACAGCCCTCTTAGAAAGCTCTGCCAAAACCTTGGGCCACAGCCAGGGTGACCTGACAGGGAGCCTGGGTGGCCCTTTTCTGGGAGCCCCTGGAGATTCCTGAGCTTTTGCTGCCCTGGCAGCAACAGGAGCTGTGGGTTCTCTCTAGAGCCTGGCAGTGGAAGGTAGTGGCTACACAGGGCCTCCTCATTGCCCTCTTCTGCTGCCCCATTGAGGACCCCTGCCCTGCTGCCTCCCTGGGGGGGACTCCTGCTCCTGGCTCAGCCCTCCTGTGGCAGCCCTGCAGGCCAGGCCATGGAGGAGCTCCCCTGGAGGCACCCTGACCATTCATGGGGGTCCCAGCTTCCCCTGCCATCCCTGTCCCCAGATGCCAATGAGGAGCTGGAATAGGCAGCAGGTCCTTCTGCTGTGGTCCAGGGCAGGGACTGCTCAACCGGGGGCCCCCAGCACCCCCTGAAGAAGAGGCCCAGCAGCCCCCAGACCCCACAAGAGGCCACCCTGCCAGTGGTGCTGGGAGGGCACCCCACTCTGAAATGACTCAAATAAACAATTCTTTCACCATCTAAGAAACTCTCCCAAATAATAGATACACCTTGAATTTGTTCTTTCAGAGGGTGTTTGAAGGAAAGCTGATAATCTGGTGTGCTTACAGTCGGTGATGAATTTGGTGGAATAGGGGTTTTTTCTCTTATGAAAGGAGCAGCTCTGAGAAACAGATTAGTTATACCTGCCCTTCACACTCCCAAACAGGGACAGCAGTTGAGAGAAGGCACAGCACCAGGACCAGCAGAATAAATAGTATTTCTGTAACTTTTTATTCTGCATAGTCAAAATTAAATACTCTTACATGACTTTTCACTACTCAGAGTTTTCATGGCAAGAACCTGGTTATCTCTTGCCTTACTTTGTTTGGGCCTTTCCAAACCACATATAAAATGCTCCCATTAGCATGAGCAGAGATCTTGCATTTTTTGGTTTTGTGCACAGACCTGGACACACTTTATCAAGGTAAAAATTACTATGCAAGGTAGAGGAGAAGCTAACTCCCTATATAGTTATTCACAGAAAGGACTGTATTTCCTACCTATTTCTCTTGAGAAAATGAATGATGCATGAAATCCTAAGAAATAATCTCTGAGCTAAGCCCTTTCTACCCCTCCTCATTCACCTCTGAAGGATTTCTGATTCAGTCCAGCACAGATTCAGAATTTTTACTTTTTATGATAGGAACTAGGGGTTTTTTTAATTTCTTACAACTTGCAGTGTCATCATGACCATTACGCTGTTCCCTTTTTTCCATCTGAAATTACAGGCTAGCTTAAATCCAATTTCTGATTTTTTTAATATAAAATATATGTTCCTTCCAAAGGTAATGTGACAGAAAGCACATTTTCAATTACTTTACATGAAATACGAGGACAGTCTTTGGCAACTACATTAGTTTTTCTCTTTTTGTTTTCACACAGTCATCATAGGTAGCATACTGTGACATCATTGTCTGTAGTAAAAATACTTCCTTTTTTTGTTTTGTTTCAGTATTTTGAGCCAAACTCCCATGCTTCTATTTCCTATCAGATCCAGCTGATTTAACTTACTGAGTACAGATGAAAAACAACTAATGAATTTCCTGTACCATTGGTTACAAAGAGCATCCAATAGCAACCCTTAATGTCCACTTGCAAATTTGCTTCCTCTGCCATGACATGAAAGATTTCTTTGGAAGTGCCTTTGCCTTATCTCAGACTTGAAGCCATTTATCATTGTGAACTATGGCTTCTTTAATCAGCCAACCCTAATAGCCATTGGCTCTGTTACAAGCAGTAGGTATATACCTTCCATCTTAAAGTGCTTGTCTTAACATTTTCTAATTAGGCATAAAGAAAAGACAATTTCTGTAATGAAAGGGAAACTATATGAGAGATTTTGAACTCACTTTGAAAAAAATGTCATTTATCCAGCAGAAGGAAACAATATTCCTGACCTTGAATACCTTTGGGAGTTGCTTTCATACTGTTTACCTGAATAGACCTGAGGGAACATCTTTACAAATCCAATATTTTTATTTATTTTAAGACAGTTGTGGACAAGATTAGGGAACATTTATGCTAGTTTCTCTAAAAATATGTGTAAGAAATTGCTTGGCAGAGATTACTACCTGAATAGGCAGTGCAGGGGAAGTGTGGGAAGGACACATTATGATTATTGTTCATGTTTTACAGACAAGGGACTGAAACCCATAAGGGCTGTGCTGACTCTTTGCAGTGTAATAATCACACTGGGAACAGAGTAAGCTGTCAGGCAAGTGGTCCATTCCCTGCTTCTGTGACCAGTGCCCATTCCCTGCAGGATAACACCAGGAACCTGCAAATTCACTGTTGAAATAAGGATGCTGGTGCTTCAGAAAATGCACACTGTAGGCAGGGCTATAAATCCATCTTTTTTGCTGCTTCTTGCTTTTCTGGGAGGTAATGGCAATGTAAAATCTTTGAATACAGGTTAATGAGTTCTTTCCTGAAATATTTCACTAAAGAGCTTGTCCAAACTAGGCTTGGCTGTACATACAGTAGATGTCAGGGTCCAACATGTGCATGGTTGTACCTGGTTATGCCAGACCTTGCCAGTCTGGCTGGATGGGAACTACAATGGCCTTTCTGGATTCTCCTAACACAGGCAGGATCTTAGCTGAAAACTGGGTTCGACTGAAAAAAAAAAAAAAAAAGAGGGCTAGAGAGGAAATGTCCATACCCTTTGACAGATGGTGTGTGCCCATTCACGTTAGCCTGACCATCTCCAGCTCTTCTCCAAAGAATTACACCTCACAGGAAGGGAGCATGAGTAGGTGGAAGTCCTGCTGCACAGGCTGTGTATGGAGTACAGTTTATGTGTTTAGTTTTCCTTCAGTCAGATAATTTCTACTTAACCTAAACAAATTATCATCTTTGAATGAAGAGAGATTTGGCAGTGGGGAAGAACAGCATAATCGTTGTTCTTACAAAGAGAAGACTCAATATATTTCTGGACTAAATATAAAGAAGTATTATGTCCTCTTTCACTGTGCAATGTTCTTATTTTTGTCAAGCAGCAATTTCCTCATGCATTGAACTTGCTTCCATACTATCCACTGCTTCTGTTTTCTTCTTTTTAAAATTTTTCCAGGTCAATTTTCCCAAGATTTTCCAGCTTATTAAGATTTTTCACATTCACAGGTGTTGGGTACCTGATTCTTATCTACCAGGATCACCCATTATTGCAAGAATGAAAGTGTCATCAAATTTTCTTGTAAAATGGGGTCAGGTGTACATGGTTTGTCATTATATACGTGTGTGTATGTGTGTTTATCCAATGAAGATATTAAGAAAACGTAATCAGTTGCCAGCTCTGTCAACACAGAACACTTTCATATTTCATCTTGTATTGTCATTACACCATATTATTATTTCTGAGACATACGCAGATATGACCTTTATTATTCAAATTTCTGCTTAATCTATTTTAACATCGCTGTGCTTTTGATTCATGTAAAGTAGTTTTTTTCTAAAATTAGACTACTTAATAACAATAATGAATGTGAGCTTTAATCTGCATGCAGCCCTGTCCTCTTACTCCCATAGTGCACTAAATCGGGATCTTTTCATGCATTGTAATTTGGGAAGTTGTTCCTGAGCAATTGCACACACAGTTAAGCTAATCTTTCTTCCTCAGGATGGGAGATTCCTTCCTGATGCAAAACTAGGGACTGTGATTTCCTTTTCCAGGATACTTGACTTTGACTGATAGCAGCTAACCTATTCCTTAAAATGTCCCCTGAAGCTGATGCTGCCAAGCCCACGGCTGTGTGACCTGCCCTCCTCAGGCAGAGCATCCTGTGCGTAAAACTATTGTGTCCCAGGGGGTGTGTGCATGGCAGTCACTGTGGGTGCGTATAAGGGTGTGTACAGGAGAGTAAACCTCTTTCATCAAGGTTTCTGCAGACTTCCAGCTGAAAGAGCAAGTAGAGTACAAACATCAAACCTAAAGTCAAGGCAAGAAAGCAGAAAAAAAAGTGCTTGGGCAGAATATAGGTTAAGAAAAAAACCACCTTTTTTGCTGACACTAGCAAGAAAAACACATTGACATAATTCACTTGAACAGGAAATGGCATGTTCTCCTAATCTATCAATGACCTTCCTGAGTCAGTTCCTCGCTGTTGTGAGCTGTTACATGGTTATTTACACCTGTGAAGAGTACAAGTCTAGCAAACAACTTTCTTCCTTTTGCCCCTACATTAATGCTGTCCCTTTAGTTTCTGCTCATTCTGTGGCAGCACCATGGAGAATCAGCCTTCCCAGAGGTGTGTACCAGGTTGCTTCAGTATCATGCCCTCCATTCTCACTTTGATATGAGGTAACAAGTTTGCATTAATGTCCTCTCAGTTGCTTTAAGAAGGGATCAATTTAAGACTATCTCCCACCCCAGGCCACTGCCTGCCTTCCTCCCAGGCTCCCAGCCCCTAAACAGCCAGTCCCTCCCTCCATTCAGTCACCTCATACCACTGTCATTTTTCTCCCTCCTGCCAGTCCTCTTTCTCTGCCAGGTCTGTCCAGTGTTCCTTGTCCAGATCAGACACTCTCCGATTTCACTGCTCTGCTATCTTACAGCCCCTTAACTTCTGGCTCCCCATCCTCTGTCCAGCTGATTACAGCTTCTACATCAATAAAGCCTCTGTCATGATCCAGGCTGCTCCAGCCTCCCACCAGCTGGTGTGGCATTTTTTCTCCTTGACATAAGCATTGCACAGCTGGGCATCTGCAGGAAGAGCACAGAAGGCATGTTCCTCCACCTCCAAAACATAGCCCCTGCTACCACCCTGGTTCCTCAAGGACAGACCTAGGAAGCGTACAGAAGATTCAACTACTTCAGGCTGTAGCCATGGGCTGTGGCATGCACAGCACAGAGGAACTCCCTGAGAAATGGTTATCCTGCCCTAACAAGTCTTTGTGGATCATGTCTGTCATCTCCAGAGGGCTTGCAACTTATACTCACCGTGTGATTTAAATGACCAGCTACTCCAGTCTACTTCTGCATAGCAAATGCTTACCATGCAGCAAGACAGGGCCAGCCCGGGAGTTACTCACAGGATGAATATCTCTGAGTACAGAGTAAATCACAGCAAGGAGCAAGCTGTGTGACTTGTCACAAGCATGAGGGCAGGGGAGGAAGGACCTGAAATTAAAAAATTACTTTGTGGCAAATTATTTACTTAGTTGTAACAAAGGCAGAGGACCAGATCCTCAGGTGATGTAAGTCACTGTAATCCTATTGAGGTCAAGACACAGATTTTAAGACCAAATGGGACTTCTATGTCATGTAATTTGACCTCTGCTGAGATACAGGACAGGAAATTTCATTCATTCATCTCTTTATTGAATGTAATAGTATATATTTGTCAGACGTGGCATTAATGGGGTGTTGGGCTCGATATGTTTTTTCACTGTTTCAAAAATATTTTGTAACACTGTCACTATAGAGCAAATATGTATACTTATATATATCCGCATATGCTTGTGTGTGTATACAATCACTGTAGGCATGTGTCGAGTTCTTTAATGTTATGTTTATTTAATTAAGCTCCTAGAAGAGGGACTTTTCAATTTATTTTCAGCTGAGTTATATCAGTATGGCTGAGTGACATTCGCATCTCCCACAATTTTTTTAACAGAGCCCTAATGTTTCCCAGTGTTGCTGGTTAAACTCTCTCAAACTCCAGTGGCGTACAGAGTTTTCTCCAGTCTGCTCTCCTTGGCAGCACCAGGGAAACACACTCTAGGTGGCTGGTGTGAATAGAAGGTTAAAAATTCAGCGATGCATCTGGGACTACAACTGGAGAATCTGGCAGTGTACCACAGAGCAACACAGAAGAGAGGAAGCCCCACATCCCCAAGATAGCACATCATCAAAAGTATAGGTGACATTAAGTGCTGCTCAGATGTCAAATATTTGTTCTTCTCTGGGTCAGAATCATGGTAGCTGCAAAGAGTGTGGATACCGGCAGAGAACTGATGTGTTGCTTCTCTCAGCCCTGAGAAACAGCGACTGAGGCAAAGGGCATAGCTAAGCCAAAAGGGGTATAGAACTGCCCGTCTTGCAGAAAGCAGGTTTGATAACCAAGTGAAAAAAGGGCAGTAGGTGACTTCTACCGAAAACAGGGAAATGCACTTAAACCAAGGACACAAACCTACTGTTTTCATATGCATGAATGACATACTGTGAATTCTCTTGTGTTTTCTATGCTGTCTACGTGTGTGTATATCTGTGTGATTACTAATTAGTATACATGACAGAACAAAATATAATCAAAGTATTTTATATTAAACCCCACCATTAAAAATTGCTGCAGGTGATAACCTCTTTTCTGAGTTTAGATTAATGGTGACATCTAACTGAGGTGCAGCTGAGCTACAGCTGGCTATCCATGCATCATTATGGGTATGCCCAGCATCACAGAGAGGACCGATAAAGATCAGCCTGCCCTACCTGTCCTAGTGCCTTGTGTAACTTGGGGTGATAAAATCAATCATATGCAGTTAGGCATTAATTTCATTATTGGAAAGATATGGTAATGCAAAAGATGTCCCTTGTGCTCCAGTTTAACATATGCATAGTAAGCACAAATATGTCAGATCATTTTCACTAGGCAAATGTTCTCCTAGTGTGAAAATCTTGTTAAATATCTTAACAATCTTTAAAGGGTAATTGCTTTTAAAAAATCCCTGATAAGTTGACTGCGATTCTTCATTCATGCACCCTAACAATGGTCCAGTGCGAGTGAAAAAATGTTACCTATCAATTTGACTAAATATTCTCCCACTGTTGCTTTTTCCTTGTTCAAATACATCTTCTAAATTGCTGCTTGTTTGTTGTAACGCTTATAAGACACCATTTTACCAACACTGGTTTTTGTTATGTGACACCGGCCTTTCCCTAGTGATCATGTAATCTTGTTTTTGTTTTCACTCATGCTCTGCTGCTCCTAGCTTCTTCCTATGTATGTATGGAGGAGACAGAGGAGGAGGAAGGGATTTTTGCTCTTTTGTTTTACCCTCTGTTGTGTCTGGCATGGCTCAAATTGGTTCCAATTCTGCAACTCCAAATGCCTGACACCTGCCTTGCTGCCCTCAGTGATCCTATTAACTGATACTTTGTGGATCTTAGCTTGCAGTCCCTTGAGAGAAAGACCATGCCTTCGTTGTACTGCAAAGTGCCTAGTACATACACGAGAAAAGTCAGTAATCATAATAATAAAACTCCACAGAGAAAAAAATGCAGACCTAAAAGCTTTTGAATTCTCAGGGTATTTTTTCACTTTGATTTTACAAGTACTTTTTCCTATTATTTAAGCAAGTTTATTGTCTTGATTTCTAACCTATTTTCCAAGCCTGTATATAGTATAAAAGTAAGAGCTTTGGACAAGGCCTATGAGAGCACCCATCCCTCCTTAATGCATAAATCAGGCTTTTTAATCCACAGTATTCAAGTGGTTTGACAAGGGTGTCACTCATTTAGTTCTTGGCTTCCTCAAGCAAACCAT
This sequence comes from Aviceda cuculoides, assembly GCA_035590195.1. Lineage (NCBI taxonomy): Eukaryota > Metazoa > Chordata > Aves > Accipitriformes > Accipitridae > Aviceda > Aviceda cuculoides. Next base: position 17,055,119 of record JAVJGG010000074.1, on the reverse strand, counting down.
GCCCAACAGCGTAATATGAATTTGGATTTTGATCAAGGGATTCTAGTGACAATATAAGCCACAAGAACAAAGCTGGTATAGTTTCAACTAAAATCCACAGCTGAATAAAAAAGACACACAGACATTTTAATGATGCACTCTAGGTGTAGTCTATTTATACGGCTCAGAGAAGATAGGAAGGGAAAACAAAATCAGCAGATACAAACATTTACATTTGGAAAACATTGTGTGAGTTACATCATGTGCCTCTGCCCTTTGTGGTATCTGTCACTGAAAACCCCCAGCAATCCTTTGAACATGTAAGGATAATTGCAAATTTTAGTAGCTTTTCTCAAGATTTTGGTTAAAACTTGATAATTCCTATCAGAATCACATAGAGTGGATATATATTTATAGCATTTTAGCTCCTGCTGCACGCTTCCTTTCATACTTGAAAGCTTCACGTCATCTTGTTCAGCAGTTGCAGAATGAATAGATTAGAAGATCATAACATTTAATTTCTCCATAAGAGCGCTATGTATTTCATTATTATTTGCTATGCTTTACATGTGCTATTAATAGAATTGCCATACTTCTGTTAATAATTACCAGTTAGCAGTAGCAAGATCACTTCTGTAATCCATTTCTTTTTAGTTGTTCTGTTTGTTTATTTGATTATCTATTAGAAAATCAGAGATTTCGTTGCAGTTAACATTTCCAATGACACAGCTGTAGTCTCCTTCAAATAACTGAACAAACTGTGTTTGCATTGGCTCATTAGATACAGGTTGGCTAAGAGCTAAAAGTAGAAAGACTGCTTTGAAGTTACATATTCCTTCTCAGTAATGTCCTTCACAGCTTTTAGGATTTCTATTCTAGACCACCTTCTGACCATTATTTCAGGTCGAAAGAAGAGAATACAGAAGAGCCTATACATTGCTTAGCTTCATAAATGGTTCTGGGCTTCAGTTCCCAATGGTAAATGGGAATATTGTACTTCCCTGATAAGTCTATTTTTATTTCCCATATTAGTAATGCACTGCTACCTAACAAAGATATCATGAGGCTGAATGAAAGACAGATAATAAGTCAGTGCCTCAAATACAGGTGCTTTGTCTTGAATTCGGGACAGATTATGCTTCTTCCCTAAATAATGCCATTACTCCCCATCCTACCTCTGTTTTGTTCTTCAGGATACACAAGCATACTTGTCTTATATTATTAAGACCTCATAAGGTCTTAAATAGGGGTCTAGCCTTATAGTGCAGTGCTCACGTGAATCTCAGAATATACATAGCAGTAGAAGTGCTGGCTTAATGGTTTAATTTTTAGATGGAGTAATCACTCAGTTGCAGTGGGGTATCAAAGTGACATTGAAACTGTGACTCACCACAGAAAACAGAGTGAGAAGTCTTCGGTTCTTCATGCTTCTTCGATCAGGTCACAAAGAGAAAAGGTAGCTGGTGTCCTGTTTTGGAGATGACACAGTAGCACAATAAGTCTCTACTTGTCCCAGGAGCTGCAGTAACAGTCCATTATGATCCGGGAAAAGTATGGGACAGTACAGAGGGACTGAGCTACAGAGGCTAGTGAAGATCAATGTAAGATGGAAGGGATAACAGTTTAGCAGGATGGGCAAAATTTGGGGGTCGTTTGGATGTTCGTGTGGGTGAGACATGGTGGAGGTCTTCAAGAGGAATTCTGTCCTCCTTCTCCCATCTGAAAAACCTGATAAAACCATATGCAGTTTCACTTCCAAATTTCCTCATGGTTATTTTGATACTAAGCTGAAGTTCTCCAAACCACAGGGACCTGCATGTTTTCTTCTATTATGTTTCCATGTGTTTGATATCCTTTTTTTTCCTTCTGTTTCTCATGCTAGAGCAGCCAATCCAAGCATTCCCAAGGACATTTTGCTGCAGTTCAGCAGTGGAAATTGCTGCCTATTCATTTGTGATCTGGGCATCAGATCACAAAATGGATAGACACTGTATGCTTTTTGTTTTACCACAGTCTCGCTTTACACCATGTGGTGATTTTCCCTTTTAAATGGCAAGAGGTACTCCACATTCCTCTTTAAACATTTGTGTACTTGGTGACAATATTTTTACAGGATCTTACAAGGTAGAAAGCAAAGATAAATGCTTGAGAGCTTGTTTTGAGGAGCAAGCCTTGGCAGCTGCCTGTGAAATGAACTACATTCCCTTCCCCCTCTCCGGCTGATGTACAGCATCCCGGATGGTGGTCTGACAGCGTAAACAGAGACAGAAATTTCTCATTCACTGTCTCATAGTCAGAGAGTAATTTCTCCTCTGCCTGCGCCACAGTGTGCTATGGAAATGCAGAGCTACTACAAGAGATGATGGACAGTCCCGCTGTGCGTAACTAACAGGTGCCACACAGATAGATTTCACTGGCCAAGCTGGATGTGTCTCTGTAGACGGTCTCCTCGCAAGCTGTCATACAGTCTCTGCTCTTTCCGTCAGGGCTTTATAAATCCACAGGCACACATGTAGGTTGAAGGGAGGAAAAGAAGGGTGACATGAAATGATCTTCTATATAAATCACTTCTCACTCAAGTAGGTTCATATGGCTTGGTTTCTGGTGTCATTTACAGTGGTGAAAAGCTGGAGTTCCACTATTTACATCTCTGGAGTTATAACTGGATTTACACAGGTGTGACCAAAAGCCATGTTTGCTTTCCATAGAAATCTGCATATTTAACTTTCTTGATAAAGTGCTGAAAGCGATGGGCACAAAGCTGGCAGTGTGCCTTAGCTGCAAACACAAAAGACGCGAAAGAATAGTGACAAGTTTAGAAATAATTTTTTCTCCCATATTTGAGAGTCAGACAGGTTCTTCTTGAACTGTAAAGCCATAAAAAAGTGAATAAGACTCAGCATTTCCTTAGGTTTATAGCACACAGAGATGAGAGAGGAAAAAAAGGAAACAGTTTTATTTCTTTTCTGTTTTATAGTCGGTCTGAATCCTCTTCGTGAAAAATGTTCCACTTTTTCTGACCTTTCCCACCATGAATTTAAAAAATGTCACCTCTCTGCTCAGTTTCGGATTTATAGCAGAATGTCTAATGCCTGGGTTGTGCATACACAATTAAAAAAATAAGAATCACTGTTAGTAATCCGTGTAATACCATGTGGGTGGATTTGGGTGAGCATGAAAGCTCCAGTGAACTGTTCACCTCCACAGTAAATGTAGCAAACAATCCCCTCTAAGTTCACAAACTGAATGCTGTTTTCCCATGAAGAAAAACTCTTTATCATGCAGCCTGAATGTGCCCATTAGGATGGCAAAGGAGTGTGGGTCTAAAGAGAAAACTTTTTGCTGGCAGCTGTGAGAGAGGGATTCTGCAATCCTGTGGCAGACCAGGGTAGTCTCAGTCCCGAGCTCTGGATCCTCGGCACTCCCAAGGACTGCATCCTTTTAGCAAGAGTCAGGTCTCAGCTACCTGGCTCCAAAGCCAAATAATTCTGAATTTTAAAGCCTGTTGAGTTGTTCCAATTTGTGTCAGCAAGCCTGAGATCAGAACCTGACCTATTGTGGACAGTCTGTCCGAAAGACTCATTACTTTTCCCTCTCAGCTTCAAGGCAGCATCTGGACTATTGATAACAATCTTGGAACCAGAAGCTGTGAAACACATCATGAAAACCGAGCTGCGAATGCCTGAATGAAACACAGCAGCACAGTCATTAAGGACTAGTTTTCAATGTGGGGCCTCAACCATCCCACCTGTTTGCCTGCATAAAACACACACCATCAGATTGATCGAGGCTAGAAGCTGGCTTTAACATGCCTTAAAGCATGAAGAGTTATCCCTAATTACAATTCTAACCTATCTAATGTAGCTGTGGATGGTCTAATTATCTACATAAATGTTTAATTACTATTTTAATCCTACTAAGCTGCCGGTCTTAGTGAGACTGGTGGTAATGATTCACAAAGGTTACAAGTCACAATTAGATAGCAGTAGGACACACTCTGGATGAGAGTGCCACCCAGCACCAAGTAACTCTGTTAGTGAGCCAGCAGGGAATTTAGGTTTTTACTAGCAGAGATTATAAAGGTCTTGCTTTGTAATCCTTCTGGATGTTTAAACCATGGAGCCTTATCTACCACAGTTTCTCTATATAGTGGGCATTATCAAGTTGCTCTGTTTTTGAAAGGTTTTCCATTGTTAGGTTTTATTGGGTGAGAAAGGGCATGGGTTTGGTTCTCCCTTCTAAAGGGAGTGAAAGGGCAAAAATGTCCCTGGCTTCCTTGGTCACAGCCACCTTGGTCACCTGCTGTTGGGAAAGATGCGATGATGTCCAGGTTGTCCTGGTTTCAGCTGGGATAGAGTTAATTGTCTTCCTAGTAGCTGGTGCAGTGCTGTGTTTTGAGTTCAGTAT
>JAVJGG010000074.1:17014637-17050633 GCA_035590195.1 Aviceda cuculoides | reverse complement strand
CTCCCCCATCCCACTGGGGGGGGAGTGAGTGAGCGGCTGCGTGGTGCTTAGTTGCTGGCTGGGGTTAAACCACGACACAGGTATAAAGCACAGATGAGTGGGATGTTTGCAAAATTGTAAAGAAACTTCAACTAAAACACAAAGGATGGCTACAATCTTTGCTTGACACATTGCACAGCTGTTACTACCAAAGGGACATAAAAGCTACCAGGGGATGGACAGTAGAACTCCTGCAGGGGTGGCACTGGAGAACTCCCAGACTGCTGAAAGCTGGTGTTGCTGCCCTTAGGAAGTCCCTGTTGCCTAACCCATTCGAGGTGGGACAGGTTTGCCTGGGCCTTGTGGTGCAGGACTGGACCAGAGTGCTTTGTGTAATTCAACCCAGTGGAGCAATGCACAGGGGGCTTTTGCAACTGCTGTCCCTTGCACCAACACACCCAGCTCAGCAGATGAGGGAAAAAAGATGTGTTTTAGAAACACTGTCATCATCCATTTGATGACTGTCCACCAAAGCCTGGATTCAGAGAAGTAGGTATCGTGAAACTGACTCAGGTTATCTGGGGCTTGGGCTTGTTACAGCTGTCTGCCTTTTAGTTTTGAGATGCTGGAACTCTCCCGGTGGGTATGAGCTCACCAAGCAGGCAGCAACACAGCTGCCCTCCTAGGACTGATTCTCATTACACTTCTCTCTACCAGCAGTCTGATGATTAAAACCACATTCATAGCATGGCATGGCATGGCACATCACAGAAAGCTTCATATAGAAAGAAAGCAAATCATGCTTGAATGCCTGTGTCTGAGCTGTCTTGTATCTTCCTTGCTGTGTCTCCCACAAGCCAGAATTTCAAGAAACTGTTACAGAAAATGCAGCAACTGCATTTCCTTTGCTTTGTGACCAAAATGAGTAACAACAGTAGGCGAGAAAAAGCTTGTGAGAGATAAGTATTAGGACTGTGAACAGATACTTCTGTGGAATACCTTTGTCTTCTAACTATCCTTTCTGGGCACTTGGACAGCTATTGTTCTGAATGCTGTTGCAGAAGAGGTTGGCTTCTGGGGCAGCTTGCTTTAGCTGCTGCTTGTCATTGTTTCTAAGCCTCCTGCTGTTTTTCTAAGCTTCAGTGCAGGCCAATAGTACATTTGTTTCACTTCAAATTCTTGCACAACGAACACAGCAAAGAAGCCCAGTTCTTGCACTCAAAGGAATGAAGTGCTGGGTATAAAAGGTCACTGGCTAAGGGCTGCTACTCTGTAGATTAATGTTCAGGTTCTCTTCGCCTGTGCATTGTCATTTCTACAGAAATAGACCGCTTACTTTTGGGGCTCGCTGCCTGAACCAGCGAATGGTTCTCTTCGCAAAGTAGAGGGATGCTCCCCCCGAACCCTGCATGGCCACATTGTGTGCATGTTGCAGAGGGCTGCAGCATACACTACATTACTGGAGACAGTACTGCCATTAGCCACTGTCCTTAGCTAGGGACAGTCCAGCTGAGGGTATTGTATCCCAGCAAGGGATGGTGAAAGAGGAACAGGGAGAAACAGGCAACTTACATGTGCTGAGGATCCCTGTAGGAGCTGGGGAGAGGAGACCAGGCCGTGATTCTGTGTACACTTTCTGCTTGGTGTCCTGAAAGCTTGCCACTGAACTGAGTTTTCAACCTTCTTCTGTCCTTTAGTGAGCACTCTGGCCTTGCAGCTCTGGAACATATACAGAGTATGTCCTTGTGGTGGGAAGCTCCCTTCTTCTCCTTCCCCTCCATTCTGACACACGGTAGTTGGATTTACTCCCATTTCACACAGGTTGCTGCCTTCCAAATAAGAAAAACATCAGAGAACATGCAGAGTCTTGACTAGGGTGTTGGTGCCCTTCAGAGTGAGGGGAACTCTGGATGTCAAGACAAAAGCAGCAGGAGACTGCAGCCTCCAGCTTACCTCGTTAATTCATCTTTCATCTTTTTAGCTTAGCAACTCACACAGTAGGCATTGTGTGTTTGTTCCCATGACATTTCAGCATGAGAATGAGTGCAGCCTTGGACAAGATGAGTGGAAAATCACTTTAGGAGTCAGTGATGAACTAACTTATTCAAAATCTTCTCTTGTTCAAGAGTCAGAAACATTGTTCCTGCAAATCTGTTTGAGGATCTAGCTAAAGAGCAAAGACTCTGATGATAATTAGACCACTAACAATTGTGGTGGGTTGAAGAACAGACCTGTCGTATTAGTCTTGAATGCAGTTTTACTAGCCCATTATTTCGCTCTGTTTTTTAATCATCTTGCCTGAAGGTTTGTGTTAGTTCTACTTTGTCACTTATCCCTTTGTCTCTTGACCTGCTAAAATGGAACACAGAACACTAGTAACATATTTAAAAAATGAAATGGTGAAACATTAGGCATTGCAGAAGATTTAATGGGGAAAACTTTCATAAAATATCATTCAACACATTCAAAACTACATTAAAAGTTTCTGTACTACAGAGTAAACAGCTACAAACCTCCGTGTTCCTTATGAAAAATCAGCCTCTTCCTTCTTACAAAAATGGGTAGAACAATATAGATTTTGGTGGAGAAAGTGGATTGCTATGGAATCCTGTTTTTTCTCCAACTGGAAAAATGAAAAATGTATGCGTGTATAACAAGGAAAGTGTAACCAGGAAGGCTGCATCACATGAAGGCTATTTTCAGTTCACTTTTGTGTTATTCCTAATTGATTAGTTAATTTTTAGAACTTCAAAACTTTTAAATCGTGTTTGTCCTCTGTGCACCTGGATATCTCACAACTATTAGACTTGGGCTTACAAACTTAGCAACGAGATTTTCAAAGCTGCAGGAAGAGTGTGAATGCCTTATGCTTATTTTGGTTACTTCAAGCCCTGCTGGTATTAAAAGACCTATCCTAAGCAAAGCCAGACATCCATGCTATGTTAAATTCCATTATAATGGTGACTGCAGTGCTAAGCTTATTGATTTGTAGGTTTTTTTCCACGCTTAAGGTGTTTATTTAGAAGGTTAATGACGGATTTGAGTCTGTAACTGAGGTTCTCAATATGAATGCTTTGTTCTTGTTACCAGTAAGTCATACATACACACACACACACAAGCTTTGGTGTAATGGCAGCTGCTAAATAAAAGGCAGGCCACAAAGACAGCTCTCAGTCCTTGAGCTTGCCAAACCTAGGAGCTGCAAACATTGCCGGGACTGGAGTAATCACTTGGAGTTTACTGGCAGCACCCAACAAAATGAGACCACTATGCTGGAAAATTAAAAGATGCTTGTGTTACAGATCTCTTGGACTTCATAGATTTAATGGCTTGAAAATAAGGTTTGGTGGCAAACAGCACTGCACAGTATATCAGTAGTGAGCTGCTGCAAACTTGATTCCCTGAAGCTTCCATTTACTTCTTAAGAGTAGTCCTGATTAAAGTGCTTAATTGTACCCTAGCTTTGATATTTAAGGGTTAACAATTAAGTAAGCCTTGTTTAACTGAGAAACAGCTTCTGAACAAATTACAGATTAAGAACAAATGATATGTTTATGCCTGTCATATGTTTGAGTGAGCAAATTGCATTGAATCCCTTACTAATGAGAGGCAGGCTCTTACAAAACTTAATTCTTAGCTTAGTTTGCTCTTGGGTGTTTTCTGTCAGCTTTGCTTCTTTTTCATCTAGAATGAGCTTCCTCTTACTCTTTTTAACCCCAACCCAGCCTTCTTTTAGTATCTAGGACACCAAAATCATAATATCCCATAGAGATCTAGGAGATCATTTGATCCAAACTCAAATTAAACATTATGAGATGCATTGTCTACTTGATATCTTCAACCTTTTGTAAGGACTTCCACAAGTTTTTATATAAGTATGTAATGCCCATGTTCTCTGACTTTAAGAAATTGTAAGGACAAACGACCAGCATGCTGATTTTTTTTCATGGAAACCCTTAAGGAACAGGAATGGTGAATTCTTCTTAGTCTGACATTACCTTTCCATACAGCTCAACCAGCAAGAAGTATTACAGGTTCCTTTAATTCCCATTCTGGTATTATCTTTAAAGAAGAACTTCCTGTGGTGAAGTGTTGCACTTTGTTCTGGCCAATATACATAACTGTATTAGGTTAATATGATTAAGGCTAATGAGATTCTGAACCTCATCCAAAAAATTTGTCATTAAAGCACATGTAAAACTGATGAATTCATTAATAAAATACAGATCACCTTTTAAGCAGGGTGTGGGCCAAGGTTAGTCCAAGAATGCCAACATCCAAGGATTTTCTGTGTGGTGGCTTCAGCTTATAAATCTGAGAAGATGGTAGAAGGACAAGTATGCTGCTAATGTATACTCTGGCACTGATCCTCAGAACCCAGAGAGCAAAATTTAGCATGGAGGGAAGAGGGAAAATGGCAGGGTGGGTATTTACCAGCATCTTTATCTCAGAGGACTGTCTCTTGCAGCTGTTTCCACCTGTTTCCACCCTCTTTTCATTATATTTAGGAGCAGAGAGGAGAGGAACTTTTGGCAAGATTTTGTGAATAGCAGAATGTAGTTCTGGATGTATTGGGGGGACTATAGATCTTATGACTGATTTTCTCATGAGATATATGCGTACAGTTCCCAAGCAACTTTCCAGAAAACCTTAAGGATTGTAATTAGAGCCCAAGAAAGGGGATTAGCTTCACTTCTCTAATATTTAAAGAGGTTCCAATTCCTTTCTGATTTACCTAACTTCAACCTAAATTGAGAGATCGATCAAATCAAAGTGACATGAAGCAAAATGGTTACCTAGTCAGGCTTCTCCTGACACGACTGTATCTCTATGACATAAACTGTTTTGCAGAGTCCAGTCATTTTTCATCAAGTCTGTAGCTCCTTTTTGACCTAAGGCATCCCCTCTTGACTCCACTACACCTGTAGGCAAATTGTTCTTATAACTCACCCACTATTTTATTTTTACTAATATATATGCTATATATATAGTAAGTAATATATATATAGTAACTAACAATGTTACTATTATTTGATTTCTGTTAATTCAGCCCAAACCACCCACGATTTGTGTGTCATTGCAAGAGTACTGAGCTCAATTCAGCGGGGAGAGAGGAGACTATGCATGGCATGTACTAACTCCTGTAAGTGTTGAAAAAATTTTAGCTGTTAATCTATCACCACTTTCGTAATCCAGTTACCTGATAATTATTGTTAATTATTTTATGACCTCCTTTAAGACTCCCCTGTATGTGATGGGCCTGAGAAGCAAGTTTGTCATGGGATATGTGTTTACTAAGGACTGCCATCCTGATTTTGTGTAGCCATCATGTGATGTTGTATGGAGTTTTTTCAGAGAGTCGTTTGATAATCTTTTGGTGCTCCCCAGGAGAATCTGGTTTCTTGAGGAAACTGGGAAGTGGACAGGTTTTAGCCTTATCAAAATGTTCTTATTCTCATAAGGGAAATAATCTAGCAGAGATAATTATGGACTGACTTAAAAAAATCTCCACAAGTCAACTTTAAAAACTCCGTGGTAAAAATATATCAGTTTGCATTTAATTATTTAGTCAGGCTGTTATACTGACATGTAAAACCATTAATCCAACAGTACCAAACCAGGCAGTGCCATATGCATTCTTCTGACCACTAAATGTTTGGTCTTATTTAATATGTTAAACAATATAGAGGTATGATAGAAGAGCTAAAAAAGGCAGTCTTGATATTAGACACTTCAGTGCTTCCCACACTACTGCATTAGGCAGCAGAGACTTGATTCTGTTCTTGCTGTGCTCGGCATAAGAGAGCAGACACGCAACCCAGACACACCACCAATGCACATGGTGTTCTGTTGGTGCATGGCACAGGACAGAAGGTCAGATCTGGGTGTGCAAATGCATGCCATGCAACCTCACTGGGGAATTGAGTGCTCACTGTGCACTATAATTGCATCTCTACCACATGCAGGCGGTAAAAATTGCCTTTACTGAGAAAAGGGACATTGGCCAAGATTGTGGTGCTGTCACCAGTCCATTTAGAAAGGGCAATAGACTTGTTCTTTGGTACCTGAGCAGCCTTAAGAGCTAAGCAGACAGGATCATAGAGTATGCACCTAATTTACTGTGTAGCTGATCCGCAGAGATGAGAAGGTACACCACTATCAGTCAGAAAGTACTTACGGGGACAGTACATCTTTGCAACACCTTGTATGTAATTAATTTACGCTGCAGGGTAGAGCATGTACCAGTTACTCTCACCAGGTGAATGCAGTTCCTAAAATGAATCCTCTGGTTTGGCTTTTTTCAGGGATTCGCAGTCTCCTTCATCTCATGGGCAACAATGTCATTATCTTATGTTTGTCGTTATGTCACTTAGAGACTGTTAACAGCCAAAACTCCCTGAATATTTGATATTTACATAGTTACCACCATTATATTTTCACACTAAGAATTACATGATCAAGAGCCCCTTTAAAATATCCGTGCAAGTGTAAACCATAGTTTTGTACATAATTACATATGTACTTAGTAACATGTAAATGCAAATTCAGTAATTATATATGCAAACATACAGAGCCATGATCAGCACTGAGAGATGTCTGGAATGTGTCTGACACTAAATTGTTGGGCCAGGGAATTTTGAATTGGACTGGTGTTATTATTCTTCCAATTCATCATTACCTGATGAATCTCATGTACAGGGTGTGTTTACCTGTGATTTCTGGCTCCTATTCCACTTCCTGCTGGAAATGTATTGTTCTTTGCAGCATTAGTAACACATTTATTTCCAGTTCAACTCTCTTTTTTATGCTTTCTTCTTTATTTCTCCTAGATTCTGTCTGTTTGCTTTTTTTCAATTTCTTTTTTTCTTTTTCAAAACTATTCTTTAGAGGAAAACTAAGTCCAGAGTTTCTGGACCTGAATGCCTATATTTAGACTCCTGTAATCAGATTTGTAGTACATAAACAAATAGCTCAATCATCAAAGTTGTTGAGAACCCATAATTATCATCAACTTCATTATGTATCTAGTTTCCACAAATCAAGAGCTGCACAAGCCGGTTTTGAAAATATGCAGACCAGTGGGCCTCTGTTTTTAAAACTATGATCTTCTGTGGCTTGTCTGTGAAATCAGTGGCAAGCTTAGAACAGAGGAATTCCTAGCTTCCAGGCCTATGGCTGATCTATTTGCTGCTATAGATGGTTACGAATGCACAGGTAATACCTTCATTAAATCCATCTTGTTTTAACAGGAAATTCATTAGTTTGCTACAGCATAAGGTAGCTGTACACCTATCTCATGGACCGAACTTTTTTTTTACAGCACAAGAACCTACAAACCCAAAATCAGCCTTACAGATTAGTTCCCTGCTACATGACTCTTGTAAACTCTTAAATATATAATTCATCGTTCCTGAAATGTTCTAGAAAAATTCACCATTTGCTAATTTGCAGGAAGCTCTCTTTGTATGTATGTACTAAACAACAGTGAGAGGAAGAAAACTGTTAATGAGGACAGTTACAAAACACCTACCCACTGTGTAAACTTTCAAGGGAATGCAACCACAGTTTTAATATTTTCTCACAATGAGCAAGATTTTTTTGCTGGGGAGAGGCACTGAATGGCCACAGCAGATCACCCTAATGGGGTTATTCTATCTTCAGGTACACTGTGGTCTGCTTTTTGCTTGCCTTTTTTTGCTCTAGGTACTATCAAACTCAGAAGGGTTTCCTCATTATTCAGTTTTTATTGTAACTGTTTCATTGTGCTAGTCCTGTCCCCCCTATCCTCCCCAGAACCATCTGTGTGTTGCCACTTGGTAAAGCTGTGGTCGATCAATTCTCTGTAAGGAGACCTTTCAGGTTTTCTTTTATTCAAAGGTTTGCAGAGTGAGGCATGGGAGCAAAGTCAGAAAAGTTAAGACTTTCTAACTTCTGTCACTGCTAGACGTGGCAAGCTGAAAGCCTGAAGAAAACACTGCCTGAGACAATTATGTGAAGTGTGAGAAGGAAAAGATATTCATTTGACACTGGGAAATGCTTTGAAAAGAGTCTTTTCCTGATGGTATAAATTGAGGGGATAGTATCCGTTAACAATAGGTTTCTTGCTAATTAAAAAGATTACGTATCTAGATTCCAAGGTTTATTTTGTCACTGTTTTGACAGTCGGTGATGTCTGCAAGTACTTTTCCAATATTCCCATGTATAGAATGAAGCTGACGTTCATTAACTAGCTTTCGGCTTCTGAGTTTGCTCTCAGTTTAATTAATGTATTTAGCCAGTTGGGAGCTACATTTACATGAAAATGAGAGTATAGCCAGTGGAATATCTACTGATCATTTCTTATGTATAAATGCAGACATATTGGGAATGGACATGGCCAGTGAAAAAATCCAAGCAAACAGTTTCTATGTTTAGGGTAAAATAAACAGAAATAATACATATGAAAATACAAATAATTGAACAAGTTATTGGAAGAAATGTGACAATGATGGATGTTATCAGAAAGAGGGTTGGTTGGGGCTTTTTATTTAAGCTTGATTAGCCATTTCATCACTGTAATGCTTTTCCAGTTTGTAGCTAATTAGCTGTGGTTGGCCAGAAGATACCAGAAAAATTCCTTGTACAGTGTCACCATATCATCAGAGCTAGAATAGGACCAAAACTTAATCAAAAGGCTCCTGGAATCATCCTGCAAAGGCTGATAAACTTCCATAGAAAGGGTTTATGTATCAGATACAGTGCAGAATGACAAAACAAAATTGCTGTACAGGGTGCACAGTACAGCAATATGGGAAAGGAATTGGAGCCTATGCATGATGATGACACACTGGTTTATGTGGATGTTTACCACTAAAAGGGTTGTCAGAGCCTTTCACCAACAGGAGGAAAGAAATAGATCAGAGAGACCACACACAGACCAAGCTGGCATAAGGAACTGGGTAATTTTTCAACCTTTCCCCATATCCACTTTAGATTATTCATACCTCCATTTAATCTGTTGTTTGCTGCCTTATATTAGTGAATAATTTGCTTTAATAAAGAGCTAGTCAATGTCTAAAAATAAGACAAGTTGAGCAACCCTACACTAAGGGACAATACTAGGGGAACATTTTCAGGAAAACAGGGATTGTGTGAAGTAAGGTAGCTTTTTTAATGAATGGAACTCAAAATTAGGATCTGCAGCCTCAAGCAACTTCACATCACAGGCTTAACCTGCTATGTAATCAATTTTTTATATCAAAATATGTACCTTGAAAGGCATGAGAACTTGATGCATATCTGGGTGCCTGGCATATGTGTGAAGTGCATCTCTTGATATTAATTTGGAGAAGATATTATATAAATAAAACTGAGCAAGGAAATATTTCTGCTTTGCTTAGGTGAAATAAAATGGTCATGAAAAATTTATTCTGATTCTTAAAAAAGATTTGGACCAAACCGATCCTATTAAGTGAGGTGAAGGGGAAAGTCTTTATTGTCCTCAAAATAGAAGGGATTATTCACTGGCTGATTTATTTCCTTCCTCTCTGTCTCTCTCCTTTATTTACATTTTCTAGGGCTAAATGACACAATGCTGAGTAGTGAAAGCATAAGGTTTGGTCAAGACATTTTTGCTGCCTCGGCTGATTCAACTAATCTTTGCAGAGCTGCACAGGTGGCGGTGAGGGTGTCCCTTCCAGCCACCCAGCTCATTAGGTTTTTGATGCAAGAGTAGGAGAGGCAGCGTAGAGCACAGTGCCCTGGCTGCTTACCGTCTCAAATGTGGCTGCTTTGTGAGGACACTTTAGTCCATGAGGCAGCTGAAGAAGTTCAGAGGGATGCAAACAGACAAAAAAGTCTAAGCTGTTCAAGGGGACCAGAGATTTTAGTGCCTCTCTCTCTCCTAGCTGTACAACTTAAGACTCCTGTTGCAGAGAGGTCTCATTTCTACAGGAAGAGTATGTGTCAGAACTGCCAAGATTTTGGGGTCTGTCTGTTCTTCAGCAAGATTATTTGCTCATGGTATCATATTCAGTGTTTCCCAGGTTTTATGACCCCTACCAGTGGTATAACTTCAGTTGTGGTGTAAGGCTGTGAAAGTCATTTACACAAATCGAGTTAGGAGGCACACAGGGAGCCTTCGCATGATCTCCTGCCAACGTGACTCATGTCTGCGCTGGGAGGGGACCCTCTGTGAATAAGAAAACAGCTCTGGATTTTAGTTTCTGTGTTGAGAGTGTTGGGTGCTAAAAATACAAAAGTTTTGGATTGTAGGTCAGTGGTTCCTCTGCTCTGCCATCACATGTCCAAAAGGTTTTAGTAAAAGCTGTAAGAAGGAAGATTTAGAGACTCGTAATAAACACTTAAGCAATGACATGATACTGGAGAAAATGTAATTTTTTATAGGTGTGAAGAAAAAAAACTTGGGCTCATATTTCCAGCCATATTTCAATAGCAGTCGACACTTAAATATCCATGTTGACCAGTGTTTCTATAACTGATGCTAATAGGCAAGTTTGACAATCTTAGGACAGGAATATGTGCTATGACATAAAGGGGATTTTTTTTTTTTTTTTCATGTAAATAACTGTTGTCTTTATTTTCTTGCAGTCTATGAAATCTTTTGATAAAGGTGAGCAAATGTTTCAATAATTATCAAAAAAGTATTGAAAATGAAACCTCTGTATTCTCCTGATCCCATAAAAAATCTTCTGAAACTGAGACTAAACAAACACAATTTCACAATCACATAAATTTACATGTGATACACGTGATTGATGTGATGTGATGGTAGGTCATAGGAAATGGAGATCAGTCATTCAACTTCTTCACTTGGCAAGACTGGTGCCTTGTTTTAGGGCAGAGCAAAGATGTTTAACATCAGCTTTGCCCCCTAGGAAGAGGCCACAAGTTCAGATACTGGGGCAGTGTTTCAGCTTGGACAGTGATCTAGTACACCTTTAAAATAGGATTGTGAAATTGTGTGGGTGCACAAAGAAAACACAGATAGATGCATATTTACTGAGATTAGTGAAAAATGTGAGCAA
The DNA here is from genome assembly GCA_035590195.1 of Aviceda cuculoides. Classification (NCBI taxonomy): domain Eukaryota; kingdom Metazoa; phylum Chordata; class Aves; order Accipitriformes; family Accipitridae; genus Aviceda; species Aviceda cuculoides. The sequence goes on along the minus strand of JAVJGG010000074.1, from coordinate 17,039,627 downwards.
AAACTCTGCCCGCTAACTGGACAATAAAGTTTAGATTTCTTGCTTTCCCCTGGGTAAGGAGGTAATGCAACTATTCTAAAAATTTTGTTTCATTAAAATGTAATGGCTTTATGGTGGAAAAAATAGGCAAGGGTTTACAGTTTCCTTAAGTCTTCAGTCTTTAACCTGTCCTTTGGGTTCCTGAAGACATCCTACCCCCTCAAGTTCCTGATGAACTCATCAGATCTTCATCCTGTTACAAAAGTTTAGACTATCACATTAGCGAAAGCAACATGAACTTACTTAGGCTAAACAGGTCCTGAAGTGCCCATGAACTTCCCTAAGGCACAGTGAGCAGAGAACATCTTTAATCCTTAGGACATTGTGTACAGCCCAACAGCCCCATTTTCATAAAAGTTAGGAAATGGCAATGCTTGGCTGCTGTTAACTGATCTGTGATGATGCTACCCTGCAGGCTTTCCTACCAGTCCCAACACCCCTGCCCAGCCAGGTCTACCCACCTGCCATGGATGGGCAGGAGGCTGGGGGAGATGCCAGCCCTGGCTCGTGTGCAGAGGTACAGGAGACCACCTTACTCACTGAGCAACAGCTCGTTTCATGAGATGCAACACAGAGGAAAGAGTGTTATCCCTGGCCCATCCTTCTTGCAGAGAATGGCAAGCACAGCAGGCCAGTTCATGTTCAGAGACACAAGCCCAGAGTAACTTGTCTTAACTCACTGTCCATATTCCTGTTAGTGCCTCTAGCTCTTTGGAAATAAGCAGTAGAAAGGATGTGGGAACATAGGTGAAGGTGGGGAGGTACTTAGCAGGAGGTGTGCTTTGGTGGGAAGAACCAAGGCTGTTTCCTGCTCTTTGAGACCAAGGGAAAGGCAGAGACAAGATGGTGACCAGCAGAACTATTTCGCTCTGGAGGCAGTTGGGAGGGATTACAAAGTATCCAGCCAGGTCACAGATGCAACCCTAGTGCAGTTTTTTACTGGTACATCTCTGGCAGATTACCCCATTTTCAAAAATACTTAGGTGCCTGCATCTGTGATTTGCATCCTAGATGGGCAAAAGGGACCAACCACATTGAACAGCTAACTTCAGTGTTAAACAGTAGCTCTACAGAATTTGTCAGCTTCTTCTGTGCTCCTTCATTTTAGGAAGACTTTTACTTTATTCGTGGTTTTGGTTCACCTGACTAGTTTGAACTGTTTTTCCTGTTGATGATGATGATAGTTTTACAAAACCAAACACAGCATCTGTTTTACTTCCCATCTGTTTCTCATTATTTGTTGGGCCCATTAAAGAGAACATTGCAGTAATTAATGTTAGAGCAGGAGTTGAGATTTGGAAACCTGAGCACTCCTATCAGCAAATAACTTCAAGCACTTTTTCAGTGCTGCACTGTTGCCAGTTTTCCTCAGAACACTTATATGTCACTCTGTGATTACAATAAGCCTCTCTTATGGAAAAAGAAGACAAGAGAGCAGTTTCTGAAAATCTCCTACAATTTCACCCTCAGAATTAAGAAAAGATGTCTGCCTGACAAGTGGAAGGATGACTCTCATATCACATCAGTGAGCTGACCATGCTTTCACCTCTCCTCTTTAGTCTAGCAGTATAAATTCATGATCATTAGCACACAGGTGCTCAGTGTTTCCAGCAGTCAAGCAACAAGGGAGTTGTCTTTATTTCATTTCAGGATTTTTATTTTCTGATTTAACATAGTAAGTTCAGTCATTTCTTGAGCACAAAGGACTCCTATGGCTGTTTCCTGAGAAACCACTTGGATGGGAATGGGGCAACATTTTCTGCTGTCTTTCTGCCAAGTCTCCAGCTTCAAAGAATTAGCTTTTAGGATTTCCCATAAAAAAGCTGAAGGAGAGAAAAAATAAAGATTACCACAACAATTACAGCAGAAAATAATCCTCCTGCACCAACAGCTATGGAACTCCTGATTTTACTTTGCAACCTTGGCCCTAGCAGTTGGAGCTAGGAATTAACCCCTACACTGCTTGACTGCTCTTACCATTTATTACTCATGTTGCTGTTCTGCCTGAGGGCCCGGCCAGTGCCTGAACGTCTTTTGTACTAAACACTGCATAAGTGTGAAGTACAAAGACAGCCCCTGTCCTCAAGAGTTCAATAGATGCAGAGTTTAATCATATATCCCTTTTTCTGCTTGCATTGAGATCTGCTCCTTACGTTGTCACATCTGTTCTCCATCTAATAGTTAAATAGTAATTAATAATTAAATAGGGGGAAACTGCTGATGTTCTGTTGTGTCTCCTTTAGCTCTGCACAAAACTAGTTAATTCATAGTTAGAACTCTTCTGCACTCACACATTTGCAGCCATGGTACCCGTCATGCACTTATGTACAAGCCTGCAAGAAGGAGAAGGTGTTCATGGGCTTCCATAGCACCTCTGTATGATGGACAAGAAAAGAACACAAACATTGCATCCCAAGGTCTCTCAGCCCTCTTACATTGGTTTGTTTCTGGGTTGACTTCTGATCCTGCTGTGTGTGCTGAAGAGCATGTATTCCTCAGATATTTTACATTGTAAGAGCCACAAAGTCTGTTCTTTATTTTTATTTCATTTGTGAAAAGAGCAAAGGCTTTTAAAAAAAGTCTTTGAAATTGCAGTGACAGCTTATCATGAGCATCATTGTTATCCTGTCAGACAAAATGCAGTAGCTTTAGTTCCAACAGAATAGTATCGGAGCTGGACAGATTCTGACCTAAATTACATAGTATAGATACAGAGCAGTTCTTCAGCCTACCTGATTTATTGTAGCACAACTGAGCTCAAAGTAGGTCTTAGTATTTAATCTGCAGATTAATATTTTATTCATATTTAGTAATATTGCCAAAACGATCCAAGATATTAATAGAAAGAGACCAATGCAACACAGAAGTAGGTTGTTTTCCAAATCTCCTTCCCAGAAATCTGCTACAGGCTGACTGCAGATTATTGAAGCAACATATGAAATAGTAATAGCTTCAGATGCCTTAGATGAGGTCTACAGTACAAGTGTATATTAAAAGATTTGGGTCAGAAATGTAACAGGTCCTTACAGAGGTTTCTGAAGAAAAATGCCAGTGCCGGTGTGAATCTGAACCTGCTACATTTGCAGCTATCCCAGACAGGGAATCACAGGAAGTGTTCTTGCAGTGATATTCCTGGGCTGAGGGAAGCACATGCAGAACTGTAGCCCATATGGTACACTGGGATTTGGTTTTCTCTGTTTCACTAAACGCTACTTTTTCCCATTCCATTTCCAAAGGCAGGGGGGTGGTCATATATGCAGCTGCTGTGTACACAAAACCACACCAAGATTACGTTGAGGGAGAACTCAGTGCTGGCTGGTCAAGGATCCAAAGTTCATAAGTACCAGCTGCCAGTCCCTCAGCTGTGTGGTCACTATGACAAATTTTTTAATTGTATGATTTACAGTGCTTTCCACTCAGTCCTTGTCTCGTTTTGAATAGACTAGTACTCAGCTGATGAATGTCTTTTCCACATTCTCTCTGTTCCATGGGTGGCCCCAGGCCCTATTGGGTGCTCACAGTGCAAAAGCCTTGCTCTGTTCTAGGATTGCTTACTTCTTCATGGCTTTTTCTGAGGTTCTCATCAAAATTTAGTGCCAGAAGCAAAGAGAAATGGATTTTGTGTTTTGGCCTGAAAAGATTTTGTGCCTGCCCTGCCAAATGCTGAGCTGATTGGCTAGGTTCCCTGAATAACGTGGCATGAGGTAGGCATTGCAAGAGGCAATCTGCAAGGGCAAATACAGAGAGATGCAGCATCTGCCCCATGAACAAAGAGGTACCTAAGTTTGACCAATGGGGAGAAAAGGAAGTCTTGCTTCTCTGTGAGGCTTATAATGCCCTAGTCAATGTGAGCAGGCCATGCCTCACTACACTTAGACTCCACATCTTCCAGGGCTTGTGATACCTTCCTCTAACTTTGGGGAAAGGAGCAGCGTTCACTCCGTTGTTTCAGAGTGTGGCCAGTAAAAGAAGAGAAGAAAGAGGTGCTGCTCCTAACCTTTTATTGGCAACATTAGAAGGGGAAAACACACAGTCTGTTTCTTCTCTACCCAGGAGAACAAAGATATTGTCCCAGAAGGCTTCCAAGTTTTCTCTGAGTTCTGAGTTTCTCTGAGGCAGAGGGACATTCTCTTCCCAGTCCATGGGAAATGCATTCAACATGTCTGAGCACAGGAGGTCAGAAAACAAATTTTCATAATGGGAGACATTGAAAATATTTCTAATAAGCCTTGGTAGCCCTTCTGCTGATACCATCTATAACTTTTTTCCTTCTCAGCCCCCCACAGGGCCTTAATCTTTCTAGTCTTACTCAAAACGAAGTAGTACTTCCTCCTGCATTATTGGTGCTGAAATTGTTGCAGTAGGAAAGACAAAGTAAAGGTCCCATGTAGAAAAATTTACTGAAAACAACTGATTATTTGGGGGGTGGTAATTATTATTTTTACTATCTTGTCATTTTTTTCCTTCGAAAGGACTTAGAAGCATGAGGCCAAATCACTGATGAGTCATTTGTGAACAAAGATGCTTTGCAGTGAGTCTCTGAACATGCAATTATGTGCAAATATACATGCTTCCCCACAGATAATTAATCCGAGGATCGAGGGCTGAGATCACAAATTTCCTTCAAGTTCAAATCCAGCTCTTTTCAACTAGTGATTCCAACATACTTTTCAGCACAAAACTGTATTGCAGGTTCATAAGTCACAAAATAGCACTACTAGGAGCAACCCAGACTCTAAACATCACGTAACAAAAGGCAAATGAAGTTGCTCCTAGAGGCACAGTGCCTTATGCTAAGAAACTTTGCAGATGAGTTTATAACCCTCAGGAAAAAGATGAATGAGAAGACAAAGGCCACCAGTGGCAGTAGCTGATGCTTTTCCAAGGCAGAAATTTCAAGAATTAATTCCATCTGTAGTCCTCGCCCCTTTCCTCCATTCTTCTTGTCACTGATGAATTTGTTACCATGCCACATTTCCAAACATGACATCAGAGGGCATCATGAAAGCAGAAATATTTTGTGAGATGAAAATCAAAAAGGAGCCACAACAAAAGCTGGAATGGGTAAGAGCTCCTGCTACAAGGTTAAAAGTCCATTTAAAAATCTCATTATCAATTGCCCTTTACTGTCCTGCTCCCCTTTATTGTGTGAGTAGTTTGCAGCATGGCAGGCTTCCAAAGCTATTTTTCAGATGCTTTGCAGCAGATGTGATAATTACAAGATGTACCATCATGGAATTTTGGCATTTATCTATTTTCCTTAATTTCATTTTTACTACCTTTCCTTTAAAGACAACATGGATTGAGGCCATAAACTGTCAAATTCTGTATCTTATGAGGCAACCAGTATCATGAAATGCAAAATGATTTAAATTTTCAATCAAATGGACAGAAATGAAAAATTCAGCCCAGTTCCAATAGAAGCATTTAAAGGCTTCCAAGCTGGATTTCTTTTCTCCTCCTTCTAACCTTTTAATTCCAGTACTAACACTAAATCAGAGTTTGTAGAAAATTTTCGTGTCCAAAATTAGATCTGGTTAATAAGTATAAGATTCTAAAGCAATCCTAGGTTGTTTCCATGTTTCCTGCATCTTTTTCTTGGTGCATTTAGGAACTTCCTCCCCCTTCTGTGGCATGATTAATTCTTGCTGTCAAGAAAGAAGAATGCTATGACACTTGCTAATCAGCAAGGGAAAAGGTGGGAAATAGTCATTCATCTGCTCTGAAAGAAGGATTTCTGTTTCTAAGGATCTAAATATTAAAAAATCAGAACTGGAATTGGCAATTAGAGTAGGCACTCTGTGGACAAAGCAGCAGATGTGACTATTCTTTTTAGCTAAAAGGAAGGATCTTGAGAGAAGGCAGTGTGCTTCCCCCCGCCGCCCATCACAATACGACATTGTGAACACACACATACACGGATGCGCGCGCACACGCACACGCTCCTCACTAAGGATGCAAACTGATAGTGTGGCAGAGAAAGAGAATACAACCTGCAAAGCACGGGGAGAAGTGGAGGGAAGGACATATGGTGATGTTTTGCTGTGCTCGATACTGCCTTGACATGAAAGACAACTCTGCAGGAGGATTTGCAATGTCCATCAACACGCAAAAGGCAGCTTTCAGCTAAGTGGTTCTGATAGCATTCAGTGGCTAACAGGCATGGAGAAGTGTAGGCCACCTGGGGTCACAGGATAATTAAATGCAATCCTGGTTTTCTTTCCTTCACTGTGGAAAAAAGAAAAAAAAAAAATACAAAAGAAAACAAAACATAAACGATGAGCTCTGACCTCAGAAAAGCAAACAAATTTGCAGCTTTTTCTCATATAATTAGTTACTACTTCTGGTTAAGGTTTTATACACAAGCATAGGAGCTTTCACAGCAGTTTCATATCTCTATGCAAGATGTCATAGGATAATAAAAGACCCAGTGGCAAAAGTTAAGGAGATGAAGGGGGGGGAATCATATTCCCACCTGCACTGTTGAAATCACTTGCTCCAGTGACTCTTGTCTAGTTATTTTGCATCAAAGCTGTTTCAGGGTTGTAAAACACTCAGATGTTAAAAAGGCACCAGGTATTTGTTGGGCCAAAGGTGATGTTTATGCCAGTCAGCTCACTGGGGCAGCACACCAGACTTCCCCGCATTCATGAGAACTGTCAAGGCTTCTGGGCACCATAGGTTGCAAAGCTGGATAAGGGTTTTTAATGAGCTGCACCCAAGTAAAAACCAACATACATTTTGTTTTGTTTAACTGCAGCATGGCTTGGGTGGGAAACAGATTTCAACATATGAAGGCAAGAGCACTTGCATTCGCAACCATCCCCCCTCATAACACATGTATCTGAAGCTTTATTTTTGCATAAGAGTTTTAATTTTGGAACAAAGGATTTTTATGCAGGTAGAATTTTGCATATATAACTACTATTCATTCAAGCCTATTCCATTAACTTTGCTTTATTAATGTAGAGATTTCAGGCTTAAGAAAGCCACAGCTCATGGAAAGACTCCCTTTTTTTTTTTTTAACCTAGATAATAATACCTAATAAAACTAATAATAATAATAACAACAACAATATATAATAATATAGAATACTTATATAATAATGGCACTTATTGTAATATTACCACTTATATAATATTACCACTTTTTCATCCTGAAAACACTGTACAGGCACTGCCTATGAGGTGAGAGCAAGTCTTACTATCTCCATTTTACATATTAGGAAGTTGAGGCAAGAAACTAAGGTTTTAATATTTTACCTCTAGTGTAAAGCCCTGGTTACTGAAAATCTTTTGTCTTGCTTTTCTGTGTTGTTTCCACTGATCCAGCTGCACCGTCAGAATCTCTGCTAGTGGAGTTTTCAAACTAGCAAACCAGCATTCCTACATCCTACCCAAGTTTTTGCTGCATCTTTGCTGATTTCAGACCCTACGTAAAATAAGCCTTTCTCATTTGGGAAAAAAACAACTAACCAACCAACCAACAGTATCAAAAAAAACCCTTCCCACTTCCAGCTCTCATAACGTATTTATTATTATCTTTCCCTTTTTTGAACCTATAATGTGCCCACCAGTTTCCAGCAGAAAAAAAGCCTTCATTTCTGCAACTCCTTTGGCCTAGAAAGCTTTTCTGACTATTACTGATGTTGCTCTGCAAATTATTGAGCCTGAGTGCCCACTCATAAATTATGTGTTGCCCTCTGCCCAAATGCTTACCAAAAAGACAGTTCTTGTTAGGAGGAACTACACTGTACAGTTTAGCTAGTGTTTACCAGGAATACCTCTTTTACTTGAGTTTAGGAACAGTTCAATTTAACATAGCTTGAGGTCCATGGAACTCACAGCAGGCACACATGAGACAACATGCCCTTTACATGCTTGTATTTTAAGGAAGCCTGAGTTCAAAGCTTAGGTGAAGAAAGGTTTTGGCTTGCTGTGTCTGTATCTCTGCATTTCTCTCTCCTTTAAATATTTCATCCTAAAACTGTAGTACTGGATTTCAAAAGTATTCAGGGGATCATGTTAGTATGACATCTATCTGACAGTGTAAAAGTGTATTTTGCTGTAAATTTTTGCCTTGAATAAAAATCCACAGTACTTACTGGAAAGACTTACAGTGGTTTCAGGGGCTTTCTTCAGACACTCTAGCAAATGTCAGAGTAATTTTCTGTGTATGTGGGGGCTAGTTTGATTGTCACCAAATTGTTGTAGAGCTCAGTAATTCAGGCTATGTTTTATTGTATGGAACAGCAACATTAATGACACTTAATTCTATTTGAAAAAAAGGAAAAAAAATAATTAAAGACAGATTAATTATATGCCAAGACATGTAATGTCGTGGAAAAAAGGGGATGCTGTTTGGACTATAAGCAACACCGACATTTCAGCATCTCATCAGCTTAAGGCATGCCTTTTTTCTCCCCAGTTGCCTCCTGTAACACTGTAGTACTGTACCTCATGAAATGACATGAGTGTGAGGTAATACACCATAAATTACTGTCACGCAATAGCAAATTAGACTGGGAAACGTTACAACATACTGCACTCTAACAGCTAATACATTTTATAATATTTTGTTTATTTTATTGTTCAAGTGAATATTTGTCTCTGGCTTAGAGAGTGACTCTTAAGCCAGTAGTATCCTTTGGCAGTCTCAGACAAAGACAGCCTGCTTGGCAAGCGAGACGTATTCCACCACTCATGAATTGTAAACTGCTCTGCTTGCTGCACACCCCATGCGGTCCAGCCTGAAGTCCCCGCTGCAGCCAGAGCGCATGGCACAAGCTGTGGAAACCCATACAGCTGCGTGGAGAGTCAAAGCCGTTGTTCGAGCCCCAGCGAACAGAGTGAAGATTGAGACATTAATTGAAAAACCTGTCTTTGCAACAGTGCTTACTGTTAAGTGCTGGCCATGAGGAGGGCAACATACTGTTACATACGTTCAACATCAACACTGTGGAGTGTTTTACTGACCCCTCTACTTTTCTAATTAAAGAAAATCACTAAGATTTTTATCTCCTCTGCAACTCTCTAAAAGTCATTTGTCCACTTTAACAAAGTAAATTAGGAGGATTATTTCATTTTCTATTGCTTCCTCTGCCTGCAGCACAGAACCACACCTTTCCTATCAGGATGTCAGGGAGTGACAGTGAGTATGTTGTGTCCAAGAGTATTAATGCCTCTGTGTTCAAGATAAGCAAATAGCTCAAGGACAAAGTCTTTTTTCTGTATTTTGTGGCAGTCTGTTTCAAGACAGAAGTTTATGGATCATTCACTTTATGGTATCTGAAACACTCAGCAATTAGTAAGAGTCCACAGAGGTAAAAAGAGCAACACAAAATATACCCAGCAACCATTAGTTATTTAAGTCCTGATTAGATACAACTTTTTACCCCTCTGCCTCCTTTCCTTTTGTAACCACAGAAATTAGGAGATCAATTTATAAGAATAATATTTTTATTTGGTTTTAAACTGGCTGAAAATTTAGATTGATGTTTATGTATGTGCATGGGAATCTCCCTCATCACATCTGAGCCTTTCTTCTTCCCTCCCTCATGTGCTGGAATTCTGCTGACAGTAAAAATTTACTGAAAAGCTTTCCGAAAATATTCAAAAAGAGAAGGAAGGTAGTGTGGAAAAAAAGTCCAACATCATATCATTGAACATCAATGAAAAACTGATATGGCAGTATAGTGCCATATGCAGACGTCCGTACTCTTTAATTAGGCAGGAGCTGTCATATCTGCAAGACCTATGAAATTAATTGTCAATTTGCTTGGGATTAATCTAATTCTATGTAAATTCCATGCAATCTGTAGTTCGCAGAAGGTGGGTATTATATCTGATACAGGCCACAATTAACCATATAATCCCCCTAGGTACAATTCTTCCTACATCTTGTGCTAGGACAGCTGGGAGTAATTTACTGTGTGAGTCATCCCATTGAGATCCATGTAAAAACCAGTCATGAGTAACTTGACAGCAATAGGCCTTCAGATTAAACAGAAGATGGTCTTTGGTTCAATTGTACAAATAATTAAACAATAAGAAAGAGAGACCAACATCCATCACTTTTAGACTAGCATAACCACACACATACAGTTAATTGTATCATGAACAGTATGACCTCATGGCATTACAAAGATTACATTTTTGTTAACCAGAAGGAAAATTATCACAATGTCTCCCATTACTTTTGAGAAACACATCTTAACACCACTACATTTGCAGGAGTTCATCTTCCCCAGTAAGGCCAGAATTCTCAGAAAAGCCAGACATCAAAATGAAAGCTGAATTTTCCAAAAGCATTCAGTGCTTAACACTGCCCCTGCATGGTATCTGTGGCCATGTTTTCAAAAGAGCTCAGTATTTAACATAATGAGAAAAACAACTGTGAATGCTGAGCTGTTTTGAAAATCCTGGCCATGAAGTAAAGTTTTCAGAAGTTCCTAAGACCTTGTTTCAGAAACGAAAACATTATCTCAGATACACAAACAGGTTGCTGTGAATAAAAAAATCAAGACTTACCAGCATAATAAATTGCTTGCATGTGCATTGCTAGGTCTTTCTCATCCAAGCCAAGTCAAGGTGCTATTATTCAATATTGACTGAGAGAGCATTTAGGATGGCACAAGCACCTCAGTAATCCATCCATTGACTGATAAAAGCTGCATATAAAAATCACAAGACATCTTCAAATACACACAAGCATCCAACTGCTATAGAAAGTAGGAATGTAGATGTTTTTGAAAAACAGAAACAGGCCCCTTATTTGAAGGCTCTTCAGAAGTTTAAAGTAATTTTAAAATGTCATTCTAAAACACTTCTGACCCATAGTAGGTACATTTTTTTAAATCTTCCACAAGCATGTCTTTGGTAGATAAGGGTGAATAATTAAAAACTTCTAAGTAATTCACTAATATTGCTTCTTTTCTGTTCAGGTGTTTTCTACGAGGAGTTATGTTCTTCAAAGCAGGCAATGGTATTTGCTGATGTTTTCCATGAATAATTTTTTAATATAAAGACTATTCAGCAAGAGTTCACTGCAAATATTCAGAAATGAAGATATGTCATTTAATTAGATAAATTACATCATACTGTTTCTTTTTGCCTGAATGGGTGACTTAGATAACTAAGTGGCAACAGGAAGGTTCTGAAATTGCAATCCAAGTGTAAAATCAGTCATTTGAAATTACAGAGGCAATTAGAAACTTACTGTGAGTTATGTGAATGTATATTCCAGTAACAGACTCGTGTATGTACATGTACATGCCTTCAGGACCAGGTCTTTGGCTGGTGTAAGTCAGAGTACCTCTGTTGAGAGCTGAGAATCTGGCCCATATGTTTAAATCCACTTTTCAGAGCTATGTAAATCAAGTCAGTTTGTATTTGTACCCTCCTCAAAGTGCTCTAAAGAATGCATTGCAGGTTCTCACGCCTGCTGGGTAGTGTGCAGCACAGCAAGTAGTTCCACGTGTATCTCTGTGGCAGTCTTCCCAGTAAAGTAATAAACCAATAATTAAAGTTACTCCCAGATTTCTTAGTCCTAGCTCTTAGCACAGCTCTAGCCAGTTTCTAGGCCTGAGAAGAACACTGCTTCAGGGTAGACACAATTGATTCATTTTTTTAAGGATACTGTGTGGGGTATCCACACCATGATATACCTCACTGCCTCTTGATCAACTTCCTAATTACCTTAAAGAGATTGGTGCAGCTGCACTCTCCACACTTGATTCTGATTTTGCTTACGCTCAAGCAGGAACTGCTAAGAATATATCAGAGTTTCAGAAGTTTAAACGGGATGTAAATAAAGATCACTATCTCTTCTTTGAAAACTTAATAGAGATCCAGATTGGCCTGTGCTCTGTCAGGGCATTAGTCAGTTTGAAAATGATGATAATGCAGCTTTAGCCAGCGCCCTTCTTCGGCCTGTTTTTCTTTCCCTTAATGGAGGCAGCACACTATTGCAGGTCACACAAGATAATGTAGACTGAGTCACTGCTTCTCTTACAGTATTTGTCCATCAGCTGCTCTGTCATCTGGGGGATGCCACTTCACCTCTCAGAGCTTACTCATCTCTAAAATGTATATATTAATATTTATCTCCCTTGAGAAGTCCCATATGACTCAGTCTTCTCAAACTCTCTGAGACCCACAAAACCAGCAAAAAAGAATCCAGTATTACTGCTGCTGCTTCAGCATGTTAGAGTTTATATAGTAAAAAGTTATCAGACTGGCATGCTGATAAAAATTGTGGCATAATGCATTTCAATTAAGCTGCTTGAAATGTTGACAAAATAGTGCATCCTTATGTTACCTGCAAAACAATCTCCAGCATAAATTACAGTTCTGTATTTGGTATCTGGTAACATACATGTCTTGGTAGGAGAAACTTTGAAACAGTGGTGTGTGTGGATGAATATTTTGACAAAAGTTCCCATGCATTTCCATGCTTAGCTGGCTGCATATCCTGTGTGTCGAGCTGTATTGCTGGGAAACTTACTCAGTGGAAACAAAAACACTTTCTCTCAACCAAAAAGCAGGCACCACAGCTTGTCAAATGAGTAAAACTACTGAAGGCAGAGGCTTCTTGCTTGTGAGAAGCAATATGGGAAGATCTAATTTCAGGCCTAGATCATTTTGAAAATTCCGCCATGAGAGGAATTTGCACCTGCAATTTAAACAGAAGAGTAAATCAGAAAAATTGGTCCTTTGTGTGTGTAATTGCAGGGATAATTAAAATAATTAGAAAAAGAGGTGTACAGAGAGCTGTTCATAACTCAGTTTTTCATCCCTCACAGCCCTTTGAAATGTGTAGCCCTAACTTTCTGAAAATGATGACATATTGTTCCTTAGGATATACCAAATTGTATGGCCTAGCATTCAATCTGTAAGGTAAAGGCAGGTTTGAGCATCAGTCTTCTAAGACAGTAATATTGTACCTGTGAAATATGTGGTAATGCATGTAACATTTGGTGAAAGTCAGTCTTTTCCAACAGCAAGAACCCAAGCCCCTGGGAGAAGTCCTCTCTGGCAAGAATCATTTACCTGCAACCAGAGAGAGATGAACTCTGTGAGAGGGAGAGAAAGCTCAGGGTAAGCCCAAACTTATCTGATGGCAAAATTGTAACAAGGGTCTCCAAGTCCTGAGCAATTTCTTTCCAGCACATCTTCATTTTAGAACTGTGGAGTTAGTTACAGGATTGCATGTATCCAAAAGAAGTTGCAAAATAATTAAGTATGGAAACCTTGGTATGGATGCCTGATCAGCTACCTCAAGGGATAATAGATTTTAGCAATAACACAGAGAATAAAGTCCTTTCTGGAGGTTTCTGCCAGGCTCATTCGTTCTGTTGGCCTTATTTACCTCTCTGTTGCTCTGGTTTATGCTTCAGTCGGTGAAGTTATTCCAACATAAAACTTGAGTTAGGTGTGAATCAGCTCTTACAATTCCATAATGCTTTCAACTCAGTTGTGGCTGCTAAATCTTGCTGTGACTGACTCTGTATTGATTTTGCCCAAACATTTCTTTTTAATTGATTTGAACTTTATATAAATTTTACAGCAATTAAGGAAATAAGAATTGAGTATCTAGCAGTACAAGGTAGTCTGCAGACCTCTGATAATCAGGATGACAGTTTATGTGGTATATTTCTTTTTATTTTTTTACTAGTGTATGTAAATTAATAGCCTCTGCAGATCTGCTTTTACTGTGATGGATATAAGAAACTGTAATGATCTAATAATTCTTATGCTGCAGGGCAGTCAGGTATAGCTGCTGCAAATTTATTTAACTCAAATTATATAGACAGGACCTGAGAGTTATTGATGCTGAGCACCCACGACTCCTCCTGAAATCCATAGAAGCTAAGGGTGCTCATCACTTCTGAAAGTAGGCTGGCAATGTATTCACAACAGGCTTTGTATATACAAGTCATCCTGTGAGCGGCAGAACTAATTAGGCCTGATTTCAGGAAGACTGTGTCCATACTTGCCTGCCCTGCAATAACTCCCAGTCCTTCCACCATGGCCCTCTCTCACCTGTGTAACCTCAATTCCCCCCGCTCTATTCCTAGAGCTCCTTCAGCCCATGCTCCCTCCCCTTCCTCCATGTATCCCCTGCCCCATTCCCTCCTTAATATTTCCTGCTTCTTCTGCACCTCCCCTTGAGCACCATACACCCACCTCTTGCCTCCTTTCCAGTTCTCTTCTACATCAAGTGAAAAAAAGCCTGATTCATCATTCCCTGATGGGCTTGAAGTTGTTTGGCCATGTTGGCTGGCCAGCTGGCAGGCAAAACAGAGCAGGTAATTGTTTAATTCACACTGAAACCCTCCCTTCATTGGGAGTACTAATTTAGCTCTCTTTTCCCTGTCTAGCTGCCAGTTTTCATGAAACCTGGAGGAACACAATATATCTAAGGCTGATACGTCTCTGTTAAATTTAGCTGAAATAAGCCAACAGAATCAGAAGTTATTTGAGGGCAGGACAGAAAAACAAATGGGCAAGCAGTACTGTTATGCAAGCCTTATTTCCTAAGGAAGCCAGGCTAATAAAACATGCAGGCAGCTGTTCATTGTGTTTTTCTTCTCATGATCTTTTCTGTCTGCTTGGATCCCAGTTCCACAACTTCATCCATGTTAGAAGACTGGTGTGTCCATTCAGTATCCCAGTTACACCAGCGCAGCTGCATGCAGCCTCACCCATGGATTGCAGACCATAGAAGGCTTCATTTTCAAGGTCTTTGAACAAGCACCTTTTCATGACACTAACAATGTGTGATCCACTTTGGCACTGTTAACAACTTAGAGACCAGATACCTCATGCCGTAAAAACTTCCTTCATGTTCTTCCACAACACTGTGCAAATTACTGGGAATCTAATCCATTAACAATAACTTTATGGTTTGTTCAGTCTCTTGGTATTGTTTCTTTATGGTGTACTTAGAGTTGCAAAGGATGTGTAGGGGTTTTGTTTCTCTTCTTACATAGCAAACCAAACATTTTTGTCACTTTCTTCTGTTAGAAATACTTGATATTTATTTTCTTCCTCCTGGGAGCTTTTGGAGGTATCCACAGAGATGTGACATACAGACACAAACTGAGCCGTGACTTTTCCTCCTCATATGGGAGCTGTGGATGTGAGATGCTGATTCTCAGAATCGCCAGAGCAGTGATAAAGCCTGTGTAGAAAGCTGGCCATTTGTAAACATGGATGTGCTTCTTTGTCTAGGGCAGCTGTACTACTATGGTTGGCACAGCAGTGCTAAATTTTTCATGAGTGGTAAAATAGAGTTCGTTTGTGGTCCTGTATCTTTTTCCGCAAAAGGAAGGAATGTTGTCCTACTGTAGACAAATTCCATATTGAGCAATTTGTAGAGAATTACAGTTGTAGAAAAGAGTTCTTCACTTCTTGCCTACAGAGATTAGAAGTTTCTTTTAGGCTTATCCAAAACTACTGGAGTGAAGTGGGTTTAGACCAGACCTTCCATGGAATAGTGTATGCTGCCCATGACACCAGCTCTAATTCAGTACAAAACTCACAGTGATTCCATCAGCATGTCCTAAACATGGCACAAGTGTATACCAAGAGGTTTTTAATTACCACAAATCGTTCTGATCACAACTCCACATCACACTTGGAAGTGATCCCAGTTTTGCCACCTCCGAGGATACATTGTTCTGCACAGATTTGCTGATCCACCAGCCACGATCCAGCCCCTTTCACCATGCCTAAGAGCACTGGGATGTCACAATGCCAGCCACTACAGCCAAGCAGCTCATACTAGCCCCTGGTGATGCAAAGGCTATGGTACAGAAGAGGTGTTAGGGCACAATTAAGACGGAAGTTGTGCTATTGGGACACCATGGCTTTCCAGCAACGCCTACCTGACTTTCCAACTTTGAGCCTGTTGGCCTGAAGGCAGATGGGGGAAGAGCAGAAGCAAATCCAGCTACAAGTTCAAGAAGCTGTCACAGTCACTTTTGGTGCTTTGTCACTCCAAATGTGTCCAGAACCCATCAGGAATGGCTGGGGACTCAGTCCACAGTCTGCATTTCTGCCAGCCCATGCACTGAGGCACAAAATGATTAGTTTATCAAGACTCCTTGGCAGTGTAGGCTAAGCAAATTTTGCTGGCATGCAAATGGAAAGCTAATCACCTCCCTGGACAGACCCTCAGTTTGTCCAGATTTAATGGAGCCCCTATTCCTCTGAGGGAACTCAGACAATCCCTTTGCCAGACCAGATGAACTTTGCCTTTCCCTGAGCTGTGAACTTGAGAGGGACCCAAGCAGGGACTGCAGCTGCAAAAGTCATCACCACCTCTTGCCTCCTCCAAGGGACCTGGTTTTGAAGAGAGGTCTCAGCAGCCGCTGCTTGGCTCTGACCAGCAGCAGCAACTCAGTCCTGCCATTGCTCGGTCATGCCACCCTGAGAGGGGAGGAGAACAGCTGGTGGGGAAAGAAACATGTTCATTGGTAGGGAGCAGTCATTGCACAGACACCGAGGCCATTGCTGCTTCTCAGTGTGGCAGTCTCTGTCCCCAGAGCTGTCTCCCAGGGGCTGTCCTGTCCGCACCACCTGCACAGTCTGCCCATGGCCAGCACCAGCCTTGTGGTAGGCTGTTTCACTGGAGCCGGCTGCCTTTGACCACAGAGCTGGGGCAGCAATCAAAAGATGCTAGTATGGAAGGACGTCTCCTTCTGACATAGGTACACCTTTCTCTAGTTGCTGAGATAATGCAACAGCTTCTAGTCTGTCCCAGCGCACACACCCACTGTTGCTAACCATCCTGTTCAGCCACATTCCTCTCAGGAACATACCGAAGCCTTTGGCAGGTGTGGATGGTTGTCTGCAGAGTATGGCAGGGGACCTGAACTGCTCTTCTCCTTGCACTTCTTCTTGTGTAATTTTCCTTCACCAGGTGTCAGGTCAAGTCGTCCTTGTTGCTTGGCTCTGTGTGAGCTGAAATCTGTCAGCACTGAAGGTGGAAATGACCAAGCAGCACCTGATTTTAGACATTCAGCAAAGAAGTCTGAGTTTCTCTGTAAAGAGACAGCTCTTCCAGAGACCAATTCAGAGCACTACTAAACCACTCCTTGAAAAAGTCTGCCTCTCACTTGAGAGAAGGCAAGGCTGGATCTAATTATGGGTTCCAGGAGAACTTAAAAGCTACAACATCTAAATGCTTATTCCAAGTGTATGTTACCTCAGTCCCCAAAACCTCTGGCTGTGCTTCTACGGAGAAGAAACCCAGGCCTAAAGCTTAGATGGGACTCACAGAAAACTCAACTGATCAATAAAATCAGAGGAGAGGTACCCCACAGTCAGTTTACAGCCAAGCCAAGGAAATTATCTTCCTTACATTGCCTAAACTAATGTGAATCTCACAGAGTTTGGGGCAGATCATCCAAAAGACTTATGACAACTTATATCCATAAAGAACTAGTCCTGTGTAGTGGATCTTTTTCACGTTTTTGTCTCCATGTATTCTCAATGAAAAGGGTCTTATATGCTGCAGTTACCGCTTCTGTGGAAAAACTGATAGTAAGAAGCAGATCTGCACAACCTTTCTGAGAAAGAGGAATGGTACAGGAAGATATATGGGGATTCTGCTCTGTACTCGGGCAGCCTGCCTCCGGAACAGCACTGGATATTACAAGCATCAGTTAAAGGAACCATGAAAAATGCTGTAGTTAATACAGATTTAGGTTATTAACCTACAGTTGATTCTGTTTCATCCTAGCTATTTACTTGAGAAATTTTACACATAAAAATGAAATAGTATAATTTTACTTACATGTTTGCAAATTGTATTATAACTGAATTATAGAGAAGCTTTTTGTAATTATCTGAATGATGCTGGAGCCCTCTTCCTTTCTCATAGGCAAGTGCATTAATGGGAGAGGAAGATGAAGGGACCTACTTCCTAGAGCTTCTTTCTTAACCAGCACCAGGTGATGTTTGTGAGTGAGTACAAGGAGGAACTTTAAGGAAGGAGGTTGACTGCCCAGCTGTGGCAGTCCCTTGAGACAGACGCACTCTTGGGATCCCCAAGTACGCAGCAAATACCAGGCAGTTGTGTACTCTGAATATTTATAAATTACTTTTACGAATGGCAGTGCAGATGGTGCTTTGCTGTAATTCTGGGTTTTGCCTTTGCCCGCCTACTCCCCAGATCTGTCTGTAATTAGCTGGAGTGCCCTGCAACACAAGGATAATTTTGGGACCTTCAAACACAAGGCAAGGTCTCCTTCTCCTCTGCCTGTAAGGGTGAAGGAGTGATGATGCTTTTCATGTGTTGGGATGGAGGCCCTCCATACGTGGGTGTTGGCTCTGATGCATGCTGGACCACATTCCAATCTCTTTTTTCTCCCAGCTTTTCCCCATTGTAATTCCTTTTGATATAGATGATTGTCTCATGACTGCAAACTAAACACTATGGAGTTAGGCCCCAGGCTCAAAAGATTTTATTACAATAGTTGTACCTTGACTAAAATAGTTCACCTACTAATTCTGCAGCCTGGAGATCATATACATGCTCTTTCATGTACATGATAATAATATGAAAGCATCCCTCCCATTAGCCTAGCCACAACCAAAGTATACCAAATCTATAAAGAAAGATGGCATAGACTGCTAGGTTTTGCAAAAAGAAATCCTTAGAGGCGATTTAATCACTAAATGCTCTGAAGCTGCAGCTGAACAAAAATAGCAATCCAGTGGATACAGACCAGAAGAAGGAAAAATTAGCAGTCCATTTAACTAACAGTAACACAAACAATAAATACTGTGTGGGTCTGGAGAGCTTTCATTGTGTGATATAAAAATGCATCTTATTCTTTCTGCTTATACTCAGTCCTTGTTAAGACCACTTGTCTGTCCCTTCCCCTCTCCTAAGATTCTCACAGAATGGGCCATTTTTATCTGACTTTTACTAACTCATTTTGTTTCTGGAAGAAGAGACAGCTCTGTCAGTTGTAGTGTCTCTTCAATACTCAACAACAAGCAGAGAGCCTGGAAAATATACATTATGCAATCAGTTAACCATTTAAAATATTTAGAAAGTTAATTCTCTTCCCAGTTCTATAAACAAATATGAAAGTCTGCTAAGCCAGAAAGAAATAAAATCCTACCACTGAAAGCAGCAATGAAAAAATGCCAGTAGTAAACTTTAATTTTAATTCTCTGCTGCTATAACCATCAGTGAATGAAGACTGAGTTTTTGTACTGCAAAGAACCTGGTTAAGATTTTTTTTTCTTAACTTTTTCAGCACAAGAATATAAAGAATGCCATTCACTGTAGCAGCCCTGCAATTTGGTCCTTCAGTGTGACTTTTAAATACAGCTATGTGAAATGCTAGTCTTTTAGTTTGCAGGAATTGGTAGACTTTTTTTTTTTAATGTTGAGTTTCAGAGGAATCCCCAAATCTCACGGCTAAGAACTGGTAAACCAACAGCTTTGGTGTCAGATCTATTAAAACCAAAGCTGGGATCAAATTCACCCCAAACCTGCCGTTTCTCTGGGTTTCCTCTCCGCTGAGCCCTCTGTGCTAAACACAGAACTCAAAGCGGACCAAAGGCTTCTTGCAGCCCTGGGGAGCCCTTGGCCGGTTGACAGTGGAGCCCAGCCTCCTACTTCTCTCTCCCAGCCAAAGTGTGAGGATTGGATGCAGATGCACTGCGCCGCCTTCCAAGTGCCTGCACCAGCTTAAGAGTCAGTGAGATAAAATTAAAAGTCAGTGCAATGCAGACCTGAAGTAAGGTCATTCTTTACTCCTGGGGCTGGTATGACAGCCACCAGGCAGGAGGAAAAGAGGGGTGAAGTCAAGCTATGCTTGCTGCACAGATAGCTCCTCTCTGCAGGGACGGCAGTCTGAAAGATGGCTCAGTCACAAGCTCTTCAGCAAATTCCAGTTCTGTAATACAAGGAAACTTACACAGGATCAAAGCACTTCTCAAACACGGGGGCCAAATTCCGATCTCAGTTTTACAGCACAAGTCCAGAGTAACTTTTTAAGCCAGTAGAGTTGTTGCTGCTTAACATCAATATCAATCTGGCCTGACACAATTTGGCTAAACTTGCTGAAATTATGGCAAAATATGTAAATGAGGTATGACTTTAGTCTCTTAGCTCTCCTTTTCAGGGGCTTGCAATTTCCCTTTTGGCTCCCGCTCCCCATTTAATTATGCCAGGCTCTAAAATGCATTCTCAATGGCAAGCCAAGATTTTGAGTAATTGCAACGAATGGAAGATTTCTTGTTCCGACACACACATTAGCTAATTTTCCTTGGGTTCTGATACTAACTATCAAATTCCACCACCCCCCTGTCTCTGGGCTGGGTTGGTTTTTGGGGTTTTTTTTCCTTGTTTTCCAATTGCAAAGCAGACATCTGGCAGCTCTCTGGTGGCAATAGCTGATACACTCACTCTGCTTGCTGCGCTTTACCCATTTCTCTGTGGGAGGTAGGAAAAGAGGCAAAAGAAGCCATGGTTTCATATTCAAGCCCTTATTTTTACCCTATGTAATTCCATAGCGGGGTGTTTCTTCCTCCTACCACCCTCAGACTTGTGCTTTCTATTATCACTGAAAGACCCCACTATCAAGAAAGGCTTCCCCTGCCTTTAAAATCAGGGACATTCTTTCTGGTTTCTCCTTTTGCAAACAGCATTTGTTTCTTCTCCTCTTAAGGCTCAGATGAGCTCCTCCTTCTCTTGCAGCCCCAGAGGCAAGGGGCACCTGCACTGGGGTGGGGGGTGCTCAATTTAGCACTGCCACCTGGCCTGCCTGATGCTTGCTGCCTTGGAGATCACAGCAATCTCCATTGCTGTGGAGGAGCATCGTGGAGAGCACCTGCCACGCTGCTTTTTCTGTGGGAAGAGTCCCCAAGGGGAATATCGACATGTGGGAAGGGGAGGGGAGGGGAGAAGGGAAGCAAGCGCACGACTTTATCTGCCATAATTTTCCCCGTTTGTCCCTTGAGTTCTTGAAGGAGAATATAACAGCCCTCCATGACCTCAAGCTTTCACCTTAATATTAATCATGATTTAGATTACTGTGATGTTGATTAAGACTGAGTAAACATATAGTACATAAATTATTTCAGTCTAAATCAACAGCTACATTTTTTCCCAGTAATGATCATCATTAGCCTGGAATGTTTCTCATGCCTATAATTTTTTTAATAGATTGAAATTATTTTTATTGTAAAATAATCCCCACATGCCCCCATGTAATTTTTAATATTAGTTCATTCCTATTCCCATATCTGTGACAATCCTGCCTGAAGTTGTTTAGGCTCATATGAGAATGATCAGATTTTATACTTATGCAAACTACAGAGCCTTCTAGTCTTTTGATATCAATGCATTTCAGCTTCCACACTGATGCTGACACAAATTAATTGTCAAGATTTTTCACATGGTCTGTGGAAGGACCTAACTTCATATGACACTTTCTTTTCTGTCCACTGCAGAATACATGCCTGATAGTCTTGAGATTATTTTGATAGTTGGTTCCAGCTGTGCAGACCTGTACACATAGTCAATAGATATCTCTGTCACGTTTTCATCCTACTGTATTTACCTTACTGTCTTTACTCCAGCTCAGTTACATTGCAAGCAACTGTTCCTTGATATTTAAGAAAAATCAGAAGTAATGATGTTTCTATTAAGCAGACTTATGTCTCTGCAGGAATAACAACTATGTTGTGCCAGCCTCACATAACATCTTCAAGTCATTTTCTGAATAATGCTGATCATTCAGTCTCAAAACTGCATTTTTCAATTTCTAAACAAGCAGTCATAACGTTTGGAGTTGTCATATGAATATGTATTATAAAGCTTTAGTACCGGAGAATGTCTGAACGTATAAATATGAAAAAGAACACAGAAGAAAACTTAAAGTGTTTTAAAAATAGGTTCAACTAATTGAAAAGTCTGGCTCGAAACTTCTGCACTGTATACTGAGAATGCACAGTAGCGGTGAGCCCAGTATCTTGAAGATTTGCCATTACTTTTTACCTCATATCAGTTTGACTGTCAGCAGCTCTTAATGTACCTTATTAAAGGATCCTCCTAGAATACATAGAACAGGCTTGGTGAGTAAACACAAAACCAACCAAACAAAAAAAAAAAACCAAAACCTGCAGCCCACAGTTTTGGCTTCATTGCAAGTCGTAATAATAATCTGCACTATTAGCTTTAAGCTCAAAGACAGAGCAGGACAGTAAGGGCTTGAGAAGTCTTTAAGGAGAAAACTGAACGTGAAGCAGAGGGAGACCATGTAAAAGCAATAATTTTGCAGAAGTGTCTTTTTTCCTAAGCACATTTCTGTTTCAGCTTAAGAAAGTCTAATGTAGCACTTGGGCCAGCTAGAGGGACATTCAGGTTCTGCAGCAGCAAGAACTGGTCTGCCACCAGGGCAGGTTGCCACAAGCACGGTGGTTTACTAATCCAAACCACTGGTCCATTAGGAAACATTTTAAGTTTCAGAGACAATTAGTGCTTCAACTGCTGCTAATTTTTCTTGCTCCCTGCTTCGAATCGCTGTATGTGTTGCATGTGAGCAGATTACCCCTTCTGTCTGCAAAGAGTAGGCAAGGTTACACTCAGCCTGTCTGTCTGATGTGTCACGCCCAGCACACAGATGGAGTTTAGCCAAAGCTATCATCACAGACAGATGGTGTATACATAGTCGTGATCTGTAAGATGGACTATTGTACTGCTTTACTTTATGGCTTTCTACGTTATGCTGCCTAAACTCTAATGTGTGCAAAGTGCTGCTGTCAGAGTCTTAACTCAGAGTGAGCGGTCTCAGCATGTCACACTAGTCTTGAGGGAATGGTGTTGGCTCATTTTCAGAGTTTCAATTGATTTTAAAATTGCTTTGATGACTTACATAGTTGGGGAACTAATTGGGGAAAAAGTATTTGTCTCTCCATGTAAGGTTAGGCATCGCATGAGAGGTCCACACCCTCACCAAAAGTATAGGTTGAAGTCATAACATCCTCATGCTGTAACTGCTGTGCATCCCAGACGCGGAATTTAAAGTCAATTACACTCAGGAGGGAAAGGTCAGTAAACTCATTTTAAAGGCAACTTCCATTCTAATTATTTTCCTCCAGTATCTCTTTTTAAATTGAGCAGCTCTGTCCCATGAAACTTTTGCCCCCTTCAGCTTTTTAAAAAGTGATCTACTTTATGTTATAGATTCACTCTGATTTGTTTCTTGCTTGTACAGAAGTTAATCATACTTTTAGTATTTGCTAAGTAAGAAAAAAAGAGAGACTAAGCAAGAGAGGTTTAAACACCTATATTTTATGTCTCATTTGGAACAGACTAAATGCATGTATATGATCGGTTACCCTGGCTCTGCTGATGTGCACTAACTTGTTGAGCTGCAGTAACTTCAGCGTCTGTCTGAGCCCTGAGGGTTTGTCTACACAACAAAGTTGTAATGTTTAACCATACCACTAAAGTGCAACATTGCCCTCAAGGACAGATGCAGTCTGCTTGATATAAAAGTATGTAAAACCATGGAACTTAGTTTTGTAAGAGAATAGCGGTGAGCTAAAGGTACATAAAGTACCTTTATACCTTACTATAACATTATCTGTAGGACAATATGCCAGAAGATCACCACTCTATGCAATTAAACCAGTGCAAATACTGTGCAGAAACCAGGCTTGAAATAATATAGTACCTGCATCACTGTTGTTAAAATTATAACTGAACACATATTTCAAATTTTTCCAGTTCTGCAGTGTGTGCCATCCAGCAGGGAAAAAATATTTCACCCAGACTACAGGAAAAGTGTGTGGGGTGGGAGGGAAACACACAAATTGTAAAATGTCACAAGGCTATTGTATGAGAGACATTAAACCTTTCTGTTCAAGCAAGAAATGGTGTATTAAAAATTTGGGAACTGAAGAGCAAGAAGGAATCTGAACCAAGGGTCACATAGAATTGCTAAGCTTTCTACATTATGTGTTTATTTGGTAATTCATGACAATTAGGTGACTTTAGGAAGGTGGAAAGTAAGACAGTAACATGATAGTGAGCAAACAAGTTTTGCCGGAATTCTTGTAGGGGCTTGATTTGAGACTTGGGACCCATCTATAAAATATTCACGGAGCAAGAAAACATGAGCCTTGCAGATGTTTTGGATAGACAGAGCTAAATTCTAATATGGAATATACATTATATACTGCATATATGCACAGAATGAGGTCTGTGAGGAAATCCTTCATGGTGGAGGGACAGTGTGGCTCCTGGAATGGATAATAGATTACAGACCATTTCTTTTTCCATGATTTAGAAGTCCTGCCAATATCTGACATATCATCTGCTCTGTGAAACAAGTTGGTAAAATGTGTAGGGCACACTCTTTTTGTCCTTTGAGAAAAACGTGAGGTCTGAACTTCAGGACAGAAGAGGTTCCTGCAGAAGTTGGGTCCTCACTGTCAAATGCAAAACGACAGCCACTGTTATAGGACAAATGGCCATCCTTCATTTCTAATGTATGACTTTATGCTGTTGCATTTCCTTTTAACCTCCATGGTGTATTTATATGTTAGAGTCTGTTGCGTTTATGTGGCAAGGTTTTGGAGGAGGGGAGAGGACTGCAGGGTTGGCTTCTGTGAGGAGACACCAGAAGCTGTCCCTATGTCGGACAGAGCCAGCTGCAGCCAGCTCCAGGATGAACTCACTGCTGGCCAAAGCTGAGTCTGTCGGCAACACGAGTAGTGCCTCTGGGATAACATATTTACGGAGGGGGAAAAAAAGCTGTGCAACAGCAGCTGGGAGAGAGGAGTGAGAAAATGCAAGAGAAACAGCCCTGCAGACACACAGGTTGGTGAAGAAGGAGCAGGAGGAGATGCTCCAGGCGCCGGAGCAGAGATTCCCCTGCAGCCCATGGGGAAGACCATGGTGAGGCAGGCTGTCCC
>JAVJGG010000074.1:16958231-16999587 GCA_035590195.1 Aviceda cuculoides | reverse complement strand
ACCGCCCCGCGCTCCGCCGGCGGGGCGGGGGGGCGAAAAGTTTGGGTCTCCTTCATCACGCGTGGAGAAAGTACCTGCTTCTAGCGAGGGCTCGGCTGTCCCACCGCCCCTGCCTTCCCTCCTTCCTTCCTTCCTTCCTTCCTTCCTTCCTTCCTGCCCCAGGGAGGCGTTTCCCGGGGGTGGCTCCGGCCGGCGTGCGGGCGGGGGGCTGGCGGGGGAAGCGGGGCTGAGGCTGAAGCCCGGTCACTCGCAGCGGAGATGCGCTTCTGCCCGCCGCCGCCGCCTCTGTCCTGCCGGGCTCTTCCCAGGGTGAGTCGCAAGGCGGTAACTGCTGGGTTTTCCTTAGGCAAATGGCTCTGTCTTTTTCTAAGCTTGACCGCCTGTTCAGAGGGAAATTTGTTCTCCTGCTCCTCTCCCGAGCTAATTGCAGCTTTTTAAGTTTGTAAACATGCGCGCTTGTGCCAGGGTCTGTGCAGCGCGGATCTCTAGCTGCTGTAGACAGAAAATGATTTCACTAATAGAACGGCAAGAATAAAGGCTTCGGTCAGTTCTTTGATAAATTGTAAAGGACTCTAATTCCTGACTCTGCAGGGTGAATGCTTGATTTTTCAAAGAAGCACATGCGGCTTGCAGGTGTTGTAAAATAACGGAGAGCTCAAACGTCCACAGCCGTTTTCTTGTCACAGGGCTGCATGCGGTGGCTTATTAATTGACATAGATTCTGCTAACTTTCATTTGGTATCGTTCAGCAACGATATTAATTATTAACCTAACCTCAAAGATGGTAGCTGGAGGTGTGATTTTCCCACGGTCTTTGCAAAGATTAGTTCTGTCCCTGCTTTTGGTTTGGATTCATTTAATCTAAGTATCATCCAGTGAGCCATTCTCATCCAAGTAATTTTTACTTGGCAGATAAATCCTTTGGCATCAACGTGAGAAAGTCCAGCAGAGTCAGGCTCTTTTAATCACAGAACTCATGGAGATTTTGAGGAGTCTATAGCATTTCTGTCAGAGAAAGAGTAAGATTTATGCAGCTGTTACCATGTTCAGGGCTTCCTTTGCCATTTGTTTTCAGACCAGAAAAGCAAAATTATCTTGCTCTGGTTAACTTCTGTTTTGTTTGGGGGGGTGGTGGTGGCGGTGGTGTTTTTTTTAATAGTGAGACTAATGTACATCATGAGGAAATTTGAGACTGCTCCAGCAAACCCATTTCTTCATGGAATTGCCTAGTACGTGGTTGAACGCAAATACTAGCTTCAGTAAGATCGGGAAGGTTTGTCACTCTTAAAAAAAGCACAGTTGCCAAGGCGTTTCACTGTCTAGGGTATAATTTTATCTAAAAGGAACCTGGTTTTAATATGGTAGTTTCTCATAAGGTGTAAGACAAAGAGAATATATAATAACTCTCTTTAAAGCCAAACAATTTCCTATGCATAAAAACGTTGATCTCCATTCTCCTCCACTCTTCACTGGAGAAAATCTCTGGCTTTCATGGAAGTATAGTTCAGGAGCAGAATGCCCAGATGAGGTTTCTGTTGGAATGCTAAATGAATTTTAAAATAGTAAGTAATACCATAAAGTATATTTGCAACACTTGCTTTTCACGTAGTAGGAATTGAATGCTTGAAGCATGGGTGAATACTTCCAGGGAATATGAGTCTTATGGTCACAGATGTTCTATGTATTCTCAATTAGTCTACATTAAAACTGTATGTTCTTACTTAATGACAAAACCAACCTTATCAACTGAACTCATACTACTTGAACCAAAAAATAATTGGGCACTGACATCCATGAGAAACATGACTAGGTAACATATCTAGCTACTTGAAGATGACAGTGAATGTTAGCCATAATCCCCTTGTCATGTTTGTAAATAGAGGATCGCAGTTACTGGAGTTTAAGACTGAAGAAGGAGATAGGTCGGGCTAAGGATGTGGAGTTGCCTTCATTGAATTTTTGAAAAGGAAAAAAAAAAAAGGAAAAGAAAAGGAGAGAGATCAGATTAATGACCTGTGATAAATCCTGACTAGAACCGTTTGCATTAAAAAGGAAGTAGGTGATTGTGAACTTGCTTGTGAATGTTTTGTGAAGGGAAGGGGAAATTTGTCATCTTGTTTTGAAGAGACATACATAAATACACATGAAAGGAGTTTGCATGGTTTACAGCAGGGGAGACATAAAATGTTTTAGGATTAAATTGACCTGAGCTAATACATGCTTCGCATCCAACTTGTTTGCAAGAACACATTGTTATACTACCCAAACAAATGTTTTGTGTATAGTACCTGACTCCCATACACTATAGCAGAGTGCTGAAAACAAAACAACTGGGTAAATTCTGGAACATAACATTCAGCTCTATTAGACGCAGCATACGCTAGAGAAAAGTTGAACCGTACATACTAAAAGAAGTTTTCACTATCCTAATTTGATACAGATGCTGCAGTATTTTACCTCCTACTATTCATTTGCTGAGGAGGTAAATCTTTAGCCCTTATCCTTCCCAGTCTCATTCACCCAAGTAAGCTTTGCTCACCCAGCGCAGCCTTGCTTGCGTGAGTAATTTTCTGAGAGTAAAGGCAGTTGCTGAAATTTTACTCAAATAGGGACTTCTTTTTCATGTTTAGGCCCCAATCTGAAAATACTGTTTTCTATTAGGAATCAATACTTGGTGAGGACCTGAAGCTATGGTGCGAGTACATTCGCTCTGGATCGACCTTCAGCGTTAAGTCAGACCAAGGTCTGCGTGTTATGGAGCAAGTCACTTCTGACAAATTGTGACAGGCTTTGTCTTGACTGGGCAACAGAAAAATAAGAGGAATAAGCAACGCTTTTTACTGGTGACTGTTTGAGCATTTTATGCTCATTAATTCTGTGCATCAGCATTATTCTGAGGTGGGTGAGGCATACACAGAGATGGATACAGTCAGTGGTAACATGGAATCCAGCTGCTGATCAACAGCATACAGCAACCATGAACAGAGTTCAAAGGCAGAAACAAGCAGCTGGGGGGAAGCCTGGGCCTGAGCCTGACACCTTTCTGTAGGAATATTTTTATTTTTGTCCTGTCATACCAATTTTCTGAATGAGGAACAGCTTAGATGTGCATAGGCTCTGTGAAGGCAGAAGTGGACTTCCCCAGTTCAAGTGCAAACCTGGCAGACCGCAGTTTGCATGTCTTAGTTTTCTTAATGTGCTGTCTTGTGAGACAACTAAACCATTACCTATGGCCATGGAAACAACCGAATGTTCACATTTATACAGTGTTAAGGGATCTTTAATTGTCCATGGTGAATGATGCTTTGGTTTTGGGTCTTGATTGCAAGATGGCAGGTATGGCAGCACAGCTCCAAGGGGCTGCTTCAGGATTTAAAGGGAAGAGTGCCACCTACTGTGTTATAGTTATACATATTGCATGTCCCGCCTGTCTTCTGCGGGTCCCCAGGCTGCTCGTTTGCCTATCCTATTTTAGCAGCTGGAAGATGTGAAAGGATTCAAAATTAAATGTGGTGTGGAAACTGAGTGATTTAAAAAAAAAATAGAAGAAAAGAGGTATGCACCTACAACTTCAGAGTATTCTGGAAGTCTTAGGAGGGCTTCCTTAAAGACAGGCATAGAGGCATTTGCAGGTTTTGTCGCTTCAGACTTACAAGTGCTGCTAACAATTAGTAGTGGGGCCACTGGAAATAGGGAAGCGGATGAGAGATTTATGCCTCCCCCCATAAAATAATCATATTTTCAGCTTTCATGCACCAGATGAATATAAATGAGGCTGCCAGACTTATGCCTTCTGAAATCTAAAGTTTAGCTCCAGATATAGTTTAATAAAAAAAGGAAGTAGATACCAGTTTTTAAAGAAAACGGCTTTCCAAAAAGGAAGAGGAAAATGAGAAAAACCCAACATGAATTACACCGTAATTCGCTGCAAAACCTCTTGAAGTCTTTCCCAGTATAGAACTGTAGTTATTTATCAGCCGAAAGGAGGGGTATACTATGTTCTGCGTGAATACAGAGTCATTTTTGTATGAAAGGAATTTTTCCCCAGGCTCCAAAGTGTTTCTTTAGTGGCTGAAATAGAGAAGTAAAATGAAGTAGATAAACCAGCTATTAACAGAACTGCCAGTTGCTGTATCTCTAGAGTGAAGACATATGGTAATTCACTACATTCGGTGATGACCTTTCCTTTAAAAGTATTGTTAATAATAGGCATTTCTATATAGAGTATTTAGACTAGATACTTGAAATTCACATATCATGGACTACCCCATGCCATTTTGGGTTTTGGGGTTTTTTTTGATACTGACAAAACTGCTACTGAGGAACTTTGTACAGAAATACAGTTTTACAACATTCATGCAGTGCTGCAGTTAAAGTTTCTGGGGGCAGATGCACAACATTGCAGCATATCATGCGACACGGCAGCACGTGTGCTGTCCTGGGCATGGGAAGCCTTTGGCTCCTTCTACCTCACCCTCCCCAGGTAAAGCTGTGTTTTGACTGCAGGGTTATACCCTTTGTGTGATACAGGAAAAAAAAGCATTCCTGTGCTTTTATGATCTTTGTAGCCAGCTGCCTTTAGTGAAAACTTAATGTTTAAGAAAGTGGAAGGAAATAAGGAATATTTTTATTACACCCTTTCACCTTAGCCTGAGACCGTCTAGTGGATGAGGACTATAATAGTAGTATTTTTACTGGAGATAATAGCGGAATTTTGATTATGCGCTTCAGAAAAAAGGTATTCCTAACCCTCATCAATTTTGCAATGACCCTGACAGACTCACAGGGCTTCTAGTAATGAAAATGTGTAGAGTATATAACAGATATGGTCGGGTGTTCCAGTTCAGCGGGTGGAAAAAGTACTCTCTCATGCGAATCCCCAACACAATAGGAAAAACTGTGTCCAAATATATTCCTGACTGCAGCAAACATTATTTTTACTTTCTTATCTCCGTCTGCTCAGCTTCGCTCAGATGTTCTGTATATGGAGTATTCCTACGTATGACTTTGATAGTCAGATGGGAAATCTGCTATGTTGGTTCCTTCACCATTGTTCATGAACATTTATCCATTACTTGCACTCGAGGCAGCCATTCATTGAAATGTTAATGAGAATTTGAACAGTTTATAGTTCTATAGTATATTTCTTTTTTAGCAGAAAAAAAATTGCTGTTTTGTTGATGCCTTTCAAAATCTACTTTTTATTGGTAGATTGAGATGGATTCTATGCTAATTCCTCCTGCATTCCTGAATTATGGCCTAGCTAGGCACTGTCGCTGGGATCTTCATCTATTAATCATGGAAGCTGCTTGCTTATTCAGTTGCCATAGTTTCAGTGCCTCAGATAGTGTTGGGGTGCCTTGGGAAAGGCTTGAGATATACTCGGACTTGCAAGCCTTGCAGTTATTCTGGCAGTAGAAGAGCTCTGAAGGAAGAGAGAACAGCATCCAACATTATTCGGAGTTGGACTGAGGGAGGAAACTTCTGGATGTGTCTCTCTGGACCTTGTTATGTGAACGTCCAGCTGATATTTACTCCCAAGATTTGCTTTTTGTTTTGTCTTGTTGGTAAAACTGTACACTTCAGAGACTAATGGCTACCTTTATCCATTGCAAGGGCAAAAAAAGGCTTTTCATTAGTTCTGCTGATAAATGGTTGGGTAAATTAGGGCATTTAGGGTTTCCTAAGCAATCCAGGTAATTTGTTTTACATTCTCTTTTAACCCAGCTACATACAGCATGACATCATGTTTGAGACTGAGTTAATGTTTATTGTTACTTTAAATTTAATAAAACGACAGTAAGTACCCTTTTGTTAGCTGCAGAGCAGCTTGAATTACTAAGTAGAAAAGGGGAAGTAAACTTTTTTTCAGACAGAACTAGTGCTCTTTCAGCACTGTATTGGCATTGGCAGTATTTTTTTAATAAAGTTTCAATATCTGTTCACAAATTCAGCATTAAAACATGTACACTTTCAGAAATGCGGAGCTGTGAGTAGTCAGAAATAGCTTTTTTGACAAATGAGAATAATGGTAAAGTAGTAAATAGGTCTAACAGGAAAGTAGCTGGAAGACTAGTCAATGTCATGCTGGATATTAATTGTTTTGTCAGTTACGTGTAATACAAAATGATGCACAAACATCTTTCACTAAGCAAATCATGGTCTCCTTTTTCTTTTCCCATTGAGAAAAAATTTTCATTACTTCTGTGTGAGGAGTGTGCCTCACGTTTTAGTAGATACTTAAATCCCATTTCTCTTGCACTTTATGTTACAATGTCTCCAGAATTAAGTGATTTCCCTCCAGCTCTAATAAAGCAAATTGGTTCTTGCACAGATAAGCTTGATACATATCTTCTGTTCACAAAAAAAAAAAAAAAAAAAGCTTTGAATATTCACATCAAGCAAAGAATCATGCTAAAAGCTGTGCAGTTTAGATTAAAGAATTCAGTATATTTGGAACTAATCTGGAAAATAAGCCACTTTTTTACTCTCAGATGTTTAGCTTGCATTCAAAGATGAGTTTTAAAGCTTCAGCTTGGGACTTTACTGCCCAATTTTGTCAATTTTTCAAGTGAGATCAACAAGCAGATTGAGAACATGTGCCTGTTATTTGTAATCCACCCTCAGGAGTCCTACCAACTGAACAAATCGAAGTCCAAAAATTTCACATGAATTTTAAAGATGACAAAGCTTTGTTTGCTGGTAGATGCACAGTAAATTTGTATTTGTAGTTTTATACTCTCACATAGTATGGAAGTTTCTGTTTTATAGTCTGGATTTAGTGCACTCTGTTGTATATGCATATTTTACATAAAATTAATCCCAGCCTTTTTCCTGTTAAACACAAAATGTGCATGTATCTAGCAGGTTGACAGTCTGATAGAACAAAATAATATGCCCTGGTCATTTTGTAGTTCCCTTTTGAAGGGAGCTGCATAAAAAAATTGTTACAGTGGAAAAATATCTTACGTCAAAAGCTGTAGAGGTACAAATTCAGTTGTGTTTTTCTTTTCAGAATTTATTGTACTCCATTTAGTTTCAGGGTAGGTATAGAATTGCTCTGTATAGAAATCAATTTAAGCAGTTCTGTAAGGTATGTTTGTATGTTCTTTAACATTAATTAATTATTTTTATTGCTTATTATTTATTTTTTACCTCCAAGAAACAGAGAAGTGAGTGATAAGTGATTGTGTAGTCAGTGCAGAGG
The DNA here is from genome assembly GCA_035590195.1 of Aviceda cuculoides. Lineage (NCBI taxonomy): Eukaryota > Metazoa > Chordata > Aves > Accipitriformes > Accipitridae > Aviceda > Aviceda cuculoides. The sequence goes on along the minus strand of JAVJGG010000074.1, from coordinate 16,992,380 downwards.
CCCAGTCTTGTTGCTGTTGGAGAGTAAAGCAGAGTTTCTGCTGAACACCTTAGCAACAAGCCCTTACTCCATTTGTAGTTCAATACAGTTCTTTCGCTTTGTTTTGGTCGTAGAAGTTCCCCAAGCAGCTGAATTTTAGCATCAAATGTACTGATCTCATCAAGGAAAGAAAATAATAATCTCTGGGAAAGCAATTGTTGCATTTGTGTCTTTTTAGCAATGTTACGGAGTTTGCTTTGCAAATCTTGCACGTGTGGAATAGCATCTTGCTGCCTGAATATTCCTGGCAGGCTAAAGCTTGGCTTGGGCCGCAATGAGAGAGAGGAAGGGTGTCCTCCAGTTCATCCTCAGCGCTCCCCGGGGCCTGCAGCCGGTCCCTGGCTGTTCGGAGAGTACCCCCCTGCTCCGCTTGGTCCTTCGGAGCGAGTGGATGGCGAGGAGGGATGGGAAGGCGGCCGGAGCCCTGGCCCATGCGCAGTGCCTGGAAATGCTGCCGTTGCCGTCAGCACAGGCCGGGAGGATACTACTGCATCCTGTCCCAAAATGCCAGAGCGAGGAAAAAGATGGGATGGGATGGGATGCCTTTGTGCCACCTGGAGCTGCTTTTCTGCTGCTTGCTCTACACACAGGGTACAGCCCAGCGTCTGCCGCCTGATGGCAAAGTAGAGGTTGAGTCCCACGGGATTATCTTCCGTGACTAGTACTTCACACCATGAGCATGGCAAAATGCAGCCTGGTATTTGATTCAAAATGCCTTTTTTTATTATATAGAGAGGATCACACGCTGTTTAACTGCAATCTTGAACTTTGGGTCGTAGTCTTGATAGTACTGGCTTTTCATCATACGGGCTCTTCTAATGAAAGAAGAGCATCATACATTAAAATAAACTTCTGAATTTAGTTTTCCGTATGAACAGGATTTGGTACTATGTGTGTAAACTTGTAATAGTGTTCAACCCATTCCGCTTCTGAGTAATTTGTACTTATTAATTACAAATGCACAGCTTTTGCAATTAGAACTTACTGATCCTAACCATATTAATCAGAAATGACCACAGGTAAATTGATTTTTTTAATTTGCTGTAGTCTGTTATAGGAGTGTGATTATATAACATATTTTTTAAGTACTGTGTCCATGCAGTAAGACTTTCTTTTATAGAAATAACATTGTGCAGAATTTTTTTTCTTCTTGGAAAGCAATTAAAGAGGAGAATATTTTCAGGTTTTGTGGAGAAGTAAGAAGACAAACTTTTTCTAGTGATTCTTTGGGATGCTTTTTTTCTCAGCTGGTGAAATTATTCTTTAATTTGAATAGGAATTTGTTTTTCTTTAAAAAGAAATCAAGAACTGAATCCTTAAAGAGCTGCTGTGGGAAGAGGAAAGATTTTTGCATGAGCTATTGCACTTTTTCATTATTATCTGCAAGGTGTTTCCTTTTAATTCTGCTGTAGGGAAGTTCAGCATGTTCAGATACACTGATTAATTCCGTCACGAGACGCATATATTGTAGGGTGGTGTCGTCTTTTTTACTTTATCCTGTTCTAAGCAAAACACCTAGAGATAATGCCACAACACTTCCTTTCCCAACATTTAAAAAAAAAAAAAAAAAAAAAAAAATCCTTTTCGTGTTCAACAGCATGTATAGTCCAAAAGGCAAATTCAGCCAACCTGGAGCTAATAGCCTGAAGGTGTGAGATGAAGGCTGGTGACTGTGGCTGACTGTGAGAATAATGCAGTTTTGATTTGTCAGAACATTTTTCTTAGAGTACTACATACATGTGTTAAACTATCTCTCAGAGAAAAACTTAAAAAATAAAAGGCAAAGCGTGGAATAGAGTAAGTTCTCTGACACACAAATACTAATTCCTTTTCAGTGCACCCTTTACATTTTTGACCAGTTGTTTTTGTTTGTGTTCATCCATTTTTGTCATAAGCTCTCTTGTGTAGCTGAAAACCTAGAGGTACCATCATTTGCAAAAAAACCCAAATAGCACCCAACTCAAGTGTTGTTTATGTTGGCAGAGCCAATTCAGCCAGGCCCTTCCTGGTAACATGCTGGTGCAACTAAATGCTGGTGGTATGCTGCAGAAGGGTGGAAAATGTAGACTGTATAATGACTGCTAATGTCAGAGAAGGAGTCTGTAAGAATGCTTGCATTGATTTACCTTGAATAGCAAATCAGTTCTTCAGACTTCTTTCTTTTTTTCTTTTTTTTTTTTTTTTGCCATAAATGGTCAGTAATCTGTTTTCATTTGAAATAGATGAAAGAATTTGTTGTTGTCACAGTCAAAGAACTTGAAGAACTTTTCAAAACCTGGAGCACCTACACAGATGCTTACACCACTGTTTTTTTAGAAGGACTAATCCTGACCTCCTTCTTTGTGCCAGGCTCCCAAGATCCATATATCTGGATTCCCAGCTGTAAACCTTTATTTAAACAAGTTGCCTTAGCTTACATGAAGACGTAATCAGAAGCAATTATATCTCTCACATAGATAAGTGCAGAGGAGCTGGGCCGAGGCACAAAAATATGGGTTAGCAGGATCTAGCTTTTGATCTGTTAAACATCAAACAGAAAAAGGAGGGCACAGTTTTACTTCAGATTGCATGTCCGTATTTATTTCACCAGGTATGGGATTTGTCTAGAAAAGCTAACCTCCGACTTGTTCATGTTGGTCACATAAATCTTGTTGACTTCAGTAGGAGTTGTTAATTACCAAAATTTAAATTCTTTGGAGAAAATTAACTTATGAGCTTACCAAAACCATCAAGAAGGCATTGTACTGTAATGGCATCTGTACCTTGAATTGATATTTTAGCTTCAAAGAGTCTAGTACTGGAAATTTTTCAGCAGTAAACCAGCAGAGAATGTGTTAGTAGGGGGGCTGGAGTGCTACTTTGCAGCTATGCTGCCTACTTCTAGACAACCATCATATGACAGCCTACTCTAACAACTACCCTCATTTAAAAAAACAGGGTTGTGTAAGAACAAACACAACGCTTTTGCTGAAATACACTTATGGGGGGAGGGCCTTAAAGATTTCAAGGTATGGAATTTACTGAGAGAGAATCCATTGTATTTTCACTGGGTTGCATGTCAAAGCCTGGAAAGAGGCAAATAACTTTTCTTATCATTACGTAGTGGCCTTAGAAATTGCTACAGATTTTAAGAGAAAAAGGCCTTTCACTTTTTGACACAGTTTCTAAATGCAGGGGTACAGCTATAACTAATAGTATGCTGTCCAGAGAAACAGAAGAAGAGCTTGGTCACATATTTTTTATGCTGAAAGAAATGCTTCTTTCCGACAGCCTGTTCAACTGGGCTATTTACGTTATGAAAACCAACAGGAAAATGCACTGTACTTTTTCCATTGCATGTAGCCTGCCCTCTTGTGTTTCAAAATCTCAGTGCAGACGCTTCAGGGTAGTGAAAAACATGGAACAAAAACAAGGAATGATGGACACGAGCCATGCTCTTCAAAGGCACTGATTTTGTCTGTGTGTGTGAGTGTGTGTCGTCTTGCTGTTTGCAGTATAAGAAGCAGTGTAGTTTTCAGCTTTCTTAGACAGAGACAGAGACATTAGAAAGTGGGTTAGCCAAACTGATGTGCAGAAAGCTCTAGGAGTGAATTTGCAGTGATGGGTAAAGGCCATAATGCATATGATTAAAGTGAGACATGCTGCCTACACAAGGAACTGCTAACAAGATTCTTTCACAGCTTTCATGTCTCAGCTCTGCTTTTACAGAAAAAAATTCATGTTTAGTTTCAGTGGTTGCACGGTTTTGCTCACCCCTACAGGATAGATAAGACAATCAAACTATACAAGTGCAACCAGTTGAACACAAAATAATACAGCTTGCACTGAGCAGAAACAGTGGCTGTGCACATTAGCAAAACAGTGTCCAAGGTTAACATTCACTTGGTCTATCTTGAGCTCCTGTTATCTTACTGTTTAGTTCTTCAATAATCACAGGGAACTGAGGCTAAAAGCACAGATTAAGTTAAGACAAATTAGTTGAATTTTGAGAGAGAAGGGAAGATAGAGAGAGATTCCATGTCCTTTAAAAAATATTTTTTTTTTCCTCCTGTTCAAACAGAAGGGTAGAAATTGCTTCAAGCTATTAAATAGTTTCTGGCAATAGTTCTAGCACTTCCCCTTGCTTGTATGAAGTATATTTTCTGTAGCTCAAAAGAGTATTTAAATAGTCTTTTATGTTTAAAGAGCTTCCAGAATTTAGAATTATATAAAGTTTTTGCAAGATGCAGAAAAATAAACTGCAGCAGCTGTATGTTGTTCCAGTGTTTAGAAGAATAAAGAAATAGTAATTTAAGTAATTCTTTTTTTAAAAAGTGGCTTAGAAATCAGCTAGAAATGTGTTTGACCCACAAATCGAAGGCTGTTTTAATTTTCCAATCCATTTTTTTAACTTCTTGAGAAATAGTGGGCACTTGGATTTAGATTTTGCCTCAGATCAATCTCATGTGAACTCAGTGCTTATTTTGAACCATTTCATTTGTGCCTTGCTTGAGACACAGTATCTTTCAGCCTTCATTTCCTTAACAACAGTCATATTATGGATCCAGAACAGGTAAAATGCAGATTCTGGAAGTGGTGCTTTTAGCCATCCAAGAGTTACTTTTGCATTAAGGACTCAAGCCCAGGTGCTCAAGTCTTAACAAAAAGAACTTCCAGGTATTAGCATATTTTTGCTTTTTTTTTGCCAAGCAGCTGGCTTTGTGTGCAGAAGAAAGGTGATGTGGTCACAAAGAAAGCACTCAGTTCTTCAGTCTCATCTGATCAGGTCTCACTTAAAAAAAAAAAATAATGTGAATTGTGTGTGCTTAAATGTGTCATGGCTAAAATGTCTAGAGACTTAGAACAGAAACAACTCAAATGCATACAGAAATAAATCAGACATGCCAAAAGAATTATGAAAGATTCCAAGCTTTCTCTTCCTGGGTATGCCGTGAAGGTGATGCACTGGAAATGCGTTGGTGATGCAGGGAAATTCATCTGCAAATAAAGATGTTGCCTGATTGCTTCACTCGCACCTGTTAGGTGCTAGTAAACCAGACTTTTCAGATAAGGCATTTGTTTATTTAGATTTCTGCTTTGTGTGAGCTAGTAACTTCAGGTTTGGAGAAGTTAAGACTGGAATCTTCCAGTTCTTCTCAGTACAAACCACAGACTGTGTAGGCATCTGTCCCAAGCCCATCTCAGTACTCGCTAAGTAGCCTGGAAAATAAGGAGGTTGTACATTGGAGAGGGCATTGGATTTTCAGTGTGACTAACAAAAGGTGCAAAGAGATGGAGAATGTGTTGTAGCACCAAGTCATCTTGCCAAGAGTGCTGTCCCAGCAGCCCTGGCTCTGTAGACACACTGCCAGCCCCGGCTCAGGTCTCGCCAGTTCAGACAAGGAAAAGTGCTTTCTGCAACTCTCTGGGGAAACCAGTTAGGATGAAACAGAGGTGCCACCGAGTGACAAGGCAGCTCATACCAACTAGACTGATTATCTTCTAAGAAACAGGTGGGATACTCCATAAAATTGCACGCTCTTGTGATGGAACCTGTGATCTCCTAGGAACATATACAGTATTTCCACAGGCTTCAACAGGTGTGAAACAAGGGCACCGTCTGTGGCCACGGCTTTGGCTTAGAAAACACTAGGGCGCCTTAAAGTCACTGCTGTCGTTCTCTACTTTCAACTCCATTGCAACTTTATGTTATAGCGTGGGATATGAAAAGATTAAACTTTTTTGTGGACCCTGCAGCAAAAATCCTCACTTTTTATCAGTTTAAATGAAACCATCTTCTTGAACAGAGTACTTCATACCCAATAGATATTTTCAGCATTAACTCGGGCAAAAGATGGGAAGCTGTGTTGTCCTGCTGAAGGATACACTGGAGGAGAATAAGTAATAGAGAATTTATCTACTTCAATATTTGTGGTGTCTTTGAAGTGTTAATAATATTTGGAAAAGTTTGTATGTCAGGTTAATGCCTGTTCTGTGAGCTTGTGAGACAGTTTGCAAGAAAGCTATGAATAATTTGCAGATTTTTTTTTTCCCCCATAGCAAAGCCACTAAGATGGTCCAGGTTGACGTCACTTTATCTTGACTACATTCTTTTGACTGAAGCTTCACTCAAAATATTTTAATGAAGGGAAAGATGTTTTTGATAGGTGCTCCCCAGTTAATTAAGTTGAAGTTAAATTTATGGAAGCATATCAGTGGTTTCGGCATGTGTACTCTCTCAAAAACATTATCTTTGAAAAGATAACATCATGACTGAGTAAGTCAACAAGAAACCCATAAACCTTGAAATTATGAGTGAATACAGCTATGGTACCATAGTGCTTTTGCTGGATCCCAACTACCCCCACAAATGGTGGGACAAACACAGGTATGCAGAGTAACTTTTAAGGAAGAAATTGTTATAGGCAGCAAGAAAAGTAGCTGTAAGGTCAAGGCTGAGGGGTGGAAGCTTTGTAGAAACAGAGGGATTAAAGGAATAGCTGTAGGTTTATATCCATCCTGGTACAGAGGGATAGCCGAGGTGCCAAGGAGGGGAGAGCAGGATGAAATTGCTGTATTTCGCTGCTCGCTCTACCTTACAAACTGGCAGCATGCTGTGGGACGATTCCTTTCTGATGAGCTGTCATTGCCTAAGTATATAGGAAGCTTGGAGTGGAAAAAACAGATGGCACATGGGAGATGCAAGTGACATCGTTTGTCTCTCTGCCTGATTTCTTTACCCTTCATAGAGAATTTGGTAGGTGGGGGAGGAATAAAGCCCAGATAGGACTCTTCTCCGTCCCCACACCCTCCTCCTTGCCCTGGGAAATCTCACGAGACTCCTTCAACTTCTCTCACAAGCTATTGGTAGAGAAAAGAAGAAGGTTCTCCATCATTGCTGAGCATCTCGAATGATTGGCTTGGAAAGGTGTTTTTTCTGTAGGAAGAGAGATTGACACGTAGCAGTGCAGAGAGAAGAGGCACTGAAAAGAAGTACAATAAACAATTTTGTTGTAATAAATCTTGGGCAAAGAAGTGGAAGGAGGCTTTATAATATGTGCATTTTGAGGGAAGCTGCTAATGGGTTGTATGATCTCCTTGCTGCCAGGCCAACGGTTAGTTGACGTGCTTGCAGCCATGAGGGAAGAGCATTGGCACTACCCTTTGCAGCTGGCTGGTCAGCTGGCTGGAATAAGTTCATGGCTTTTGGCCAGTTTCCACTGAACTAGTAAAACTTCCTTTAAAAAAAATCCTTGCACCTGGCAGTGTTTAGGAAAATTGTGGGTAGCCTCAGCGGGGAAGCAAAAGCCTAGCTCAACACAGGAGATGAAATCCCGAAAAGTTAGATTTTGGTATATTATACCTTTTTAAAAAAGATGGCAGCCTATGTTTTTGAAGAGAGGGGTTTTGTGGGTGGGGAAGGGAAAGGGTGGCTCTGGAGTCAGGAGGCCCCCGGGTCTCTGCTGGACCCAAAACTCTTGCCGAGATGAGCAGGGCTTGCCTTTGTGCTGGCAACGAGTATAGGCTTGGTCTTTGTAGTAGGGGAAGAATAACATCGGCGCGAGGATCATCATTTTAAGGTGTGATTGTCATGCTGCAGCTGCAACTGCTGATGTGTCAGGAGGCGTGTGAAGTTCAAAGCCCCGTTTCCAGCTCCAGACCTGGATGTCCGCAGAGGAAAAACCTGCCGAGACGGCTGCTCCGGAGTGAGCCAGGAGTGCAGCACGCCAACTGGGTAGTACCAGGAGGCAGGGCAGTATGTGTGGGGGCTCTGCCTGCATTGTGACGAACGTGAGCAATCTGGTGTTTGTCACAGGTCTTAAAACTAAAACTGAGTGTAAATAAAGAACCCTGCTGCAAGCAAGCAGGATTTTTATAGCGGTTTCCAGGAATGAAATCAAACCTAAACTGCAAGGGAAGTATTCTCTGCCGTATTCAAAGTTTGTGTACAGAACTTTTCAAATAAATGCTCCGTAAAAATGATTTAATTCTGCTGTGATTATGAACTTTTGCAAACATGCTGTTTCACGTTACTCTCTTAAATAAATTTGATTAGTAACAGCTGTGACTCCTGAAGTCCCCCAAATTTTATTTTCTCAGTAGAAGAGAGTTGAAGAAATCCTCAAATTATTGTAAATGAAGATTTTGTTTGTATTTTAAGCTAAAATGTGCTTGACAACATCCCAGCAATAATTAGGTGGACACGCTGCTGCTTGGAGAGGCTGCAATGAACTGCCTTTAGTTCAGACAGTCTTTTCAGTTCCCGGAGCACTTTGTGAGTATTAGTTGCTGCATGCTGAACAAGTACTAAAATCTAAGTAAGTTATAAATGGTGCTTCTCAGTGACAGGCTGTTTGAACCCAGAAGCAGGCTGCTATGACTGCATTGTGAATTAACTCCCCCCCCAATCGTGCACAGGCTAGGCACAGGCACTCGCCCCCTCCCACACATACCTATACCGCATATCTTTTCTGGTGGTGGTGTTTGTTTACCACCCGTGTCAGTGTTTGTTGGAGGTGTGGTTCTCTGTGGGACAAGGCAGCATTCGGATGCTGAGGACGTGGGTTGTCTTTCCCCCCTGCTCGTCCCTCAGGCCAAATATATGCCCAGTTAACGGAGCAAGGATGTGCTCAGCCAGTTGTGCTCTGTGCTGTTGAATCCATTGTTCAGCTTCCCCCCAAAGATGCCGAATCTCACTTTTACAGCACAGTGTGCTGCAGAGTTTTGCCTTCATTAGAGGACAGAGCTCCCTGTCCCCAGTTCTGCCATCTACTGCTATTGCTGCCAGCGCTGGGCAGCTTTCTGTGTATGTGACTGCAACCTACTACTCTGCAATCCTTGATGTGGGTAAGGGCTGCAGGCATGCTCTCCTATACAGCTCTTCTGCTAATGAGCTTGTCTGCTAATTAAATAGAAAGACGAAGTTGGCAATGTCTTTGATATTTATTCTCAGTGTGGCCCTTTTGACTTGTTTAGAGTTTCAGGGTGGTCTTGAGGGAAGAGATTTGGTAAGCAATTGCTGAGTTTGTATTATGCTTTATCAACATTGAAATAAAGTCTGTAAAATATTGGTTTGTTCCTTCTAAGCCAGATAATGCAATATAATTTTAAAAAAGTAAAGCTTCACCGAGACCAAACTTACAATTTAGAAGTAAAAAAAGCCACATGGGAAAGGCCTTTTGTGAAATTTATTAACGTTTTTGTGTATGCCACACATGCTCAATGACATCTATGATGAATGACAGTCAGAGGTTAAATAGCATTTATTACACACTTTTGACCACCTTACTTGCACTTTGCTTCCTAATTCTCCCTCAAGATTACATTAACCATTTCAGCCTCCTTGAACAGCTTCAGGCAGCTGCCATTTCCTTAGAGGGAAAAAAAACTAACCCAGCCCAGGATAGGAAGGTTCGCCTTTTTACCCAGCAAATGAAGAGTGTCCTATCTAGACATACATTTTCCAAGGGTAAAACATATTTTTTTTCTGAGCTAGGAAATAGGTTTAAAGCTGAGATCTCTGATGTGGTAGGGTGAGAGGCAGATGGCTGGACCCCCAGGTGATTTGTATCTGCTTACTCACTGCTCCCTATCAAGCATCAGTGCTCTGCAGTATGCAGAGTGGGAGATTTCCGTACCTCCAAGGAGAAACACACTACTTGCCTTCTAGTTGCATGACTTACATGGGTATCAGAATGTAAAGCATTAATGCACCTAAAAAAACCTAGACTAGATCATTCCATGGTTTGTATTTCTTAGTTAATTACTGTTTTTTCCTTCCTCGCCCTCTCTGTCTACCTCTGTAGATAGATGCTAGGTAGCTAAAGCACCAAAGTTGGATATTCATAAAAATATGTGAAAAATGGTACAAAGCCATAAGACAGTTTAAATAGGTGAAATGCTACAAGCATTGAGGAATGCTTCTTCTGTTCATGGCTCTTCTCTGAAGGTTTGTTCATAATTGTTGCTAAAGATGGGATACCAGGGTAGGTGGACTTCTGGTTGTAATGGCCGGTATGTCCATTCCAATGTTCTGATGGTGTGGAGAGTTTCGGGCATCTGACTTGGTCTGCTGTTCAGCAAGAGGTTTGTATGCAGATTGAATGAAAAAAAATTAATGTTACTACTCCAGCTTTTTGCTGGGGTCAGGTCAACAAAATAATAAAGGAGAAATATGCCACCCTGGTGACACAGTAATTTTCACGGACTTTCCACACGGCAGAGTGATTCGTGACTTCCTACAGTTACTTCATAGTGCGAATTTCAAGCCCAAGAATTAAAGGACTGCAGATCTACTGGTATCAAGTAATACTTGACAGAGTACATCTCTTTGCAGCCTTTTGGCAATCCTGATAAGTCTTGTTGAGTGTGTGGCGACCATCAGGCTAGATGCTTATTTCAGTTGCAGTCATTAGATGGAAACAAGTGCTGCTTACATTTGTGTCTTCTGTATGAGAAAATTGTGAGCTCAGAAATTGGCATTAGGAACAGATTATATTAAGGCAGATTATGGAAGTCTGCAGACATTAAAATTTGTATTCAGGTGAAAGGTGTTGAAGGATAGATGTACGTTATATAGGATGATCTATCTATTTCTTGGTAGTTCATTAGTATTCAGTATGTATGAGAACTGATATAGACATTGTAAAGTACAATGGAAATATGGCTAAATAGTTTTTCTCTGTACAATTATGTAGAAGACCAATGTGAGTAAATCATCAGAGACCTATTTACAGGCTGTATATTTACAGGGAGAGTTGGACTGCAAGGGAAAGCACTGTAGGTAGAGTTATTTTCATTCTGATCCCTTAAGTGATCATGGGTTGGTGCTGACCACTAAATATATTGTCTAGTTTTTTCAAAACAGAAAAAAAACACCCTTCTTTTCTATGTAGGGACATGAAGAGGTGTAATATTAATTGCCTGCTCTGTATTTTTAGCGGAAATACTGAGGAGGTATCATTTTTATTATTTTGTTTAATAATGAAGATTAATGCTAAAGCGAATGTTTTACTGGAGATGCATTTGAAAATTTTCCCCCTCTTACACATAGAGAGATTTTAACGTTTTATTTTCTCCAGGGGTTTGCTCTTCCACTTCAGCTTCATTTGCTTTTGTGGAGGCTTAAGGGAGGTGTCATGACTTTCAGAACTGCTGAATATTCAAGACTTCTGGTGCAGCTGGTGGGGCTGGGAGGTGCAGCACACTTTCGGAGGGCAGGCCACAGACCTGCACTTTTCGCTTACAAGAATAGGCAGCACAGATCTTTCCTTTAACTGGATCCTGCAATTTCTGCTGATGCAAAATCCCCCTGGACCATTGGCATCAGGTAGAGCCAGCCCACCCGGTGCAGCTGCCCCAGGCCCTCAGCTGGCTCTGCTGGGTTGCGCTGAGCTCTGCCCAAGGCCAGAACAAGCTCAAGAACGTCTGCAAGAAGTGGTACTCGAAAAGCTTGTTTTTATCAGTGGTTTGAATTCCTTAACCTGCGTCTGACAAGTGGTGATAAAATATGTCACCAAGTCTTTCCTAACACTCATGGCAGAGTGCTGTTTTTCTGGAGTCTCTGGAAATAGGAAGAGACATACTGTTGCCAACCTCCACTGATCAGGTCTTCAAAATGATGAAATAGGGAAGCTTGCAATGGCTCCCAAGGTACCAAAGAGTTCTCTTAATCCTCAAAATTCATTTAATGTCGTGATTCCAGAAGCCAGAGCATCAAAGAAAATACCCAATGTTGTATAGCCTTGTGATAAAAATTGTAGGATTAGCAACACTAGCACACAGGAAAACTTTTCTTCAAACATATAAATACGCACTGCATTAGCTGGCAAGTGATTTTCTTGTGATTCTTAAGTTATCTTCAAAAAGATGTATGTTTTTGTCAGTTGCCACTTAACACAAAAGATGACTTGATGAATAAAGAAATAAAGAGTTTATAAACTTCCATGTTACTGTTCATTCATTGTCAGGTATGTCAGAGTAAACAAGGAGACACTGTGAGCAGAGAGCGTGTGAAACTAATGGTGTGCCTTCAGACCCCAGGCCTGTTTAGCGGTGTATTTCTTGCAGATCAGTTGTTGGATTTAAGTCATGTTTTAAACAGCTTTATTCATAGACTATGAGACTGGAAAGCAAGGTCAGTGTAGTGTCCATCCTGTAGTTATTAAAGTAGATGGTTGAGAAATGCAAGCAGACATCTGCGTCTGCTTTGCATATTTAAATGCAATATAAAGAAAAAGCATCTCAAGTTCTGTGGATCTTCTAGACAGCGGGTGTGTATTTCCGAGAGGAAACTAAGAATAACTTTAAAAATTCAGGAGTGCTAGGGCAGCACAAGAGGGAAATTGGGAAGAGTGTGACTCTTGGGAAATAGTTTTTTACGATTCGTGAATATGAAGAGCAGTGACATTGCAGTTTGATTCTTGAACTTTATAGAAGAAATTTAGGCTGTCATCAGCAATCAGACTATCACTGGGAAAAGAAATATCATCTGCAGTGAATCCTTTTTTAAAAAAAAAAAAAGAACAGTTTTCAGAACTTGTATCTGATTGTCAGTCCTGTTGTATTTGAAAGTAGGAACCAAAGCTACTGAATCAGGGCTGACCAAGAAAAAAAATATAAGAAGTGAAGGTCCCTCTGAATAGGCTGAGGGTAGTTCCACAGTCACCAGCACATCTAGCGATGACCCTATTAAAAATATCTGCTAAAGAGCTGGGAATTGGTCCAGTAAATTTGCTGGAAGTACATTCACTGTCTGGTGAATGGATTTTGCAGCAGCCGTGTGCCCTGTGCACCAGCTAGGTGCTCTTGTGGAGCAAGCTGACAAGGAACAGCATTTTTAACCCCCTGTACGTAGGCCCTGGCATGTAGAAACAGGAGTATTATTATCATGGCTCAGCGTGCCGAGGTGTGCGAATTGACGCTTAGTGTTTTTGTGCAGAAGCCCTTTGGCTTTGTCAGCAAAGGGCTCTGCCACGGCGAATAAACTCCCTTGTTTGAGGTAGGCTCACTGTTTTTTCACCTTATCAATATATAGAAGCTTGCACAAAGTAATACTTACTGTTCCTATGGAATATTCCAGGAAATGAGCTAATTTACTTGAGTATTTCTGTATAGAAAGTGAAAAGGAGTATAAAAGCTGTACACAGAATTATTTTCTGGTGATGTTCACAGATGAATCAGATAGGCTTATGGATGTTATGGATATTAAGATTTTGCACCTGCTTTCAAAAACAGGATATATCCTCCAGGTAAAGTAGATATGTTTAATCGATGCTAAGTGGTATCTCTCTTCCTTACAGAAAGACCAAATATTTGATAATTACTTGTCATGAAAAAATTCTTAATTCTTCAGTTCACGTGGAAACCATATTTGCAGCCAACCATTGTAGTATATGAACACTTTTGAAATAAAACTCAGTTAGTGGGAATGAATTTCTTATTGGAATTCACAGTGGTTAGAAGGTATTATTCAACCCAGTCTCACATAACTAATTTGCAGTTCTTTGAAAACCCTTGCTTTAGAGAAGTAACAATACTGTAAGTTTCAGGGTTTGAAAGGAGGAGGGGAAGCTATAGACCCTGACTGCAGACTCTGTAGAGGAAAGTTCCAGTAGCCTGTAATAGCTTGTAAGATCCCCAAGAGTGGCAGAAACCTGTGGGAATCCTACATGTGGCGTGATGAGCCTTTAGAGCAGCCCTCAGTTACAAAAACCTGGGCTGAGGATGTGCTGGGGAGAGGTGTGTGAAAAACGTTTTACAGCCAGGGGCCGGCCGTACTGTTCCTGGAATTTGGTAGGATGCAAAGATGCATTGTTCGTGGCTTTTTTCCCTTCTTTATTTCCCACACTGTGGTGTTTTGGGAACCAATAATTAAAGACACAACCTGGCAGCTCTGTGCCAACATCGGACAACTCCCTTTCTGAAAAAGCCATGTTGCAGCTCAGCTGCAGAGGTCTGTATCCAGTTTACCCTCCAGAGCCGGGATGACAGCACTGAGAGGATCTGAACCAAAAAAACTTCGCCCATGAGCTGGCCAAAAAAGAGCTGTTCAAGCTTGCAGTTCAAAAGCAGTGTCATGAAACAAGAGGGGGTAAGGAAATTTTTCTTAGCTTTGGGGGTTTTTTTTTCAACTTTTAATTTTGGAACATGTTTTTTATTTTTTTTATTCATTGCACATAAAACTTACTAAACTGCCAGACTTAATCTGAAAACTAAGGCATTTTTGCATGCCTTATGGAGTACGACACCTGCAGTCCACAGGACTGAATCCTCTGTTGATAGAGCTGGAGCCGTCTTTTACCAGGGTAAACAGAGACTCCAGACGTGGCTGGTTGGAAACGGTGGGAAGAGTTACCCCACATCAGGCAGCTGTTTGTACTAGCTTTATCCTTATCAGAGAATTCAACAACAGTTAGTTGAGAAAAGGTACTTTTGTTTTATTTGTTCAGTGAGCTCTTGTAGTTTATAGACGAAAAACATCTCAAAAAGCTTTTGTCTGAAAGGAGCAAGGAAAACAAACACCTTGTGTGTGCAGATGCCATATGGGTAGCTGGGAAGGAATTAGGGGAACTTGCAAACTGCTGCTGGCAGGATTGAGGTGGGAAGTGGGTTCGTGTGTGAAGGAACAGTCCGATGTGTGTCAAAGTCCTGCAGTCTTACTGCCTCAGCTAAATTTTTAAATAACAGGAACAAGGGAGGTGAAATATCCTGTACTCTTACTTGAAATGCCTTTGCTCCTTTCCTTATTTCCTGTAGTAATACACAGGATATCCAGCTGATTAGCCATAGCAGGCTATGTGATCTTCATAACATCTACAGGAACCTTCTAGGATGTAATCTCTTGCTGAACGTGCAGAATAAACTTTTAGAATTTACCAGCAATGCCAAATATTACTCTTATGTATAAGCGTTTTGGAGAAACTGAGTGCAGACAAGGATGACAAAGATCTGGTCAGCTAAGACAAAGTCTTACCATTTTTTTGCCAACCAAACTTTTTCAGGTCTCTTCTTTTCTCTGTGTCTTTTATCTTCTTATATCTTCTTTTCTGTATGTCACCATGTCCTTATTCTCCAGGACATAGGTAGGTTAAGACTCATTATCTGCAACTGTGTGTTAATTAAAGTTCATTGATCCCTGTATGAGTGATCTTACTCTGAAGGGACCCTACCTCAGCTTAACTCTGTGTGGTTTGGAAGATCAGTATGTTTTAAGAATTAACTTTGAATTCACATTTTTCTTCAATTGTCTTGACTTTCCTCAGGATCCCAGTATTGACAGGCTCCTAATCTTTACTGCAGTTCAACCAAATCCTTTCTTCCTCTGAAGGATTCGTATTTCAAGCCTTTCTCCTTTCTTCTCTGTAATTGCAGCTGCTTTTCTCTCTACATGTTGATTGCAGTGGTGCCTACTCCTGCGTATTCTTTTTTCTTTTGCTTGGTTTCTGACTCTTTACCTCTTGGATGTTTGCCCTTGTCTTCCAGTACGTGACAACATCTCAGGAGGTCTGATCTTCAGGCTCTTTGATGCATTGTACCATCAGTCTTTGAGGAAAACCTGAATCATCTGAGATTTAGGAGGTCTTTGAGAAGCAGGCAACTTTGTATTTGCTGATCCCAACATTATATTAATAAAAATACTTTCTCTGTAAATGGTGAGCCTGCCATAGAGATGAAGCATTATTTACATAAATGTGAAGAAAATGTGGATGGGGTTCAGGATTTGAGCTGGAGTTCCAGTTGCAGCTGGTTCTTAATTTTTCCCCAGACAAAAGCAACTATCGCTAACTCAATCAAAAGTTTAATATTGTATTGAAGGAAAATACTTGTGTTCATTTTTCTTTATCACCAAAAATATTTTGACCAATAAATAACCTGCTAACATGAACAGAATCATCACAAGCAGAGCTGTTTTGCTAGTTAAATTATTTTTAATAATGCATGTTCTTGCAGCCACAGAAAGTGGTAGCTATGGTGTGTGCTTGGAAATGAGTGTCAGAGGGACCAGTCACCTGCAGGACTGTCTACATGATTAGCTGCAAAACTTGTACCTTTTTAAGCTTTTGTTTAGGTTATTAACCTTTATGTACAAAATAGGCAGAAATATCCACCAACACATGTCCATCTTAAAAGAACGGTTGCTTTCCTGCTCTTCGTCTTCATAAAAAAAGGGTGCTTTCCTGTTGGCATCAGAGTGAGTGTGAGCCTCACAGCAAAACAGAGATACTTGCTCTCGTGAGGTCAGTGGAAAAACTCTCGCTAACTGTGATTTTGTTCCAGGTTCTTGCCAAACTGTTCTGAACACGTGTGGATTTATCTGGGGATGAAGCAGCTGGGGTGCCCTTCATTACTCGCTGTCAGAGTGGTCTGTGCTCTCAGCCCTTTGCACTGGTAGCAGCGAGAGCTGCCTCTGTGCAGATCCATCTCTTCTCGGATGAGGCAGCTCTCTCTGCTGTACTGAAAAGCTGGAATTCAGAAGTACTGGTGCACACGTCGGGGGGTGCGGTGCCTAGGAGGGGTGTATATATACTGCTTTCTGGTTTGGAAAGCCTGTAGCAGTGTAAGTGTTCTTTTATTAACTCCGGTGTGTACATAGCTTGCAGTTTGTACTGTTGATTTTAATGATGAACAAAGGTGAAGGTAGAGTTGGAGGTAATCCTTCGATTGAAAATAAGTTCTCGAAAGGGAAAGAGAAATGGAGGATAAGAAAAACGGGAAAAGTCAGATCATCTTTCATGCCCCAGGTTCAGCTTGCAAGTAGATCCCAGAAGCAGTCCAGCTGAAATCACTAGTGACGGGGGTTGTTTCAGTACATTAGCAAGGAGTGTATCCGAGATACAGTTGCTCAGGTCTGGCCAGAAAAAAATAACAAGCACATCCTCTGGTACTCTTTAAAGTTGCGCCAGTTGCAGCTGGCCCTTATTCAAACATGTCATCACCTTCACTGCCTTCGAAAGAACATTTTGCTAAAAGGTGAAGGCATATGCTTTTCCCCTTGTTTCATCTGCACAACTTTTTATAATCTTCAGGTAAATAAAAATGCCACTTAGGCTCAAACAGGTCTCTAGTCACAGTGCTGGGATTTACTGAAACTCACATTTATTAGCCTGTTTTAACATGTTGATTATTCATCACAAGCAAAGTCAACAAATGTGAGTGCAGAAAGTCTTGAGAAGGCAGCCTTGTAACTAGATAACTGAACTTTTTAAGAAGCAAAGAATGAGGTTCAAAAACTCAGGAAAAAAAGCAAAATTAAGGTATGCTGAAAGTTCCTTGACATGGAAAATGCCATGATCTTCACATGTGTGATTCTTGGGAAAAAAAAAAAAATTATTCATACTTGAACTTACGTGTTCTTCTTAGTCATTTGTAAACCAGGCTTTCATTAGGCAAAGAGAAAAATAGCAAATAAGTTGGAGCATGAGTGCGATAGACACTGTGCATTATATTTATTATTTATTATTTCAGAGGGGAAGGCCCCAAAGCTGGCTTAGCAAAACACCATGTTACTAAGCATTGCAAAGCCTAAAAATGTACACTTTCTAATGAGAACCATGGAGATTAGCTGTCCACTGAATTCTAGTAAAAAGCATGTTGTAGTTCATTTCGCTCTCAGGGAAGAGGAAGTCAGGAACTATACCACCAAGCCAATACCATTGTTGAGTATGAATCAACCTGGTGGCACTTAGGTAAGAATCTTTAATTTCGGTTGGAACCTAATGTGGAATTTTCCTGCAGAGCAGAATTTAAACAGCTTGAGTTCATGCACAGTTTTCACTACTGCTAGTGTGGTATTGTTTGCTGGGATTAGCGGCATGCGTATTTTTTCGTAAAATGAAGCTTAAAGTACTTCGGTTTTTTCTGCCCAAAGGAGCACCATATTGGTGAACAAGTATCCGTGAGGGCCGAGGTTGTCCTTAGAGCCTCTGAGCCTTCAGAAGTGCTTTCTGCAGTCCACCAGTGTAGGGTCTGCTGGGCATTTTTGAATGCTTTTTTTTTGTGATTGAAGGGATTTTATGAAATCTGGCAGAGTGAAATAACTCACTGAAATAAGAGAACACTAATTTAGTAATGGGGGTTACAGAAAGCAAAACACATGTGAACAAGGGCATGATAGAGCTATGCAGGAGAATTCCTGTGTGGATAAATCAATCTTCTTTAAGGCTTACAGAACTTGGAGCTTCTTCTGTCCTAGATATCCAGCCACGTGTAAGATAGCAGTAAGTGTGCTAGAATTACTACGGTGTTTGAACCTGCAATGGCAATAGTGTGTTAAGTACTGGCACACAAAAGTTGTGTAGGTGGGCTATCGTCATCAGTATATAATCATTAACACTTTCCTGCGTCCACGGCAATCTCCTTTTTAGCAGTTACTTCAACTATATTTTTAGTATGCCGTCTTGTATGATTTATTTATTCCAACATCATGGCTTTCAAATGAAATCTCTCCGCAGCTGTTCTTTTTCTTCTCAAAATGGACACCTTGTTTTTATAAGACTGATAGATGGAAAGACTGCATTGCCTAGTTTCACTTCCAACAAGTTCAGGATTTTTAGACTAAGCTAATTCCACCTAAGTAGTAATTTGCTTCAGCAAGGCCAGCATGTAATTCAAGCTTTCCTTTACTGCTGGGGTTTTTCTCACTGCACCCTGCATCTGCCCCCCACCCCCAAATCTGTGCAAGTGTTCACAGGGATATTCAGCTTTCAGCCCTTATGGCACAAAACCAGTTGTTGACCTTCAAACACTTTGTCATCTTTCAGAGAGCTCTATAAAGAGCTTTTGCAGCAAGGATGAGAGAACTGAATTTTTATGTTACTGTCGGTATAACATGTTTTAATTCCATAGTTTCCACTAGAAACTCTGACTCAACTTTGCTAGTGGAAACTCATTTGCAGAGTTTTTGGCCTCGATTTAGAGACAGAGCAATAAACTGTAGCCCAAGGGCTAAGAGAGATTAAAATTAAGCAGGGAAAAGGGAGAACTGTGCCAACTAGGAAAAGGGGGAATTTCCAGGGAACAATAACATTACCATACACTTGCTTAGCATCCTTTATTTGATTATCTTGAAGCACATTACGAGAAGTAATGGAGCCTCATAACTTCCTTGTGAGGCAGGTACTGCATTACGATACTGATTTGCAGGTGAATAAACAAAGGCCCTGTGCAATACTGGGACTCTCAGCAAAGTCGTAATTATTCTCAGGAGAAGATTGGGAAGGGGTGGCAAAGACAAGCTAATGTACTGTGGACTGATACCTACTGGTGGACCACCCATGCAGTGCTGAGTCTTAATTCAGCATGGGTGCCTGGCATCCCTCTCCTTGAGAAAATTGGCTTTGAATCTGAAAAGGAGGACGTTAAAGAACTCCCTCAAAAAAGAACAAGTTTGGAGACCTGGTATATCAGTTGGCTGCTAGCTTGACACTTTGAACAGCCACTGCAGTTCTGCTCTGCCTGTCTCTCCTGATACTTCATTTTGTTTCTCTTCTTGTTCTTCCAGTGCAATTCAAATGAATTAGTGGCTTAACTGTCTCTGCTAACACAGGGTTCAACTCAGCAGTCTAAAGGGAATTTCCCATCTTTCATTTATTTGGCTATGATTTATTCCTTTGGGAGAAAAGATTGGGAACTGGGAAGAATCATACATTTCCCAACCTTTAAAAAATAAACTGCAAGACCACCAATAGTTGACGGCTTTATATCCCCTACTGGGGAGCGTAACTAGTGAGGGGAAAGTGCTCCACTTATACCTCATCATGAAGAGCAGGCTTGAGTTACACTGTGACTAAGTGCTTGATCCTGCATGCCAAAATACATACCTTCTAATTGACATGAAAGCAGCTTCTGGCTTGGTATTTAGGATGTAACAGAGCTCCTAGCACAGGCTTGGTTTCCAGAATGAAGCACATCTTTTTCTACCATGCGTGTTAATGCATTGTCCTTCTTCCTTCTCCTAATAGCCCGTGAGATTTGAACTTGGAGTCAGCAAAGTAGGGGCTTTGTGAAGCACAAAAGAACACCAGGTTTTTATCACACCATGCCTGTATAAAGAGCTGTTCAGCCATTCAGTTGCAGCTTGTATTGTGCAGCTGTTACTCTGCTGCTGAGAATATCTTGCTGTCGACACTGAAGTAGTACCTGCAGAAAACACTGGCACACTGAGCTTTGCAGGAGGAGCTGGGCTTGGGGATTTGCCAGATCCCTGCATGGAGAGCTGAGGTATTTTCTCCCCCTGCGCTTTTCCCATTCTAAAAGCCTTGTAAATAAGTAACAAATTTTTGTCCACCCGCCAGCATCTGTTCCGGGATTTTTGCACAATGATGTCTTCCCGATGTGATGAAGGTCCATGTTTCTCATCTTCAGCCTCTCCAGAGCTGACAGTGGGGCTGTGGTGGGCGATGGCAGCACTGTGCCGCATGGGTCCCTGGTGGGGGCAATGCCGCTTTCTCTCACAACAGCCCTTTCTTTGCGCTGAACTGATGGTCAGTATCTGGTCAGCCTCATCTATTTAAAGTCAGCCAAGCAGGGATCCCAGTGCTGGTGGAGAGGGTGCTTTGTTTGCTTATGAGATAACAGGAAATTCAGCTGTTTCCAATTAAGCACAAACAACTGTTTGAGGACAGGGTGAAGGAAGTGTCTGAAATCCACAGAAGGGAGAGGGTCAGAGATAAGCTCAGCCTCATTCAGTCTGCAGGGCTAAATTTGGCTCTGTGCAACCGGGGGTACAATTCCCACTGTAGTTCAGGGCTGAAATTCTTCTGAGCAATTAATGCAAACAGCTATATTTTTAGCCTGGCATCCTAAAGAAACAAGACTTGTGTGATCGTATTGTCTGTGTACACGCAGTTGTCAGCTCCCAGTAACTTGTGTTTTTGGGTTGACTTAGCCCAGGCTGCAAAGTAGTGGTTTTCCAAGGTCCCTCCTGAAACCAGGAAATCAGGTGGAAGAGGGTGGCTTCAGAGGGGCAAAGGGCATGTGGGGAACTCTGTCCTTTTAAAGACATCAACATCAGGACACAAATTCCTAACAACCAGGCTTCACTGGTTCCAGTGCTTGTTTAGTAGTAACGTTTCCATATAAATAAACGGAACGTTCCTGCTGTAGGGTTGTGTGAGGCTGAATTTGGTATGTTGCATTTCACAGTGCCCGACACATCCTATAACATAAACTAGCAGACTAGCTAGTGCAGAATATTAATTTTGTAAGGTCTAACTTGCTGGCTACACTCCCATTTACTTTATTAAATTAAATGGCAGTTTTGTCTGCCTGCGTTTTTCAGGATCCAGACCCACAGTTTGCATATTTTTAGCAGTTTGAAAGTGTAACAGTGCATTGCTCCTGATCTTTGCCGTATGGGATACTAACCTTGTGCGAGAGATGTAACCCCATTAAAATAAGACAGTATTAGGAGAAAAATGCATGGAAAAACAGCATGGACATCAATGAATGACTGTATGCAAGCAACAACAATGTGTTGGATAACAGCATGGCAGGCTGGTAAGTGATATACCAGTGTCAACTATCTATTGTATGTACTCAGGACTTAAATGTTTTCATCCTAAATATTTGTGCTTTGTTTGTTGCTTTTTCATTTTTTTCCTTGTTTTTGTGAGGAAGAATGCTGAGGGCACATCATCTGTATTTCTGACTGGATCTTTTAAATCCAGCAGGAATCTTTCCACTGGCTCTACTGAGAGCTAAACTGATCCCTCATTTTAAAAATTAACCTCGTCTTTCTTTCACTTTGGAGTGGCGTAGAAAACATTTAGAACCCTTGAAAGTACAATTTCAGCCTGTAAAATGGAGCATTGTAGATCCCCTTCTCGTGTGGAATTGATTTGATGTCTGGGAATGTCAAATTCCAGTCTGATACAAATTGCAACAGCTGAGTTACAATTTTTAAATCAACCCTGAAGAGGAGGGATTTATAATGGTTTCATGGGAAGGATGTTTATCTTTGCAGCTGTATGAAAATAGAGGTCTGTTCCATTTAGATTTATCTACTCAACTCCCATGAGGCAAGTAAGGTACGAGTTGTGTTAGGCTTTCTGTATATATCCTTGCTCCCTCTCATTTCTTGCAGGTTCCCTTCCCATTGCCTGTGCTTCTTCCCCAACTCTGTCGTTCCCATCTTGCTCTTCTTCCAACCCACCTTGCAGTGTAGAAGTCTTTTCCTGCCTTGTGGGCCATTTGTCAGTCCTCTCCGATGCAGGTGCTGACTGAGGTGTACGGTAGTGCTCTGCAGGAGAACATTTTCCTGTGCTTTTATAACAAGTCCGTGTGCTGCAGGCAACAGACACAATTACTATATAAATCAAGGCACACATGGATACACACAGGGAGCTGGGCCCAGACTCCAAATCCTTCATCTCTGAAACGTAAAGACAATTGTCATGCACAGGCAAAATTCCCTTTGCTCAGTAAGTCTCCAGGTTTTTTCAGTTTGGATCTCACAAGAGTGATACTGTTGTTTGGTGGACCACCTGCCTTCCCACCCATGATCTGAAAGCTACTTTCCCTTTCATTTATGATTAGAATGCATCTCTCAGACAACTACAGTGATTGCTGGCATGTAAGAGTTCATTTAAGAAAGTATTTAATGTATTTTAATGTATTTAGATGGCTTGTGACCAGACAGGTACTGACAGAAGTGGTGGGGAATTGTCTTTTCATCCAGTAGTGACCCACGGGACACAAGCTGTGAACCCGTGTTTGTATTCAGCCATAGTATTGGGACCTACAGTCTTCCTGTGAGCCAGCTGCTGAGAGGGCAGCATCACTGCCTCCTTTAATACGCAGAAGACTTCCTTGTGTCCTTCCCTCTCCTTGAATTATTTCTGTAAGATTAAGAAGTTGACAGCTTAGTAAAGGAACAAAATAACACACACCCATGAGACCCAATTTCCAAGCACAGACTCCAAATGAAAATGAGTGTGATACACAACAGTAGCTGTAACAATGTGTTTTCTTACTCTTTCAGTTCCTTCCATCCAGCTGATGTCCTTCTCTTATTCCATTTTCTTAGGGATCTCCTCTGAATCTTTTACCTTTCTTCTCCCTTTGCCCGTAATTGCCTTCCTTCACTTCTGAAGATTCCTTTACACATATCTGCACCTGTCCTCCTGCCTCACAGTCTTTTTACAGCTATATTAATTTTGAAATGTCCTTTTCATCTTTGTATTTTTCACTCCATCTGCCACTCACCGATATTTCTCTCCCTCCATGCCCAGATGCCATGACAGCTCTACCTCCCTAGCCTGCTTCACCTGTTTGAAACTCCAGCTTCCCAGTTTTCAGTCTTTGTTCTGTGCTTCCCAGTGCCTGTACTCAGGTCTGCTCCCTGTTTTTTTTCCACTTTAGCCTTGCTCTTCTCCATTTCTTTTCCAGGTTCTTCCATCCACTGTGTGTAAATGTAAGTGTACCTTCAGCCTCTTCTGTTCTTTAGTGTGGGAAATCTTTGTAGGAATCTGAGAGCAGGATTTCATCCCAAGCATAAAATACATTTTGGAGGTTATGGTGATTCATGTCTCCTTCTCACATTAGGCCCACTCCTAGTATTTAGCTAGGAGTCCTAACAAATCCATGGCTGGACTTTGTTCTTCCGTCAATGGACATGACTGGATCAGTATTGCCTTGAAAGCATCACAGTATGAGAACAGGTTAAGACAGCAACCACACAGCAGTGAGGTGTGGAGAGGTGCAGCCAGCATCAGCACTAAGGGTCATTGGAACTTGAAACACTGCGTCATCACATATGCTCAGGTATATTCATGCCTCCTCTGTGCCGCTTTTCACAGTAGCTTCCACAAGGCCTAAAACATAGTCCATGTAGGAGCACTACTTGAATTTTATTTCTCACTGTACCTACTACTTGATACTATACTGGCTTGTACAAAAAGCCTTAATACCTGCTTCTGCAACTGCTCCCCATAGTGAAGTCAATGGGACTGCTACATGCAGAATGAATGCCAAACTCCACTACTTTAGAGTATAAAAGCTTCCCAGGAGTAGGGAGTGCATCTCTCCGTGTCTGTACAGTGCCGAGCACACAGCTGGTGCTCAATAAATAATGTATGTATAGGCTTGGTAAGGAGTGACTATTCATCTAGTGCAGCTGAGGTGAAACATCTTTTTGTAATAAGAGGCAATGCATTATCACTTTTACTGGTCTGTTTTATAATTTAGGCTTTAAATGATGAAAGTATATTAGCCAGCTAGTTCAGGGGGAGCTCTTTTACACCGCCTTCACACAACATGTCCCATGTTTCAAAAGACAGGAAGGATAGCTAGTTCTCTACAGCCGAATGCATAGTGATTAAACTGTCTGGGCACCAGCAGTAGGCAGCCATTGAACAGATCATTATTAAGATGACTATAATTACAGAGTCAAAGCAGCCCCTTGCAGCGCACTGGTAATCTGCTCTGAAAACTGGGGGTACAAAGGCATATCTCCTTTGTAAGTTGAGGCCCAAGCTGCGCAACGTAGCTGCAGATTTTTATGTTATGTCAGTCATGTCTTAAGCTGTTAACTGCTCCTGTCTGCTGTTTGGAAGCTGTCCTGTTTTCCTGGCCAGGGGGATCTCAGATGATAGAAATAAGTGCTGAGTAAAGGGCTGTTTAAAAAAGAAAGTATAGCTATGACACCTCCACAAGAGCTCTCATGGTATTGCTTTAGTCATTAGCTGAGTGGATACTTGAGCTTAATCAGTATCAAAGGGATGTACACAAAGTCATCTATTTCATTAAGCTAATTTACATGACTCGGCTTACCAAGAATCAAATTTTCATGTATTGTCCACCTTGCTGTCAGCAAAATAAGGGGAGGGGGAGGAGTAAATGGTAAGCAATGCAAGACTGAGATGTGGTGGTGTCTGTTGCTTTTTTCAGAGATACTTCCTAGTCTCTCAGAAGCCTTCATTGCTTTTGGATACCAAAGATACAGACTAGTAGGCTTTATAAAGTTTATTTTTAGTAACTTCTACTTAAAAATGAAACTTGCAGAGCTTTATTAAGTGCAAGATCTTCAAAGCAGTGCTTAGTTAGGCTTTTAGCCGCTGCTGTGGTTGAAGAGGAAGGTAAGTGTTGGTTTGGGAGGATTAGAATAGTTAGTTAAAATAGACCTTTAGCCTCCTCTGGTCCCTGAGAGACATCAGTGAAGTGTTTTGTGTGTAGCTTCACACAACATTGCAGTCACAAGGGAATTGCTGCTGCTGTTTATATCGTACCAGATCTGGCTGTGGCTTTAACAGAAAGCTGCAATGTGCTGAGATGGCTGTTGTTCTTCTGTTTTGTCCCTGGTGCTCGTGGCACTGTCATCCTTCAGTACTGAATTTTTGCCTGTCTGTCTGTCTGTCTTTGAAAAAGAAAGGTAATATTTAAAATCTTCCTTTTCATTACCGCTAGAATAGAAACTTAATGACTGTTGAGTGAAACCATATTCTTTTAGTTCTATCATCTAGTAACTGTTTGCATGTTAAACCTTGAATTTGTTCAAGACATTGTGATTGAGGTTTGCTTTTGTTTGTTGTAATAATTAGATTATTCTGGTTAGGCCCAGCTGTTGGAGTCTAATAATTAAATGTAATTTAATTTGATTGATTAGACAGAATGAATGAAAACTTTTATAAGACAAATGAAAAAATGTGAGGCATCATTTCTCATGTTATTGCACCAAGACCGAGTGATGAATTCTGCAATCCATTCCCAGACCCTGCCCAGGGTTTTTCAAACATTAGTGTTTCTAAAGTCTGCTGTTTAGGAAAAAGATTTGATAACAACTCTTTTATTATTTGAATAACTTTGATGGGTATAGCTAGGAAAAAATGGATCTCTGACTGACCACTTGGTAATGATGGAAAAACTAAACAAATGCATGCTTATGAGTTGAGTATTTACAGTGAGATGAATTGTCATGTTTGTGCTCCTTGAACTCCTAAACTGTGCTCTGAAGCCATGTCCTTGCTGAAGCAAAAACTGCAAGCAATAACTCATCTATCTTGGGGAATGCATCCCATGTGTGTGCATGTGTGCATGATTCAATCGTTAAGGACTTGGTGCTGGACTGGAGGTCAGCAATTGAATGCATTTGTTCAAGCCCAAAACATTGATCTGAGCAGTTTGGGATGTTGGAAGTCAGTTATTATGGACGCTGTTACACTGTTGAAATGCTGTCAATATTTTTACAGTTTAGTAACTGAAATGTTTGCTTAGAGAAAGAACAGAGACAAAGAAGACTTGTATATTTGAATCAAGAGAACTGCAGGTAGGAACAGCTTTTCTTGTACCTGTAAAAATTAAAAAACTCTCCTTTATCTGCATATGTATGTGGATTGTAAACTTTTCAGCACAAGGCCTAACATTCTTGGGGTAAAATACAAGGTTAGGAAAAAATAACCAAAAGGAGCTCCAGTGCAGTAATATCTTCTGCCAGTGAAGATACTTTTTTTCTTTCTGTTGGTGGCATTACTTTAATCCCAAGCGGTAGTTTGCCATGTGGGTTGTAGCCCAACCTTTATTATTGCACCAGTGACAGACACAAAGTAGGTTACAGTCTTCTAGTTTGTAGCTGGGTCCAGCCAGCAATAGAAGTGATAGTGTGGACAGAGCTGTGTAGTGCACTACTTTGTTCAGCTGATGCAGGACATTGGTTGACTGTAGATGATGTGCAGTTGGTTTGTGACAAAGCAGCAATCAGTAATCAAATTGCTATTGTAGGAAGTCATCAATTCATCTATTGTATAGATTTGCAGAGTCAAAGAGAAAAGGATATAGGAAGAAGGAAAGGTGGAAGACTGCTTGCTGCTGAATAGGCTCAAAGGAGAGGTTTCTTATCCTTGCATTCAAAACTGTGCTACCTCTAAAGTCATATCTGGTTTTGCTGATTAGAGCTGCTTTGTTTCAGGCCTGTCATAAAAGAGAGCATTCCTTTGCATTTACATTAGAAATATCTTGAAAGTGGCATATTGGAAATGAAAGTTTTTTATGGAGTTTGCGTGTGTTGGTTCATGCAGTACCGTTAACCCTACTTGAGAGAGATCTAGGCAGGAGGACCCTATGGAGGATGCGTGGCTTAGCATTTTTGTCCTGGTGTATTTGACCTTGCGTATTTCTAAGCATGCATAGCAAGAGAAGAGACTGAAGTGGAAGTCGTGCTGAAAAGATTTCTGTCCTCATTTGTGTTTCCAGTCAGGCAATATTCTTCTGGATGACTGTGTCTAGCCCCAGGGGAACACACAGCAGGGTGACGTGCTTCATTCCTGGCAGAGGGAAATGGTTATCTTTGGCGGGTCAAGGGAAAGGAGAGTGCCTAGCTCTATTGACTGAGAAGGAGCATGGCAGTTGATCTGTCTCCATGACAGAAAAAGAAGGAACATGCCTGGTGATCTCCAGGAGGAAGCAGCTTGCTCTCCATCTTCTTCATTGTCCAATCCCTGGAAGAAAGGTACCACATCTCTCTGTCCTGATTTCTTCATGTAACACCTGCCTTCAGAGCTTGCCAGCATTCAGCTAAGAGAAATAATGTCACAAGTCAGCTTTATTAAAATGTACATTAAGAGGTATATTCCAAGTTTAGTCATGCTTTGATCATCAAGAGCTGTTTTTTTATTTATGTGAAGCACTAGCTATCTTCTCAAAGCTGTCCAAAAAAGAGGGACGATACCATCTGTCCCCACAAGCTTGAAGCAAAAATAACATTCTCAGCTTTTGGGGAACGTAAGGGTGTGTGTGATCTGTTCTGGTGTAAGGAAAGCCAAATCTGTTCTTGTGTGAGGAAAGCCAAGTCCTTTTACGAGAGAGAGATGCTGTATGTAAGTGCAGGGAGGGGAAAGGATTGTGGGGAGCTCCTTAGGATTCAGAAGGGAAGCGTGCAAGTATTTCTCACAGCCTGTACCAGGGAGTCATTGGAGTTTTCAGTCTCATAAACCAATTCCGTTCTTTATAACAGCACTTTATTGTAGAGCATTGCCAGTTTGCAACTTCGTCTTGCTAGTCATAGGTTTGTGTTGCCCTTCCTGGCTGCATGCCCCTCATGCAGACTCTGTGCAGATTGTTTCTTCCTGTCTGGGGCACTAATATTTCTAGGACACCAGGGAAGAAAATTATGGTAATTTGCTGAGGGGAAAAAAATTGGTTTCTAGCTCTAAATTAAGGAGGGGAGTTGTGGTAGGCACCAGTGTTCAATAAGGTAATAGTAAATTATCAGTGAATTTCCACCTTTTTCCCCCTGTTTTTTAAAATATGTGAGAACATACTCAATATTCCAATACTATTTCTTTTTAATAAAGTTGTTCTTCAGCATGTTCTGAGCATGCCATTTGTTCTGTGGCTGAACATGTTTCTGACTCCACATGCAGTAAGCATAGCTTACTGGTAAGTGAACTAAATAAAGGTCTTTCTCCTTTCTGGAAGTTTTATGAGAGCATGAAGTTGTTCTGCGCTGTTCGTCCCACTGAGGTACGTCTATGGCTGGTGTCTAGAAAAAGCTATTGCTGACAACCCTGAGGTAAAGTGGATGACAGGTAACAGGGTCCCTCAGAGCTTCCAGAAAAGATTTGGTAGGTTAGGTGCTTTCTTTCAAAGTTTCATTTTTCCATCAGAAGAGGGGAACTGCCTGAAGGGATGTCCTTCAGATCTCTTTGTTGCTGCAAGTCATTGGGAGAAGACTTCTTCCAAAAAGCTTTTTTATTGAGCCATCACAG
Organism: Aviceda cuculoides; assembly: GCA_035590195.1. Taxonomy (NCBI): domain Eukaryota; kingdom Metazoa; phylum Chordata; class Aves; order Accipitriformes; family Accipitridae; genus Aviceda; species Aviceda cuculoides. The sequence continues at coordinate 16,963,662 of JAVJGG010000074.1, read as the reverse complement.
ACCATTTTGTAGGTGGTATTGGTCCTTGTCGTGGTTTATCCCCAACTGGCAATTAAGCACCACGCAGCCACTCACTCACTTCCCACCCACCCACTGGGATGGCGGAGAGAGTCAGAAAAAAAGTAAAACTTATGGATTGAGGTAAGAACAGTTTAATAGAACAGAAAGGAAGGAACTAATAATGATAATAACAACAACAATAAAATGACATTACTAATAAAAGTATTGGAATATACAAAACAAATTATGCACAATGCAGTTGCTCACCACTTGCTGACCGATGCCCAGTTAGTTCCTGAGTGGCAATCCCTCTCAGCCCCACTCCCACTGGTTTATATACTGGGCATGACATCCCATGGTATGGAATACCCCTTTGGGCAGTTTGGGTCAGCTGTCCTGGCTGTGTCCCCTCCCAACTTCTTGTGCCCCTCCAGCTTTCTTGCTGGCTGGGCATGAGAAGCTGGAAAACCCTTGACTTAGTAGACTTAACAACAACTGAAAACATCAGTGTGTTATCAACATTCTTCTCCTACTAAATCCAAAACATAACACTATCCCAGCTACTGGAAAGAAAATTAACTCTCTCCCAGCCAAAACCAGGACAGTTATACATACTGGATGTGTGTAATCATGTCAAAAATCTGTAAGAAACTGATCTCCATTTACCAGTAATTTTAACATGGTCTTTTCAGCCTTAAACATGATGATCAACTCAGATGAGAGCTCTTATTTGGGAGGTTCTGGAGAGAAGCTGTTTGGAAATGGGACGGGAAGGTTTTAAGGAAATCAGGGCATCCTCATAGCACAAGCGGTGATTAATGTAGTGTGTCCTCTCAGGATGACAGGTACTTCTTAAGTGGTTCATTGGATGGGAAACTCCGACTCTGGAACATTCCTGACAAAAAAGTGGCATTATGGAATGAAGTAGATGGGCAGACAAAATTGATTACAGCTGCCAACTTCTGTCAGAATGGCAAATACGCCGTCATAGGCACATATGATGGAAGATGCATCTTCTATGACACAGAGGTAAAAACTTTTTCAGACTACGTATTTTTTTGTGTTAAATAACAAATAGATTTAAAAGTCATGCTTATTTCAATATCAAGAAACAAACTTATTAGAACTTGTAACAAAGTGAAGTTTTTACACAATTATTTCAAATCAGGGTACATTTTAATATCTTTTCAGCACTTAAAGTACCATACACAAATACATGTGCGTTCTACCAGAGGCCGAAATAGAGTTGGAAGAAAAATTACTGGCATTGAACCCTTGCCTGGAGAAAATAAGGTACTGTCTTTCAGTGCAACTTTGGCTCAGTGCTGGAGTCTGATGTTTATATCTAACACTTAGTAAGTTTGTGCTAAGTCTTGTTTGTAGTCACTGACTTAAATCAGAAGTCTTTTAACACTACTGAAATGAACACTACTCTTTGCAGATTGCTAATACAATACTAAATAGTGGTAAAATAATTTTCGTTTTAAATGACATTACGCTCTGCTTAATGCAAAGGTGAGAAAATGCTTACAGATGGCTTTCAGTGAAAACTTCTTTGGCATAACTAATCTCTCTCTAATTTAATATTAATTTAGAAATGTACTTTATGCAGAAGCTGAAAAAATGCTGAAAGCTCAGAAGCTGTTATCCAAACAAGTGTACTCTGTTCTTCAGAATCAGTCCTTTTGTTTAGCTTCAGCCTAAACTGAAATCTTATGTTGTGAAAGGGTCAAATTCTCATCAAGCAAAGAAAGTGCTGTTGAATATTAAAGTCATAATCTAAAGCTGCAGAGTTTCTCACTTGTATATAAAGTTTCAGGGGTGATGCGGGGTCAACAACTGGCTCTAATAGAGTAGTAGATCACCAGCTGTTATTACCTATATTGTACTCTTATCAATGACACAGAAATTACTTCATTCCAAAGACATGCAGAAGATTCAGAAATCAATAAGTGCCTTTGGGTTTACATCAGGTGCTGTGTGTTGGCATGTTAGATGATGTAGTAAAACACAGCTCAGCATGAACTCTTTTGAAAACAAATAGGAAGTTCTGTAATCTGATGATGTTCCATGAGTTGTCACAATTTTGTTGCATAAATGATTAGATAAGTAGGGGTTGGTATTTGGCTACTCTGCTATATCCTTTTCCTAGCATCATCTTGAGACTTATTGCTAACCTACAGTCTGCTCTGCTTCTAAGGTACCATGAAAGGGCTAATCAGCTGAATGCCCTTATGCATTTTGACAACCCTTTCATAGACTTCTCTGTTCCTTATAAGTACACTTAAGCGTCTGATGTGAAAAATGTGAAAAGGAAGCAAACTCACATCAACCAAGAAAAAACCAGTTTGTTTACATAGCAGATAATGGCCTCTGATCTGTGCTTCGTGACTGATAGGTCGTGACTCCAGAAATTTACCTCACCAGAATAGCTGTTCTGCTCTATTGTTGTGGAATGTGTTCCAAAATACCCTTTGCAAATCGATGACTGTTCTTTGGGCCCACATTTTACTTCAGTAAATACAGGTGTTCTGGTTCAGACCGGTCAGGATGATCTTGACGGTGAAGTTGTGTTCTGTCCATTGACAGAAGTTGGGAGAGAAAAATGTCATTATCCTAAATCTTGTTTTGCTTCTTTGGGCGTGTTCTTTGTTTGTGTCACTTTTTTTAATCAAAAGGACTGGAATTCTGACTGTTTGAATGAACTCTGTTGCTCCTTCTTGGACATGCTAATGGCTTCCACTCCTAAATTTTATTTATTTATTTTCTAGATACTAGTGACATCAAATGATTCCAGAATTAGATTGTATGACCTAAGAGATCTGTCTTTATCTATGAAATACAAAGGTTATGTCAACAGCAGCAGCCAAATCAAAGCCAGCTTTAGGTAAGACAGTATTATAACAATGAAGTTGTTGGATTTGGGAAATGCTGTGGCTGAAGGACGGAGGCTTTTGTTTAAATAATCTGTTTACCTTGGTATGAAACTGAGCCTTTGAAATGTTACTTGTCTCGGAATACAAAGGTAACTAAAGGCTCTGGTCAAGAATGGCAAAGCTGCCTATGAGCAGGGAGCTTCTGTGAATGAGTGAGTCCTTTTGTATTAACAGTACAATGCATGTTCATTACTATTGTGTAAATGCAGGAACTGTGGTAGAACTGGTGGGGCTGGGACACCACATCTCTTCTCTCCTCCATGATAAATAGGTTTTATTTCCTTAATTTTGTAGGTATTGTTGCAGATGTGTTGGTCATCCAACTGTTGCCCAAGGCTGTTGGTCACTGCCTGTGTATCGTCACTGTCAGGAAACAGCCTGCAAATCTGAGTTGGAATTCTTTTTTCTTCTTTCTCTGTGCTGGCCTAAGATGCTTTCCTGAGTTTGAGTGTTACTGTGACTGCCATGGAAATACTGGGTTTTGAGGTAGTAAAAGAGAGGGAGTAGAGAGAGAAGAATATTTGTTCTATTCTCTCTTTGACTGTTGCAGAAGCTGAAGGGAAAAAATGTTTGGGTATCTGTTTAATCTGGATGTTTGAGCAGAGGAGAGTGGCAGTGCTTAAGGAATAATGCCAAGTTTAATCTTGATTGTCAGCTGTTGGCCTTGGTCAGCCTTAAAGATCCTTTCACAGTATTTCACAGAATGGTTGAGGTTGGAAGGGACCTCTGGAGGTCGTATTGTCCAGCCTCCCTGCTCAAGATTTAATTTCCCAAGTTAAGTCATTTCTACTTACAGGGCTGTAGCATAGTTAGCGTTAGGTTTTAGATATGTGGCATACTTATGCAGTAGGTAAAATAAAAGTAAATATTTGAGTTGGATTTGCAGGTACTGTTTTGTCTCTGTCAGTGTGCATTATACAGTCACATGGTTACAATCTTGTTGAGTGTCTTTTATCTTCTACCTGGGGGACGTGGGTGTTTGCCCATGATTATATTGTAAACAATTCCTGTTACACAGTCTCAGATGTTCACACAGGTTCCAGACTCAGAGGCAAATTGCACTTAAAGTTTATGCCATTTTCTTGTTGCTGATTATAGCTGTTAGATTAACCCTCTTCTGTGTCAGAAGCTGCAGGAGAACAGCTGCTGTGTGCTATTCATGAGAACTATTTTTGCTTCCAGAGGGAGAGCATCAGGAAGCTTGCATGCACATTAATTTAAGGACTCTGTATTTTTTTTTGAGCTGCAGTCGTGAAAATAAAGGATCAGTTCGAACTGTGAACTTAGCGTGATTGCACTTGTAAAGCTGCAAGTCATCTGGAGGGCTACTGTAATGGTTGTTTGAACAGCTAAGAAAATTAATGTTTTTCTTTCTTTGAATCTTTAGCCATGACTTTACCTACATTGTAAGTGGTTCAGAAGATAAATATGTTTATATTTGGAGTACATACCATGACTTGAGCAAGTTTACATCTGTAAGAAGAGACCGTAATGACTTCTGGGAAGGCATTAAAGGTAAAAATCAATTTGTGATCTTTGTTTTATCTCCTCCACACATAACGCAGTTTTTGGGAAATGTTTGGGCCATGTTTATATCACACGTGTTGGAGCTCTTGCCAGTTAGTTTTGGGCACTTACAGGAACTTCTGAGATCCCTAAGCTTATAAAACAATGACAGTTGCTCCTTGAACGATGAGCTTACCTGGTGCCACTAGCACTGAGGTTCTTGGATATTTACTAAAATATTTATGCCTGCTATTCTTGTAAAATTAACAACTCCTTGAAACAAGGTAATCAAAATCGGATTGTTTTTCTGAAGCGCACAATGCAGTGGTCACATCTGCAATTTTTGCTCCCAATCCTGGTCTGATGGTGTCACTGGAAACTTCTGAAAAGCAAGAAGCTGAAAGTAAGGGAGAAGATTCTGAAACATCAGATACCATACCCTCTGGTAGGTGTTTAAGATGAGCTCTGCTTAATACCATGGTATGAGGAGGAAAAGATTATGAAGAATACTTTCAACTTGGGAGGAGGGTTTCTTGAGAAGAAAAGTCCTTACAGTGGCATGGATATATATTCCTATCTTAGCAGTTGAACATTTTAGCAGCTGTTGCATTCTTAAAACCTGAGAGAATGTGAAGTGAGGGTCATAGCTGTTGTCCTGTTGTCGTGGTTTAACCCCAGCCAGCAACTAAGCACCACGCAGCTGCTCACTCTCTCCCCCCGCCCAGTGGGATGGGGGAGAGAATCAGGAAAAGAAGTAAAATTTGTGGGTTGAGATAAGAAAGAACAGTTTAATAGAACAGAAAAGAAGAAACTAATAATGATCATGAAAAACACTAATAAAATGAGAACAGTAATAATAGAAGAATTGGAATGTACAAATTATGCGCAGTGCAATTGCTCACCACCGGCTGATTGACACCCCGTTAGTCCCTGAGCAGCGATAACCCCCACTCCCCCCAGTTTTATGTGAAATTCCATGGTATGGAATA
>JAVJGG010000074.1:16887108-16958131 GCA_035590195.1 Aviceda cuculoides | reverse complement strand
TCCCCTCCCAACTTCTTGTGCCCCTCCAGCTTTCTTGCTGGCTGGGCATGAGAAGCTGAAAAATCCTTGACTTAGTCCAAACACTACTCAGCAACAACCAAAAACATCAGTGTGTTATCAGTGCTCATCTCATACTGAACCCAAAATGTAGCACTGTACCAGCTACTAGGAAGACAATTAACTCTATCCCAGCCGAAACCAGTCCTGTTGTGCAGGATACCAGAAATTATCAATGTATATAGTCATAGACACTGCAAAACTGACTTTATCACAAGCACAGGTTGAATATAAGGGCATGCATGTGCAAGAATAGTCTCTTACTTAAAGCTAATGTCGTGATGTTTACCACAGAAGGATAATACCCATGAGATTCTCTTTTGAATTGCTCACAGGCAAATTTTAACAAGAGGAAATACAGCATGGAATATGACCAAGAGCATCTAATTTGCTTACTGTAAGAAAGCAAGAATTCAAACCAAAACAAGAATTTCTTCTTTTAAAAGATAAAGTATAACCTCAAATTTCACAGGAAATTTAGATGCAGTATTTCCATTTCCTCACATTAGATGGGAGACTTTGCTCATAAGCCATATAAAATTAGCAGAGTTTAACTGAGTCTTCATGGAAGGATATGTACTTTTATGAGGATCAAAGTATTAAATATATACAGCTCTCTATAATTGGAAGGCTTATAAATAGGTAAAGCAACATCACCCTTGAGCTGATGCAGATGGTATGAGCTGTAAAGCAGCTACAGGTCTTTCTGAAGTCCAGTGGGAATCAATACTCCACCATCTAGCAGGTGTCAGTGTCAGCAGTTCCACTGGCATAAATAAAAACAAGGCAATGCCGTTTAGATTTTACTGCTAACTGTGTGACTGTCCTGCAAGCTGGGGAGTCACTGCTGTCTGGTGCAAGGAAACATCATCTGTGAGACATCATTCATACATGCAGGCAAGGCTTGACGTGGGGCTGCCGGATTGGAGTCCAGTTGAGAACGTCACACCTTGATGCCAGCCTGGATCTCTTCAAGCTTTTCTAGTGAGTTCAGCATGGTTTGTGCATACAGCCTTCAGTCTCATTAAAAAGTAATTTGATTTTCTGGTCTAATGTCTTTTGTGCTTTTTTCCTCTTCTATCTGCTGGCAGAAATTTGGGTCTTGGCTGTAGATAAGCTCCTGGCAGCTGATCAGCTGAATGTCCACATTATTGAGGCCAACCCAAAGTTAGAGGAAACTCTCTCTGCAGCATTTGATATAAATCACATAAGCAGCAGAACTGCAGAGTAAGAAATAAGAGTAGCAGTTTGCCAGCTACGCTGTGTTCTTCCCTGTTCCTGCACAGGAATTTCTGTTATGTCAGGCAAGCTAGGAAGGATTCATTTGGGTTCAAAAACACCTGGCAGACTTGCTAAAAACGAGTAACTGTGTGTGTCTACTCATCAAGCAATCTTGCTGAATTCACATAGTTGCACTCAGCTAATGAACCATTGTTTTTCCTGCATCTGCCACCTTTAAGGAGTGAAGTTGCAGGGATGGGGGAGAACAGGAGGAGGTTTGGGAATAGGTCTTTGGTTGTCTGAGAAAACCTTAGTGTTTCAGTTAGAGCCAAACTTTCTTCAGTGAACCCCAGAGCGAGAGTCTTCCTGTCCTGGTGCTGGTGGATGTTATTGCATTGCTGGGATGATGCCTGCATTCTGTCTGTTGCACACAGCATGGTTTTTTTCAACTCCACAAAATTATCTGGAATATTAGTAATGATGTTTTCAGCATCAGTCATCAGCTGTGTGCTGGTGCCATGAAAATGACTTCTCTTCCCGTGTATCTCATTATTTGCAGTTGGAACGTGAATGTAGCCAATCATTCCTAAAATAGCTATAGGAAGTGTGAGCAATATAGAAACGTCTTTGTCTTGCTGCGGGGTTTTGGGCTGCATAGCTGAGCCTGCCCTAGCACAGGACCTGGAAACAGGCTGCTGTCTCATCTGGGTGACAGTCTGGATTGTCCTTTGCAAAAACCCTGCACGTGGTATCAAAAAGGCAGAGGATATTTCCCGCGAAAGAAGAGAATGACTTTGCCTTGCTCTACCAATGAGCCGGAGAACGGATTAGAGGCTTTTTCTATCCGCAAGGAAGCTCATCTATCATGCCCCATTCAGGCAGTCATACTCAGTGGGCTTGTTCTCTCTTGCTACACTGAACCTTTTTCTCCACAGCTTTTCCAAAGAAGTAAAGCACATAATAACAGAGCTATTGCTTTTGTAACTTGTACTACAGGCATTTGTCAATGCTGCTTTGACTTCCTTTTCTATGCTGCTCTAATTCCCTCATGCTGTGCTAAGAAGCAGGTGTGAACAAATGTGTAAGGATGCCTGTATTCTTCAGTAAGTGGGTGAATGTGTGTCAGGAGAAGAGAGTAGTGTATTTATGTGGTGCAGGGGCTCATCTTTGTCAAACTGTAATCTTCTTTCTTTTACTTTTTCTGACCCACACCACCTCAATTTTAAGTTTGCCCTTGAAATCACATCAGATAGTTCATGTTGCATCACAGTAACAGACCCCCAGTAATTAAAGTGCTCTTGCACCGTTCCATTAATTACAGGAATTGTGATTTTTATATTCAGAGGTTAATTGATGATATCTGCATATAGCATTTTCCCTTAAAATAAATTTAGTTACAGGAATTAACCTTATGTCCAGGTTAACAGACAATATCATTTGTCTCAGCACTAGCCTGGAAGTAGGATTTTTCTTATGTATCTGTTGCCTTCTTGCTTTGCCTTCTGTTTTCTTCATAACCCTGAAGTGGTGGAATGAAGAGAAGAGTGAAAAATGTGTCGTGTTGGGATATTGAGGTTATCCCTTTACTCAGAAGGCATTCTTGAGGATAGAGTACTTTCTTATATTAACTTGTCCATAAATCTGTTTGGATTATGTATGATGTAAAATTTGGGAATATCTTGGGCATGAGTCTAGGCGGAGCAAAGCTCAGAATCTGCCACTTGCAGCTAGCAATTAGTAGCAAACTGCAGGAACTGTATTATTGCAAGCATCATGCTCATCTCAGAGGAAAAGCAAACTAGATAGATTTTCTGTCTCAGAGTCAGATTTATTCTACCCTTCTAAGGTTTACAAAAATATCAGCAAAAAACATTGGGCAACAACGAGTAATCATGAAAGATAGAAATCTATGAAATTTCTCTAAAGTTTTAATAAAAAAACTTTCCTGTGATAGCTGAGCCTTTTAGGTTTGGGTGATAATCTATGAGTGTATGGGCATATGTGAATGGATGGATGTCTGAGAGAGGAAGATGTCAGAGATAGTGCTAAGAGACAATGTTACCAGTTAATTTGATTGTTTTCTTAGCACTCAGAGTCCCAGAGCTTTTTTCCCCTACCTGCTTGTGCTTATCCACAGGCATTTTTTAAATTTCCCTCAGGGATTACATTTGTTTTGGGGACATTTTTGCACTAATCTATTTCATGCTCTTCTGCAAGGTGCAGAGAAACCTGAGAAAACTGATTTCATAAACAAGTGAGGGGCTAAAATTATAAATGCACATTGAGAACTCTTTTCTTACCTGCATTTTTTATCTGTCATAGGCAAGCATAACCTATCCTGATGACTTTGCCTGATTTCCAGAGGGAAAAGCCTTACTCTTTTTTCCACCTGTAGCAGTCAGCTTGCCTGACCACAGTGTGTCTGCATGTCCTTATGCTGAGCAGCCTTCCCCAGAATATGATGCTGAGGTTTGGCCTGAGTTTTCCTGCTGCCACGACTAGACTGTTGCAGTGTGGAACAAATGGAGGGCTCTCCAGAGGTGGCTGTTGGGGTGAAGCACTTTTGGGTAGTATGGTGTCCACAGCTGGAGTAATTAACATGTAAATGGTAATGTCTGTTCTTAGAATTTGCAGTGTTACTGTAGATTTCATTCACGTTTTGAGGGTAGCGGCATAGTTTGATGTTGTATCAAACCACTTCATGCCAAAGTTGATTGGTGCCTTTTGAAAAAATACTCAGACAAAACTTGCTGTTTCAGTCAAGGTAAATGAAGCTGGGTTAATGAGTCAATTTTTGCGTAAATGGATTTAGGGCCAGAACTGGCCAAATTGCACGAAAGCTAAGCAGTATGCTCTGATTACTTAACAGCTGACTTAAATGTGAGGATTTGCATTTCTCTACTGTATTATCACCTTAAAAAACGGACAGTTCTGTTTCAAATAAATGAAACAGGTTTCCTGAAGAATACAGCCAGGGTGCATGCATTAAACGTAGGAACATTTCTTGCATTAACAAAAAGCAAAGAATAATTGTTTGTGATTACATTGAGCTTTGAACACAGCGATATGATCTATGGAATCCTAACTTTTTTTTCAAAGTTAATCTGTGCCCTTGTATATCGATCTGATTTGTTATGCAGACGTAAGAGGACTGGATATTAAGTTTTTCTTCCTGGTTAGAGAGTGGAGAAGGGCTGCAATCCATTTAAGTATATACCAGCAGTGAAAGGAAGCAGTTGCTAAGTATCTGAGGGAATCTGACCTGAAGAGTTGGCTGAGCTGTAGGGATTGTTTTAGGATTACTGCCTGATACTAATGTTATGTTTATAGCAGGCATGTGGCAGCTGAGACAATGTCTGCAGGGCTGCGTCAAACTTTTAATCAGTGACAATTGTCAATACTGTTGTGAAAATGTATCAGGCTTCGTGTTTCACATTTGTTATCTAAAAAGAGGGGAAAACAAAGGGAGGCCACATTTCTTTCCCATTACAGCTTTGGGTTACCTGCAGCCACATAATTTTTATTCCATCCATCAGATGAGAGAATGGAAGGTCAGTTGACTGGCACTGATATTTCCCAGGCAAAGAGAGAGTTGGGGAGAGTAATGGTGTTGCTGGTAGTGTATCTGTTTTCTATTAAGCATGCTGAGAAGAAACAGCAAAGTATATATTAGAGATGGCGTTCACTCCTGTCAAAAGGCACTGATTGCTACATTTAGCTCTTAAATCAATTCAAAATCTTGACAGAGGTTTGCTGAAGTCCCACAAATAATCAATAGAGCTATTTTTATCACTTAAATGAGTGAGGGTTTTAAAAATAATAAAGACATCTTTGTAATGACCAACCAAGCTGTTCCAGAGTTAGGTCTGTTGCTCTGTGTGGTTGGGGGTGGTGAGTGAAAGGGGTTATTTAGGCATTGCCTTTGTTCCATTCTGCAGGTTTATAACCCCAAAATAAAATTGCAAATGTTTCTGGCAGTCATCCTCCAGGCACAGATGGCTTTGCTCCCAGTTTTGGCAAGCCTGATTTCAGTATAAAACTGAGCAATTATTAGAAAGTGAAATATTGCATGATATAATATGACTACCGCCACCATCAACATCATGTCAAATGGAGCGTTCATTGTTTCTGGTGCCGTGTCAGAGAGCTAGTGCCACTGCATTACCCCTTCCTCTAAAACCTGTACCTTTGCTGCTGCTGGTGATGCATAGACAGAGGGATGGAACAGAGCAGATGCTTTAGCAAGGAACTGTGGCCATTTTCTCATTTGCGTTGGCTCTATATTTCAATGCAGATATCACTGAACAGGTGGCTGATGAGGCCCCCGTGGACTGTTTACAGTAAAGGTTACAACCAAAATCGATAGGCCTGAGATGCTTCTAATTCCATCTGGGAGATGTTAATCTTCCATCTGACTGTTCCCTCTCTGAACAGCAGCATCCTATTAACACTGCAGTCATCGGGGGTGTCTCACTCAGGTCAGCAGAAGGTTTCTCCTATTTAGGCCTCCATTTGTTCTTTACATTTTCTTTTTGCACTGCGCTGAATAGAGCAGTAATGTTGATCTTGACAAGACAGGTTGCCAGTATTAAGCATGCTGAGTTTTGCCTACTGACTTGACACCTGCTACTACCGTTCGGCAGGCCGAGGCTCATCACTGCTGCCTGGGGGTTGTCCAAATCTTTTCAGCTTATCGCTTACTGAAGCAGGAGGTAGTGATGTTACGTATCACAGCTGACATTATTGTGCATGATGTATGGCCTTGTAAAGTCGCAAATGAGGGGAGAGGAAAGCTGGTAAGGACTCGCTCTTGCACAAACCTGAACAAAATAAGCAAGTACCCCTGAAACATGCATGGAAAGTACTTTGTATTTTGGCTGAAGTTTTATTTTAGACGCACGTTTTTGCAAGTTTTCATGGGAAGATCCGCATGGTCCCTGTGTCTATGTTTCATCAGACTAGTAATGAAGTCCGTATTATGCTTTTTAATGGAGGTGGATTTTGTTGCTTACTATATGAGGCAAAATTGCTCTCATTGGTGTCTTTCCCTTGGGCCTAATCGTCACATCTGGCGTGTAGCCCACGGCAGCTGGGCAATGAGTAAGCAGTACTGAATCCAATTAAAATGGTAGTAAAGCGTGTATAGCAGAGGGCACCCATGCATTCCTCTTACAGTTGGGGCGAATTTTTTGGTAGTGGACAAAAGATGAGAGAGAGTGTGCTTCATACACATAATTTAGGGTCAACAAGGATGCCCGACAGGTTGGGGCTTCCCTTGGGCACTGCCACCCTACCCTCACCAGCATTCAGGAGCAACCCCTTGTTACTGCACGATTTGAAGGAGCACAGGTGATTACCCCAATGCATTCACACACCAGCCTCTCTGGCATAAGGGCCAGCTACCTGGAGTGCTAGAGTGCTTTTTTGGCCACATGAAACGAATGGCCAGCTGTAGAGACAACAGGAGCAGGACAGGAGAGAAAAGATGAATGATGGCCACACCATCGGTCACAAAGAGATGATGGCAGTTGGTAGAGATGATGGGCACAGAGCTGGCATTAAGTCTCTGCGGCCACCTGCACCACCATTCAGGTGACTGAGCAGCAACTGTCAGGGAAGGGATGACACAAGAAAAAAACTGGCCATTCTGGGCACTGTCCTGCCACGTGCCAATTCAGTTGTAATGTCTGGCACACCGTGCTGTGTCTTGCTGATAGCCACTTGAGTCTCCTCTCTTGCGCTCCCCAAGCACCCGCTGAGCTTCTGTTCACTCACATCTGTCTGATCCCCTTGGCACCACACAGCCTGGGCATTCTGCATGATCCTTTCTGCTGCCAGGTGCAGCCGTGCGAGGTGGATGAGCAGCAGCTAGCCCACCACCCAAACACGCGTAGACAAAGGATGCTCTCCTGAACAGCTCTGCTGTGCTGGCCTAACTTTTCTTGTTTTCTGGAAGCTGCAGCCTGCAGGTTGTATTCCTCTGTTTTTGTTGTTGTTGTTGCATTATTCTTAATTCCTTTCTCTGACTTGCACAGAACTCTTGTCTTTCACTTTCTAGGAACCGTGAATTTAAAGGGGTAAATAGCAGTAGCAGTGTCTTCCACTCAGAGATTTCCAAAGACGTAGCCAAAGGAGATGAAGGATGCTTGCCAGCATCGCATGGCAAATCTGCACCATAGCAGGGAGCAGCAGTCAGGTCGGCCGACTGGTTTCTGTGCTCTGCCTTCAGCAGGACAAAGCATGTGCTGTGTAGATCAATATGTATTTTTTTATGTACAGGCAAATATATCTTGCTCTGTAAGTCTCTTTCAATGAGACACTGAAGTAGGACATGGGTTTCTGATTCACTTGCATGCCTTTAAACCTCTTACTGCAGGAGAATCTCAAAATCTCTTTGTTACATCTGTTACGCAATTCAAATCTGTTTCTTCCCTGCTTTTTTATGGTCCTTTTGTTTTTCCCAGGGTAAGAAATGCTGAATGTGATGAGAAGGGCTACTTGCTGAGTATTTCCAGGGTCACTTCACAGAAGCTGCTACTTTCCTGGTCATGCATTTTTGCTTATGTAGTAGTTCAAATTCATCCAGCTTCAGTTTTTAGTTTCCTCACTGTTTGGTTAAATGCTGTTCCTTCTTACTAGACTTGCTGTCTTTTTGACGAATAAGTTATTTCTACATGTTTGTAGAAACAAAAGAATTTGTTTAAGACAGTCGTGTTTTTTTATGGCCATTAGGTTTTCTGGTCTTGCTTCATGCATAACACAGACCATTGAATTTTATCTGGTAATTCTTACATTAAGCTTAATAATTTGTGGATCGAATTGCAGCTGTCATGTATGAACACAACCCATCATGGTATAAAGAAAGTTTGTAATAAATGAATATAACAAGATCTATCCATTACTGAGCAGGCTTACTGTGCCATGGGAAAATTCTTACATGGTTACATACTTTGATTTTACTTGGAGTTACGCTGGGGTTAGCTGAAAGTACAGTGAGACCAAAGCAATGACATGGGAGGTTTTCTGACATGGAAGACGTCCCTTTAAACAGTTATTTATAGAATGTGTCTACGCAGTCATTGTTGTTGCTGTTGAATTTGTTCTCAAGATCAAATCTGGCCTTACACTTCCATAGAGTTTACCAGGAAGTTAGCTCTTCCGTTTAGGATTTTTCATGTGATTTGTATAACCTTTCTGGAACTCACAAGCTACAGATACAATAACCTGGTTACTTGGGTATTATGGCAGCAGCCATGTAATCATTTCCTTAGCCAAGCAGCTATTCTATATGCATTTCCACCCAGAGTGTTGTTCACTATATGCTAAAAATATCAGACAGCAAAAAGCAGAGCTCATCATGGTGGCTTCTTGTTGGCTCAGATAGCTCTGGATAGCCATAGTGGAGGGCACTTGGCACAGAAAAATCAGACTTTTCTCCTTGATTTGGAATGATCATTACTTTCTTAGCTTCAGAAACCCCTTAATGCCAGCAGTATGATTTTTAAAAATTAAATGCCCTTATTTCAAGCATCTACATGGGGGGGGAGGGTATGTATATGAATATGTGTATTTATATGTATACATAGGCTTTGAGTGAGTAAATATAATAGTAATAGCAACTATATTGCACTAGTATCCAAATGTCCTACTTAGAAGTGGTTCACCTTTGGGCTGCAGTGTACAAACAGAAAAACTTACTCCATTTAGGAAGGCAAAACTTCAATTTCTATATACATTAAGATGTCATATGGTTTATTTATAATTAATCATAGTATGACAAAAAGGAGGGAACACAAATAACCAGAACAAGTCATCTTACACAGGTATTTGAAACCATCAGCTTCAGAAAGAAGAATCAGAGCACCAAGTATCTTGCATTAAGTTGTATTTGCATTGGTCTTAGGCATGCAAGAAGCAGATTACTTGGGGGGGGTTCTGAAGTGTGGAAGAAATCTGATCTGCTCCACCAACTCAATGTCTACAAGTCATTGCATTAGACATAGGTTATAAAACATGCTCTTAAAACATTTGCAGGGCTGTATTTTATACAGCATGTCTGCTAATAAAAAACACCACCAAAACGCACTCCTCTTGTCACCACTAGCTTCCTTCAACAGGAGCAGTAATCGTGTTTTGAACAAGGAGAACTGGAGTTCTCAGAGATAGTTCTCTCTCTACCAGTATGGCTTAATGGAGGCCAGATTGACCTGCAGTGGTCTACAGTGACTGAAGATCTCTCCACTTATGTTTGCAAAGCTTCCATTTGGAGACAGTGCCTGTACTCGCTCAGCATCACTGTCTAGCTACTCATGCTTCATCAGACACTGCGTTCACAAGCACTTTTGATGAGAAAGCAGTTTCGGCACAGTTGCAAGTGAGAACATTTGCATCACTCCCAGGAGCCCAACCAAAGCTGAGTATTTGCTGAAAAGGAAATTTGTACTAAAAATAGGTGTGACCTTCTCAAATCAGCACTTTTCTGAAATTCTACTGAAACAGTACAGCTCTTTCCACCATTGTAAGAACAGCAAAAGTAACATTATGTTTGAATAATTCCCTCCTAGTAAAAAGCTGCCTTTGGATGCAACTTGAGTCCTACTCAATGTTACTTTATCGGCACAGGCATTCATACAGATGTATCAACTGAATTATTGACAGATCAAAGTAGACACTTTGCATTTACTTTGTATGAATTTGAACAACTGTGTTAGCACTAGAGCAGCAGAGAAGTATGCTTTTTTTTCTCTCTTCTCCCTCGTTTCTTCCCCAGAAGATACCCTTAAGAATAACAGAGAATTTCATACACTTAAAAACCTACTAATCTAGTCTTCGTTAGAAGGCAATATGTCAGTTCATTGGTCAGTTAATTCTTTTCAGGTAAAAGGAAAAGATCTGGCCCGATAACATGTACATAAAATGCCAAAGTAAGCGTGCTGGGCATTGTTCATTTTCCTGGAAGCTGTCTCACTTATATATTTACGTGGAGCAGTACACATGTCTGAATAAGAAGTAGAGAATGATGGTGCAGAATCACCCACGGGAAAAGTTTTTCAAGCTCTAGAGTGGAGTGGCAGCGATATGTCTGCGGTACTGTAATGCTTTCCTCATAGCGTACACACATTGTGAGATAGCGGATGATGTGCTGATAGGGAGTAGCAGAAAGCAGCTATTCTTATGCTCCAGAGCCTCACTGTGAGCCAAGTGGTTTGAATTGTCAGCTTGCAGACTGATACAGTGGATGAATACAGTTTAAGTGGAAGAACTGGATTGCTTGATAAGTTCTTCCCGTTAAACCGTTGCTCTTCATGTGCGTTTCTGGAAAGACTTCTGCATTGGGCTGTAACAATTTCAAGAAGGAAAGAATTTCAATCTATTTGTGTATTAAGGCACTTTGTTTTGTCACTTTGCAGTGTAGTTACAGGGTCAAAATTTTTAAAGCTGCGAAATTACATTTCAAAAAATTCTTGATTTTAATTCAAACCCTTGGGGGAAAACTGTGTTTCCAAGTATTATATTTACTTCTGCTGCTTATTTCTGCTTTGGGCATTCCTAAGAGCCCTAAAAGATGTTTCACTGGGCATGGAAACAAATAGAAAGAAACAGTTTCTGCCCCAGAGAGCTAACAGTCAAGAGAAAATGTAAGAGGTGATTAAAGAGACAAATGGAGGAAACAGGTAAAGAAAGTGTCTGCAGGCAGACATAACTGTGTCAGTAATCATACTCAGCTATTGGCCTAACCAGTGCTAGATAGAAATGCTTCTCTTGGGGCTTGTATGTACTATCTTCTAGTATGCATTCTCATGCAAGGTATAATAAACAGACAGTGTCTGCATTGTGTTGCATTTATTCTTGTTATTTTTATCCTTTGCTATCCATCTGACACTTTGTTCAGTTAAGGTGTCAGTCATTGCCTTACATTGAACTTTATTTTTTCTAGTCTCAGTGTAACTCGGTCTCTCACTTATTTTGTTAATAGAAATAGAGAATCAGCCAAGTTTCCAATTTGTGTGTTTGAATAATAATAGGCAAACACAGGGTGTAATAAATCATTAGTCCTTATATACTGTATCGCCCTGCAACAGAGTCTCTATTCCAATCCAGTTATAGGAGCTGAAATTTTAGTTGAAAGCAAGTATCTGATAAGGCAAATTAATTATTGTGACATTTTCAGACTGGGTAAAAGATGAGGAATCAGCTGTGTCTGTGAAATTACAACTGAAAATGCAACACTCAAGACTTGTTAATGTTTTTTTTGGCATCAAGAAAGGAGGCATAGGTATCTAATATTAAATGATGTTGCAGAAGAGCAAGTTAGCACTTTGTTTGCCAAATTAACTTTCAAAGACTATGTAGGTTATGAAGTTTGACTTTCTGCCCGTAAATCTTGAATGACTGACAGACTACTGTAAAATAGCTTTGTTCAAAAGGAGTCTTTGGCAGGCGGCATCAAAGGTTTGAAACTCTGGAAGGGATGAAAAGAAAACCCCACTTTTACACTGATTTCGCCTGCAGATCAACGTCTCTGTGAAATTTGCCTGGGAATTATGAGCTATTTACTGTATTATGTGCTGGGTTTTTTTCACTCTATCCAATGGCCCCTGTGGTTCCTTTTATCTTCAAGATTTAGGGATATTTTTGTACATGAAATGTGAATGAGTGAATGCATCAGTGGAACACAGGGAAAAAAACACTGTTTTTAGACAGTTCTTTTCTCCTTTATTTTATCACAAGTTGGAGTATTGGGTTTATGGCACCTAAATTTATGGGTACATATTTTTATGGTAAAGCCCAATGACATGCACTGCATGCTCCATCAAGCTCTCTCGGTGTTTCTTCACTTGATTCACAACTCTGCAGGGTATGAATCAGTCCCATAGTATAACCCTTAATCTCTTTTTAACCAGAATAATGTAGTGTGGTTTTTTATTTATGGTGTGTGTCATTGTGTCATCATCTAATTATGTAAACGAAAGAAGGGGAAAACAAAATATGTCCCGGAAAACTCTTCTTAGCTGTCAATCAGTGCAGGAGACAAAGTTTCTTTATTGCATAAAAGCGGCTGAGGCAGAAAATGCATCATAACTCACAGATACTTCAGTCTATCCTCAAGCAAAACGTGGCACTGCTGGGGCATGGGCTAGAAGGAAACTGGCCTGGTAGGGCAGTCTCTTCTGAGAAATGTGACATACCTCCTCAGGTACGGTGAGAGGCTTGAGGAGAAGGAAAGCTCCCTCTACTTCCCATTGACTCTTTTCAGCTTTCTGTATGCAGTCATTAAAACTGAAGGTGCTTAAGCCCTTGTTTGTCTTCCACAGGGTGAAGTGAAGAAGTGAAGCCTCCCAGCTGAACTACTATGAGGTCAGAAGCCTTGCTGCTATATTTCACACTGCTACACTTTGCTGGGGCTGGTTTCCCAGAAGATTCTGAGCCGATCAGTATTTCGCATGGCAACTGTAAGTATAAGAGGCCAGAGGACTTCATTTGCTTAATACTGATCAGAGGACTTCAACAGCATTTTGTTACAGTTGCAATGAATAAAGTTGTTTTTATTGATGTCTCCCAGATCAGGCAATTTATGTTCTCAGATACTAATATAGGAACATGACTTTTTCACATTGACTTATGACTGCTGGGTGGTAAACTCCTTGATCTTCCAAAACCACAGCCTTTCTCCTGAAACAGACACTTCAGTAGCATGATCAAGCCAATTATCTTCCTCTATCCAGCAGCAAAGGAAGGAAGCCTTCTCCCCGTTCTGCCCCATAATCAAAGTGTCCCTCACCTGACTTGTGAAAATATTGTTCTGGATAACCAGTGAAGCACCTCAGAGTTTCAAGCATAGCACACTAAAGTAACTGAGCTCTGAAAACATACTTTGTTGATCTAACACAAATAATTGAACTTACTGCTTTAAACTCTGATGGATTCGGCTTTAGCATTAGGCATTTTTTGCTGAGCTGGAAATGTAGCTAAAAACCAAATCAAGACAAAGAATCTTTTGTAACAGAATCTGTCTTCTTTCTTACCAGCAGTAATTGGCAAACTCTCCAAAATCTAGGGTAACACAGACAGCTGTGAATTAGTATTGAGATTTGCTGGCAAAACAGGTGGAAAGCTTTCTGTGCATTTCACCATGCAAGTCAGGCTCAGCACAACTGATTCTTTCACATTTACCTCAGCTCAATTATGATTACTGCAAAGAAAAGTCTTCCAAACTCCCAAAGGTTCAGATGTTTAAAAGGAAGTCTTTGGCGCCTGGGTCTGTAAAAGTATGCTAAGGAGTAGCAAGTCAGCAATAAGTAGACTTACGTTTAAGCCTCCTTTGGGTCAGGAATTTGATTTTAAAGTAAATCTCTCAATTGTCATTGCTTACTGTGCTTTGGGGTGGCCTTGGCACCCGTAAGCTTGTCTGTCTTAGGTAACAGCAAGCTGAAAGACAGACCCCAGGGTCGCACTTGATGTGCTCCAAATGCTAATAGGCATCTGGGATACAAGAACAGGGCACAACTGCTCTGAAGCAAACCTTGCTGAAACATGTCTAGCGTGACCACCGGGTCTTCAGCACCAACATTTTCACCCTCCAGAGGGGTGATGCTAACTGTCCTTGCTAATGCCGAAATAGCCAGTCTTGATCCTTTTGGAGCAGTGGAACATGGGATAACTTTTTCCTCTGCCGCATGGCATGCTGAAGTGCACGTGAATGCATAGGCCCCTGGGCTCATGATAGATCCGTGAGTTACAGAGGAAACGGTACTGGGCAGAGAACAGCCTGATGGTTAAACTCGGCATTTTGCATGTAAGACTTGGTCAGAAGGATTAAGCTTGTGAACGTAAATCCTGCCTGGCTGTCTTAATTTGCTTCTCCAGGAGTTTTCAGCATCTGGTTTGCAGGGAAGATCCTGTTCCTATCCAGTTTTATCACCAGGCTTTCTGACACACGGCACTCTCAGAGGCTTTGCTGAAGCCACGCTGTGAATCAATACTTTGACCAAGCTTAATAAGGAATATACTTTTAGAGGAAAATAGCTGAAAACACTAAAGCAGTAGATGAGTTTCTGAAGGAAAAGACTCTGTCAAACAGCTCCAGGTTTCTGGGAAAGCATATTGATTAGGAAAAGGCTTAGGCGTAGCTAGATGCTAGTCAGCTCTGTATAACATGCACATGCAGCAGTTCTGCATTGATGATGGTGCTCATCAGCGGTTTATCCTCCTGCTGTCATCTGTCATTTTGTTTACTTAACTAGCTCCCTAGTTTGTGCATCTAGATGTCGTGATCACATGTACATATGAAGTCTAACAGCAAGGTGGCCCTTTGTCAGAAGTGCTCACTGTTGTTACAGATTGTATACACAGATCATCTGGGGAGCAGCAGCACACCCCATGTATGCTGAGGTCTCACCAAAATGATTGTGGGAACAGAGCAAATAAATGCTCTTGCTGACTTGTAGAGTGGGGGGGAAAGCTGACTTGTTGATAGCATAAGCTCAGTACAGGGCTTCCAGTCAGTATTGTTGTCCAGTTGCCAGAACTGGAGTATCAGACTGGTTGCCAAAATAATATGCAGTGACTTTCATTTTATAAAGTCCAATGGTGGTTTCCCACTGTTTCTCAGAAATCCCCACAGCTGTTCTACAACAGCAGTCCAATCCTGTAGGAAACCCAGGGAGCTGGCAGTTTGAATCAAGGAGAGCCAAGTCTTTTGCTTTAACCACTACCAGTCCAGTCATTGTGGTGATTGATGGGTCACTGTGAAACAGCTATGTCCTGCTAGACACATTTTGGCAGTCAGGAGCAAACATTTAAGCTTTGCAAGCAGTGAAAGAAAAAGTGTGAGAAAGTGCTGTGTACCTGCATGCCAAGAGCTCCAGAAGAGCTTTACACTCTAAAAAACCTGACAATTTTTGTCTTCTACGAAGGTGATGACTTTCTCCTTTGCAGCTGCAAAGACTGTAACATTAAAGAACTCTCCAGCCCTCTGTGGTTGTGCCTTCCAACTCCAGGCTGTGCTGCCAGAGCAGAACAGAAACCACAGGTTTTGGCTATAGCTGGGGTCCATGGTGCTCCATGTTATCACTGTTTCAGTTTGTGATTCTCTTTTGACCCTGTATTTTTTTTCCCTTCCCACAGATACAAGACAGTATCCGGTGTTTGTGGGTCACAAACCAGGGCGGAACACCACACAGAGGCACCGGCTGGACATCCAGCTGGTCATGGTCATGAACAGGACCCTCTACATTGCTGCTAGGTCAGTAGTCCCCTGCTTTGCCACTCCTCCCTTGCTGCTTTCAGAGGAGGAAGGAGAAGATGAGGGATATTCGGAGTTGTTCTCTGCCGGACACATTATTTTTAGGATTTTCTCACATTCGGAGAGAGCTTTGCAGGCTCTTAGTAAGACATATTGGAAACCTTGTTAGTAGGTCAACTAAGGTTCAGTTTTGCGAGGTGCTGAGCCAGTCCTTTCAGGAGTACGCACCTCTCTCTCCCTTTCAGTCTGGCAAAAGGGAAGTTGCCAGAGAAATTGTTTAGCCCCGCGGAGCAGAGAGTCCATCCTCATCCTCTAATTTTGTTTGTGCACACCATTAATGACATATTGAGAGAATGAGTCTGATGGTGCACAAATGCATATTCAGGTAAGAGTTATTAAACTGTAACATTGCTGGCTTAGGCGTGTTTTTTATATCTTAAAACAAAAAAGGGGCAAACATGTTTGCTGCTGTTCTTTCAATGTACTCAGCAAGGTTAATTGAATTTGGTGTCTGGATGTTTTTTGGAGAGCTATAGTGTGCAGATACAAGCACATGCCTTTTTATAAAAATTGCATTTAAAGCCACCCATTTAGTTTGCATAGCTCAGCATGGCACTATCAGCTTCAGTGGAGCTACACCGATTTATACAGCTGCCAACTTGGCACAGCTCAGCCATTAACACTTCCTCTCCCTGCCTGTTCTTAGCAAAGCAGATTGACGATCTTAGAGTGGAATTACCTGATGGATGCAGGATGAAAGCAAGCAGGGTCCAGATTAGCGAGGGTGGGTAGTCCAGTTTGGAAGCTCTTGGACCCAGATCCTGTCTGGGACCTCCCCACAAGCTGCCTCTCCAGTAGCAGCTTGTTTCCTGCACGTTTTCTGGTCCTTCTCCTCCACTGGAGAAATACACACCCTTCTGCGTGTGCTACAGAGAACCAGGCTGCTGATGCAGATGGGAGAAGTGGTGGGTGGGATGGCCAGGAGGTGAGAGGGAACAGCTGCTGAACAGGCAGCCTCTCACCACCAGCCCTGTCCTCAAAGCCCTTGGCAGCCTTCAGGAGCTGCCTGGCTTTCTTCTCAAACAGCCACTCCCTGTCTTCTGGGTGGTCGGATGTGCCCTGTGGTGGAGATGTGCCTGTCGATCTCCACTCGGCACCAAGTAACTGGCTGCGTTACACCAGCAGAGACACCGAATGCCCTTTTTACCTAGTCCTGTCCCTGGCTGCTAGAAGAGCACACTTCTACCCGTTCGCCTACCCAGGCATTGCAGCTGTACCGGCAAAGCACAGCTTCTTCGGGCTTCTCGCATACACCAGTTTGTATGGGGTCTGGGTGGCGGAGCTCTGGGTTCTCACTCATGCCAAGCCCTTGCATGAAGTCTGGACAAAGAGCATGCATCCTTCCATGGGAGCTGTGGTGGTGTTGGTTGTAGGGCACAAAGTGCAGGCAACCCCACAGCAAGGCCTCCCTGCACTTTGCCTGAGCTTGGGGATTAGTATTTTTGCTGCATTTAGTGTGATAATGAGCAAGGCGGGGGAGCAGGCTGAAGGGGTTTGAAAGGTGGTGGCAGGATTTCCTCCTTTTCATGGCTGAGTTCCCTTTGCTTTCCTTATTTGTTTTGCTTTAAATTAGGAAATCATTTGCAGTTGGAAGGTGGTAAATCCGCTTTGTGGATTTTGCTCTGCTGCATTCATAGTTTGTTCCCAGACTGAGATTGACGCAATTAGACTGGTGTAGTGCCCCAGCAACTGGCATTACAGCAGGAAAACCCAGCGAAACATTTTGGGATATGAAACCACTGTGTGCACAAATTAGATAAAGAATGCTAATATTTGGGGGATAGTATATGTACTGGTATGTGAATATGCATTCTTACATATTATGTGGCTATATATTTGTATAAAACAGTTTACTACAATGAGAGCACTTATATATTCCTCGGGTCTTGTGACCTACAAAAAAGAATAAAGACCTGGTCTGTTTTGTACTTACACAAGCACAAAAAATCTTCTTATGCTTTTTTCCTTTGATAACTTAAAAACTCTTTGACATATTCTTTTCCCCCTCCACATGTTACTGAATAAAATCCCTTCTGGGCTGAGAAACCTATGTGATACAAGTTAAAATTCAAAGGTCATTTTTATCTTTAAGTAATAAGCTTCAGAAAACGAGTCATCCTTTGATAACTAGTGTGAATGAAAGTTTATAATTGCAATACCTCATCTCCTTTAGAGGTAGTAGTAAATCTAGAGACTGAAGCAAACGTGTACACAGTCAGAGGTGTTTCTCAGAGTTTTGTAACAAGGTTCATTGAAAACTGTAGCTAACATAAATCCCTTAGCTATCATATCAGATGTTGCTTTCATGCTGGATTTTTAAACATTGAAATATAGTGATGCTAAGTTTATGTTTGTACCCAATTATCTGAAAAGCAATCAAAACAAATGATTAAACATTGAGAGGTTTTTTGGGGTTGTTGGGTTTGGGTTGGGTGGTCTTGTTTGTTTGCTTGGTTTAGAAAATCCAGTGTTTGCTTTGCAGACAGTTTCTGTGTGCAGGAGCGGACAAAGACAGATTTGAGAACTGCTAACACTTTATTACTGAGCTACTGGCATAGAACAAAATTTCTGTCTGTCAGTTGCTTATTTTGTCATACAGGGTACATGACTCCTGTATTAGCTATTACCAAATAAAATTTTGCGTCACTTCAGAAAGGCTTTATTTCATGTTATCAGGCAGAGATATCCAGTCAATATAGATTAGAATAACTCAGCAGAAGCCCATGAAGCCATGCTGTCTGAATATCTGGCTTGCAGTCTGCAAAGGACCAGCTCTGATTTCTTTCTTCTGGTGGGAAGGGTACTCCCTCGCTGCCTCTCTCACACTTACCCACACCCGTGCACACACTCCCTTTTCTAAGTTTGCCATGTCTCCTCCTCTCATTGTCTTGCAGGGTGGCAGCTTTTGTTCACATTATCTGCCACCCCTCATGTGTATGTACAAAATGGTTTATTGAGCCCACGAAGAATCAGGATGGCTCCCTCCTCATTTGCAGTTACACATTTCCAGAGGATGCACTGAGTGGCCAAGGGTCATGCACAGCCGGTGGCGTTATTTAAATTCCCTTCCTCCACAAGATTATGCCATGGCAACAAAACTCGGCTCTGCTGACTGGAGGTGGGAAAAACGGAAGCTCTAGGATTAAGTCAATTTGTGTTAGAATAACTTAATTAGCAGTGAGCTGTACACATACCACAGCTAGTAGATAGTAGGAGTTGGGCAGCAGTGGGAAAAGGAGGGCAAGGACAATCCTGCATTGTCTGTGGTTAGAGTCCTCCCCTGAATTTGACAGCTCTTTCATTCTCTGATGACACTGTCAGCAACTATGTTTCACAAACGGCATGAGAAAATGCTGTGTAATTTGCGTGATACTAACCCTCTTTCAGATGATCCTGTAACTTAGCATCTGAGTTTTCTTTGAGCGGTTTCTTGAACCAGAAAGTAAGTCCTCTGGAAGTTGTTTTATTGAGAGTGGAACTAAATAACTCAAGACTCATTCTGTGTACCACCACTGTATTTTCTAATTGTCTTGTTTAAAAAGAAAGCATCATAACCCCTGGAAAACAAGACTGATGATTAAAATCAAGAGCTGTGCTGTAAGAAGGTTTTTAGAGCTCCAGTCACACCTAATTTGCAATTCAAGATGTTTTGTTCCCACTTTTATATAGTAGGATTGACAGCAACAAAGAGTGATGTACATAAAAATGATACCATGCAGTAATCTTTGAAGCTGGTATCGTGCTAATAGGTAATTTTAGTCCAGCACCAACCCTGACCACTGTTCTGCCAGTAAAGTCAGGCAAATAATAAACTGAAGCATTAAACCAATCTTGGAAGTAAATGACAGCTCTGGTTTTACGGAGTCTGGAGGAGAAGAAAACCCACAGCTCCGCAGTTTGGCATCTTACAAAGCAAACAGCCTCAAGCACCGCGGCAGGCAGTAGATTTTTAAAAGCCAGTTCCCCACAACAATGCTGCCTCTTTTCTCCACGTGAGAGAAGTGTTGCTTATTCCTCTTACAGCAGTATTTTGTGTTTGCTTTATTTAAGAGACTAGCACTGTTTCCCCAAAACCCAATAAAATGAAGCTAACCTTGAGAGACTGGAAACAGTCTGTACCCTACTTTCAGCAGACCCCTCCAATGCTGTGGGTCATGCTCCAGCTGCACAGCTTCCTGCATTTTGAAAAAAGCCAATGTTATTTCAAGGAAAAATGAGATGCTCAGTCCCAACTGGATGTGGTGGTTACTACAGCATTGTGGGCTGGTGGGTTTTTCAAATTTTAGGTTCCATACAGAGATGTCCTTGTTCTTAGCTTACACAGAGGAGAATGTTTAAACATATCTCTTTACCTGAGTAGCTGAGTCTATTTCCTCTTTCCAAGGAGAAATTGGCAGCTAACTGTAGAGAGGGACAGGTTCTCAGGAAAACAGGAAAGTAAATGGAAGAAAGAAATGTGAACTTTTTTTCCAAAGAGTATTTTACAGTTTAGTTTAGTTTGGCACTGGTGTGTGAAGGAAAGAACGATTTCTGGGAATAGTTTTGTGGCTGTCAGCCTTTTGCCTACCATATTGTCAATCAAATTATCACAGCTGAGGTTAGACACATAATTTAAAAAAAAAAAAAAAAAAAAAAAAAGAAAGAAAGAAGCATTAACCTTTTTTTAATCCTGAATGGCTAAATGTGGCACATTGACTGCTAGCCCAGGAATCTGGCGAAGGCTGCCTAAGAGCTGTTGCAGCTGATTTCAGGATATGCAAAAACATCTGCACGCTAGATCATGGCATCTGCTGTAGGACCTATAGAGCAGAAATTATATGAGGCTCATCTCCTTTCCAAAATCTCATTTGTTCAAATAATTGCTTTTGGGAAAGAATCTTGCTTTGAAGTTCTGTAGCATTTTTCTTTTTTTCTTAATGGGAAGGAAAACAGTTTATATATGAAAGTGCTTTTCTGGGAGAAGCAAGCGATGCTGCCAGTAATGTTCCCTGGTAAGACCTGTGATCTTTTTTTGAATGGATTATGGATTATCTTGTGATTGATAGCTCTCTTCATAGAAAATGAACTGTCTGACTACTCCATTTGACTTTGCATTCATTTGCCTTTGTTTACAGGGACCATATTTATACTGTTGATATGGACACATCACATACAGAAGAAATTTATTTTAGCAAAGTAAGTAGCTTTTA
This sequence comes from Aviceda cuculoides, assembly GCA_035590195.1. NCBI lineage: Eukaryota > Metazoa > Chordata > Aves > Accipitriformes > Accipitridae > Aviceda > Aviceda cuculoides. The sequence continues at coordinate 16,937,359 of JAVJGG010000074.1, read as the reverse complement.
TCATCATTCAGAAACCAAGGACACTAGAACAAGCTTCAAATAAATAGGAAGATGACATTATTTCAAACAACTTGCAAGTGCTGCTGTAAAAACTGTAATAAGCAAGTAAGATGGCATTGCTAATCATATTTGAGGAAAGCTAGAACAGCAATCATGTCCTCTGTGAATTTCTGATAAGTGATTTAGCTGGGCTGATAAGCAATCTGTGCTGAAATACAGTGAGGTCCCCGATGGAACATCTGTCAAACATCTATTCATTTATATTCAGCAGTTTTCTGTAACAGCTATACTATCCCAATTACGTATACGGAAACTTTCATCATAAAAAGCAAGTGGTGTTTACATATTTTCATGCACACAAATTTTATTCACTCATGCAAGTACGCACTAAATAAAATCTTATTATAACACCACTTTGTAGATGTATTCACATTATCTCCATGGGAAGTTACATTCGAACTAAGAAGAGCTTTGTCTGCATTACCATTTTTTGTATTAACATAAACATACTAGAAATAACCTCTCTTCAGCTCCTTTGCATTGCATTCACATTGTGTAATATGTGCCAAACACAGCCTTGGTCCAGCAGAAGTTCCTACAGATTTGAGCATTGGATGAATTCCACTGTAGGAGGGGAGAGCATTTCATTATAACTATGAAAGATGCTGAAGATGAGCTTATGCCCAATTGCTCATCAAAAAGTGAGGGCACAGGCTTGTAAAGGAAATAAACATCCATGGTTACTCTTTCCGTGTGGAGCACTTCATGAATGCTCTGTGCCTTAGTTTACTGGTGGGAAACACTGACAGGACTATTGTGGTAATAGTGTCTAAGGTGTTGCTGTCTTAGGCCATGTGTTTTAAATAGTTTTATTATAATTAGCCTACCACATTTGACCACTCCTGAAACTCACCACAAAAATATCCAGGCTGGGATTTACCTGTAAAGGTTCTGGAGAAAGAGTGTTAGCAGATAAAGCCAGCAGTGTTTTGGTAGGTGGAGGGCTCTCTGAGCCTGTTAGCTGAATTGAAGTGATAAGAATTACCTGAATTTAATTTCTTTGCTAATCTAAAATGTTGTCTTCTAGAATACAAATTTCATTTGGAATCCAGTTAGGGCTTATAGTCCATAAATGTTTATTCTGATGCGCAGAACAAATTCAAATCAAAAGAAGAAAGCATCTACTACTTTTAAGAAAAGTGCACATATTTTTGAAAGTTGGCTTATTGCTGAATTCCATTGGTTTAGGCTTTAAAAAAAAGGGATAGGTTTCTAGTCTAATGAATATATGGCAACACAAAATTAAGTGAATGCTCCACATCACTGATCTTTCATTGTTGTGGTGAATTAATCATGGAGAAAGGGTGCAGAAAGCTTTCAATAAATATATGTTCAACAGCTATTCTCCCCTAAGGGACTTCTACATCTGAAATCAAATGCAACAACCTCTGGGCTCTAATTGATTTCTTTCTTGATCCTTGCAGAAATTGACATGGAAATCTAGACAAGCTGATGTAGACACATGCAGAATGAAGGGAAAACATAAGGTAGGCAATTTTCATTTCTTCTGCATCTGCCACTTTAGTTTAGTTGCTTCACTATTATCTCAGGCTGCTGGCTGTGATGTGGAATGGATCATGTCATTCACTTCTTGCCAGTAATTGCTTTTTTCATCAACTTACTGAAGGCTTTAATTTGAAAAAATAGTTTACTTTTAATGTGGCAAAACATTACGACAGGAGCCACAGCAATATCCTGAAATACTTAAAGCACTGAGGATTTTGGACATAATGCTTAGTGTACGGATTTTGCTTACTATTACCTCAAAAACTAAGTGCTGCTGTCCATCCTCCTGCAGGAATTTACCTAGAAGTTTGTGTAAAGCATCAGAAAGCATGAATGTATATAGTTGTAGAAGGACTGTTTCTCACACCAATTTCACCCTACTGTAACCTATGACTAGCACAAGTCGTATCAGAATTAAATGCAGACTCTTTGATTCTCTACACCTGCTTCCCCTTCTAGTTACACGTGCTTTATACCAATACATTGCATTGGTGATGCTACCGTCTTACAGCAAGATAGATGAGAAGATCAGATTTTTCACTCATGAGGAAAGCAACAGCTTTCAAACAAAATTCACCTATGTGAACAATAGCAAAATCTGAGCTGTAATATGAATATCATATCTTCAGTTCTTTAAAAATGGTTACAAACCACTAGAATGTAAATCAGTTGCGTCTTGCTCATTGTCAGTTAAACATAGTTGAAATAAAGCCCAGAATATCACAGTGGCTACCAGCCAATTTCATTTTAAACCTGACGATGAAATATCATGGCATAAAAATAAAACCAGACACCCAGAATGCAGTAGTTAAAATACTTTTTATTATTTTTCTTCAGGATGAATGTCATAATTTTATTAAGGTTCTCCTAAAAAGAAATGAGGATACACTGTTTATCTGTGGAACAAATGCATTCAACCCTTCTTGCAGGAACTACAAGGTATGTGATCTGTTTATGGGATTTCCTTTATGCCTTGTCTTTCTGTTGGATTTATTGTGACTACACTGGCAACAGCATGAGGTTGTCATTCAACTGTGATCATTCAACTCTGTAGCATTTATCCTGACTTGTTTCAGTGCTACATACCTCAATGTTGAGTGGATTTGTGAGGACTGCTTGCACTGATTACCTACTTCTTTGCAACTCCTGCACATCAAGAGTTTATTGCCACTTTACATTGCCCTCCATAGGTGCAGAATCCTTCAGATCCCTGCTTGTGGATGCAGTCACTCCTCAGAAAGTTTCTCAGCTTGTCACTGACACCCACATCAAGTCATAGACTGATGCTGAGGATTACCTCTGGGGTAGCATGTTTTAAATGTCTCTATTGTACTGTTCTCAATCCCAAAGCCAGTTCTCAAGATGCTTGAGGGCTTAGCACAGCAAAAGCTGAGAAGATTAGTGTTGGGGACCCCACAGATGTGGAAGCTGTGGAGGTCCTATGGCATTGTATGCTGTAAAAGTGATTGACAGCAGATCTCCACCGGGAAAGGTACAGAAGGAAGGTGATGTGTTCCTCACTAGCTGGGGATCTGCAAAGCCAAAACATTATTTAGAGCAGTGGTCTAAAACTGTGCTGGTCCGTAGACACTTGACATTAATTCCTTGACCCCAGTTTCTTCCTTTGACATGCTGTGTCCCTGTTATCTGCATTTTAACGGGGCCCATTTATTCAAATATTTCCCATTTTCTCAGGCTTGCACCAATATAATCTGATAGAACCCTCAACAGTGGATGTCTCTGGAGTAGCTTTGAAATGGATTTACTTAGGCTCTTGATATCCAGACTCTTCTTTTCCAGGCACTGCTATGTCCAGCAGGTTGTTTCTCACCCTTCTTTAGGAAAAAGAAAACAGCTTGCTAGTGCTGCTTCTGATAAAGTCACAGCACAATTCTCATTCATTTCTTTGGTTTCAGAGTTATTATAAAAAACAGAATAAAGACATTAACACCCAGGGAAACAACTGCCTTAGTGGTATTTGCTGTGACTGCTGCTCTTCCTTGCTTTTTCTGCAATGCTGCTTTACCTTGTTTAGCCACTGTGATGGCTGTAGTCTAGGAACACAGGAGAGAAGTTCAGGGTAGTCTTTTCTTTCAGTCTGTGGAGGAAGAATCAGATCTGAATAAAAATACAAGCCTGTGGCTTGGTAACTGGGTGGTACAGATAGCTACTCTGTTAACAGCCATTTCTTCTTTTCCCGTTTTCCTTGCATCCTGCTCCTAGCATGCAGCAAAGCTTCTCCGTCTCAGTGCTGTTCTTAGTCTTCCGGCAGAGTTTGTCCATTTTTAGCTCTCAATACCATTAATGTGGCTAACAAATCTCCACCAGTCCCCTTGCTAGAAAGCTGTCTTTTAATACAAATACAGATTTCCTTGGCATCCTGATGTGAGGGATATAACTCGCCCTCCTTACCCTTGCTGCAGGTGTTTCATTCCCTTTGATGGATGCATGGCCTCTGCAGACTGCCTCACCAGTTGCTGAGCTGCTGGGGCTGGATAGCGATACCTCTGGGAGTCAGCAGAAGGTCTCCAACACCTGACCTGGCTTTTGCTGCATGTATTTCTGCATTATAGAGAGCGAGCACTAAAGATGTGCCAAACAGAAAACAGGGCTGTCCCTCCACACTACCAATGGAAGTGTTGATGAGCCTGGGGTGTGGCTCGGTGCAGGGAAAGTTGCTCAGGGCTGTAACTCCTTTCCTCTCACTATGATGTGAAATGCTTTTCAGCCCTTGAGTAAACTCAACTAATTCCCTTCAGAGTGGATTTTGACAGGAAGGATACATGACAGAAAACAAATGATGACAAATTGTCCACTGGAGGACTTGGGTGCTGTAACATACAAGCGAAAAGTTGGTTGGAGTAGTTGATGGTGCTGGGTGTCATATTTTTCATGCTCTGTGAACCTGTACTGTATGTGATTTATACAGTATGAGCTGCTTAAGTTACTTGAATATGCTAGAAAGGTTCATTCCCAAAATACAGTGGTATAAGAATCTTAAAGAGGTAAGAGCTGTACCTTTCCCCTATACTTCACTAAACCCTCTTGAACTTAGCGTAAAGTTGATCTGTGTATTTGTATCATTATCAGTGCCGGGGGTGAATTTATTTCCCAGGAGTTACACTTAAGCTTCAGATTTTACAATTCCTGCACAGATTAATTCTTGCCTGATGGTAAGAGGATTTCTCCCTGACACAGACTCAACTGATACAGTAAGACTTGGAGAGCATCCTTCTGAGTATGCAAATCAAGGAAGAGAGCACCACTGTTGAGACTAGAGCAAGAAGGATCTCCGGACTTTGGGGAGAAAAATGCACACACAGATAATTGTCCTAGTGTTGTTTCTTCTGACTGCTGTGGCTTGCAGTCTTTTCTGTGTATAAGAGCGCTTCTGTTGGATCACTGTTGAGGATAAATTTTGAATCCCTGCCAGAACCACAGACCACATAGCCTGCTGCAGTTCAACAGGAAGCTTGTGTACAGATAAAATATAGACTGAAGACTTTTGTAAAATGTGTCGGGGTAAGAGTGATTAGGTGCAAAAGAATGACTGAATTATTGGATATGTTTTCTTCAGACTGATTTTATTTAACACCATGATTTTTGTCAGATTTTTAATTCATAGTCAGGAGCACAGTAAGAGAAAGGACCTTCCTCCCTGACCAGAAAAGAAGAAACACTGTCATAAGCCTCAAGATGGGTAAGAAGTTTTGTTTCTCTATCTGAGGAGCTCCCTTTTGTTTTTCAGATGGATACCTTGGAGTTCCTGGGAGATGAATTCAGTGGAATGGCCAGGTGCCCCTATGATGCAAAGCATGCCAATGTTGCGTTGTTTGCAGGTAAAGTGACGGAGATAATTTTTTTTCTTTCTGTCCTGCAGCCAGGCTCACCATAGAACTGTGTCTCTTGAGTTCAGAATGCCAAAATCTAAAAGGTGGCCAAGGGAGTGAATAATGGCTAAAAATAGGGGGCATGAGGAAGTCACTAGCATGGAAGCCTTCCCTTCTCTGGGATTGACTTCACTATCATAAACATTGCCTGAAGCCTCAGTTTTCTGGTTCAGTATTTCCTGAATTCGTGATAATATGATGCCAGACCAGTGTGAGGCACCATTTCTGGCTGCATCCAGCTTCTGCAAAAGTCAAGGAAAGTCAAGGCTTGAGTGAACTTTAATGAGGAGCGGGCAGGATATGCTCTTTGACAACTGTAAGCCTAAGTTAATCTTCATAATAAAAGGAAGCTAGGGAACATGCTGTGATGCGCCCTTTTCTAGATCTAGAAGGAAAGGGAAGGTGATTTTATTTTAAAGCAGAAAACATCTCAATGTGGTGTTAACCAGCTGTTGTAGACAAAGGAGAGAAGTGTGTCGGTTAATAATGATTTATGCTGCATGCAGCAGAATACAGTTAACTGATTTCTACTACAATAGCTAAAAAAAATTTGAGTGCTTGTTAATAGGGTTAATTTGGGCTGTTGATTATGTGGTATTTTTGTACCTCTCTTCATGAATTCCTGATTAAATTGTTTCTTTATTGAATTTCTCTTAGTGTAAACCTTGCCTATCTTTTCTTAGATTTGGCTGTAAAATAGGTGGTAAAGATAATACAGAAGCCACTCATGATAATGTCAGTCCTCTTCAGCAGGTGTGATGCTAGAAGGCAGAGTCTGGGTGCTCACGTGGAAATACTTTAGCTATTCCTTTGAAGATTTAAGAGTATGCAAGTATTTCAGCCACTCTCAACTGAATTTGTGGCTAGGGTGCTCGATTAAGCTCTACTGTGTTTGAGGTGGCATCTGCCTCATAAAGGAGAGATTTTGTAGGAAGTTGCAATTTTATTTTTCTTTTTTTTACTCTTTATAGTGTAAATAAATTGGTCCTTTTGTTTCAAAAATAATGGTGCTGATGATGGTGGTAGTATGTAATTTCTTAATTACAGTCAAAGAACATAAAGTAGAAATTATCTGATTGTAGCAGGTAATTCATAAATGATGGAAAGAGAGAGACACCTTCAGAGAAATTTTTACCCCATGTGTCTCAGATTCCCTATCCTTAGGGCAGTTTGAATGACCTTTCAGAAGGGCCTTTCTCACTATACTAGCCAAGAAAGCATTTATGACCAACTTAATGTAAACACTTACCTTGCATTCAGCTGGAGTTTGGTAAGATGACTCCCATTCTGTCACTGAAGAATTCCTCGTTTTATTTGAAAATAAAAAGAATATTTATAGAAATGATCATAATCTTTCATGATTATTTAGAATAAATTTGATACTACTCAAGTGAATTCTTGTAGAATATACCTTGTAAATCTACTAGCTTCAGAAAATCACTGTTTGATATGCCATACATATTGATACCCATGTTAACTTTTCAGAGTGCAGTGAAAAATAGTTTCAGAGCAGTTTAGGGCACTAATCCAGGTCATCTGAGTCTGTTGGGTGCACTTACATGAATATGCCTCTTCTTGGAGCCTGTAGCTATTACAGCTGATATGTGTGAATTGTAATTGGTCACATAGTCTTCAGGAACTTGGCAGGAAAGAAAATAAATGGGTGATTGTATTAACATGAGTTCAGACATCCATATCTAAACAATTCATCTTTTTATTCTATTTTAAAATTGGGTTTAGTATTTGCTTTTCTTTGTAATTTTTTTTTTCTGGTTTTGCTAAGCAAAAGATGTCCATTTTTAAAGAGCCAAATAGTGATGGGAATTGTGGGACTCAGAACAAAGAGTACAGTCCTGCTAATACAAAAAGTCTGATTTTTAAATCTTGAGCTGGAATTAAACGTTGTCTTTAAGTGCAATGAAGAGGGCTTGACAATTAGAAGCCTCTCTGCTTTGTCCTTGGTATGTTCTCAGCGCTGGCACCTTCAAGGCCCAGCACACAAAATAATCTCTGTCAAAGGAGATGTAGGCCATTCTGATTTTTATGTAGATGCAACAGAGACACAAGTTGCTGTCCTCATACCACGGTGCTTGTGCTCCTACCAGACATTATGTTCCAAGATCTGTCTCGCACATGAAAACATCCCTGTACAGTTACTGTGACCCACAAACAGATTAGCATTTAAAAATGTTGTTGGAGCTCATGCTTTTACTGATAGCTTTGCATCTTCTGGTTGTCCTTGGGGTGCCATTTTGTAGACCCTTTCTTACCACTTGTCCTCTGGTTCTTCAAGAGAGAGGAATGCATAATTCATGCAGGAAATGCCTAAAACATTGTAGAAAAGAAACGTAGATAGGCAATCCTCCTCCATCTCTTTGCATCCCTGTTTTGCCTGAGCTGCCTGCACTCTATTTAATTTTTTGCTAGTGATCTTTGGCAGAGGAGAAGTGCTCTCAAAGGGAGAAATTTGCATAAGTGTCAATTAGCTGACAGTCCCTAAGACCTGCCTGGTTTGCCCTCCCAGTTAAAACTAACAGTTCTGTCGCGGCTTCCCCATAATTATTTTGCTCACATACATAGGCAGAATTTATGAGCATTGAACCAGAGGCGTGTGCAGGGAAACTGGATAGGGTAGTTCTGTATGACTTACCCAAAGTGGAGAAGAATTACACCGTAAGGTTTCTTCTCCCACAGCATCCCTCTGAAACTACCATTTTGAAAACTGGTGACTTGCTTGTTCAGTGCTCAGTCCCATTTACCTAGCTGGACTTTTTCCCTTCCGTGTTCATAAGGAGATTGTGATGGTTTTGTTTGCCCCATCTCATTTGACTGATGAGAGAAGGCGATTATATTATTTCTGGTGCTCCTCCCCTCTTGTTTTTTCTTTCCTTCCTCCCCAGAGGGAAAGCTGTATTCTGCCACAGTGACCGACTTCCTTGCAATAGATGCAGTCATATACCGGAGCCTTGGAGACAGCCCAACTCTGCGGACAGTTAAACATGACTCAAAGTGGTTGAAAGGTAGATAAACAAACAAAATGAAAAAAGTGGCATCTCTGATGAGAGTCTTGGGTTCCTGACAGACCTCTCTGTCATTTCATTTCACCAACGCTTTCTGGCAGCAAGAAGGAAGTAAATTACAGCTCTTACTTACACTGATGTGTTTATCTCTTTCCCTCTTCTCCTGACCACAAGTTACTGGACCTGACAGAAACTATGAGCATGGTAGATCAGAATATATATTCCAGTGAGCTTTCCAAGCTGAAATCCATCAGTTTACAGCTATTGGATGTAAAGGTTGGAACTTGCAGGGCTCAGTGTGCTTGTGCTGTGTTTGAAAATATTCCTGCCCCAGCACTGTGTTAGGTAACAGTCAACGCTTCACAAAGTATAGAGGGCTTGTCCTGTAACATTAAGATTCATCAATGAAAATAAAATTATGGGAATATTTCACAAAGCCTTTCTTTTATGGTATGTAGGGATTGTACAGCTGCCATTGAATTAGGCAATTTCTGTGCTCTAAATGCCCTCATTGTTAAGAACAGTGCTGTTTAGCTTCATGTAGGCGTTACGAATAGTTAGCATTCGGAGTGATTTTAACAGTGAGCAAAGCCATAGTTTGAAGTCTTTTTCTGCATGCAGAAATGTTTTGCCAGGTGTCGATTTTAGCTGTCCCACTTTGCTTGCTGCTACAGACATGTGTGGGCAGAAGGAGTTACGTGGTTTGTTATTCCCTCCACACACAGCCTTGCATGCCATAAAGAGCACTGCTTGGACCCCTCAGGCATACCATTATATATTGCCTCTTTACCTTTCCTCGTGCAACACAGGGCAGACGTGTTAGTCACAAACCCTCATCTACCTTGCAGTGGTGTTGCACAGACTTGACCCCAGCTGTCCTGTCCTCAGACAGCGATTCTTCTGTGCTGGTGATGTTGCTAGTTCTGAAAACTGAACAAGTTTGCCTAATGCGGGCATTTTACCTTTGGATGTTTACCGTGGATGTATTTGGCTTCTCTTTGCATGCTATATGCTGTATATGGTGCCTAAATAGGATGCCTGGGTTTTCTTTCTAGAACCATACTTTGTCCAGGCAGTGGACTATGGCAATTACATTTACTTCTTCTTCCGGGAAATAGCAGTGGAGTACAACAGCATGGGAAAGGTAAGGGTGAAAACATTGCCTTGAATGACTTTGTCAGATTTAAGAGGAGGAAAACATATGCTATTCTTGGACCAATGCTGTTAGGAGTGACCTTGAAATGAGAACTATAAATCATGATGACAAGGTCATCATTTTGAGAAGATTCCTATTGCTCAAGCCAAAAGGTTGGTTGGAGTGGAACATTGCACTGTCTTGAAAGGAAACAGGGTGGTTTCTTATGGTGACCATGTATGCTGGAATCTCTTTTCTCAAATCGCAAAAAGCACAAGGCAAATGTAATTAGTTCGTTGTAGTAGGTAATTGTTAAAAATGGATTCCAAAGTAGGGAGCTATTTTTCTTTAAGAAATATGGAGCACTGAGTAAACAGGGGCAGGAATTTTGTGTTCTGCTATTCTGCAAAGAATAATTAAACACTTTCTGCATTTTTGCTCATTTCACAGTAGCTTTCTGACTAAGCAGTCAGAAAAGCTGACCAAGGTCACAAAGGTGGAGGGCAGGAATAAAAGCCCAGCAAGATTTGCATAGTTTTTAAGTGCTGAAAACACAAGAGTCAGAGCAGGCAGTGTGGGTTGCAGGGACTGTGAATATAAAATGTGCTTTTGTTTGGGGAAATAGAAAGCTAAGCAGTCTGTATGGAAATGAGTTTTATATGGGTTGAGAACAGATCTCCTGAAGGATTTATGGCTGTATAGTAAATGCCACAGCCTTATCTTTTATAGCACACTGTTCCAAAGCTGAATTTTTTCTCTGTTTCTTATTTGTCACAGATTATGGAAACATGGGATTAAATTAAGCACCTTGCCATTTTATTCCAAATGTTCTAAAAGTACGACTCCAACAAAATATTTTAGTTCAAACAAACATTTCATTTTCTCCATTATTTTTGCTCTACTTCTTCCAGGTAGTTTTCCCAAGGGTGGCTCAGGTTTGCAAAAATGACATGGGAGGATCTCAGAGAGTGCTGGAAAAACAGTGGACTTCATTTCTCAAGGCTCGTTTGAACTGCTCAGTTCCTGGCGATTCACACTTCTACTTTAACATACTGCAGGCAGTTACAGATGTTATCCATTTCAACGGCCGGGATGTTGTTTTAGCAACCTTCTCTACTCCATATAATAGGTAATAGGCGCAATAACCTTTTACCTTCTGTTTCCTTTATGTTTTGCTTTTCACTGCAGTTTCTATTTACTTTATGAATGTACAAGAAGTGATTGCTCATACAATGTAATTATTATGTACCACGTGTTTATCGATAGTTTGTGTTTCATTTTAAGATACTCTGGTATTGCTTACTGCATTTTATACCTAATAATTTAGAGCAGCTTTCAGCCATTTACTGTCTGGATACATTCCTTGGATGAACTTTTCTTTACATGGGAATAATTCAAACCAGCCACCAAGAAGTTTTGCAGCATGTAACTTGCAGAATGTTATTCCAAAGAGAAAATATGTGGGTTTTTTCTCACAGAGAAAGGACTGGGTCTGTCCTGTTTACATCTAAACAAGGTGATGTTTAGATGTAACCTCCAAGAACCACATTAGTGCTCCTTCCCTTTATTTCATGCATCCCTACCAACTCTTGCATTTTCTCCTGGGAGAGTCAAGATCCTAAGCTGTCCTGCTGGCTGGGGAGGAGGTCCCCAGAACACCCGTATTTCATTGTTCACATGGTTTTCCAACAGTTCATCTGCAAAGAATTTATTACTGTTACACATTATAGCATGTTTCTCCAGAAGTTATTAGAAGAGTAACTGTATCTAATTATTGAGGTCTCTCAGAGAAGTTAAAAAAATAGTAGCATTCTGATTAAAAAATATATTGCTGTTTCACAGAGTAACGTTTGAGCTGAAAGGGGAACTTTATTGCTGAAATTCAACTGGTTTTGCTGTACACTCGCCACCTCTTGTCAAAGCCTGACCTCGGTGAGGTCATGCACGGAACTGACTTCAAATGAGAGTAAGCCCAGGCCTGTATTGTATAATCACTGCTTTTAACATCAAAACGATAGGAACTACAATGGAATAATTATGCCACAAACAGGGAATACAGGCTTAAATTAAGATGATCTCTTTTTATGCAAACTGGCTGAATAAAAACAAGTGAACAGAGATTCAGCATCAGAAAATAGTTTGTATCTTGAGATTATCTCAAAATTGAGATTGTCCTCCTACTCTGCTAGTATTTCCTGTGATGTGTCATGGATAATACTTGCTCTTAAACCCTGAATTTTATAATCTAAGTACTTGGTGTTAAAATCAAGGTACTGTTTTATAGGCCCCAGTTTTTGCCAGACATTGAAGATGACAGGAAGGCGCATAGGCTTGGAGACACCTCATTAACAGACCTACCTCTGACATGGACGCATCTTTCTCATTCCTCCTCCACTGAGGAAAAGCTGCAACAAATATCTTTGATCTCTGGAAGAAAGCCTCGCCCTAGAGTGAGCTGGAAGAGAGTCCCCAGTCTAACCTGAGGTCACCCAGGGTAGGAACTGGTGATGGGTTGTAGTCCAGTGGTTGGGAGATGGCTTGGCTGCAATCCACAGTAGTCCATACTTACGGCTTCATCACACTGTGGATCTGCAAACTGCCATCTTCAAGAGTAAAAGCTGTTGCAGTCTTCTCACCACAGCGATCCCTCCATCACTGTGTAGTTATGTGTGGAGCACAGTTCTCAGCACTTTTAGTTCTGTATAGGACACCTCAAGATTTTAGGGTTGTTTTTTCTGAAGGCTTAATTTAGCAAAGTGCAAAATCTTCTAGCTGGTGCGGGTCTTGAAGTGTCTTTTAGGTTGAGGTCTTGTGTGTGGCCAAATATACCCTTGACCAACTCTTGCATCAGCATATGTGTGGCTGCCTCCATTTAAAACTCTTGCTATGTAGTATCACGTTAATATAGAGCTTTGAAGTTTCCTTCCATATAAAAAAAAAATCTGTGAAGGTCAAAGTAAGACTGCCTACTTGTTTCCTTCAGTAATAAGCATTTTGAAACCTTTTAATATTCAAACAGTTATTTTGCTATCAATTTATATACCTTTATGAGTTTAGTTTTATTCTCTGGAACAGTATATTTCCTATATTTTTTCTTTGGTGTATAATAACCTACTAGCTAAAAGCAGGATTGAAAGCCTCAGCCAGCTGTGTTCACGCAATTTACCTGGTAAAATCAAGTGGTGAAAGTCAGACACGAATACAGTAGCTCACGTGTAAAAAAATGAAAGGTGGATAAATGAATAATTCATGTTTCCAGGCGACTGACCATGGGAAACCCCTAAGCCTTTCAGAAAGTATGTAGGTAAGGATATAATTACATTTAGACAATGCTATCATTCAGTTGCTTGCAAATAATAAAAAAGTTGAAATTTACAACTTTATGATCTAAAAATAAAATTGAATTTGCTTCTTTAAGCTCTTTACACCTCATTGAGTTAAGCAAATCCCTGAGCATAGTTAACTCCTTTCCATTGGGAAAACTTGGTGGAGATCAGGCTGTGTGAGGATGGAGTAATAATGTGTAAATGCCATGTCTGCAGTGTATTTTTGACGCATGACAGGGACTGTGAGAATTAATACTGAGAGATGTTGTGACTTACAAGAACTTAAATTCCCAAATAATGGGTTCTGAATGAGACTGGCTATTACTCTTCATGCATCACCAGTGGTACCCAGAGTTTCCCAGATTCTTTCCCTTCTTCAATATTATTGTAATTACTTCTTTCTATAGAGGCTTTGAAACAAATTGTGCTGGCAGGAGCTGTCTGCTGATTGGTATATTTCAGGCTTTTCCATGGGGCTGGCTTTTCCTGTCAATACTCAGAGGTTACGGAGTTCAGGATTGAGTAGTCTGTGACAGGAAGACTTCTATACAGCATGTTTTTCACTCAAGATTTTATGCATAACTGCAGAATGAGTAACAATTTCTGGGAAATGTCACTTTGCAGCATCCCTGGCTCTGCAGTCTGTGCCTATGACATGCTTGACATCGCCAATGTATTCACTGGGAGATTCAAAGAACAAAAGTCTCCAGACTCCACATGGACACCAGTTCCTGATGAACGAGTGCCCAAGCCCAGGTATGATTCATGTATAGTGATACTGTTCTGTTCCTGTATGCAGAACAGAGTAATTTGCTAATTTGAACAGCCTCGTAAGATGCAAATACAATTGAAGATACATGTTGTAACAGTAAAATAGAAGTTGAGTTGCACTTGGATCCAAGGTATGCAAGTGAGAATTTTTCTACTTAAACAAGATTTGTGTAACATAAATCAGGCCAGCATCAGATCCACTTGGTCAGAATAATCTGTCACTTAAGAGCGGTATGAGTTACACACCTGTTGCAAATTGGTTCGGTAATGGATGTATCTCATTACAAAGACTGCACCAGTTCTGTGGTTTGCTGTTCTGCGGTTAACATGCAATTTATGTGCCACAGAGGACACATCATGTAGAGAAAAAAACAGCGTTCCATCAAAATGGAGATTCAGTTTACCTCGTTCTTCCTATAAGTTGTTTTCCCTGCTTCCACTTCCATCCTGTTTGCACATGGTTCCTCTACTACACTCTATTCATATTTCCTACAAGCACCCATTTCATACAAGTTGCTGTTGACAGCCATTTGTTAACTTATTTACACCAGTAGCATTTTGTTCTGAGAATATGATTTGAATGTAGACAAATCAAATTTATTTATCTCAGTCAAGCTCTACCATTTTTATGTATGTTTTACATCACTTGTGATATCTTACGTAACTTCAAAAGAAAAACACATCTGAAGCTCTGTGGTGGCAACGGAGCTTCTGCCTAAATCCAAATTTGGCCCATCATGTCTTAGAGTTGCTGAGTACAGTATTCCTTTGTTGTCTTTATTCTGAAGTCACTCAAGAGAAGAGACTGGAGGTGACTGGAAAATCTGTTAAGTTCTGTGTGTTTTCAGTCTGAGCCTTAGTAAGGCACCTGCTAGCAGTGATGCTGGATTTTACCCTCCTTTTTGCAGTGTTTCAACAACTCATTGACATGATGGGCTGCCTTGGTAGTGCAAGGCTGCACCAGGGCTCCGAGGTCATATGTTTGGAACTTATTCAGAGAGTATTGGCAGGGAAGGGGGAAAGGAGAAAGAGAAATCTTCTCTTTCAGTGGGAAGGAAGAGGAGAAAGTAGCAGGCTAACAGTTATGATGAAGACAGGATAATACTGCTCCTTCTAAGATATCAGGAGATAACGTGAACTGAGTTGGTGAACACTGTTTCATGTAACATTTGGCCATAAATCTGCTTAATAGAAATAATCATTACTTCTAACTCATGTTGAAATGCATGAGAGGCACAAGATGCCTTTGAAATAAGGTCATTTTTATTTGGGTATCTCAGTATGGTGCAGAAACATTAGTGCTCCTATTGATCCTAACATTTCTCAGAAACATACCAGAGCGTTTCAGGGGCCTCGCTTCCCTTTTCTGCTGAGGTGCACAGCAGGGTTTACTCAGTTTTATGTTTACTCAATTAAACCAGTTTTGAGATTAAAACAAGATTAATCCAATCATGTGATTAGGATTTAGGAGGAAGTAGGCCTCTGGATTAGATATACAGAAACCCTAGGCACAGTGCTGCCAGAAGGCATAGGCTGCTCCCTAGAGTTCTCTGGGAATGTCACCTCATGAATCAGTGCCCTTGCAAGGACCCAGGAGACTGGTGATGCCGTTGGTTTCTCCTTCTTTCCCTCTATTGTTAATATGTAATTGTAATGTGCCGTTACAAGAAATCTAAAATATTTTGGATACAAAGAGGAAGAGCACAGAGCCTCTGCATATAGTGTTCATTGTGTAGCTGTGTGGAACCAGACTCATTGACCCAGCTAGTCCCTTCCAGTCCTATGCTACCTTCCCACATAACATTTAGTTACCTAAGGTTTGAATATTTATCTAAATCTGAGCGACAGATATGATAGGACTAGTACTATATTTTGTTCAAGTTGGCATTACTACATGGATGTCAGTGGCTCTACCCATGTTAGAGCAGATGAAAATGGGACACTGCAGCATGTTGATGAGTGGGTGGTCCATCTTTCATCGTCCCATCTCACAGTGGCTTGAAGGCTTGAAGAATCATAATGCTCTAGGAAATGGAATCAAATGAACCTTTTGCTGGAGAAAATAACCCACAAAATATTAATAACAGGCAAAGCATTTTGCTGCTTCCTGTGTAGAGATGACATGTCCAGGGAGGAAGGTTAAATTACCTCTGAGGAGCAGGGTAGATTTTAGGAATAGGGTGAGCAGATTTGCGTTTCAGTTGTGGAAGAATAATTAGATAACATTTCAGTGAAAGTCCTCAATGTGCTACCATACTGAAATCGTCTCATCCAAATTGAAAGAAGGGTAAAACCAATGTTTACATGGATGCTTGCTGGGTTGTCTTCTCCAATAGTCCGCTTTCTGCCAGACAGGACTGAAAGCATCAATCATTCCTTCACACATTCTAAAAAAATCAGATTCCTTCTGTGTGTTAGGGGCTGATTTTATTCCAGGAACGAGCAGTCAGCTAGGCAAGTTAGAGATCAGAAAGCACCTATGCCAGTGGGCAACATCAAGCCAAATGCATACATGCAGTGATTAGGTTCCATGTGAGGATGAACTACAAACTGTGTGTGTTACACTCCTGCTGGGGAAATGTCTTTGTGCTTTTCGGTGACATCTTAAGTCCTGTTGAGTGAAGATAGAGCAGGATTTTAGGCTTCCCCTGAGGGGCTGAGCAAGTCCACCAGACTTCTCAGTCCTCCATTTAAACCCCTGTAATGCACATCAGATTTCACTGAGGGCCTCATTACAAAATGACATTTGCACTAGGCATCAAATAAGTGTTCTGGCTTTACCCTCTTGTTTTATTTAGGCCCGGTTGCTGTGCTGGCTCTACATCATTAGAAAAATATGTAACCTCTAATGAGTTCCCGGATGATACTCTGAACTTCATCAAAACACATCCACTGATGGACGAGGCTGTACCTTCCATTGTCAATCGACCCTGGTTCCTGAGAACAATGGTCAGGTATGTACCTCCAAGTGGACTCTTGTCCTCATTGTAGCTGTGAAGTTGTGCTAATAGCCTTGCTCAGAATACTCTCAGACTCTGTAAACATCCTTGGTATGCTGGGCATGAATCCAGCTAGGAATGATGGCAGCGCTGAGCAGATGCCTCAGAACTCCCTGAGCAGCTTTCAAGATAGGAAAATAACCTCAGTCCTTTCCAACCACGCTGTGCTGAAACCCCACTCTTGGAGGAAATGCCTTGCGGGGAAGGTTGACCTGCCTGTTGGCTCATGGGTCAGTGTTTGAGACAGCTCTGTAGAAAACTTTGGGCAAGGATCAGCAGAGAGCCCAGGGATATGTACACAGGGTACAAACATGTCTGCCAGGATATGTTCACAGGATATGAAGAAGTCTGTCAGGATATGTACTGGTATGTTTTAATGTTTACAGAAGTGTACAGGCAGAAGCAATCACATAATCTGTATCCTTTCTAAGGCAACGAGAGAAAAATAATAATGAAGAGATTTGAACAGAGACTTATAAATCAGCAAGCTTCAAATACGCCATCCCCTTCTTATCAAAATACATTCCCACTCTCTGCTGTGGTCACTATACTACTTACCTACCCTCCAGTTGTGAACAGAATAATGTGACTAACTTTTTCCGTATTTTCCTCTCCTCCTCCATACAAGGGTAGAGTTTTGTGCCAGGCAGTGTTTAGCTCTGGAAGGGTCTCACTTAGTTTTAGTAATGTATCTTCTGTCAGGTTTTTATGTCAGGTTCTGTACATCCAACCAAAGACAAGAGCAGCAAACTCTGCAGAGGAGCACTTTCCTTTGATCGCCAGTACCAGATAACTGGTACCAAATCACCAGTACTTGTTTTCAATAAATTGTGTCATCCCAAGATTCAATATCATCTCAGCACTGAACTCGCTTAGTGGCAGTTGTGTGATTATTTTAGTGAGGTAAAATGGTGTTTAATGTCTCACTGTCGCACTGGCACAGCTTTTCCTGCCAAAAAGCTGAATGTAGATCAGTTACTGTTATTGCTGCGTTTAATAGTACAGAGCTTGAAATTAAAAAAAAAAATTCACTGTGCTGATTTTCTTCCTATGCCTAAAGAAGTCACCAGGCTAGTACTTTACTTTTGGTTGGAAGGATAATTCCTAAATAGCCTCAGACTCTTAGCACCCCTTCAGTTTTCTGCAAACACTTCTGCTATCTATTGGACATATGGATGTGCAGACAAACACAGGAAAATTCCCCACCATTTGGGGAGTCAAACTGGTACAGTCTGTGTTGACTTACAGAGTTATTCAGCTAGGAAGAGTGCTTAAATATGTTATATGGTTGCTAGAAAGCTACCACACAATTTTCTGAAGTGGAAAAAGTGATAAAATAAATAGCAATCTAATCCCAAGTGATGCAAAATGCTGTATTGTTATTCTAGATACCGCCTGACCAAAATTGCTGTGGACTCTGCTGCTGGGCCATATCAGAACTACACTGTAGTTTTCTTGGGATCAGAGAAGGGAATCATCCTGAAGTTCTTGGCACGGACAGGAAACAGTGGTTTCCTAAATGACAGCCTTTTCCTGGAGGAGATGAACGTTTACAATCCCGAAAAGTGTGTATCTGATTCTTTGTACTAATGTGTGGGTGACTTTGAACTTCAGATTTCCCAGAGAGTAGGTTGTCCCATGAAAAGGGAAGTGGTTAGAGAAGCCAAGTTTTTTGAGTAATTTTAAATTGTTTGAGGAGGGGATGTCTGCTTATCAGTCTCTACATTGCAATAAGATATTTTTTATTCAGTATGTGTAGAAAATAGGCCATCCTATACAGCAGTTGATGGATAATTAAAAGTGAAATTCTGCAAAGGAAGATTAATTTTCTAATCCTATGAAAAAAACTGATTCCTCTCCAAATAATTCAACAACCAGCAAGCCGCTCTCCAAGGGAAATTTCCCACATTTCAGCCTTACTCAAATATGCCTAAGGGGGCTTTGAAGTGGGCCATAATCACACAGAAATTTCAGCTACTTTAAGTGCTGGAGAAAAATAAACAGAAAAAATGAAGGGCCCTCAGAAAGCTTGTCTGGCGTGCTATGTCTCTTCACTTCTTATTCCCCTGTCCCATGCATTTTTAATACTCACTTATATGTCTATCAGTGTTTTTAGTGGCTAATGTGTTTTCTTTTTCCTCGGCTTGTTCAATTCTACCTTTCTCAGGGTTTTTTGTGGGAGTTGAGGGGGGAGGGGAGGCGTTCAGCTTAAGGAATCATTAAATTTTCATCTGGTTTCCCAGCAGAACTTATTTATAACCCCATCTCACTTTTTTTCGGATCAGGTGCAGCTACGACGGCATGGAGGACAAGCGGATTGTGGGCATGCAGCTTGACAAGCCCAGCAGCGCCCTGTACGTCGCCTTCTCCACCTGTGTCATCGAGGTTCCCCTGGGACGTTGCGAGCGTCACGGCAAGTGCAAAAAGTACGTGTTTTCCGGTGGCTGTCAGAAGCGCGTGCGGCAGGCGTGGGGAAGGCGGGAGCGCTTACGGACGCCGCCTTGTGCTCTTCTTTCTCCAGGGCCTGCATAGCATCCAGAGACCCTTACTGCGGGTGGGTGAAGGAGAGCGGGGCATGCACACAGCTGGTCCTTGGCTCCAAGTGAGTAAGGGCTCCGGCGGGACGGGCCGTGAAGCTCTGGCGTTGGCGCCAGGCGGTCTTGGGCAGAGCTATGTGAAACATGGGACTCTTAGGGGAGGAAAAATGTGGGAAGTGTTTGTTTCTACCTCATTTGCATTCACCTCTGAAATGTCTCACAAATTTTTTTGATGTGAACTCTCAGCTGATTGGTAACTGCTGAAAGAGGAGGAAGAAGAAAATGAAAGAGCTGTACTAAGGTCCGCCGTGTTATTGAAAGGAGGGAACTGGATGGGTATGTCTGGACCAGCCCACACTGGAGCCATCACAGCTGATTAAAGAGGCAATAGAATCCAAATTAAATTAGTGAAGCAATTTGTCCACTGAAAACAAAACCAGTCTAATTTACTGTGCATCACTAAGAGGAATCACAGAGCACAGTAAGAGCTTAAAGCAGATTCAGAGAAGTGCTGGATCTCCCCTTGCTTAACAGTAGAATTTAATTATTTTACAATGATGAAAGTCTGTGAAGGTTTGTTTAAATGTGGTTACTAAGCTTCCTTGCTGGGTGCAGACCCACTTCAGAGCTCTCATTTCTTGGCCACATATGACACACCTCATGGTTGCCCACTTGGAGGTACAGCTGTACTTCCTCAGGGTAGTGGTGGAAGTATAGCGCAAACATCACACAACCTTGACAGCCCCACAGCTGGTTGCCCTTAACCCTGCTTCTGTACAGGTCTTCAGTATATAATGGATGAGTTACCATCCCCGTGCTTGTGTCTTGCTCTTAATTAGCTATTTCAATTAAAATTGTTTTGTCTGCCGGGGATGCTATAGCTATATCTGTCTGTATATGCTTTACTATGAGAGCGTGGACTGTTCCTGACTGGACATTTGGTCGAATAATGTTAAAATGCACCTGTGTCCGTATCGGGTTTTCTCAGCGTTCCCAAAGTTCTTGAGTCTTTTTGCACTTCCATGGCAAGTTGTAGGGAACTACATGTTGTCTTCCCTGTGTCTGTATCAGGTTTTCTCAGCATGCCCAAAGTTCTTGAGTCTTTTTGCACTTCCATAGCAAGTTGTAGGGGACTGCAGGTTGTCCTCTCCCAGCACAGTACCTACCCAATGGGTTAGCTTCCATCTCGCATCAAAGTATTAGTGCACCTTGTCTACTCTATGGACAAGTTAAGGTAGGATCATAATTGCTTCTGATAATATCATGTATTATAGAGTTAACAGTTTAAAAAATATGAATGTTTGCCTCCCTTGACAACAAGGCATGCAGTGAATTTAAAAAAAGTAATAATAAAAAAGACAAAGCATCATCAGAAGCTAAGAAATCGTTTATCAATGACAAATAACTCAAATGTCTGTGTTGCAATTTTTCAGCCTTTGTGTGGAAGTTCCAAAGAAACAGCCAGTTTCACGGTGGAGCTTTATTTCAATGTTGCACATGTGATAATTTCTTTCTAGTAGTGCCTGTGACTGTTATTCATACTGTTTTGTTTCTTTCTATTATTTAGACTGGTATTTGAACAGGACATAGAACATGGCAATACAGATGGCCTGGGTGACTGCCAAAGTAAGCAAAGCTTTTACCCTCTATTTACCATGTGTCACAGCATCCTTCTGAATGCTTCAAATCACCATTACCTGTCCGGCGTTCCTTTGTAGCAATGTAAGCCACAACAGGGGCAGCAACTGTGGCTAATAATGCAGGTCCAGAAGAGGAACGGTTGTTAAAATGTGTTTAAAGAAAATAGCCCAGGTGGTGTGATTTATACAAACATCAGACTTCAAAGCAGTTATGTAGTGAGAAAACCTCAGTTCTACAGGATATTGATTATAACAATGACTTAATGAATTAGGTGTTCATTACCTTAATTACCCATGGTGGTTGGATTGTTTATGTAGATGTACAGAAGTGGCTTGGTTTCTTGGTGTAGACTGTGACTTGGGCTACATTCCCATGCAGGACAGGGAGACAGTGAACTAAAGCTTCAGTTTTGGATCCAGACAAAAAGTGGCAACTACTTAGCTTGTGAATCTTAGTGGATTTTACACACAGGCTGGACAACATAGTGCTATTATGGGTCAGGCACTACTGACTCTGCCTAAGAAATTTTGATGAGAAACCTGAGGTACTGACAGCATGAGTTGGAGGCTTAAACACAGTCTTTAAACATTTACATTTTGCACTGAGGTGCTTAAAAGTGCACAGCTTGCACTGCATACAAAGAAACCTGGCATGCTGATTTCTGAGCCTTCAGGAATACCAACATCTGTGTTCAGGATAGGTCTCGTTCCAAATGTTCTTGCCAGGGTTGGTTTAATTCTGACCCCCAAATGTTGTTTATAAACATTATGAAATCAAGAATCACATTCTTTTCAGCCCAATTTGCACTGATGCCTGTAGATGCAATAAAACTGCTGAAGCTGAGGAAGTAATGTACAGTGAGAGAGTCATCACTTTTGGAATACAGAGCAAAATGATGAAGGGCTAGAGTCTGCCATGGGATACAGCTTCTGGAGGAAGCCAGAGCCTTCTCATGCCTTGTGCATCCTTGTTCAAGAGCCGTTTATTACTGTGATCACTGTGCTTGAGGGAGTACAAGGATTTCAGCCTCTGGATGCCCCCCATCTCAACTACACCTGCCTCTGCCTCTGCCCTAAGATAGGGTTATGTAGGCTGTCTCTTAAGTTTTTTGAAGGTGGTGTACACATAGTCCCTCCCGTGCTCCCTGTAAAACGGGCCAGCACCAAAATCAGGTCAGTTCCCAGCTGGTACAACTTTGCCCTTTTCAGCCAGCTTTGCTCTCCTTGGGCAAATAGGTTAGATGGGAGCAGAGTGTACCTGATATCAGTTGAACATAAAAGAAGGGTAAGAAATTATTCAGAAACAGCACATTGTGGTCATGGAGAGAGATCTGCTCCTGTGCAGAGAGGAGCAATGCCCATACCCTACTTAAATCCCTCTTTAGCCCTGAATGATGCATTGAACCTTGACACTGCACAGGGGTAGATTTCACTCCCTGCTAACCCAGCTGATCTTTACTTCATGTGGTCTTGGGTCATGTGAGTTTTGTCCTCATTGACTCACATTGCTGGCTGCATCACTTGTAGTGCGCTGCATGAGGTTAGGACTTGCAAAGCAAGCCATGGCAAGGAGGACACTGGCCTTCCCACTTGGTATCCCTTGCACAGGGCTGGTGCAGAACACTTTCAAAGTCAGACATTGTTGTCAGGTACGTCTGAATATTAGTTTTGCCTGGGTCCTTAGGGTACTAATCACAAACATATAAATATCAGCTGAAGCATAGAAGTTTGCTAGCAGCAAACTATTAAAGGAAAAAATGAGAGAGAAATAATGATTTTTCCCCTGTTATTTGTCTTTCAGATTCCTTCGTAGCCCTGAATGGTAAGGAAGTTCTTAGTTTCGTTATTTACTGACAGCAAATCCATTTTGGAGGAATCACTTTTTACTAAACTTTTAAGTATTTTCATAGTTTTGTTTTATTTAATGTTTCTTCCCAATTTATTTTGTTCATAGACATTTCAACTGCTTCACCTGATCATGAAATGTCTTACGACACAGTGTATGGTCAGTTTATGGGTGTTTTTAAAAATTCTCCCCAGATCCTTGTGTTAGCTCGTAGTTTCTATACTCAAATAGCCATTACCCTTTTTTACTTGTTTTGTCTTGGTTTTGAGGGCCTGATTCACTAATCACAACTAGAATTCAGTCATATCTCTTGATTTTCAATCCCTCTTTTCTACTCCTCCCTCAAAACTGTCTCCATTGAATTAAAGTCAGATATGACCTATTGTAATGGCATGCCAGCAGACTTGATTAAGAGCATGCTTCATCTGAACACTCAGACAAAGGAACACTTGGGTGCAGTGATGCGTCTTTTCTGTTCGCCAGGAAAAACAAGATAGCAGCTCATACCCCACTCATGAGTCGTCCAGGCTGGTGTCATGGCTACAGCAGCCAGTCAGAGATATCTTAGGGAAAGGAGCAGAACTGTCCCTGGGTTACAGAAAGATACCTCGTAAGGAAAATTAACCTGTTACCCATGTGAGTTGAGACTGGGTTATGCCTCGATTCCTGAAGGTTCCTGTCACCTCTAGGGTGAGTCATTTGTTGTCCATGCTTGCAGTATCTTAATGCCTGAAGGGGCCCTGGTCTGTAAAAAAAAAAAGGGATTTGCATAGCAAATTAAATGATCTGAGCTGAAGAGGAGCATTAGAGTAGCAGTTTCCCATGAGGCAGCTGTTAATCTGTGCTCACAGTACTTTCCACCACTTTGTTCTGTATATTTGGAAGTGGATCACACTGGTACTGGGGAGTGCAGAATAAATGTCTTCATGAGGAATTATTGCAGAATAAATAATCACTTTAAATTCAAACCTAGACTTGCATTTCAATAGTTTCTCTTTATAGACATCCTGAACAAAGACAAGCTAAGAGTATGTGTGGTGTTGCTCCCAGTGAAGTCAATGGCAAATTTCCATGTGGGATGGGAGCTTCCTTGTGAAGTTGCTTTCACACTGTACGAGACTAGCAGTTCATCACAGCTAGGGCAAATTCACCTTACATTTGGCTGAATTTAGCAAGAGATAGGTTAGTGTGCAGTTGTGATGAGCGTTTAATTGATCCTTTCATCTCATGCCTGCAAAATACGTAGGTACAAAACAGAAGCAAAGACAGCTCAGTACAGCAGAATATAAATAACTGTAGGCACAGTAACACTGTTCAACATTTGTAAAAATAAAGTCAAATTCCCCATGTTGTTTATTACCAAGAAATGGAAAATGTGCAGGTGAAACTTGTTTGGAAGTATGATGACAACCAGTGAAAGGAACGTATAAAACCAAAGACAAGTTGAGACTTCATAATGTATGGAAGACTCATGGTTTCATGTGCATATACAGCTTGTACTTTCTTTCATTTGAAAATTGCTATATTTCCAATGCAGGGAGCAGTAATTAAAAAACAGTTATAATGAAGTCTGTACTACTGAATGTACAGATTAAGAAAATGGCCTTGGGCATAGTGCTGAAGTGCCAGAAATGTTCTAGGGTTCCTGCTTCTAAGTGCATTTATAGACTGCACAGTTATAGCTATGGGGCTGTGGTTCTGGATCCTGTCAGCCATCATATTAGCAGGGACTTTAGCAAAAGCTGATATTTTAATCTGACCGAGAAAGCAGAAGAGTGATTCAAGTAAGCAGCAAAGTGAAAAAAGCTGCAGTCCCAGGGACTACAGGTAACAAAAGGGAGTCCATTTTACTGTCCAGGCATGTCAAGCCCAAAGACAGACTCCATGAATTAAGCCACTCTTAAAGTAGGACCCTATGGCCATATGCAATGGAGAAATGCTGATCCAACGTTAACATTGTTTCCCATTCATGCCCTGTCTTTCACAGATGATTTCATTGACCCTCCCCAGGTACATCCTGATAACATGATCTCTTCCTTTTATGGGTTTAGTTAAAATACCCATTCTGATATTATTGCAGGCAGTCTTTCTTTTCACCTATCATGGCAAAATATGGAAGGAAATGTGCTAGTCACCTCTGTTGCTTATCCACGTGAGGAGCGTAAAAAATTCCAGCATGCGGTAGTAAACCAGTCTCAGTAAACATGCACATGTTTGCTAACTGTAGTGACTGCTCTGAGTCATATTTTTCTTGAGAAAATGAAAATTCTATAAATGGTGTGTTTTAGTGTTACTGAGTACAGTTAAATGCATAAGTAAATGGTATTTCATAATAGATTAAACCTCAGAACACTTGGATATACCAGAATACCAACTAAGTGAATGCTCAGGGTGCTGCTGGATCCAGTGGGCTAAATATATCCAAAGGCACCTGAAACTCCAGTTGCGAAAGAAGTCTTTAAGGCCTGATTCCCTTGATTTACTCCACTATAAGTCAGCTCACTTAAACAGCCTTACTGGCAATCTGTAGCAGTGTGAATGAAACGAGAACCAAGCCCTTAATCTTTGTATTCTTGGCATCAGCCTCCTCCTGAATTTGGCAGGTGGGCTCCCTTTTCTGGGGCAGTGTCATGTGGTGGGTTGTAAACAAGTAAAGTGCAAAGTCCAGACAGGTGACTGTTCGAGTGCATCCCTTTTGACACCCAAGGAGAAGATAGCAGGCTGAAAGTCCGGCTGCAGAAGGTCAGAGAGAAGTGGTGCAAGAGCCACATATTTAAATAAGATTAGGCTGGATTCCTCTGCAAAATTGTAAGCAGCTTCAATTACCTTTGGAAACATCAATTCTTAGTGAATTGGGCCCTTATTTTACCCCCTAGCCATAGTCCTTTCTCCCTCTGTAGTATTGATTTAGCCTTTCCCTCTAATTGTCTAATTAGGTTGCTATAGTTGTTAATAGGATAGTGTGCAGACATCTTAACCTCTGAGATCCTAATGACTTGTGCTTATTAGAGCAACTATCAAACACGTATTGAATCCCTGTCTTTGTTTTAAACCTGAAAAAAACTGCTTATATTTTACAAGTGCACTTCAGAATGAGCTATATTCAGAAGTGCAGCCCTCCTGAATCGTTATCCATGCCTGTAGACACTAAGTGCTTTTACTTTCCTTCTGTTACTTGATTACAGCACTCCAAATGAAAAGTTTTTGCAAATAATGGAAGCAACTAAAACAGATTTTTAAAAAGTGTGTCTATTTTGATTTTTATATGTTTGCTTTAAACAAAGAAGTTTCAAAAGCACTGTGTCTGCAGTTTTTCAGATGGTTTGTTTAAAACAACGGCAGAATTGGTTTTTTAGATATTTAGGTATTAACCGATATTAACATAGAGGTACTGACCACAGCTCAGATATGCTAAAGCCTCTTTAAATTGCAGCAAAGCCTATTTACACAGTCAGAGTCGTAAAAATGGTGTAATGGAAAAAAAGGCCTACTACGTGTTGCAAACTATACAGCACATGGTAAAGGTTTAATAATGTCTTTGTGTGAGAGGGCCAGGACTGGGTTGCCTGCCACTTCAGTCTTTTCTCTGTTTATGAGAGAAACTTAACTAGCTCATACATTTGTGGTGCCACTCTGCTCAGAGGTGAAATTCACCCAGCAGGACTGGCTATTTGGGCACTTAACAGGACACAGTGATACTGCGTATGGGAGCAGCCACTGCCCAGTACTAAGTGTTTGCAGAATGCAGCTCTAACACAAGTGGGACAGGCTATTGAGTTCTAATCTGCTCCTGCCCTGCTTCCTCAAAATCAAGTGGAAGAAAGCTTATCTCGATTAGGTGTGGAAGGTTGTTTCTCAGTATGTACTAGACTAACACGTTAGTAACAGAGCGAATAGACTGATTCCTCACGTTTGTGTGAAACCCTTCTCTACCTAACAACCATATGGTACACATTAATATCTTCACAAAGCCTTAGCTTTCCATTACGAAGAAGTTCTCTATGTATTTGCAGCATATGGTTCAGGAAATCTTTTTTTTTTTTTTCCTTCAGAAAATGTGTCCCTTAGGCATATATTTCCTCTAGATTACTGTATTAAGAAGTGTTTTTCTTTAACTGTACTTATGGCTTTTCCTTAGAATTCCCCCTTTAAGCACACCTAAAGTGCAAGTGTCTGGACAGAGATATGGGCATATAAATGCATATGAAACACAGGCATAAAATATGATTGCAACTTGGCAAGATTTTCTTCTCTTTTACCTCCTTATCAAGCTATGACTAATTGCTTTCTTATGTTGAGTGCAGCACTATTTGTAGGCTGACCAAATATTGTACAGATTATTGTGGTTGCTGAATGGGGTATTAACTTGGAGACTGGAACCCAATGAATGCTGGCACTGTGGTTTAGTCCTTAGGGAAAAGAAGACATGGAAATCTCATAATTTCCATTTTCTGGCCTGTTCTCTGTCCCATTATTTCTCATACTTCTTGGGGATGAGCACAGGAGTTGACAAGCCTAAAATGGTGCAGGGGTGCATGCTTTCATGCTCCAGCATATTCTTGCTTCAAGAGGGCAAGTGTTTTCAGTTGCTGGACCTCTCTACCTGTCCTTTTAGAAACAAGCTTCCTGCTGGAGGACTGCTCTGGAACAGGCAGTAGGTTTGGATGAGAGTCCGTCATCCATCTAACTGTGTGTTACCAATGCTCCCAGCCATGCTGTGGCTTGTGGAAACCTTTTAGAAATGGATAATGTTTGGCTTCTCTTTTCTATCTGAGCAACAGTGACATTAAAAACTCTGATTTCAACAAAATGCAGCCTCTAATTTGATGAATTAAAGAAACATGGCTGGGAGGAACCACACTTCCTATCATGAAAGGTAAAAAATAATCCAGTGCCCTTGTCAGTATAAGCCTTCAGCCTGAGGTCCAGAGCTAATTGTGTTAATGATTAGCTGTAGTAGCTGAAGGTTGGCTTTGTGGTAAGAACACTGTGAATTTGACAAATTTTCCCTGCTAAGCATACCAGTTACAGGAGTTAGTTGTGTCAATGTCCTATGCAAAACCCAGTCCGAAGTGCTGCCATATATAATCCTGTGCAGTAAATCGAAAGGGCTCCTCAAAAGGGCTCCTCGAAGATATGTGGAGGAGCATAAACATTTTCTTCCTCTAAGACCATTAATATTCAGCAGGAGTTCTTTAAATCATAGCAGCATCTTAATAGAAGTTGCAGCTTTTTTTTTCTGATTTCATCAGTAGTTCAACCTCATGAAGATGGTGAAAGAGCTGGATAAAACAAAGCACATGGGTGCATCGAAAAGCTTGGGAGCATTGGTGGCCAACATTTAGATTTTTGATTGCTGGAGTGGTATTGGGGAGCTAGGTTAATCAGCTCTCTCTGTTCTTCTGAGAGCTGGGGCTGGATGGCTTTAGAAGCCATTTAAATCAGCCTTTTTGAGATGCAGCTTCCAAAAGCTTTATGCTTATCCAGTGACTGTTTAAAATAAACTACAGAAGCACAGTCTCTGCCTGCCCAGCTCTGTGCCCTCTCCATGAGGCTTTAACTTTGGTCTCCTTGTGTTGCTCTGTCTCTGCTCCAGTGAGTCTCAAATTATTTTTCTGAGCAGTGAAACAACATCAAGGGAAGGAGTGGGGAGAGGGTCCTTGCTAGGGTAGTCTGCAGCCTGGTGATTGGACTCCTCTCCAAGTGAGACTCACATTTAAGGAAGGAAAATTAATTTGCTGGGCTGTTAAAAGGAGGCAGGCAAAAGGAGGGCTGCTGTCAGTCTGTCTGGCGTTATCTGAAGAGAAAGCGTTATCTGCCATTCTGTCTGTGAATAATCTGATTCTGTTAGTTTGTGTTTGAGCATGTTTTAAAAACCCCTCTTTTGATTGGCTCTTTCAGGAAAATAGCTAAGGGGAAATATAGTTACTCCACATCAAATTAACGAGGCCCAGAGCTCCTTGAGCCCTGCTGAAAATAATTCATTTTGGTGCATGTGCCAAAAGGGAACTTTCAGAGATGTGTGCAGTTTTGCTGTCAAAATGTTGTGGTGTGGATGGAGTTTTGGTGCTCCCTCCCCAGCAGCCATGGAGCAGCCTGAGCCACTGGGAAGTCCAGATTGGAGCCATCATTTGGAGACGGTAGACTCCAAGCAGTCCAAGCATTTTGGGTGCTGACGTACTTCTCAGAATCTAGCTGCAAAGGATGTGTGAGTCTACAAACATGTCTCCGCCCCAGCCAAACCACTGTTAAAATTGTGCAGTGTTTGCAGCAGGGCATGTCCTGTGAACATGCTGTTTGTTGGGTTGTATTTGATAGGTGAGGAGCTCATCAGCCTTATTCAGGACAAGGGTAAGAATGTAGTTGTAATGGAAAAAAGGCATGCGAGACCTTTGTTCAGCAGCCACTGGAGTCACGGGTTCTTGGGCAGATCCCAAGTGGTCTCTTCAGTGTCTCTCTGAGCAGAAATGATGTTTGGTTTCATCCTTACCTCAGAGCCATTTTGGACCATCATCTCAGACAGGACTGAAGGCAAGGGTGCAAGTGGGTGCGAGTGGCTGACAGGCCCTACATGTTTCCCATCCAGAGGGCGATGCCACAGTGCAAGCACACCAGTGCTGGGCAAGTCCTTCATTCCTCTGGGGGCACGGGGCAGAGAGCCGCGGATGTCAACGTTTTGTAGCTCTTCTGGCATTCCCCTTCAGTTTTGGCCCTATTAGAATTTGTTCCCTTTTAAATTGGGTTTAAAATTGCTTTTTAACTAAACCAGTACCAGACACCATGGGCCGACACTTCAGTGTCAGCCAGGCATGTGTACTGAATCCAGCCAAAGGATGCTTGACTCGGGTGAAGTGTGCTCACCCTCTTCCACACACATTTAACTCTGTTGAGTGAAAGCACACAACCGCCAGCTCAGCGGCAGCCCTAGGCATGCACGCACCCCTGAACACCCTGATCTGGAAGGTTCAAATCCCCTGTTTCCTTGGGCCCATGCTTTGAAGGACTTTTGAAACATCGCTCTGCTCAGCAGAAGATGAGACATTCACCCATCACAGAAGCAAAACAGTGTGTGCATTCCTGAGTGTGGGGAGGTAGCGTGGTAAGAGACTAATAAGACTTGTCTTCCCTACCTGTATTTATAATGTAAACAGGACACTCGAGTTCCCTAGTCCCAAGCACCACCACTTCCGACTCTCGTGCTCGACAGGGTTATGATGCTAGGGGACGCATGCTGGATTGGAAGGATCCGCTTGGTTCATCTGAAAATACAGATCCATATGTGGCAGTTTCATCCCATAATCATCAAGACAAGAAGGGTAAGGCCTTGGAAATGACGTCCTGTGGTGGCAATGGGGGGAGGACTAAAGTGTAACTGCTTCCAGCTGGCTCAGAGTAACATGTAATGAAACTCCTGTGCTATAATTAAAAGCTTATCGTAAAGCCTGAAACTAAACAGCCAATCTCAGACTCAGTCCTAGATAATTCACTGCCTGAGGAAACCACACAAAACAAACAGAAGTGTATGCCTTTGCAGAGTGTGTTGTGCATGTGTACGGGAAGGAGGCAAACAGTGGGGATTTAGCTCTCTTTAAACTTGATCTACCCTGTTGATCTGGCAGAAGAAGATCTGTGGCTTCCCATTGTTCTTAAGGGTGCACTTTTATATTGCCTTTTTTGCCTGAATTCCCAGGGCAGGACAGCAAATCTCAGCTAATTTCACATTATTTCTGTCTCTCGACAACAGACAGAGATACCGAAGATCTGCTCTAGTTTAACCATTGAAGTAAAACTGACAATAGTCTAGCCACTGTGCCTAAGTCCTGCTGTCTTCAGTGAGACCTGAGCATCAAATACCTTCGAGAGCGGGGGCTGCGGAGGTCATTAGCATATTTTAAAAGATGAGGAGGTGACTGCTGGTGGAGAAAGATTCTGTGTTGCGTTTTAAAGCACCAAAAGGGTGTGATTTAGGTGTCACTTCACAGTGTTCAGCTCTGTACTGAAGCACGCTTGGGTCTAATACAAGTGGCAGCCCTGTCCTTTGCCCTTCAGTCCCCCCTTGCTATACATACAGAGAATTAGGCAGAGAATTGCCTAAATTTGCCACTTGAACGTGCTTAGAGAAGAGGAAGCTTTTCTCGCATGTAAGGATGGTGGTGCCCCCTCATTCCATCTTGGCCCTCCATCGTTCTCCCAGCTGCTTTTAATCTGTGTCTCAAAAGAGGTTAAAATGGTTCCTTTGTAAACAGGGGACTTAGGTTCAAATAGCTCCACTGCCTGGAGAGATCTGAGTCCTTGTTATTCTTCTCCAGGGTGTTCTGAGATTGCTTCTTTCAATCTCTTCTCTGTTGAAGATGTTTCACTCTGTATGGACTATTTAAGTACTCAGTGGGCCAGAAGGAGGATGGGTATGAGCAAAACTCACTTGCTGAGTGGTTAGGGCACTCACCGGGGGCAAGAACACACATGAGCTTCAGTCCTTTCTGCTATGAGTACTTGATATAAAACACTTAAAATATTAATTGAAATGTGGATTCCAGTCTCTATTGTTCATGCATTTTACATGAAAAACTCATTAGACAAAAGCATCAGCTGTTCCTGGAGAAGCTACTGGCATGCCAGACCTGCTGCTTTGCGTTGTCTGCCCAAACTAGTAGGTTACTAAATCATATTCCTTCCCCTCCGTCTGACCCAGTGAGTCTTGAATTCCTTGCATTGGCTGTGGAGACTTTCAGCAGAGGGTAATGAGCATGTTAATGTTGCAGAATAGTCTTCAGCAGAGCTGCACGAACAGCTGGCGGCAGTCTGGACCCAAACTGTGAACTCAGTGCCTGTTATTCACAACAGCCCCAAGTACATGGTGCGTCCCACAGTCCCGGGATATCCTGGATTTCTCACTGAACTCCCCAGGATTGACCTCAAAGAGCCTTCACGGTTCCTAGCCATGAAGGCAGTGGGCGTCACCTGGCTGGCCCAGCAGAGATGAAGCCTGAAGCGCTTTTCAAGCTGAGGAGGGCAGTCAAATTAGGCAGGAAATGCAGTAGAATTTCCTGAAGATGCCATGGCAAACATTAATCTAGTAGCCTTGGCTTTTAGGCTTGATGGCAGGAAATGGAATATGAAGATTTGAATTCCCTCAGGCAGAGATTGTCTCCCACCTCCCAGCAATTAGCTTTTCCTATAAAAAAGGAAAAAACTGCCATTTGCTCTTCTTCCTTCAGCTGGGTTTTAGAAGTGTCTTCTGTTTAAACAATTTTTTTCAAAGCAAAAAGGTGAATTTCTAGAACCTCATCAGACTTACATGTGAGTTAAGCACAGAGCTCCTCTGCACCCTGCAGACCTGTGGGCTGCTGAGCCTTGTTAGAGAAGAGTTTCAGGCAGCTGCAATACTCAAAACTCAAAACCATAACTTGGGTGCAAGGGACTGAGTGTGCTGAAGACAAAAGCTCAGATTCCTAATTTCTACTTCAGCTCAGTTTGAGATATCATCCTCATTTTTTTAATTCCTCAGCCCTTGGTCTTCACCTGTAGAAGGGCAATTCAGAAAAAGTGATTTCTGGGTATCATGTATGTAGAGGAGAGAAGGCAGGTAAAACTGCATGCCCTTATAAAGGTGGCATGTGATTTACCTAGCACTCCTCTTTCCTCTCAGCAATAAATCAATGATAATGCTGACAGCCAAAAAATAAGGCTTTTTTCTTTTTCTGTCCAGTCTGTTAGTAACACCTGGTATTCAAAATGCTTGAGGTGAGAGGACACTTCTTAGAAAATCCAGTGTTCCCTCTTCTGAAAATAAGTGATATTGTTCTCTCCTCCACCCTGAGAGGAGGGGATGTCATTAAGCAGATTTGATGTGGAAGGAAGGAAGGGAGGGAGGGAGGGAAGAAAGGAGGGAGGGAGGAAGGAAAGAAGGAGGGAAGGACGGACGGCAGGAAGGGTAGAAGGGATCCTTGAACCCAGCTCTTCTGCTGGCATCAGACAAGGGAATAGTGTCAGAAACCACCAATAGTGGAAGATCTGGCCCTTTATGTACCCAGTGGAATGCAGAGACGTGTGCATTTGAATGGCACTGTTTGTTATGTGTGGGTCCCTACTTTGCAAATCCTTTGCAAAGCAATGCTTAATAGATGGAAAGCTAGCTCTTAAAAGCATCTTGTATGCCAGTAGCAGCTTTCAGAAGAACATGCAGTGAAAATATTAATAAATGTATAGCTGTTGGATTCTAATAATTTTTGCTTCAATTCACTGACTGATGAGGTGGCTTACATTCAATAGTTCCCTACCCAGGGAGTGATGGTTACCAAAGAGCCTTAGTAGCACTTGATGGGGTCATTTAAATATCATGCATTCATTGGTGCCTAAGTATGAATATTGACAAAGCTGGAAGCAGTCTACATGCAATCAAAACAATGGTGGCAGAGGTGACTGCATGGTTGTTTACCATTATCATCTACTTGTGTGTTGTTACTCCTTGCCTTGCCCAGTCAGAGCCGGTTGGCTCCAAAATTACTATTGATTTGTTGTTTTAAAAGGGCAAAGGAAAGAGTTCTTGCACAAAATTAAATCAGAAAATGTTACGCTTGCTATCCTTTTATCAAGATTTTGTTTTCACTTTTGCTGTGATTTCTTTTATTTTCACACATTCACAAAGAAAAAATATTTTTTTTATTTTTTTTTTTTTTACATTTTGTCTTTTTTTTGCAAGGTGCTTTGTGTTGTTCGTCATTGGTTGTGTCTGATCCTTTGGACAGTGTTTTCTTTCTTTTCCTGTGCTCACAAATGGCTTCTTACTGATTGTACTAATTGTACAGAATCCACTTGCTGCTTTCTTTTCTGTAACACGGGTGCTTTAATGATGTCACATCCATCCATATGCTTCACTTTTATTTCAGTGCAGGCATCTTGGGGAATATCTGTGGGGGCGTGAAGAGGGGGTTCTTTGAAAGGATTGACTCATGGGAATGTGACATTTGTGTGCCACAGCTTTAGTAGCTAAATATACTCTGGGATTGTTGTTTCTGAGCTACATCACATTTCTTGCCAAGATGAAAATGTGTAGTGCAACCCATAGAGTGGGAACTATGCGTTGCCGTCCCACTGGCATTTTCATTTTGGCCATTAAGGAATCTGCCCTTCCTATTGCAGAACAAAAACAACAACAAAAAATCAGCTCTGATTGGGCAAACTGCACCCCTCTTTCCTCTTCTCCTCCATCTCCTCCATGGAAAAAAAAAAAAAAAAAAGAAAGAAAAAGAAAAAAAACATGTTCTGGAGTATGTTTACGTTTTGTTTCCTTTCTTGCTGTGTTTTAGTGTTAATTTAATTGTGTGTTTCTCACCTTCGTTGAAACAGTTTCCCTAACCTCACCTCTAACCTTCCCCCTGCTGCCATTGTACTTGGTCTCCCCTGCTCCTCTGCAGTCGTGGTGCTCCTCCTGTGGAGCGCTCCAAGGCTTTACCCTCTACACCCCAGTAGTGCCATAGCGCTGTGTCTCTCTGTAGTCGTCCTACTAACGAAGGGGGGAGTAGGCACATACCGCTCATAGAGAGGCCTATGTGAAGAAAACAAAGTGATTTTCTTCAGGAGTAGCTGGCCTTGCCCCTCATTACCCTGCTGCCCTTCTCTGCTGCCTCCTGTCCTTTCTGCCTCCCTTCAGAAATGCCTCATGCTTTTCAAGTCCTGGGTTCATTAGCACAAATGTAGCCAACTGCTCAGTTTTCTCACTCGCTCCCTAAATGCCTGGAGCCTGCTTTTAATACAGTTTTGATAAATCAGTTGCAAATTCAGCTTACAATTTCATGGTTCTGCTACAGCTTCTACTCTGCAGCATTCAGGTGGACGTGGCCAAGCTGGGCGCTGAATGACAAAAGTGTAGCTTTGCTGTTAGTAGGCTTAATGTTTGTATTCTTACTTGTCCCAGCACTCATTAAGTGAAGATTATGTGGTATCTCCTTTCCTTAACAAGCCTTTTGTCAATATCCATGTACCTATGGTAGAAAAAGCTGATTAGAAGTGGACACAGTTTACAGAGTTAAGCGTTGCTGATGTCTTTGGATGTCAAGAATGCTCCTGTCGATACAGTATCTGGTACCACCTATTATTTTATAGACTGTAAAATCTATATTATTAATAACTGCAGCCCTTCCTCTGGTACAGAATTAGACATCATTAGCCATAGTCAACTCCTGTATTTGGAGAGGGCTGTGCTACTGGGGAGCTCAAGGGTTGTTCATTTCAAAACCTGACTCCAGAAGATATTTCATGTTGTACACAAGTGGCAGTGTTACTAAATTTTGCTGTGATTATCGCTACTTGAAAGATTTGCCAAGTGCTGACAATGCTTGTCTCCGGAGAGTCTGCAAATGTTCAGGCAGATTCTGCTGCAGTGAGACAGATTTATATGAAACTTCAGGTACAGTTATGATAAAGAATGTAAAGTGCTGATTTAACAAGATACTTTACAAGTAGACATGAAACAAGAGAAAAAAAATAATCTGTGGCAAAGCAAAGCTTCGGACTTCTTTTTGCATAAATTAAACAACTGGTGTTCATCATGGGAGGGCTGAGTTTTGCACCAGGAGGTACATTTGCAGAGTATGTTTTTACACAAAAATATTGTTATATGCTAATATGTGCGAGGATCTAAAAGATTCAAAGCATTTTGTATCAGAGGAAGCAGGGAGAAGTTTTTATTATTTTGCTGGCATTTTGTAATAATTCAGAAGAGAATTTAAAGTGGCACGAAATTTTTGAAAACTTATCTTTTGAGTCGATGTTTGCAGGTCTGCGGGGGAGAGCTTGGATTTTCAAGCTGAAGCAAATACTTTGTATTTGATCTGTGTCATCATCCTGGCACTGTTAGAAGAAACTGGCTGATCCTAAAAATACTGTTAGGCTAATGGGAGAAGAAGTGGCACCATAGTCAGTTCTGCCTGGATGGGGCTCAGGAAGAGCTATAAACTTAAAGCATGTGTGCCTGGGAA
The DNA here is from genome assembly GCA_035590195.1 of Aviceda cuculoides. Lineage (NCBI taxonomy): Eukaryota > Metazoa > Chordata > Aves > Accipitriformes > Accipitridae > Aviceda > Aviceda cuculoides. The sequence continues at coordinate 16,901,649 of JAVJGG010000074.1, read as the reverse complement.
GAAGCTATGCAAACATTGCTATTCTTTCCAGTGTCTCAAACCATCATATGCACAGACGTAAAGCAGATTGCAAGTACTTTGCAGTTCACTAACAGTTTCAAGTGCTGAGGAAACAATGAAGATGGAATCAGACCAGATTCTTCACTTACTATACTTTTAAGTCTTTTGCCCACAGTCTAGTAAAATAGTGCTGTGAGAAAGGGAGTAGGGAATTTGCCCTGATTCTTTCTATGATTCTGTAGCATTTGGCTGAGATTTGAAGTGAGAGGTGTTATTCAGAGCTGTAGTGCTTCACAAGGGGATTTCACCTACATGAGACACTATGACATGGTACTTAAGTCCATTTAAACTTTTATAGATCCACATCTAGATTAAAACCTACTTACTTTTTCCATTAGGATTTCATCAGAGGTTGGTGGGATGAGTCTGTGCTAAGCAAAGCCCTATAGATTTTCTTCCTAAAATGTTCTTAGGTAAATTAGCATCAGCTTACTGTAAACATCCCTGTTTCTAGAGGGGGGGCCTTGTTTCCATTTGTCGCATATACTAGCTGCTTGTGTGAAATACTAAACAAATCCTTTTTTAAAAACCAATAAACAAAGAAACAGCCCCGTATTTGTCTAGAAGGGCTCTAATGAGCAACTTGCCTAGGAACTGAATGTCTCGGAGACTAATCATGGCATACCTGCTGTGGAGCGCCATTTTAGCTCCATATCAGATAAATACCAGAAAGCCATTGTTAGCAATAAAATGAGACCAAATTTCTCAGCAGAGTTTTTAATGGCCAGATACCTGTGTCACCAGACCAGGCTAATAACTAGCAAACATGCCAGAAGATTGATGACCTCAGCACGCTGGAGTCGCTGGTATGCTGTGATACACACCAGAGGGCCGTGCAGTCAGGATTAAGTGAACACACCAGACTTGTCTAGAGGAACGATGCTGATCCCTCCTCTGTTCCGTCTTGCATGTACAAGCTGTCTGCTCCCAGGGCTAGAGACAGGTAATCATCTGAGACTACATCCTCAAATTCAAACAGTGGCAGTAGAAAACTAGATGCTAATTAATAAAATGGAGATTGTATATAAAATTGATGAAAGATGAATGCTGGAAGGATGTTTCTGACAACAGGCTTTCTTCAAACTTGTTTTAATTTTCTTTTTGTAAGTTTCTGTGAGAACAAGAACAAAGAGACAGAGGAGACAAGGCATGCAGAAAAGATGACAAAAACTAAGTCCACAGGCAGGGCCACATCCTTAAGCCAATTTTAATCAAACCTGGGGATTGTATTAGAATACAGGGCAGTGATTTAGTGCGTCTTCTCTGTGACTAAGTCTTCTTTTCAAACCTTATGTAAGAAAGCCCCAGCTCATTTACTCACAGATTTTCCATAGTAACCTTCTGAAAGTGTAAGGAGAGGAACGGTTTTCACTGCAAAAGATCAGCAAGGGTGAGGAAATCAAAATAATGGAGAGCGTGTATTCCAAGACACACCAACTGCCTGTGCCACACCTAAGGAAATGCCTATACTTCAGCACTGGCACTAACTTAAAATTTTCAGAAATCAAAATGTTTCTACATTTCACTAACAGTTCAGATTTCAGATTGACTAGCAGGAGTGGAAACGTGAGGAGCAAGATTCAAACCAAGAGCCATTTGTTATTTAGTAACCAAAAAAAGACATCATTGGTAATAGAAGAGGTTGTGCCAACGTGCAGCTACTGGGTATGAAAACAATCAACAGAGCTTTTCTGTCCCCACATTACTGGATCCTACAAACAAAAGAAGGGTGAAGTTTAAATAGAGCTCATCAAATGTCAAATGTGGCTGCAGGAAACAGCAGGTATCCTTGACCTGTAATTGTCCGCCTGCATAGATTTAGAGTCAGGCTATCCATTTCCAGGCTGCAATGAGCAGTAGAACCTTGTCTTACTAAAACAGGAGAAAACTGACATTGCCCCAGGACCTTGATCTGCTTTTTCAATAAAAGAGGCCACGTCTAATTTGTCAAAGCAGCTGCTCAGGGTTCAGGGCATTAGAGCTGTTGTGTGATGGACTAGATCCCCAGCTGCATTCATCCACGGTCACCCAGTGAGGAAGCTCGGTGGAGGAACACAGACTGCCTCATGCTCTTGTTTGACCCTTGTAGCATTGACATATTTATCAAGAGCTGGGAATTTGCTGTAGGGTATGCTGGCCACGCAGGGCCACTACTCTATCTGGAAATAGCAAAGCGTAATTGGTGAACAGGATGATAAGTAACAACCAGTTTCAATTTTGTGGCATTTGTATTGAGTATAGGGACATGTTGTGCCATACAGAGGTGCTGAATTGGGAGGGCAACCTAGCCCTTTAAATAAGAGATTTCTGAAACTGCTTTGAAATTTGAAGGGATTTAAGAGCAGAAAATCTAGTAGCTGAAAGACGCTTAAAGCGCCTTTTGTTGTTAATGCCAGTGTACAATTAAAATGTCAATATGCTGTTAAAGATACTTGAATAGTTAATTTTTCTCATATAGGATGTGCCTAGTTTCAACAATTGTATTAATTGATAGGTAAGATGTCCTGTAGTAATTTTACAATGACCTAAACTTTGACGGTCCTGGTTCAGAGCACTTTTAATATGATATGTGGACTGTGAACTCTTTAATTACATGGCTCTGTACAAAACACCACCTACATTCTTCTCATATAGATAATCTTTAAGTGAATGGTATCAACATCCCGTTCAGTATGTAGGAAGTATCCTGACTGACTCTTTTCCTGTTTTTTCTTAGTTTTCTTTAAGACTGCAAAAAAGCAAGCTTAATTCTTTATGTCAGGATGGGCTGCTGCTTACTGATTAACAGCATGCAGTTAATTAAAAAAAGAAAAACCTGGAGAGGGCATAATTTAGATTTGCCATGTTAATTTTATTGAACATTAAATACAGATAACAAATGTCATTGTGTTTGGAAAGAAGTCATTCCTATGAATATCCTTAGTTTAGTCAGGTGTTTAGGCAGATGTTACTTCGAGCTCTTACATAGTCATTTAGTGAGACACTCTAGTCTCTGGTATCCGATTACTGTTGCTGTGATTTTTGTTAGATTTTAATCATGTGTTCTAAGATTTTCTGTGCCAGTAGCTGAGAAAGAGGATAGGGAAAAATAAGTTGTTATTCTCATGTTACAAAAAAGATTCTCAAGGGCATTTTATTGAGAGGTTTTGAAGCAGATGATAGTGCAAATTTACTATTATATCAAAAAATGTGCATCCTGACATTTCTGTGAGGGGAAAAAAGAACTTCACTAGCCAAGCTGTAAGCTTTTGAAAAATCTCAGTCCCTCATACCCAGAAGAGACTTGTTACAGTTAGGCAACTAAACACACAGACAACCCCGTGTACATTGAGCATTGGTGCTGTGACTGATGAGCACTTTAACCACCAGCTGATAGTCCAAGAGCTCTCCTTGCCCCAGCAGATCAGAGTAAGTCAGAGTCCCTGCTGAAGTAGATTTTAACAGCTCCATTGGCATTAGAAGAGCTTAGGGCAGTTTATAGAGAAGTTGCTCAGGAAGCATTAAGAGGCATTTCTGGCACAGCTGTACAATACAGCAAACATTTGGAAATGGCTAACAGCACATTCATCACCAACTTTGTATTGGCCAGGAAGAATACCTGTAATACTCTGAAATAGTGAGTCTCAGTGGATAGCCTCCAGACCAGTTCCAGCCTCCCACATCTACCAAAGTGGTTAGCCCTGGATATTAAACTGCAGTTCTCCCACCAGCAAACAAACATTGCTATCTTCTGTGAAATAAAATCTCAGATGAAGGTGCACCTTGATAGCATTATCACAACTGGGCATAAACTAGGCAGTTCTTTCATATGCCCAACAAGGATTTTTTTTAATTGGAAAATAACACCAGCTGCATGCTGTCAGTAATATGCCATCTTGTTCATGCTCCATCCCATCTTACCCACAATTGTGATAGAAAATAAAAGAACAGCTGTTAAAAAAAAAGGGAGGGAAGCAGGCACATTTTTAAAGCCCTACAAAGCTACTGTTATTCACTATCTTGTTCTTGTAGAAAGAGACAGAAGGGGGTTTTTGGAGAGCCTGAAAGATCTGCAATTTCTAAACACAAACAGTACCAGCACAGACAGGGAATTTAACCATGCACAGAAACACCTCCTGAACAGCAGCACACCGAAGCCTTCATTAAAGTAATTCCAAAAGTCTTTTGAGAAGTACATATTTTCCAGGTGTTTCTGTATTTTTTTAAACCAGAAAACTATACTGAGTTCCTGTTTGGAAGCAAGCAGGGTGAGTAGGACAGAAGCCATAATGCTGGGTAAACACTGAGTACCGCTTGTTTTTAAAGAAGCTAACAGAATTGGTCTTGTGTGGTGCAGAAAAGGCTGTTGGTAGTTTCTTCGAGCCTGTGGTCAGCACTGGAGAAATTTTAATTCCTGCAACCAGCTTATAGCTCCCATCAAACAGTTCAACAATTCTCCATGTGTATTCGTTGCTGAATGAGTCCCAATCAGAGCAGGAGTGCCCTCTGTCCCTTCTTCTGCCTGCTCTCCCTACTGAACCTCTTGCATTCACCACAGAGCCTGCCCAGAGGTTTGGGCAATCACGGCTCATAATAAAGAACATAAAGAGCACTCCTTTTTTTTTGCAGATAGCATTTGGTTTTATCTCTACAAAACACTAGTCTCTATTCAGTGTCTTAAATAGGTCTTACAGTCCTGCAGCACTCTATATGCTTTTTGTCTAAATATGACCAAGCTACAGGCAATGCCCTGAGGCAGTCATCCAGTAAGACCAATTAACTTTCTGTACCCAACGGGATTTTTGTATCTCAATGTGCAGCTCTCACTAATTGAACTAAATTACTAATACCAAATCGGCAGGTACTTTCATGTACCCAGCATCAAGACCTGGAAAGACAATACAGCTTATCTCTACTTACTCATGGCAAGACAACTTGATAACATCAGCTGTGCTTCCCTGAAAGGTTTGGTCTCACCTACACTGTGTTTAGAAAGAAGGAGAGGGAATAAATATGTATCACTGAGAGAAGAGAGATTGTGATAAAATTTGTTAGGGTCCCAATGCTAGGAAAAAAAATGAGGCTTTAACCTTTTACATGGAAGTTTGAATATCTGTAGATCAATAAAAATATCTTGAGAACTAGTCTACAGATATGAAAAAAGCCAGTCATGTTCCTTGTTATAGCACCTACCTTCATGTTGATTAACTAGCAGTGCAAACTGCATGGTTTGCCTGCAGCAATGGAAAATACTGGCTTAAAGGAAGAGCATAAGCAGAAACTGAACAAACAGTACAGTAAATCCAGAAAACAGAGATTTGATCCAGTACCAGAACTGGGTGGAAGGCTAGGGGAGTTGTATTGCAGAAACACTGCTGTTTGTGAGATGTATGATAAAGCAAATACACAGGTATGTCTGCCTGGCCTGCCACTGGACAGTCAAGAGTGTGTCTGGATTGGGTTTGAATGTATGTTGGAGAAGACACTGGTTTGAACACACTACTGTGGTTAGATTGCTGCTGGCCCCAGGGTAGCTTTCTTGGAGCTGGGGCAGGTACCTGCTTGCCAAAGTACGTCCTCTGAGATGAAGCTACAGCTTCACCTCACCCAGGGAAGCAGACTGGCCATAGTGATCACTGAGCATGTTAAAAAATGCACAGACAGGAAACATCAATGAAGTTATGGCGCCAAAGTGTAAAAGTACATGCAGTGCCTGCGAGGTGGGGAGGTGATAAAAAAAAGTTAGGTAAAAAAATGCAGAGAACTATAAATTTGACAGACAGAAGAATGCGTGAAAGAAGCCACCACTGGAGATGATAGAAAATTAAGTGAGAGAGAGATGATAGCAGCACCAGGACAAGAATTCCATCAGGGAAATGCCATCTTTTACCTCAGGATATGGCTGGAGTAACCATGCTTGATTTACTGGAGATACTGTGGATTCAAATGAATGTAACTGAGAGGAAAGAAGGCTTCTGATATTTGTATTGGAACAAGTAGTGAGATACAAAAAAACAACTAGCGGTGCAATTATTCTTGCTGTTATGGCCAGTGTTTCAAACTCATTGCAATTCCTCAGTCACTTAATGTATTCAAAGGCAGATGAGGCTATGGGACTGCAGCTTGGAGGGAAATGATAAACCTAACAGCGGACATGTATAAGCTATTTTTTGCTTACAACACCAGCCTTGCAAATATTTCTAGAAGAAGCAGTCTTGTCTTTTATTGATCACTGGGGGCATATTTTAATTCTTAAGTCCAGGTCTTTTGACTACACCTGCAGTATTCATAAGTGTAGGAGAAATGAAGAGTTAATCCACAGTGTTTGCTTTCTGTCACAAAATATACAGTGCTGGCGTTTTAACAACAGAAGAGGTTTCATCCTTCCTCTGTGTTAGAGCAGGCCTAACATGGGGTCCAGCCATGATCCTAACGTGCACCAGCAACCCAGCTGTGGGCAGGACTGTCCCTAAGAAATACAGTCTATGTGCAGGAGTAAGTAAACATTGTTGGCTTGGCCACATAGTTGTTCAGCAGTTTAATAGTCATTTCCAGGGACCTCAGGGAATAGGATATATAGGGTACAGTCTTACTATTTAAATGTCTTGGATTTTTAATAGATGGCTCCTTTGTTAGTTCAGCTGTGATGTGTTCAGTCACGCTAGTAGCTCAAAACTAGCATTTCCATTTTTGTGTCTTTAAAGAAGGTCATAGCTGATGAGGAAACAATTTTTGCTTTTAGGTCGTATGCAGTGTTTGAAATTTAACCCCAGTTCTTCCATAAGGCTGCTTTGAGCTTCAGCCTGCTAAGCAGAGCTGCTTATGTTGACATTCAGCAGACTTCACTTTTCTCTGTTGCACAGAAAGGCCATAGTTCAAAACAGGGTGTAAAAAAAGGAGAGGAAAAGCCACAGAATTTCTCAGTGACAGCTTCTCTATCCTTGACATGGTCCATAAAAACTGTTTCTAGAAAGGCACTGGGCTGCCCAGAATACACAATGCCCACAGCAGGAAAAGAAAAAGGGAAAAAAAAAAAAAGCCAACAAAAAACCTCCTAAAAAAAAACAACTAGCATTTGTTCTGCGGCATCAGAGGAGCTCCATGCAGTGAAATGGGAACTGTGAGGACAAGAGATTCACTTTGCAGACTACAACAACTTCTCTGGAGCCCTGAAATCATGCATATTCAGCCAAACATATGTAAATCTGGTTTAGCCCAGCTGTGAAAGATCCCCTAAAGTAAACTAATAAAGAGCAGCTGGATATGTTTAAGCTCATCTCAGGCATAGTAGAAGGGTCCCAGAATGTGCACTGAGCTTTTTTTACGTCATTAGAGGAAATGCAGCAGACTTTAAAGGAAACTCATGTTTTAAGATGCAAAGCAGCATAAAGTTTGCCTCTGCTGAGACAAGCTACAAAAGAATTAATTTTCCTTGACATTTGGATTTTATACATCTTGTTTTAACTACTGTGAATGCCTGTGTTTTACTTTTTTAAAGGACCTGCTATGTCTTCTTATTCTCCATCACACAGAGGCATCTAAAATTATCAATGCTCACTGGGAAAGGGTGAGAGGTGAAGGAAAGTACTGAAGTCAGGAAAGTTCAAAATTACCAGCTACTGCATATCACCTGCCTGTGGGAGAAAGGTTGTCAAGCAAGTGCTTCTAGTGCAAGAGCTGGCCTTGAGCCGAGCCACTGGGACAAATAAAATCGGGATGGCTTCAGGACTGTAATGACTTTCATTGTTACAATATAGATCCAGGAGGTTGTGTATCTCAAATCTTCTCCCACACCTGCAAACTTAATAAACTAGTTTATTTACAGAGATACTGCTTAGAAGTAACACAATTAAAAAAGCTCTAAGAGCTTGCTATTCCAGTCTTTTTCAGGTCTGCCTCCCCTTCGTTTCAGTGGGGGTGGGAGTTGTCTGAGCATGAACTTGCTGGTTCAGATCTTGTAATTTCCATCTGTAATAATCCCTTTCAAAAAAGAGCTGCTTATTTCTAATTGCTCAAAATTCACAAGTGTGGCTATCACATAGGTTTTGTATGGGTGCTGTGGCATGCAGAAAAATTGGATTGCAGGCTCATAATCAAACTAAAAACAGATAATTGAAATCCATTCTGAAAATGTTATGTCAAGATTGATGGGTTATCTTGTATGGACATTGTGAAGTTGTTTCTCTCACCTTTCTTGCTTGATTTATCCGGCTTAAAAAAAACCCACAAGAATAAAAGTCCTCCATCTTCCCATTGAGAACAAAGCTACCTGTTGATTTCCCCTCTTTTAGTAAGTTACAACCGTCTTTTTTCTACAGAGAGTCATGTTGACAGTCATTCATCAAAAGTGGAGAGGAGTAATATAATTTGGACCAGTTGAAAGGAGAAATAAAACCACCCTTAGAGATCAATAGATGAACCTATTCTGGGGGGATTGCTTCTGAAATAGGTCTGATTAAGGACCAAAAAAACCCAGACAGAGGCCACTGTGGCTGATCTAATTGTTTAGATCCTTTTCAAGGCTTTGTTATGTGTTACTTCAGTCATGTTATATATTGATTTTCTTTTCATAGTTCTGAAGTACGATTTCTGCTCATACTTCCAATGGTCCCCAGGCCTCTTGTAACTAAAGGTTTTTTCTTTACCAAATTCATTCTTCTCTCCAAGCACATGCATCTGCTTTTTGTTTGCTGCGTATCTCAGACTGCTAGCTTGGGCTAGCCAGTTGGCTTTGAGAGCCATAGGGCAATATCTGTGGGGAGATGGATTGCTCTTCTCAGCAGAGTCATGCAAAACTTACAGTTGCAGACCTTTATAAATCAACAATACTGCTTTACTGCAAGGGGAGAACGAAAAAAAGCATTTGACAGCAGCTTTAACTATGAATGTTTGAGCTGTATTTTTCTGGCTGGTGACACCAAGAGTCCAGAAAAACAGATACTGAGTAGAATTGCACTGAGTCAGCAGAACGAGTCCTTGCAGCCAGAAGGAAGATGAAGGAAAAAGCTTACTTACTGTTTTCAACAAAGCAGTACCAATAAAGTGGCAAACATCAAATCATTGGGATTATAATGCAGTTGTTTATGTCAAGCCTTGAAATTATTCCTTCAAGAAAAATGTGAGATAAGATCTCAGAAATCCATGATAGACTCTGGTCATTCCTGAATTTGATATCACTTTAAATCTGCGTGTCCAGTCTAAATTAATCTGAATTTTTTTATACCTGTTGCTGGTTAAAAAGGAGGGAGAAAGCTTGTTAATACCTGCAGGGATTTTCCAGGCTGAAATAGTCTTTTAGCAGCATGAGACTGCCTGTAAACACAGTTCTAACACCTGGAGACACATGTTGAAAATCTATTCAGTGGTATTTAAAAAAGATATTCTGAAGCCCATAAAAACCTCCATTCATAATGAGTCTATACCAGCGTTTCTTGCACGTCTAAGCAGAGGGAGACATACATCAGACAGAGAAGCTTGCACCAAAGAATTAAATTAACTGTAAGGTTTTCCCCTTAAATACAACAGCAATGAAACCATTGTACCTTCCTAGAACAACAACTTGTTCTGTGGAAAGTCTCAAGTGATTTTGTAGGTGCTGGAGATGGAAGTGGGGTCATTCCCATTTAGCTAGAGAGGTGAAGTTTAAGACAGCAATGACACTGACTCCATGATTTCCGTTAATGTGTGGTCTAGACATAAATAATACGTTATTCCCTGATAGTTATTCCCTCACTTCCCTGCCAAAACATCATTCTTCGTTTCCCACTTCTGTGTTTCGGCTTGGTGTGTGCCACCATTTTGGGTTATTAGTTTACCATCCGTTGCAGACAACTTTGGAAAGTTACACAATGACAGCTCCCTGCAGAGGTCATCACAGAGTGTTCTTGGCGCACATGGCATGTGGTCATCTCGTTGTCCAGGATACACCTCTCACAGCCATAAATCAGTTCTGGGGCAGAGGTGTCTTTGTCTCCACATTGCAGATAACTGTAATGCTCAAACTGAAAGGCATTATTTTTGGTGACAGGTAACTAGTTATTTACACGCGGAAACTTGTAGCTACAGGACCAGGTATTGCTCTCTGCCCTGTGAGTTATTCTCACTGACTTCAGCTTGGTTGTGAAAGAAGGCAGCGTTTGGACTATTGTATCACTAAAACAGCCTCACATTAAGCTATTCAAACTGGGAAGTCATTTGCAGTTCATTTTCATTCATCAAGCAGTTATGATGGTTATAAGCTGGAATTTCAGTTTGTGATCACTCCAAAGCATACACCAGAACCTAGACTTAGAAGTATGTGATTGCGGGGCTCTTCTTGATGTTCTGCCATCCCTGTCCCTGGTCACAGGTGAGACAAAGAAATTTAGGCTTCATCATGAGATGTTCCTTTTTACACTGTACATGCTAAAAGGACACAGCTCTTTTGCTGGGCCTCTGGAGCTGAAGACTCCTTTATGCAGATGCCTGTTAATTCCTGCTCTCCTGAGACACACACCTTACTTCAGATCTCTTTCCAGGTAGACCTTTGATCAGTACTTTTCAACTGCAGCTTTTCAGCAGGTTTTAGCTCACTTTCATTTGCTTCTGAGAAAATAGGTCAAAGACTTTACAGAAGTCAAAAGCTATCATACTTAATGTTTCCCCATAAAAAGTAAGGCTTTTTCCTGTCAAGAAAGGAAGTTTGGTTTAATGTAATTTAATTTTGGCATATTTTCTTTGGTTTTGCGGTTTTTTTATAATTACTTTATCATCCTTTGGATGCTCATAAAATTGATCGTTGAATCACTTGTTCTATTTTCATTCCCATTCTAAAAATTGCACTGGCAGGTCTGTCTTTTGTTAGGTACTCCCTTTGGCTAATCTCAAAGGCAGGTAATATCTTTGTCCTTTTCCAGAGCTCTTGATGCTCATACTTCCTCCAGTATTCTCAAAGATACTGCACAATGTCTAGAAATTGCTTTGGCTAGCTCCTTAATTCAGGGACGAATTCCTTTAGACAATTTGAAAACATTACGTTATCTAAATATTTCTACCTCTTTTCTCTGTTCTGGTTGCCACTTATTGCTGACTTTGTTACATTTCTGATCACGGATCAGAATGGGAATTTTTTCTGAAAAGTGAAGCAGGAAAAGGAGTAAATGCTTCAATGCTCATGCCGTGTATTCTTTCGAATGATGAACTCTATTCCTTTGTGATTATTTCATCCTAAGTACATTTCTGCCCTCAGAAGTTCTTTCCTTTTAGAATTAGAAGGAGAAAAACATGCCCAGAATAGCTTCATCAGCATTTTCATACAATAACACTTTCCGCACTGTGCACATCTTGCTTTTTAACTTGGTTTTTTTAGCATATATACAGGTACAGTCCTAACCCTTGAATACTCTTGTTAATTGGTGAAAATAAGAAGCCTCATCTCCTTCCTGCTTGTGATGATTTAGTATACAGTAGATCTTTATCATTGTATCACCTCTGGTCTTTTCTTTTCTCTCTTAGTTTCACCCAGAGGCAATTCAACAGTCTGCTTCTCACTTTTTCCAGAACTACAGAAAAAGTATATTTATTATTGACATAAAATTTAACATCTCCTTTCTTTTTCCCCAACTACCTTTAATCAACAAGCTAGATCAATACTCTTCTTATGTGATTTAGCCAAGCACTAGCTCATTTCAGAATTGAAACACTTTGAAAGTTTGGAAACATTTTTCTTAATATCCTCTTAACCAGCCAGCCAGTCAACACCGTGTACCTTACCTACAGGCTCCACTGGAAGAAAGAATTAATTATGTATAGCAGAATAATACAGTACCCTATCAGGTCTTCTTTCATTAGATGACTAAAAGAGGTGATTTTGCATGTTCTAGATTGTTACAGGACAGGGCACACTGACTGAGAAAATGAATGGTGATGTTAGGAGATGGAGACAAAAGGACTTGGGATGAAATTACAGAAAGTTAGTGGAGGAGGAAGCATCAGGTTGTCTACAGCAATCAGAATGGCCATGAAAAGTGGAGGATATCAGGTGACTAGCCTGGCTCATGTAGTAGCCAGAAATAGTAGTACATCACATGTGGGAAGACCCTGAAGTCGTAAGCCCAGTTGTGATTTGCAAGGGACAGAGCTTGACTTAACTGGAAGGCTTCAGGGAGATAGGTAAGTGTCAGCACATTTGTGGCATTAGTGACATGTAAGGTCTGATCCTCAAAGGTGCGAATATTTAACCTCGTCTATGTTTTTGAAGCTTTTTCAGTTTTACTACTGTTTTTACCACCAGACCTCTCCAAAGTATAATGTTAATACAGGTAATTCTGTCAACAATATTCCTTTCCAAAGAATAGCTGGTTATTATCCATGGTGATACCTCTCCATGCACTACAGAAAACAGTCAAGAGTATGGATGAGCAGTTCAGACCACATAAAATAAGCAATGTATTTTCACATTTGGAAAGAAGATATTGCGAACAAGAAAGTGCTAGTCATAATATTTTAAAAGTAAAAGTATTTAATTTAGAATATTTTTTTTATTAAATATAAGATAAAAATAATATACTGATATTTATATCAATCATATCTTACAGTCTGGTTCCATAGCATTTTATGCAGCCAGACCAGTCAGTTTTCCAGTACATAATGTCTTAGAAGGATGTCAGATAATATATAGCTGTAAGATTTTTCAATAGCAGCTATTTCCTCAAAGCTGGGAGTCTGAATACTTTAATTGACTTTCAAAAATGTAGGCCCTACAGGATAGGTAAAACATGCACAATGCAGTCTGTAAAGTGGCATGAATGCTGTCCTATCTGTTTCCTTTCAAACTGGCTTGTTTTGAGGACATAGTTGGGATCACACAGTTGTTTATTCATCCCAGCCTGTGAAGACAGTTAATACTGATGCTAGGGGCTTGAGATGTTGATTGGCAACAACTGCAATTATCAGCCTATTTTGTATTAGATTTTCCCCCTCTGTGGTCATGACAGTAGGATACTGAACATTCCTCATACTTTGTCATTACTTAATTGTATCTGTTCCATAAACATTAATGCAGGGTCAAATCTTGCCCATCTTATTTCATTTAAGCTAAACTTGTTGGGATTGCTTGCATAACTAAAGACACATGGATGAGATCCATGATAAAAAATAGATTACATCATTAACCTGACATTGTGTCCTGAGAAGATCTGCCTGCCTAGAGCAAAGCCACTAATGTTAAATATCCTTTAACTCTAGTATAGAAAACATAATAAACATCAGGAAGGTTTGAGCTCAAGAGGAACTAGCTGGAATCAGGCTATTTTAAGACCCTCATAAATTTCTGCTGACAAAACACCTGCAGTGTGAGCAGAATCATTTCAGCTACCCCTTTCTTGGACACACATGGTTGCGCAGTCTGAACTGTGTGTTAATTTAGTAACAAGAGTTGTAATGATTCCATATCTGTTGGTAATGTAAAACTGAAGATTTCATGTTGCTTTTGTATGCAATGATGCAGGTTTGTGCTTAAGGCTGTCATTTGCAGAGTAGGACTTAGCCTAAAGCAGAAGGATGAGGGTGTAGAACAACCTCACTTAGCCAGCAGGAAATGTCAGGCACAGATGTGAGCTGTACGCCATTCCCTTGCATCCTATCACTGGACACGTGAGAGAGAGAAATCAGCACTTGCCTCTCCACTCCCCATCATGAGGAAGTTTTAGATAACAATGAGGTCTCCTCTTCTCTAAGCTGAACAAACCATATCTTCAGCTGCTCCTCATCAGTCATGCCGTGTAGTCTTTTCACTATCTTTGTTGCCCTCCTTTGGACACACTCTAATATTTTTATACAGTTGGCCCTTTTGACCACGAGGGCACATTGTTGACCTGTATTGAGGTCAACCAACCATCATCAACCAAAACTGCCAGATCCCATTCTGCAGGGCTGCACTCCACCCTCTTTGCCCCCAGTCTATACATAAAAGGTGTAGGTGCTTACACCCTTAGGTAGGCACTTGGCAGGGATTTTGAGTCTTTTTCATGCAAAAAACATTAGACTTAAGTGCTCAAAGGGGCATATCTTTGAGAATTTTGTGCATGGAATGTGTCTGTGAAATTAGGCTTTTTAAGTTGAAGCTTTTCTTAACTTCATACCCACCATAAGATAAGACTTAACACTTCCCTGACCATCCTTCCCACTCATTTAAGACTCTGTTTCCAGTTCTCCAGTTAACAACAGCAGATAGTTTTACAAGTGTAAATAAATTTTATGTCAAAATCCTGCGGAGTCTAGCGTGTAAGTATCAGCAGGTAAGGTCCACAGAGGATCAACACCTTTGCAGTGAAATGTAGTTACTGCTGACTGTGCTGTAACCACTAGACTGTGCTTCTGGTCTATATACAACAATTTTGCATGTGGATTGAAATTACAGAGTGTCGTGGTTTAACCCCAGCCAGCAACTAAGCACCACGCAGCCGCTCACTCACTCCCCCCCGCAGTGGGATGGGGGAGGAAATCAGGAAAAGAAGTAAAACT